>CM048754.1:120149429-121349429 GCA_026315105.1 Locusta migratoria
GCTCCTCCAGTTGCTGGAGAGCAAAGGATTCGATCTGGGAGATGGGATGTAGGTATTTTTGGTTACACAATAGTAATATCTTACGGAGGGAGAGAAGGTAGCTAAGGGATTTATGAGCCATGGAGAGGTGATTTTGTAGGACTAGGTTCGTGAGGGATAAGGATTGGTGGAATCTGAAAAGGTGCAGGTCGTTGTGGAAGGAGGGGTGGGATCCAGACAATGGAATTTTTAATGTTAGACCGTTGGGAGGGATACCATGACTTAGACAGCATTTTAGGAATAGGATGTGGGATTGGGTTTTGGCCAGGGAAAGGGATACTTTCCTGAACTGGTACAGATAGAAGGAGCAGGGGTCCATTGGGACAGGGATGGAGCCGGGAAAGTGGAAAGTGGAAAGTGAGGAATGATGGGAGAGACAGTGGATTATGATGAACCTGGGAAGAGGTTCCTCAAGCGTTGTTGGGTTCCTCAACACGCAAAATACGCACCAGACACGGCATGGGCCGTCTGGAGGAATCCTTCCTAGCATCCCAAAACCTCAAGCCTCTGGCCTGGTTCCGGTTCATTGATGATATTTTCATGATCTGGACTCACGGCCAGGACACCCTATCCTCCTTTCTTCAGAACCTCAATTCCTTCTCTCCCATCCACTTCACCTGGTCTTCCTCAACCAACCATGCCACATTCCTGGATGTCAACCTCCACCTCACTGACGGCTCCATCCACACTTCCGTCCATATTAAACCTACCAACCACCAACAGTACCTACATTTTGACAGTTGCCATCCCTTCCACGTCAAAAAATCCCTCCCTTACAGCCTGGCCACCCGTGGACGGCATATCTGCAGTGACAAGAATTCCCTTTCTGAATATGCTGAAGGTCTCACAAAGGCCTTCACAAACAGAAACTACCCCACAGACCTAGTCCGCAAACAAATCTCCCGTGCCATATCCACACACACCCCAAATCCTCTTCCTAACACTAGTAACCATCCACAAAAGAGCGCTCCCCTTGTCACCCAGTACTACCCTGGTCTCGAACAACTAAATTCCATCCTTCGCCAAGGTTTTGATTTTCTATCCTCATGCCCTGAAATGAGAGACATCCTGCCCAAGATCCTTCCCACCCCTCCTAAAGTGGTGTTCCGTCGCCCTCCCAACCTTCACAACATCCTAGTTCATCCTTATGCCACCCCGAAACCCAGCTCACTGCCACAGGGATCATATCCTTGTGGAAGACCCCGCTGCAAGACCTGTCCAATCCACCCACCCAGCACTTCCTATTCCAGTCCTGTCACAGGCTTATCCTACCCTATCAGAGGCCGGGCCACTTGTGAAAGCAGCCACGTAATTTACCAACTGTGCTGCAAGCACTGTACAGCTTTCTATATTGGCATGACCACCAACCAGCTGTCCATTAGGATGAATGGCCACCGCCAAACTGTGGCCAAAAACAAGGTGGACCACCCTGTGGCACAGCATGCAGCGGAGCACATGCTTGATTTCAATGGCTGCTTCACAACCCGGGCCATCTGGATCCTCCCATCCACCACCAGCTTTTCTGAACTGCACAGATGGGAGTTATCCCTACAATACATTCTCCGATCCCGAAATCAACCAGGCCTCAACCTACGATAACTTCCCTATATATATATATGTATATGTATGTATGTGTGTATGTATGTATATATATGTATATATGTATGTGTGTATATATATATATATATATGTATGTGTATATATATGTATGTATATGTGTATGTATGTGTGTATGTATGTATATATATGTATGTATGTATGTGTGTATATGTATATGTATATATATGTATATATATGTATATAAGTGTATATATGTGTATGTGTATGTGTGTATGTATGTATATGTATATATATTTTCCATACCTTACAGTTCCTACCTCTGTATCCCAAACCTCGCCTGATTTGAGTGGTGTGTGAATGTGTGATCGTGTGTGTGTATATGTATGTGTGTGTGTGTGTGTGTGTGTGTGTGTATATGTATGTGTGTGTGTGTGTGTGTGTGTGTGTGTGTGTGTGTGTGTGTGGTCTTGTGCACTTGCAGTGTACATGAATTATTTTAAATTATTTTACTTTATTTTATTTTATTTCCTCCCCTCACCCGCCTCCCCACTCCATTCCTAAGCTGCATCTCGTTATTCCCATCTAACCCATCCCCACCACCGTGACGTAACCTTTCTATCCCCTCCCCCTCCCCTCCCCTCCCGTCCCCGATTCGCTGCAGAGCGTGATTCGAAGTGTGGCAGTCGGAGGTGATGGTTGTATGACTGTGTTGTGTGCCTGTGTGATTGCGTGAGTGCTCTATTTCTGAAGAAGGCCATGGCCGATAGCTGAATGTGTTGTATGTGTGTGTCTTTTGTATGTGCCTGTCGCAGCTCGTCGCCACGTCTTTGCGGTGAGTAGTAAACTGTCCTCACTATATTATTTATTCCAACCTGGACTTTTCAAGAGAACAAAAATGTGATAAGAAGGCAAAAGAAATGATCTTAGTAGGATATAGCAACACCACAAAAGGCTACAGACTATGATCCTGAAGCAAATGATGTAGTTATAAGCCAAGATGTGACTATAATGGAAAATATTTATGATGCAGAAACAAAAATGCAGAATCATGAAGAAGTCATTGCTTCAGTGGGAGATGATGAAGAAAATGATAAATATGATACTGTATCATGGAAGATTTACATGATGTCTCAAAAGTTGCATCTACAGCAAAGAAAGAAACTGATGCTAAAAAGCCTATTGCACCAGGAAATGAAGCAAAGAATATCAGAAGATCCCAAAGGCAGGTCAAACCAAATAGAAGATTTGAAGATTATGAGATTTATTTTTCTGCAGCAACTTCAGATCAACTCGAGGACCCAACGGCTGTGGAGGAGGCCCTTAGCAGAGCTGATGCAGAAGAGTGGAAACATACCGTGGAGGAAGACATACAAGCTTTTGAAGACAACAACGCTTGGGAACTGGTAATATTCCAGAAAGTGATAGTGTTGTGCAGTCTAAGTGGGTGTTCAAAAGAAAGGCCAACAGTGAGGGTAAAGTGCAGCACTGTGCTAGGCTAGTGGCAAGAGGATTCACTCAGAAACCTGGAATTCATTATTCTCCTGTAGTAGGTATGGTGTCGCACAAATCCAAAGTGCGCGCCACCTACTTTCGCCGCGCGCCGCCATGCACGCACGGCGCGGCGTTCTTACGACGTCAGCCACGAGCGCCCTCTGCTACAACTCCGCTCGTGGCCACCACTGAACGACATCGTTCACTTGGGACTGAGATAGGAACCAGTTAACACTTCGGAATCAGATAGGCACTAGTGAAGACTTGGCTATCGGACAGGCACTAGGCAGGCCTCTATCTGAACTATGTATCAGCATTCTGCAGTACTGAACTATGTAAAGGTTAAGTATTGTATACATTCTGTCCAATATATATATATTGTTCTAATTAACTCTAGTGTTTCTAGTTTCTGCTGTCCCACTGGCTGGTCGCCTCCTGCCTGCATGGGCATGCATCCATTGTTCCTGTGTCGGTCTTTCTGCTCGGCCACCGACAACTGCAACGGAAACGAGACACAAAAGCGGCGACGAGGCAGGGACACAAAAGTAGGAATTCAACACTTAAGACTTTTGAGGGCTTTATCTGTTGAGTTAGATTTGACCATTACTCATCTTGATGTTAAGACTGCTTTTTAAATGGTATTCTCAAGGAGGATACGAGGGGGGACCCAAAAGAAACTGGATTTTTGTCATAAAAAAATTTATTGCTGAACATTTTTACAAAATTATTTCAGTCACCTTCAAAATACTCTCCATTAAATTGGATGCACTTGTCAAGTCTCTTTTCCCACTGTTGGAAGCATGTTTGGATCTCTGCAAGTTTGATGTTGTCCAGTGCTCTTTGGGGAGCTGTTTATACCGCCTCCACATCATCATAATGCTCCCGTTTTAGCGTTTCCCCCCCCCCCCCCTCTCCCATTTGTGAAAATAGGAAAAAGTCACATGGGGCTAGGTCCGGCAAATACGGAGCTTGGGGAACAACAGACCACCTCTGAGATGCCAAATAGTGGGTCACTCATAAGGCCGTGTGTGCTGGAGCGTTGTCGTGATGCAGGAACCAGTCACCTGATCGCCAAAGTTCCGGGCGTTTCCTCCTCACATCCTCTTGCAGACTCCTTAAAACATCCAAGTGAAAGTGCTGATTAATAGTCTGGCCAGGAGGTACAAATTCCCCGATGCACAATTCCAAAAAAGACAATGATCATCGTCTTCACATTTGACCCTTGCTTTTTTTCGTCTGGGAGAATTGAGAGTCCTCCACTGGCTTGACACTCGCTTGGTTTCTGGATCATACAAGTAACACCCAACTCTCAACCCCTGTAATGACTTTGTTCAAGAAGTTTGGATCACGTGCATTCTCTGTTTTCAAATACTGACACACATTCATGCGGATTGTGTTTTGATCCTGTGTGAGAAGGCGCGGAACAAATTTAGTAGGAACAGATCTTATGTGCAAATCCTCACTCAAAATCCGCTGGCACGAGCTCCAATTTATTCCTATCTCTGCTGAAATTTGGTAGATCGTTTGGTGATGATCCTCTTTGATCTTTTGGTGGAGCTTTTCAGTGTTCTCCTCGTTTCACGATGTTGAAGGGCATCCAGAATGAGCTTGGACTTCAACATTCATCTCACCACGATTAAAGCGCCCAAACCACTCGAAAACCTGTGTGCAGCTCATAGCGTCCTCCTGGAAAGCTTCCTGAAGCATTTGGTGTGTCTCTGTTGCAGTTTTTTTTAAAGCAGGAAACAAAATTTCACACACACTCTTTGTTCTTTCAAAGTTGCCATTACGCCTTCGCAAGGGTAGTCCCGCCAACACCAGAGAAACACAACACCACACTTGCATTTTCAGCTCTACACTGACGCCGTCTGCACAGCCGTTTCATGAAGGTCTCTACTACCGCCGTCTAGCTTGAGAACCCTGTACTACATCTACAAATGGCAGCGCCCTCTGAGCCCAGTTTCTTTTGGGTCCCCCCTCTTATTTCCTTACAACAACCTGTGAGATTAAATCTTTATGATGATCAAAGTTTTAAAGTTAAAAAGGTCTATGCATGGGTTAAAGCAATCATCCAGACTG
Organism: Locusta migratoria; assembly: GCA_026315105.1. Lineage (NCBI taxonomy): Eukaryota > Metazoa > Arthropoda > Insecta > Orthoptera > Acrididae > Locusta > Locusta migratoria. Next base: position 120,154,599 of record CM048754.1, read on the forward strand.
TGAAATGAAAGAGTAAATGATGTTTTAAGCAGTCTATGATACAATAGATCTAATTTAGAACCTTGTTTGTTTACAAAAAGTAAGAGAGGCATAGTTACTGAAGTGTCTTGCCAACTAAGTCGTGACTGTTCTATCCAGACACAATTTATTGACTGAAATAGTGGTGCTAAGTCATGCAACAATCAAAACAATAATTCTTTTTATAATTATAAAATAACAATTTTCCTTAGAAGTTTTTGTTTAAATTCTTCTCATAACAGTTTCTTCGGTATAACTCTCTTGAAAATATTGCAATATAATTGACAACCAAAATTCATGAGCAATGCAGCTGAGCCTAAAGCAGAGTAATGAAAGGTAGAAATGATTACGATCCTTTGGTTCCTGCATTCCTGGCGAAGCCTTCCGTGGAGAGCAGAGGTGGCCGGGAGGCGACCGGGAGTTGGGCAGCGCGGCGTGGCTAGACGACGGCCGAGAGACTCCAGCGGCGACTCCGATCCTCAACGGCAGCGTGGTCCAGGACGCCTTGACGTGGCTGTAGGGCCGGTATTTAACGCGGCGCGGAAGGAGACACTTGAAGCTGCTCGGCGGTCCGCAGCATGCTGCGATAGGCCACTTTAGTGTCTACTTCCCTCACGTCAAGTAGTCCGCGGTGTCGCTGATACTGCGCTGGCGCCTGGTGGGAGCGGCCCAGCGACATCTCTCGGCCACAGTTGGCCTGCGTGCCTCGTGACGTAGCTGAGTCGAGGGGAAGTGCGTGGTTTAACCAGGGTACGCGCGGTGACATTGTTGCGCCGTGGCGCGTGTACTGGCGCTCTTTTGTCTGTTGCGGTTGCGCGCCACGGCAGTTACTATGCTAGCTTTATATGTTGATGACTTTTATATTTTTTTCAAATGACACAAATGAGACTAATTTTTTGAAAAGTAAGTTAGGTTCAGAGTTTGAAGTAAAGGATTTGGGAATGGCAAAAAATTATTTACGAATGGAGATTAAATATGATAAGGCAAATGGAGTGTTGGCTTTAAGTCGAGAACTATATTGATCAGTTGAAAAGATATAATGCGGTACACTGTAAAACTGTAGAGACACCAATTGAAACTAACCTTGATTTTGTGAATGAAAAGGAAAATAAAACTGATGATGTAGATGATCAAGCTCTTATAGGTAGCTTAAATGTATCCATAAGACCTGATATGTCTTTCAGTGTGAGCTACTTAAGCCAGTTCAATAATTCTTATACTGACAAATATTGGGTATATGCTAAGAGAATTTTGAAATATATGAAGGAAACCAAGAATTATGTTCTGAAGTTTAAAAACGGAGATTCAGAATTAGGTGGTTATATAGATGCAGACTGGGCAAATTGTTCTTTAGACAAAGTCAAACAGGTTTTATTTTTAACTTACGTGGTTCTGAAGCAGAGTGCTAAGCAAAAGACAATTGCTTTTCTAGCACAGAAGCTGAGTATATGGCTCTTTCTGGAGCTTTATTTATTTATTTACTTACTTACTTTTGGTCCTCTGAATCATACATCGTACAGACATGCACATCATAATATAGGACAGGTCAGAATAGGTGATGTGATGGAAGATGATGGAGATGCCATGATGATTACATTTAACATAAGGTAGAAAATTAATGCTATAAAATTATACATAATTACATGTTTGGAAGAGTACATCATTAGATGAGGCTTCAGTGTAATTTTTACATAGGTCTCATACTTATTCAATATCAGAATTTAACATTTTACATTCATTTATAATACATTTCCTTCGAATGATGTTAATAACTGATGATGTTCTTTGAATGTGAAGCTTCTTATGACAGGTTGGTTTCAATAAATTCCTGTATGCTGTAGAAGCAAAGCTTGTTGAGAAGCCACTAATTTAACACTACAACCGCGGCTGAGACACTCGTGACCCATTCCATAATTCTTTAGTTTGTCACGGATTTGTATTATTACCTAGAGTGCTGAATTTTTATAAAATAAGGTAATTTGGGATCACATTTAATTTTACGTTCCAAGGTGCATCAATAAAAGAGAAAAATCTAGATTCACCTAGAACCGCAGATGGGTCAGTTCTGACCCACTGCTGCAGCCGTAATAATAATCTCCTATAGCTTCGTGTGTGTGTGTGTGTTTTTTGAGTGAATTTGTTCAACAATGACGAGATATTCTTTCGTGTCGCTATGTGACCCAGTAAGTTCTGAACTCGTCTCAAGATGTACACAAATATTGCGCTACCAGTGCTTTGTTACACGGAAGACGGTGTGAGTAGTGCATTCTAGCTACATAAATAGTGTTTGCAACACACACATTTACTATGGCCAAATGTCTAAGAACAGAAGAGGACATTGTAAATGCCCATAAATGAAATTTTTGATCATGAATCTGAGGGTGAGCCACTGGAGTTTTCATCTGAGCAAGAATGGCAACAATCTGTACTTTCAGATTGTTATACTATTTATTGGTATATGACCTTCGAAATTTATAGGAAGAGCTCCCATAGAGACGACGTCAGCTCGTGACCGTCGGCGTGGCCAAGGCTGACGTGAACAAAGAAGTTACCAAGCTTATGGAATGTTTCACTTTACTGCAGGTGAAGAACTTTTAGCTCCAGATGAAATGTCATGGAAAGTAGAAGTCATAGGTGACTGTTCAACTGGCAGATATGGACAACGGAATGTATTTAAGAGACCAGACTGGACCATCTCCACATGCAAAACGAAATGTGCTTTAATACTTGGGGTCTTATAACAGACAAAATATTGAAACACATTACAAAATGCACTGAGAGCAAAGCACATCGTGCTTTGGGTTCAAATGACTGGACTATGAAAATTAAAGAACTAAAAACTTTTATAGCTGTGGTGCTATAGACGCTAAGAGTTTAGAACTAGACTCATTGTGTACATTCAAGTGGGGACATAATTTTGTGAAGTCAACTATGGGATATGACCGATTCAGAGAAATAATGCGTTATTTGAGGTTTGATATAAGAACCACAACATCAGAACGACTGAAAGAAGACAAGTTTGCTTTGGAATCAGAAATCTGGTACAAGATCATTGCGAACGCACAATGTTGCTACATACCATGTCCATATATAACAACCCATGAGCAGCTTTTTCCTTAAAAGTGCTGTTGCAGATTCACACAGTTTGTGGCCACAAAACCAGACAATACTGCCAAAAGTATTGGTTGGCAGTAGATAAAGATACCAAGTGTATTGTAAATGCATTCACTTGTCTAGGAAAAGATGCCACTAGGACGAGAGGTGAAAGTCTTGGCGATTTTGTTGTGAAAAAATTGATGCCTCCCTACTTGAATAAGGGAATGTCACATGTGACAAATTTTTCACTTCCTTGGCTCTCTCTGAAACAATGAAAGAAGATGCTACAAGTATTTTCGGCACTATAAATTGATCTCACAGGGAAATACCAGTCCCTGTGAAGAAGGGAAAAGGAGAGTTACATAGCACAGTATTGTTGAAGAAGAATGATTCTACATTGACTGACTATCAGGGAAAGAGCAACATGAATGTCCCGATTCTCGATACAATTAATCCTTATGTGAAAATTGAGGCAGGTGTGAAAAGAAGCCACACACAGTAACATTTTACAACAGCTCTAAATATGGAGTGGGCATGGTCGACCAAATGGCTCGAAAATAATCGGTCAAAGCACCATCCAGATGTTGCCCTGTTCACACATTTTACAACTTGTTGGATTTGGCTACAAAAAACGCCTGGATATTGTACAATGCTCTAAATGAGAAGAAAATGAAACACAGGGACTTCATACTGCAGCTGGGGGGGGGGGGGGGGGGGAGCTTGCTGAGAAGTACACAGCAGCCAAGACGACTAGTGACTGCATTACTCCCGAAGATATTCCTGAGAGACAAGAAAAGCGAACATGTTGCCTTGTGAGGTCACATTGCACTGGAATCAAATCATTTGTAAAGTGTCATTTGTATAATTTTTTTTTTTTTTTTTTTTTGTGGTTTTAGGGCGCACAACTTCTATGGTCATTAGCGCCCAGTCAAAAACAGATTCACTATGGCCTCAAAAAAAATGGAGACTGTCAGAACATCCAGAAGAGGCTAAAAACGAAAGATAAAAGACAATTAAAAGGGTTAAATATCCTTGGATAAGTTGGCCAAGTTGATAAAACGCAAAACTCGAGCGGCTGCTCCTGTGTCATCAGCTAAAATTTCCTCCAGAGTAGACGGAAAGTGAAGGGCTACACGGAGATGATTAAAAAGTACGCAAGACAGTAAAACATGTCGCACGGTCAGCAGTTCACCGCAGGAGCACAGCGGTGCAGGGTCGGCGGACAGCAAGTGACGGTGGCTGAAACGGCAGTGACCGATCCGCAACCGGGCCAGGATGACCTCCTCCCGCCGAGAGGGGCGTGAGGAGGTCCTCCAAGCGGTCGGGATCGGTTTTACAGTTCGCAATTTGTTGTTGGACATTGAAAACCACGCACTGTGCCATTGCGACACGATACTCCGGCGGAGAGCCCGTTGAACATCGTCAGATGGGACGCAAAAGGTAGCCACGCGAGGTAAAAGAGCTGCGGCCTTGGCCGCTATGTCGGCCGTCTCATTCCCGGGCACACCTACGTGGCCAGGGACCCACAGGAAAGAAACGTGACAGCTGTCATCTGCTAGCAACTGGAGGTAGCGTTGGATCCGATACACGAGAGGATGGTGCGATAAAGGGTCCTTAAGACTCTGCAGGGCACTAAGGGAGTCCGAACAGATGGCATAGAAAGGTTGGCGGTGGCGGCAGGTGTACAAAACGGCCTGGTGGAGGGCAAAAAGCTCAGCCGTGAAGTTAGAGCACCGGTCAGGGAGCTTGTATTGGAAACGGTTGTCCTCGACGACGAAGGCAGATCCTACACCGGCAGTGCTCTTGGAACCATCAGTGTAAATAAATATGGCGCTATCGAACCGCGAACGGAGTTCGACAAGCCTCGAGCGGTATACCAAATCCGGAGTGCTCTCCTTGGGGAGCGAACTAAGTTCGAGGTGAGTGTGAACCTGGGCCTGATGCCACGGTGGCAATGGGCTTTCGCTCAACCGAAAGGTGGAAGGAAGGGTAAAATCGAGCCGCTGTAGTAGGCGGCGAAACCGAACTCCAGGTGGAAGCAAGGCAATCGCAGAAAACTGATATTGGCGATCGAGTGAGTCGTCAAAAAATAATCGGTAAGATGGATGGTTGGGCATCGACCGCAGGCGGCATGCGTACCGAGACAAAAGTATGTCACGCCGAGTGGTCAAGGGTAATACACGAAGAACGTTAAGGGATCGGGCACAACGGGCAGCCAGGTAGGACACGTGTGTCGACCAGCAAAGTTTACTATCCAACATGAGTCCCAAGAATTTCGTAGTCTCCACGAAAGGGAGAGCAACAGGGCCGAGACGTAAAGAAGGTGGAAGAAATTCCTTGTATCTCCAGAAGTTGATACACATAGTTTTCTCAGTGGAGAATCGGAAGCCGTTTGCGATGCTCCAGGAATATAGACGGTCAAGACAGCGTTGAAGAGAACGCTCCAAGAGACACGTCCACTGGGCGCTGCAATAAATTGTGAAATCGTCAACAAAAAGAGATCCGGAGACGTCAGCTGAAAGGCAATCTACGATCGGATTGATTGCAATGGCAAAGAGCGCCACACTCAAGACGGAGCCCTGTGGTACCCCATTCTCCTGGCAAAAAGTATCTGACAAAACAGAGCCCACCCGTACCCGGAACTTGCGATCCGCCAAAAACGCTTGAATGAAAAGAGGAAGGCGACCCCGAAGGCCCCATCTGTGCAATGTGCGGAGAATGCCCGCTCTTCAACAGGTATCATATGCCTTCTCCAAGTCAAAGAACACTGCTACTGTTTGACGCTTCCTTAGAAAGTTGTTCATAATGAAGGTCGACAACGTAACGAGGTGATCAGCAGCAGAGCGGTGTCGACGAAAACCGCATTGGATATTAGTCAGGAGGCGGCGAGATTCGAGGAGCCAGACCAACCGAGCGTTAACCATGCGTTCCATCACCTTACAGACACAGCTCGTCAGAGAAATAGGACGATAGCTGGAAGGAAGATGTTTGTCCTTCCCTGGTTTGGGGATGGGGACAACAGTGGCTTCACGCCAACTTGTGGGAACATGACCTTCAGTCCATATGCGATTGTAGGTACTGAGAAGAAAGCACTTGCCCGCAGGAGAGAGGTTCTTCAGCATTTCAATGTGAATGGAATCGGGCCCGGGAGCAGAAGATCGGGACAGGGCGAGAGCACGGTCTAGCTCCTGCATGGTGAAGGCGACATTATAATTTTCACGATTAGAAGAGTGGAAAGAAGGCGGCTGGGCCTCCTCTACCTGTTTGCGAGGGAGAAAGGCAGGGTGGTAATGGGCAGAGCTCGAAACCTCCGCAAAGAAACGGCCCAATGCGTTGGAAACGTCAGAGGGGTCCACGAGGACTGCGTTCTCCACGGTCAGGCCAGGAATCGGGGAGTGGACCCTGATGCCGGATAGACGGCGTAGGCCACGCCAAACAAACGTGGAGGGAGTAAAACGGTTAAAAGAACTAGTAAAAGCAGTCCAGCAAGCTTTCTTGCTGTCGTTTATGATACGACGACATTGCGCTCTCATACGTTTATAATGTATGCAATTCTCCAAAGTCGGGTGGCGGCGGAAGGTGCGTAAAGCACGGCGCCGGGCTCTAAGCGCGTCGCGGCAGGCTGCAGTCCACCAAGGGACCTGGACACGACGTGGAGAAGAGGAAGTACGAGGTATGGAACGTTCGGCAGCTGTAAGAATAACCTCTGTTAGGTAGTCGACCTGACTGTCACAGGTGGGAAAATCCCGATCGTGAAAAACAGCCATGGTAGAATAAAGCCCCCAGTCGGCTTTAGAAATGTCCAACTGGTGGGACGAGGAGATGGGGAATGATGCAGAATGTGGATGATACAGGGGAAATGGTCACTCGAGTACGTGTCAGAAAGTGCATACCACTCAAACCGACCGGCAAGCTGAGGAGTGCATATTGCGAGGTCTATATGGGAGTAAGTGTGTGTTGTGTCAGAAAGGAAGGTTGGTGCACCGGTGTTGATGCAGACAAGATCGAGGTGTTGGAGAAGGTCCACCAAAAGGGAGCCTTTCGGACAAGGTGCCGGAGAGCCCCATAAGGGGTGGTGGGCATTAAAGTCGCCCATCAACACGAAGGGTGAAGGGAGCTGATCAACAAGGTGTAGCACATCTGCCCTAGTAAGGGCAGATGACGATGGCGAATAAATATTACAGAGGGAAAAGGTAAATGTGGATAGGGTGATGCGGACGGCAACTGCCTGTAGGTGAGTATGCAATGAAATGGGATGGTAATAGACATCGTCTCGAAGGAGCATCAGAACCCCTCCATGGGCTGGGATACCTTCCATGGGTGGCAAGTCGAGCCGCACAGAGGTATAGTGTGGAAAGTCTGCACGATCACGCGGACGCAACTTTGTTTCCTGGAGGCAGACGAGAAGCGGGCAGTGCAATCGAAGGAGTAGTTTTAACTCCTCCGTATTAGAACGAATGCCGCGAATATTCCATTGAAGGAGCGCCATGATAAAAATGAGAGAAGAAATAAGGATAAAAACCAACTAGCAAGCGGGATCACCTCGAGGGCCGCTGAGGACCCGATTTCGAGGGAGCACTGCTATCGCTGTCCAGGGGCAAAGGGTCGTGGTCCATAGGTTCGACCGACGCACCTGCCACCTCCCTGAGTTGATCAGGAGGGGCAGTTTCCTCCGCCGGTAGAGGGCCGGGTGCCCGGCAGACGGAGCGACGCGGTGAAACAGAAGACGGCCGAGGCCGGCAACTGTTGGACGGCGTGACGGATGGGTCACGCCTCGGCGGGGAAGGAGAGGAACTCTTTTTCTTGTCAGCTCTTCTGGAAGAGTGACGGCGGGAAGAGGCAGTTGACGGTTGGGAAGCCTGAGAACGCAGAAAATCCTCACGGACGGGTTCCTTTTTCAAGGTCCGGGCATCTTGTTTAGGTGCTCGCGGTTTACTAGAGTTTGACGAAGACTGTACCCTAGAAGCAGCAGGAGGAAGTGGGGACATGGAACGGGCAATCTTCGGGCTGGCGGATCGCACAACTGTGTCAGCGAAAGTGAAGTCACAAGTCTGGGTACTGGAATCCTTGGTAGGTCGAGTTGAGGTGAGTACCTTACTGTATGTACCCGCTGGGAGGACAGTGGGCTTTCGATTCGCCAACAACTTACGAGCGGCAGATGTCGATACCTTCTCCGTAACCCGAATTTGCTGGATTACCTTCTCATCCTTGTATACAGGGCAGTCGCGAGAGGAAGCCGCATGGTCACCGTTGCAGTTTAGGCAGTGAGGGGACGGAGGTGGGCAATCCCCCTCATGGGCGTCCCTACCGCAAGTGACACACTTTGCTGCATTTGGGCAATGTTCACGGGTATGGTTGTACCTGTGGCACTGAAAACAGCGCGTTGGGTTAGGTACATAAGGGCGGACGGAGATGACTTCATACCCTGCTTTGACCTTCGACGGGAGGTCAACTTTGTCGAACGTCAAAAACACAGTACGAGTCAGTGTCAGCTGGTTATCGACCTTTTTCGTCACCCTGTGGACGGCTGTCACACCCTGATCGGACATATACGATTGGATGTCTTCATCAGACAACCCGTCAAGGGATCTCGTAAAAACTACCCCCCGTGACGAGTTGAGTGTGCGGTGCGCTTCTACCTTAACTGGAAAAGTGTGCAACAACGTAGTACGTATCAGTTTTTGGGCTTGGAAGGCACTTTCCACTTCCAGCAACAATGTGCCATTGCGCTGACGTGAACAGGTTTTAACAGGGCCAGCAATGGCATCTACACCTTTCTGTATAACGAAAGGATTGACAGTTTTGAAATTTAGGTACATTAGGCAGAGTCTTTTTAGGCTGAGGCGAGTCTAACTTACGTTTTTGGGTCAACGTCACGAAAGAAGATAAGGAAGTCATCGCGGAAGTGTCCCCCGTGATTACCGGCGTCTCCGATGGCGCGCTCCTTCCTAGTGGGGGCCCTCTCCGAGGGCTTACCCGCCTTAGGCGATTGTTCACACCTCAGGTCACACCTCCCGAGAACTGACGGAGGGACCAATCGGCACGTTCGGAAGGTACCAGCTCGGGTAATCACCCCTCCCTGGGCCTGGCCTTTACCAGGGGGTACGTACGTGCCTTACTTGTCTACCCGGGGCGGGGAATTACGCGTTACCCCGTCACCTGCTACGCATGATAATGCGTGGGTCGGCCTTCAGACACGCACAGGGAGGAAAGAAGAAGAGGATAGGAAATTAAGAGAAAGAAGGAAAGAAGTGTCTCAAACGCCGAGGCGGAGACTAATGAGGAGAAGAAGGCTAGGAGAGTACAAGGAGAGAAAGACAGAAAACGAAGGGTAAGAAAGGAAGGAACGAAGGAAGAAAAACCACAACAAGAACCACCGTATCTCACGAAATATGCCCGTCTCCGGGCGAAGGCATGAACCGGGAGGGAAAGCGAAGCAGCCTGGGGCAGAAGAAAGGCTGCTCCGGCTCGGGGCCCCGTGCGCGCCACACACGTACCCACAAAAGAACTGTGGGCCCCCTGGGGGGCATTTGTATAAGAAAACTGTCTGCAGCAAATGCACCTCAAAAGACTATTATATTTACTCATTATGTAATGCTAGCGAGTAAAAACACTCAGAACATATGTATAAGTTTCCTTAATAATAATTGATATTTTGTGAAAACTAATGTACCTTCGTTTATTTTATAATAAAGTATCCTGCACTTCAAAGAACTGATTCATTAATAGCAATAATAACCAAATTACCTTGGAGAATAAAATGGGAAGATACCTGGGTCATAAGTGACCCAGCCGTGGTTCTAGGTATGCCCAAATATCAGCGGTTCTAGTGTTAAGGTACTTGTTACATGAAGTGATAAATTATAAGTGTGTAACTCTGTTTAATGATAATCAGAGTGCCTTGAATTTGTTGATCCTTCAACTCACAAAAGGTCAAAAAACATCAATATTCGGTATCAATACATAAGGGAGGCTGTCTCCAATAAAGTTGTGAAAACTCTTTACTTACAAACAGCTGAAATGCCTGCAGATAAAATGACAAAAGGCTTGAGGAAGGAGAAACATTACGAATTTCAGCACTGTGTGGGTCTAGGAATTTTTTAAGAGGACTATTTAAATGTTTTGAAGTGGGAGTGTTAAGCTGACACACACACACACACACACACACACACACACACACACACACACACACACAGCTCGCACATGTTGATATGTGACTGTCGTTCTTATAATAAAATGCTAAAAATGTACCTGTGTATTGTGTTAACAATAACCACCAAACGTCAACAATAACTCTTGGTTGACCAAAAATTTTTTTATGACAACATTGTTTTCACAGAAAAGAATCTAAAGTTTCCCAAGACAGTTTACCAGTATCTTTTACAGATTCAGATTTCCCTGCACTGACCCAGGAAAAACAAACTAAGTGATTGACGAAACAATAAAAATAGAACAAAACACACTAACGTCCACAAAGTACTGGTCAAACTGAAGAACCAATGAAAAGAGAAAGAGGTTTCAAGCAACACCGTCTGAAGAGTAGGCCTGTGCACTGCCATACCACGTCACGTCACGCAGAGTAGGTCGCGATCGCGTAGCTCACTGTTTGGCCACTGTGAGACGGTGGGCTGTGCCCCATCAGCCAGCCAGTGAGCTACGCGATCGCGACCTACTCTGTGTGACGTGACGTGGTATGGCAGTGCACAGGCCTACTCTTCAGACGGTGTTGGTTCAACGCCATCTGTAAAAAAAAACTGAGCAAAATTCTCAAACTAAGATGTACAAACAACCGCAAAGCATTGTTCACCCTGAAGACAAACCACCACTGACAATTTTCTTTCCCTCTAGCATTGTATGGGAGTGAAACGTGGACGATTAGGATTTCAGATAAAAAGATTATAGAAGCTTTTGAAATGTGGTGCTACAGACGAATGATGAAGATTAGATGGGTAGATCACTTAACTAATGAGGAGGTGCTTAACCGAATAGGGGAGAAAAGGAGTTTCTGGCATATCCTGACTAAGAGAAGGGGTAGATTGGTTGCACACATTCTGAGACATCAAGGAATTGTCAATTTAGCATTAGAAGGAAGCATGTGGGGTAAAAATTGTAGAGGGAGACCGAGGGACGAATATAGTAAGCAGATTCAAAAAGATGTAGGTTGCCGAACATATTCTCAGATTAAGAGGCATGCACAGGACAGGGTAGTGTGGAGAGCTGCATCAAATCAGTTTACAGTCTGAAAACAACAACAACAACTTGCTTCCTAAGACGTTTTTGCACACTCTTCTTAACTGAATACAAGTATATGCTGCAATATTCCGAGTTGTTCAAAGGTAACAGCGCTTTTCCCCGAAAAGTTCTGTTTCGAGAACATGCCATGAAATACATACCAACGTATTGTAAACAGACTTCTTTATCACATGTACAAAAACTGGGGAGATACTGTTACAATCATTGTACTAACTTTCTATATAGATTAAGTATTACATTTATGTGGAAATCAGTATTACCACACATATTCCGTTTGTGATTTTAACTGTAAAAGAAAAGGTAATCACAGTTTGAAACAAAATATTTGCTCTTTATTTTAGTGTAGAACAAAGTAACATGAACGAAGTCATATGTAACTACAGGAAAGGTAATACCATCTACATTAAAAGCGTCGACAGCAACCATGTCAAAGACAAACATTTTAGTAGATGCATTAATTCTAATTAATGACTTCCAATATATTCCATAAATAGTGCATAATTTCTTGGAAAAAAATAAACAAGATAATTTGTTGCAATGTATACACTTCTCTTGCGTTTCATTAAGGAAGAAATCTAGGACTTCCTTTATGTATGAAACTACCATATCAGCACATTGTTAGGAATATTCATTCTTACAGTATCCTCCCGGTTTACATGCATATGCTTCAGAAAACCTTTGTTCAATTCATTGTTATGTATTTCACGGCATTTTAGAGGGAACATTCTTACATATGCACCACACAATGAAGAACATAGCTCTATTTAATTAATAATAGTGCCTGTATCCATTTTAGAAAAAAAAGGAGAAAAGAAAATCTTCGGAAGTGGTGGGTCCCGAACCACTGACCCCGTGCATCACAGTCTAACGCGCAGCCCACTACACTACGGCGAACAATTCCGGATTGCTGCCTTTAATCTCGTACTATTGATGGCAGTTGTTAACTGATGCTAATATGGCATTTTTGACACAAGATTATCATTTATCGTACGAAGAACGACGTGTTTTTTTTTATTTATTTTTTTTTATTTTTTTTTTTTTATTTTTTAGTGCGCCATTGCCTTGAAATGACAACGTGAAAGTTATAATAAGAAAATCATCAAATACGCAATGCAAGATGGCGTATGCCAGAGAGTTCTGGGCGAGGTATGTCACGTGACATCTTTGAACGGCTGGTTTTCGTAGAATCAATGGACGGTGTCAAATCGCCGTAATATTTGCAAAGACATCTCAAATGATACGAGAAGTGGAAAAACTAAATAGAGCAAAGTTGTACATAATTTTTTCCTCTACAAATTCGGTTATTCAATTTTCGTGTAACATGAACGGTTTATTTGCAATTAAAATTACATTACAAATGGCTTTTTTTGATGCTACTAACATATTTTTTGTCCAAAACATTTGAAAATAGGAGATTCTGGTCTCTGGTAGCCAAAAATTATGTCTGTAAAATTTGGTGCTGATAGGTTGAACGGTTCGACTTAGAAAGTGGGAACACATTACGGACAGACAGACATCGTAAAATCACCGATATTTTTGCACATATCTCTGAAGCAATACGACATATGAAAAAAAACATAAGGGAGCAAAGTTGTAGAGAATGTTCTCCTCTACAAATTCATGTATTCAATTTATGGATCAGATGAACGGTTAACCCATTATTTTTATTTAAATTTCAAGCTGTCAAAAGGCGATCGCAAAAGCCCACTTTTAGTGTTACTACCATAACCCAAAGTGGGTCAAAACTGCCCTCTTGAGAGTAAAGACTATTTTTCCAAGAAAGATCGTGGGTCTTACGAAACTTTGGTTGAGAAAAATGATGGTCTGCTGTACTGCTGATGGATGGACAATGCCACTGCCACAATGATTTCTTCATCATGTGGAAGCCAACCAGTTGGCACAGTGAAGAGATTTTCACAGAAAATGAAGAGGAATGTGGTAATCCTGAGGCCTCAAGCGATTGCAAAATATAACATGTACATGGGAGGAACAGACCTGCAATGCTACCGAACTGGAATTCGTAACCAGAAATGGTATTGGCCTCTGTTAACATGGATACTTGATGTGGCTATGCAGAACAGTTGGATTCTGTATAACAAATCAGGTCAACCAAAAATGTGTCTACTGCAATTCAGACGGGAAATAGCAAATGTACTTTTATGCAAGTCCTGCATCTCTCGAAAAGGAGCTGGGAGACAACCTGCATCAAAGGTTTCAAAAGATAGCAGGATATCAGATTCCATAAGGTCTGACTGAACTGATCATTTCATTCAGCACACTGAAGAGAGGAGAAAGAAAATGTGTGCATATCTATTGTAAGAACAATGTGTTCAAAGTGGGATTATGAATTTATTGTTTCATCCTGTTTCATTGTCGTTAGATGTTAAGACTTCCTGTTCATCTTTAAATTCATTTACTGTATGCATAAATAACTACTTTTGTCATCTCCACATTATAAATGTAAATCTGATCATGATGATCATGTTTAAGTAAATTTAGAGAATTAGCTCCCATAAGTGCCTAGTGTTGCCATATGGCAAGGGCATTTATTTTGATAATTAACCATGTGATAATTATTCCAACAATGCATTTCATTTATTTAACATGCCTTGAGACATAATGAATAAAAAAATATATGAAAATTAAAATTTAATATCGGCATTAATGGGTTAAACAGAGCACACATGCTTCCACTCATTTCAGTTTATTTTATAACGGTACATTATTACTGGTCTGTCACATTTACATCAAGCTTACACTATTTGTGGGGACAATGGTATCACTACACCTACTCCACAAGTGATCAGAATCACAATACAAACTGATTTGTACGTTTAGTTTCTCCAGTGGTTAGGTAGCACCAGCTTCAGCAAGAATCTTGTCAACAGCAACTGCAAAACTGGGCACTACGGAGTGCGGTGGTGGATTTATAGTCGCCTCGTCTGCAGGGCGGTATTTTCCTGTCTGCACGAGGTAGCCACGAATTCCAACGCGCTGGGCACCATCGACATCATCTTTGACATCCTGTGCAGACAAAAATACACATTTTTCTTATTAGCCAAGTATACATTGCAGTAAACAACTGAAATACAACAGTCACAGAACTTCACTGGTAATAATGGTCAAAATTAAAAAAAAAAAAAAATAAATAAATAAATAAAATAAATTTATGACTACCTCAGTCATTCATTACAGGTATAATCTTATCTTCTCCTAGGTCACACTGTTGGAGATAACAGTGTTATAACATTGCACTAAATTCCTCGAGGTTAATGTTAAGTCATTTTCTGCTATATCTAGTAATAAAGGAAGTAGAAATCAGTGGAACACATTGCATAAAGCTCCAGCAGTACTTCCCTGCCATACACTTTAAATCATTCTAATTATGCTGATTATATATATATATATATATCTAAAAAAAAAAAAAATAGACGAAGGTTACTCACCAGGCGAAGCAGCACAGGTGTGACAGCAGCACAAATACATAGAACACACACACACACACACACACACACACACACACACACACACACAAACGCTAGCTTTCGCAGCCTAGCTGCTTCGTCAGGCAGAAGGGAAGGAGAGGGAAAAGGAAATGATGAGGGTTTTAAGGGAGTGGGTAAGGAGTCATTCCAATCCCACTCCTTTAAACCCTCATCATTTCCTTTTCCCTCTCCTTCCCTTCTGCCTGACGAAGCAGCTAGGCTGCGAAAGTTAGCGTTTGTGTGTGTGTGTGTGTGTGTGTGTGTGTGTGTGTGTGTGTGTGTGTGTGTGTGTGTGTGTGTGTGTGTTCTATGTATTTGTGCTGCTGTCACACCTGTGCTGCTTCGCCTGGTGAGTAACCTTCGTCTATTTTTTATATATAATTTTTCCTGCTAGGAAGTTTTCATCTATAATATTTATTATGCTGATTTGTAGACAGGATTTGACAGCATTCTTTCTATCCTTTCACTCACTACTATCATAGGGCATAATTTTCTGAGGTTAAGTCTAGAAAAAGTATTTTGACACAGAAGGGTGTAGTATGAATATTGTGTAAATTTGAAAACACAGTATGTTGCACAGTAGTATATGTCAATGTAAGTGTGAATTTGAGATGAACTGTGCAGTTTCCAGCTATTAAACTAGAAGTAATATAATTTCCAAAAGGACTGCTTGTCCTTATAGAGGGTGAATCACGAGGTTTTCCCCGGGCTGCTGGAAGTTATTCCTTAGGTTATTAGGAACAAAAAAAGTAAATGCATTAATGGGATCAGATCCACAATTAAGGAGCTACAACAAACTTCCAAAACGCGCCACAGTGTGTGGAGCAATACACTCGTTGTTTATAGGACATACGATCAGTCTTGGGCAGACAAGTGAAGTGGGTGGTACATTTGTGTTAACAACCACACTGTTGATACTGCAGTCACTGTTAACTGTGATTGTTTCACCCTGTTTCATTGACATTAGATGTTAAGACTTACTCTTCATCTTTAAATTCATTTACTGTATGCATAAATAACTACTTTTGTCATCTCCGCATTTCTGACGTGATTATAAATGTAAATCTGATCATGATGGTCATGTTTATGTAAATTCAGAGAATTAGCACCTGTAAGCGCCTGTCTACAGTAGACTGTGATGCCTTACAAGCTTTCATCATATGAATATGGAGAGACGGTGTACATTTTGGACTTGTGACAGCAATACGAAAGCTCTTCTAATCTTAGGATTCTGAGTGCCAAAAAATATAGTGTAACATATAGAACAAGGCTAGAAACTGGTACTCTTCCCATTATTTGTATTCACTCCGAAAAACATTGTGATGTTCATGAAGAGGAAAACATCTTAATTCAGTACTGCAAAATCCTCATTCAAGTACAAGAAGCCTAACTACCCGATTGAACATTTCACAAACTAAAGTATGTAGGATTCTACATGAAAATTGACTATCATTTTCATGTGCAGAAAGTTCACAATTAAGAACAACATGAGTTTGCCAATCCTTTGCACTTTTGTAAGTAGTTAAATGGAAATGACAGCTTTATCACTTCATAATATTCAGTGATGAGGCAACCTTTACAAGAGATGGCATCAACAACTTGTACAACATGGATATCTGGGCAGACAAAAATCCCATGCCATGGTAGTATCTCAATTTCAATGCAGATTTAGTGTCAACATTGTGATGTTTCTTGGTATCATTTGACTGTGTAGTCCCTCTTCAATCTTGCAATACCACATATGTATAAAAAAATCTCTTCTTGTCTAGTCCAGTTAAATTTTTAGTTGAGGTCCTGGTTAACCAGTGCCTCTATTATTCACTCTTCCAATAGTAGTAAAGGCCATTACACTTCGTCACAAGTAATGAAGTTATGTTTCTTATAAACAGATCAGGATTTTATTTGACCCATAACTACAGAATATTTGAATCCAGCATCTGCTTTAACCACGGTACGTCCAGATGTCTCACAACTTTTTAACGTGTTAGCTCTGTCAGAACTAATCAACAACTATAACAACTGAATGACAATTCCTTGGTGCATTAATTATTCTAAGTTTTATTAAAGAAATAAAATGTCTCTTTGGAACCTCTTATGACAAAGGAGAGGTTTATTTTCAACAATTATCCTGTAAAAGTTAACTTAGGACAGTAATAGTCCACAAAAATCTCTTACAACAGATAAAAAATAATTCATGTGGACATCTTGTCCATCCAAAGTGAGCATGTAGTATTTGAGAGACTACAACATGTCATGTGGTGTTGTGTGTGACCAGTTACTGGGGCCGTTTATTCTCCCGGGAAATTTAAATAGTCAGATGTATGGTATCTTTTTACAAGAAGACTTCCCGCAGCTTCTTAAAGATGTTCCTCTGAAAACAAGAAGCCAAATGTATGTACAACATGACGGGGCACCTCCAGATTTCCACCATGTGATAACAGCTTAGCTCAATCAGCAATTCTCACGGCAACGGCTGCCAGATCCTCAGATTTAACGCCCACACATTACTGCAAATATGAAAATACACTGATTTCAGAAACATAATAAATAATTCATTAGCCATTATTTGTGGCACATGAGAATATTAGGACTCAGACTGAATTTGCCACAACTGTAATCCCTGTATTAAACAAAATACACAGCAAACGAAACTGCAACTATGACTTTTTTTTAGTTTTTACAATGTTATTTTATAAGTATTATTGTATAAGGAACTTGTTACCTGTGTCTAGTGACAGAGTAATACTTTAATTATGATTTGAATAATCTGACAGAAATTATCCACAGATAAGTGGGTGGCAAAAATTCAAAACGGAGAGAGTGGCTAGCTAGTACATGCCCCAGCTCATTACCACCAGTATTACCAACAGAAAGATGAAAATAAACGTGCCAGTTACCTTTCAGAAAACAAATTTTCAACATCAAGCTGGAGAGAGGTGAAAGGGGATAGACAGGAAACTGGTTTTGGGTTACTCACGCCCTAGGCCACGAGGTAAGGATGTAGTGAAGAGTGATGGGAGGAAGTCAATGGTAGAACACAAGAGGTGCTAAGACGTGCCAGCTACAAACCTACGAGGCTGGATCGAGAGCTAGAGACAAATGAACCGAATAAGACAGAGTGTGTTTGGTGGGATTAACTATAATTGTAAGGAGGAAGGAAGGACAGAAGATTGAACTTTAATATCCAATGTGAGATATAGAATGACATACATGTACGCACAAATATATAATGGAAGGGAAGAAGGAAAATGAGTAATTGATTAGGGAGTTGAAGACAGCACAGGGGAGAGGCTAAAATAGTTTGTGGCTAGGGAGGTGTCGGGAAGAGAGGATGTGTTGGAGGCCACATTTCCATCTGTGCAGTTCTGATGGACTGGCGCTAGGTAGGAATATCTAGAGTGAACACATTGTGAAACACGTGCCGAGGTACCTGAAATCATACTGAAGGGAATGCTCTGCCACAGGATGTTGGCTGTCCTCCAAATAAACAAATCATCTGTGACCATTCATACATTCAGCAGATTATTTGTTATTCATGCCAAAGTAAAAGGCTATGCAATGAGCACATGACAGTAGGTGAATGACATTTTGCAGGTGGCCCTGCTTTTAATGGTGCAGGTTTTCCCAGTGTCGGGGCTGGTGTAGGTGGTTGTGTGCGAGTGCATGGGACAGGTTTTTCAGCTGGCTGAATTACGTTGCAGGGGTCCTACTTGCAGTCACTTTGCAAACATGCCTTCAGCATTGACAAACTTGGATACCACATACTTTTCCTCCAGTTCTGTTTGACACTTGGAAATGCCCCTACAGAACTCACTTTAGAACTTCCCTTCTCTGGGTGTAATCCTTCTTTCCATCAGTCTCTCTTTGAATTCGAAAATCGTCAAAGCTTAGCCCTCAGCTATCTTATCTTGAACTACACGTTTCTTGAAACCACTAATCCCAACAGCTTCTCTCTCTCTCTCTCTCTCTCTCTCTCTCTCTCTCTCTCTCTCTCTCTCTCTCTCTAAAATATCTCTCCTCTCAGCACTTATACTACAAGCTAACTGCAATCTTACGAAAATTATCCAGCACCTCAAAAGTGGTGCCTCTTTCCTACCATCCATAACCACCCACTGCAACACCCCTACAATAATATCTCTTCCTCCCTTATAGCTAATGAACTAAGCCTGGCCTTCAAACCCACTTCCAATTCAGTGTCTCATCCATGTATCTCTCTCTGTCAGATGTATGTCCTGTAAAAAGGCTTAACTTTCAGTTTCGAACCTCATCAACAACACTGCCCAAAATCTCAACTGCAAATACCACTTCATCCCCCCCCCCCCCCCAGTCACATTCCCAAGGGTATTAGCCATTGTTAAACTCTGCCTATAACAGTTCCGACCACCTTCTCAAAAGGGAGCTTCCTCTCTTCCCCTAAACCACCCATTACAGGCATTTCAGGAATTTTTAACATCCAGTATTGCCTCCCAGTCTTCTCTGAATAACATCTCAACAACTTCCAATATCAGCCCAGATGAATCCCATGCCATCTGAGAACAGCAAGCAGACAGCTGCATTATCATTATCCCAGTGGCCAAGAGACTGCAGTACTTGAGCAAGAAGGGTTGTGGCAAACAGTCTGCATCAACTCTGTGACATCTCAACCTACAAACCTGTTCCTTATGCCATCATTCCCTCTATTTAGGCAGCGCCACAGAAAAACCTAAAAACTCTAGGTCCCTCACAACTGCCTCCATAAAATTAATCTCTGCACTGCAACCATGAACCCTGACCATCTAACTACCTAAAATCCATAAAAAAGAACCACCCTGGTCATCAGGTTATAGCAGGCTTCAAAGACCCAACAGATCTCGTCACAACTCTGGTAGACCTACTACTCCAACCTAGAACACTTAACGTCCCATCCATCCACTTCCTGGAATGCCTCAAATCCATTCCCATGCCTATCCCACCTGAAAGCTTCCTTGTCACAACAGATGCCAAACCCCTCTACACCAACATCCCCTACATCCACGACCTTTCTGCCCTAGAACACTACTTTTCCCAATGCCCACCTGAAAGCCTCCCAGAAACTTCATTCCTTGTCACACTTGGCTATTTCATCCTCACCCACAATTTCTCCACCTTTGAGTCCAGATCTATAAAAAAACTCCAGCGGAGGGGGGGGGGGGGGGGGCGCAGCAGCTATTTGAACCAGGATGGCCCCAACATATGACAACTTTTCCCATAGGCCACATGAAGGAGGTGTCATTAAGTCACAATCAGAGCTGGCCACAAGTTCGTTAATACTTTAATCATTAATTAACAAAGTTAAGTTTTTGAGTAACAGATTAACTTTTAATATATATGAAAAATAGATGACGAGCACAGGAAGTGATAGTAGCATAAATGAATACATTCACACACACACACACACACACACACACACACACACACACACACTAGCTTTCACAGCCTAGCTGCTTCTTCAGGCAGAAGGGAAGGAGAAGGAAAAAGAAATGATGAGGTCCCTCTCCTTCCCTTCTGCCTGAAGAAGCAGCTAGGCTGCGAAAGCTAGTGTGTGTGTGTGTGTGTGTGTGTGTGTGTGTGTGAATTTATTCATTTATTTGTGTTACTATCACTTCCTGTGCTCCTTCGCCTAGTAAGTAATCTTCATCTATTTTTTATATATATTTTTCCTGCTAGGAATTTCTCCTCTTAATATTTGTATCATAAATTTGAGATTAACTTTTAAGTTACTTTAAAAAAACATTAATGGACTCTCACCTCCACTAGTGTGCCTCAAGTCCATTAAACCATTACTTTTGTACCCACTACTTATGACAAAAGTCTTGCTGCATAAATTATGCTCACTTTGGTGCAGGTCCCTTCCGTACGAGGCTATGCCCAGGCTACGGGTTGAATCACTCCCTGGAAGTTGATCTTCTGATTGGTGCTGCCAAGACCCAAACAGCAGAAATGAAGGCTCAGAGGAAACCCACAACTTAGCACAGGCCTGCCCCAACTGAGGGAAAACCGCAACTCTTCATATATCTGCACTAATTGAGTTTAGGAAGGAAGAGAGATTAAGAGTTTAACATCCCATGTCAGTGGTCTGTACTCGCTGGTTGTAGGTTGTCGCTTGTCAAGTTCGAGTTAAGTGCACATTTTGGGGCTCAACAGTTTATGAAAATCCATGGCCACATCAAAGTGATTGTTGATTTTATATCTAGATCGGGAGAACAAATACTTTTCAACTGTAAATTGTGCCTTCTGAAAAAGTCAACATTTAAGGCTCATAACCTCGAGCCTTAATAATCTTAAACAGCACATGAGGAGATGCCATAAATTGCAGTCCCTGCAGTGAGAAGAAAGAGTCAAGGCAGGTTCCGGTTGAGGAAAGTCCAAAAGGAATGTTAATATTTTTAATATTTTGTATTCCAATATCGATAGTGGCACCAGTAGCAGCACTCCTGCTAAAAAAATGTGCCTCACTGTCATACAAGAATTTTAATAGGCTAATGTTTAAACAGTGCAGAAAGGAAGAGGATAGAGACTTTTGAAATGTGGTGTTACAGAAGAATGCTGAAGATTAGGTGGGTTGATCACTTAACTAATGAGGAGGTATTGAACAGAATTGAAGAAAAATAGAATTTCTGGTGTACCTTGACTAAAAGAAGGGGTCGATTGGTAGGACATGTTCTTAGACATGAAGGAATTGTGAATTTATCATTGGAGAGAAGTGTTTGAGGTAAAACTCGGATTCAAACAGATGTAGGTTGTGGTTCTTATGAGGAGATGAAGAGGCATGCTCAGGATAGAGTAGGATGGAGAGCTGCATCAAACCAGTCTTCGGACTAAAGACTGAAACAACAACAACAACAACAACAACTTTTATTATAGGAAATGACATTCAGTGAAATTATATACCGAGCGATCAAAAAGTCAGTATAAATTTGAAAACTCAATAAATCACAGAATAATGTAGATAGAGAGGTAAAAATTGACATACACGCTTGGAATGACATGGGGTTTCATTAGGGGGAAAAAAAAAAATGTTCAAAAAATTTCCGACAATAGTGCTGGACAGCAGAACGTCAGTGACTGCGCATGAAAATCATGTACAAAAGGAGCTGTAATGAGAGAGAAAATCAGATGCACCAGCAGTTGTAAATGTTGACGTTACCTGAAAAGGCGCTTTTAGTGAAGCTGTATTATCAGAATGGGGAATGTGCTAGTTCAGCATTATGTTTCTATAGCCATAGGAAGGGGATTCGAATGGGTAAAGGTCCACTGACAAATGCAGCTGTGATGAGAATGATTTCGAAGTTCGAAGGCATGGGTTGTTTAGACGATAGACCCCGTAGTGGCCGACCGAGCACAAGGCGTAATGCTGCTGAGACAGTTCAAGAAGAAATGGAGACTGTAGCGGGTTTGTCTATGCACGAGGAAGTCAGCGTTCATGCAGTCGCACATCGCACCGGCATTCCATACACTAGTGTTTGGTTGGCACTTAGGTGTATCCCCCTAAAGCTATCCTTACAAAATCTATCGGTACCATGAACTGTTACCTGGCCATTTAGTGAAGCGGAGGGCATTTGTGGTGTGAGCGTTTCAAAAAATGGCGGAAGATTACAATTGGTTGAGTAACATGTTCTGAACCGATGAAGCTCATTTCACACTCCGAGGGTCTGTCAATGCCCACAACTGCAGAATTTGGGTACCGAAAGTCCTAGAACTGTCACGGAAACTTCATTGCATGACAAAGTCATGGTATGGGTTGGATTTACTACATCTACCGTTATGGGGCCTTTTTTCTTCGAGGAACTGCATGATTCTGGTTTTGTAACTGCTACCGTGATAGGTGAGAGGTACGCTAATATGTTACAGAATCGCATCATCCCCAGCCTGGCTGATAAACACCTGCTGGAACGTATGATTTTTATGCAGGATGGCGCTCCACCCCATATTGCTAGATGTGTGAAAGATTACTTCCATGTATCGTTTGGTGATGATCGTGTGCTCAGCCGCCACTTTTCATCATGCTTAGCCTCCCAGGTAGCCAGACCTCAGTCCGTGCAATTATTGGCTTTGGGGTTACCTGAAGTCTCAAGTGTATTGAGATCGACCACCATCTCTAGGGATGCTGAAAGACAACATCTGACGTCAATGCCTCACCATAACTCCGGACATGCTTGAGGAATGATGGTGAACATATTGAGCATTTCCTGTAAAGAAGATAATCTTTGCTTTGTCTTAATTTGTCATGCTAATTATTGCTTTTCTGATCAGATCAAGCGCCATCTGTAGGACATTTTTTAATTATTTTTTTTTTTGTTCTAGGAAAACTCCATGTCATTCCAAGTATGTGTGTCAATTTTTACCTCTATATCTACATTATTCCGTGATTTATTGAGTTTTCAAATTTATACTGCCAGCTGTTGCCAGTCTCACATCGTAAACAGCGCTAAGTATCTTAATTTAATTTGTGTCAAATTTAATTTGCCAGTCATTTTCGTCAGTACTTCTGTTTTAAGAGGTTTATTCCCGGGTACTTGTCAGATTTTGCCTGTGCTAGTGTTTTAATAGTTTATTCTCGCGTATTTGGTAGGTAGTGTTGGGCGCGCCAGCCGCACACAGCAGCAGCAGCAGCAGAGTTTCAGCTTAGTAGAAGAGAACTACTCTCACTCATTTGTGGGCCAAGCGGTGTAAATTTTTTTAAACTCACGTTACCAACAAGTTGATACTTAACTCTCTACAGGCAATTGTTGATTTGTTAGGATGGATAGGATGTGTGAATGCTACGTACAGACGCAGGAGGAGCTGGCCACTGTTTGCGAGAAGCCGAGTGTGCTGTTGGCCGCGGTCAGCCGTCTTCAAGCCGCTGCCTCTGAGTGTTGCAGCAGTGGGGGCTCAGGTGCGTTACGGTCCCTGCTGTCGGGACATCTTCGCGCGTGCCGGACGCAGTTGATCCACCCTCTTCGCAAGGGGTGTGGCAGGTCCAAGGGCATCCGCGTCGCTTGGGGCGAATGGTCAATGTGGAGGCTGGCCGTGCAGCGTCGGCCGCTCTGCTTGTGAGTGGACATGTGGGCTCCTTCAGCAAGGTCCGAGCAGGCACACGGGGGGGGGGGGGGGGGGGAGGGGGGGGTGTTAGTGATTGGGAGCTCCAGTGTTAGGCGGGTGATGGAGCCCCTTACGGAAATAGCAGAAAGGTCAGGGAAGAAGGCCATGGTGCACTGTTTGTTTGCCGGGAGGGGGGGGGGGTCTCATCCGAGATGTGGAGGAGGCCCTTCCGGCCGCAATAGAGAGCACTGGGTGCACCCGACTGCAAATTGTTGCTCATGTCGGCACCAATGACTCCTGCCAGCTGGGTTCAGAGGTCATCCTCAGTTCATACAGGCGGTTGGCAAAGTTGGTGAAGGCTGAAAGCCTCACTCGCGGGGTGGAATCTGAGCTAGCTATTTGTAGTGTCATTCCCAGAACTGATCGCAGTCCTCTGGTTTGGAGCCAAGTGGAAGGCTTAAACCAGAGGCTCAAGTGATTCTGCGGAGATCTAAGGTGCAAATTTCTTGACCTCCGCTATCGGGTGGAGAAATGTACGGTTCCCCTGAATAGTTCAGGCATGCACTACATGCAGGAAGCGGCTACAAGGGTAGCGGAGTACATGTGGAGTGCACATGGTTTTTTTTTTTAGGTTAGAGAATTCCCTCCCTAGGCCCGACAATACATCTCCTGAGTCACAACAAGGTAGCAGTACGCAGAGCACAACAGGGTATGAAAAGGTCAATGTAGTAGTAGTTAACTGCAGGAGCGTTTATAGAAAGGTCCCAGAACTGCTCTCATTAATAAATGGTCACAATGCCCACATACTACTAGGGACGAAAAGTTGGCTGAAACCAGATATAAACAGTAATGAGATTCTAAACTCAGACTGTAATGTATACCACAGAGATGGGTGCACAGTGAAGTTTCAAATGTTTGTATAGCTTATGGGACTTAACTACGGGGTCATCAGTCCCTAAACTTACAAACTACTTATGAACTAACTAATTCTAAGGATGGCACAAATATCCATGCCTGAGGGAGGATTCGATCCCCCGACCATAGTGGCCGTGCATACCATGACTGGAGCACCTCGGCCAGCGTGGCCTGCGTACTGTGAACGGGGAGGCGTGTTTATAGTGATAAAAAGTGCACTAGTATCCGAATTTGAGTGAAGGTCAAGGTTAAAGCAGGCTCGAACATGGTAATTGGGTGTTTCTATAGGCCTCCTGGCTCAGCAGCTGTTGTGGCAGAACACCTGAAGGAAAATTTGGAAAATATTTCAAGTAGATTTTCCGATCATGTTATAGTTTTAGGAGGAGATTTTAATTTACCGGATATAGACTGGGAGTCCCAAACGTTTCTGACAGGTGGCAGAGGCAAAGAATCTTGTGAACTTGTTTTAAGTGCATTATCTGAAAATTACCTTGAGCAGTTAAACACAGAACCGACTCATGGTGACAACATGTTAGCCCTTCTGATGACAAACGGACCTGAACTATTCGAAACAGTCAATGCAGAATAGGAAATCAGCGATCATAAAGCAGGTTACAGCATCGATAATTTCAGCCTTAAATAGAAATATTAAAAAATGTAGGAATATTTTTTGTTCGGAAAAAGTGACAAAAAGCGGATTTCAGAATACTTGACGGCTCAACACAGAAGTTTTATCTTAAGTACAGATAGTGTTGAGGAACAGTGGTCAAAGTTCAAAGCCATCATACAATATGCATTAGATGAGTATGTACCAAGTAAGATTGTAAGAGATGGAAAGGAGCCACCATGGTACAACAACCGAATTAGGATACTGCTACGGAAGCAAAGGGAACGTCACTGCAAACATAAACATAGCCAAAGCCTTGTAGACAAACAAAAATTAAACAAAGCGAAATGTAGCGTGAGGAAGGCTATGCGAGAGGCGTTCAACAAGTTCGAAAGTAAAGTTCTGTGTATTGACTTGGCTGGAAATCCTAAGAAATTTATGTCAAAGCGGTAGGTGGATCAAAACAAAATCTCCAGACACTCTGTGACGAAAATGGCATTGAAACAGAGGATGATACTCTAAAGGCTGGATTACTAAATGACTTTTTCCAAAGCTGTTTCACAGAGGAAGATTGCACTGTAATTCCTTCTCTAGATTGCCGCACAAATTGCAAAATGGTAGATATCGAAATAATTGACAGAGGGATAGAAAAACAATTAAAATCGCTCTAAAGAGGAATGGCCGCAACAGCATCTTTTACAGAGTTAATGACATTTCTGGAGACTAGTAATCTGCTCTGTAGGAATCAGCATGGGTTTCGAAAAAGGCGATCGTGTGAAACCCAGCTTGCACTATTCGTCCACGAGACTCAGAGGGCCATAGACATGGGTTCTCAGGTAGATGCTGTGTTTCTAGATTTCCGCAAGGCGTTTGATACAGTTCCCCACAAACATTTAATGAAGAAAGTAAGAGCATATGGTCTATCAGACCAATTGTGTGATTGGATTGAGGAGTTACTAGATAACAGATTGCAGCATGTCATTCTGACTGGAGAGAAGTCTTCCGATGTGAGAGTGATGTCAGGTGTGCCACAGGGGAGTGTCGTGGGTCCGTTGCTGTTCACGATATATATATAAATGACCTTGCGGATAACACCTGAAGTGCACTGAGGCTTTTTGTGGATGATTCTGTAGTATATAGAGAGGTTGTAACAATGGAAAACTGTATTGAAATGCAGGAGGATATGCATTGAATTGACACATGGTGCAGGGAATGGCAATTGAATCTCAATGTAGACAAGTGTAATGTGCTGCAAATACACAGAAAGAAAGATCCTGCATCATTTAGCTACACTATAGCAGGTCATCAACTGGAAGCCGTTAATTCCATAAATTATCTGGGAGTAGGCATTAGGAGTGATTTAAAATGGAACAACCATATAAAATCAATCGTCAGTAAAACAGAAGCCAGACAGATTCATTGGAAGAACCCTAACGAAATGCAGTCAAAAAATGCCAACATAAGGTCAGAGGCCATGTTGTACTGTGGAGTAACACAGTGATGTAAAATGCACCATTCCTGGACACTACATGCCAAGAAATTTTGGCTCAAAACCCCCATTTGTGAGAGTATATTAGTTTTATCTCCACCCCACTTAATATCTTTTATTTAAATGCATGCTGAATCCAGCCCACAGGCTTAGTTCTTTTTTGTGCAATTATCTTCAACTTCTGCCCATCACTCTCCACTCCATCCTTACTCGTGGCCTAGTTTGAGAATAACACCAAATCTCTACCCTTTCTGTCACCTGTCTTTTCCCTTATGAAGGAAATTAGTTTCCAAAAAGCTCATTTCAATGTTTTACTGAACTGTGGTAAATACTGGCCAGCCACTGTCTCTCTTAAATCATGATTTACACTTGTGATTTATTTGTTTTGTCCCCAAGTTACCTATGTTTCTCCAACAATACTGTCAAATCAGTTAAAAAGAACGAAACACAAAATCACAAACATGCACGGAAAAAAATACAGAATAGAATAACTATCAGATATAAAAATGCTGTGATGTGATTGCAGTTGTGAACAAAGTTTCAACATAGTTTCACTGAGCTGTACTTCCATAGCATTCAGTGAACTCTTACACCTGCCAACTCTTTTTCAGTAGACCTATCCATACAGCTATGTGTCACTGTAAATGTAAAAATCTAAGACTGCTGAAGGAAAGAAGAAGAAGAAGAAGAAGAAGAAGAAGAAGAAGAAGGAAAAAAAGGTCTGAGGCAGAACTAGCTTGAGGATGAAGAGTTAAGTGCTGATTACTCTTGTCAACAGCAAATATGCAACAATTTTGTTTCCAAATAAAATATACTGTGCATACCACTGACATTTGTGTCATTTCCCACATATTTTCAATCCAACAGTGATGCAAAGACAAACTGCAGTAATACATCAAATTAAATACAATTGCTCTGTGACAAACCACCAGTAGCTTATACCAAAGTATTCATAAAAATATTCATGAACAATCTCTGAAATTATATTGGTGTAGTTTCCATTCAGCCTGTATACATGACTGATAGTCTTCTATGTAAACTATGGGACATGTGGAAAGCTAACATGAACTTTTTGAATCCACACAATGAAAAATCAAGTATGTATTGCATTTCAAAGGGGGACCAACATACTATTAAGCAGGTGGTCATAATGGTTTGGCTAAGCAGTGTATATAAAATAGAAGTAATTCTTACAATTTACTGTATGAGCTCATTAGCATTATATATAAGTAAGTCAAAGATTAACTACACTTTTGCCATTATGTTTGTTACATTCCACACACTGTCTTCTGTCCTCGCACATGTCATTGTTACACTGTTGTGGTAATGCTGTGCAAGTTTGATTGGCATTATTCTTCCTCCTGTTGTAGATACATCATGGCAGCTCCATTATAAGCATGCACCAATGAGGAACAACAAGTCTCACATCATCCACTTCCATAAGGTCTGTGCATTGAGAAAGATGGAGATGACATGAAAAATGAGGTTCATTGTCTACCCCTAGCTTCATGTTTATAAATGGTAGACTGAAAACTGTGGATAATTTTTAACTTGCCCTCTTATATGGCCACACATGGTTGTGTGTTGTTTTTTTTTTTAATGAGTTTTCCAATGGCAATTTTTTTAATTGTTATTCTGTAATGATCGTTTCTGACAGACTCGTCGTCACCATTGGAGCTTTACAAAATTTATGTTAAATGTACAAGAGTCATCCACCCAGGAGTGGTTGGAAGTGTACGAAATAACATACTATAAAGACAATGTGACTTACTGCACTGATTACAAAATATGATGAAACAAAGCCTCTGGCAGTTACAGGTGGAACACTGGCACTAGGTCAGGAAGGCGGCACACCCCCTCTGACTGCAAGCACGTCTGAGCTCTACATCTACACGGATACTCTGCAAGTCACACTGATGTGCATGGCAGAGTGTTCACCAAACCACTTTTATGATATTTCTCTATTGTTCCATTCTAAAAGCTCGCAAGAAAAAGAAACAGCTAAACCTTTGTTTTCGCTCTAATTTCTCTTATTAAGATGACCATGTCTCCCTATGTAGGTGGGTGCTAACGATATGTATTTGCAGTCAGAAGAGAAAGTCTGTGGAAGATATTTCGCAAATAGATATCACTGCAACAAATAACACCTTTCATTTAATGATTTCCATCCCAACTTGTGCACCATTTCCATGACACTCACTCCCATATATCACGAGCTGCCCTTCTCTGAACTTTCTCTAAATCGTCTGTCATTCCCACCTGGTGTAGACCCCACAATGTGCAGCAATACTCAAAAGTAGGAAACACAAGTGTAGTGTAGGCAATTTCTTTAATAGAACAGTTGCACCTTCAATGTGTTCCACGAATGAAACTTAGTCAAAATGTCTGTAAATCTATCGGACCAAACTGCGTGGCCATCAGTCCGTAGCTTACAAACTACTTAAACCTAGGTAAGCTAACCTAAGGACACACACACACACACACACACACACGCCCCAGGGAGGACTCGAACCTCCACGGCGAGCAACTGTGCGCTCCACTTTAGACCGCTGGCTACTCCACTGCAGCGAAACTTAGTCAAAGTTCACCGATAATATTTCCTGTGTGTTCTTTCCAATTTAAGTTTTTTGTAATTGTTACAACCAGGTATTTAGCTGAATTTACAGCCTGTAGATTTGACTGATTTATCACGTAACTGAAGTTTAACATATTTCTTTTAGAGGTCATACGGATGACCTCACACTTATTATTAAGGGACAATTATCAGTTTTTGCAACATGCAGATATCTTATCTAAAGAAGTATCCTCTGAGACAAGTTTATCCACAGTTTCTGCAGCTGTCCCTCCACATCCTGTGGCAGTCCAGATTTGCACCAGCTCACCGCCCTGTCAACGTCTGCCTTAGAACAACGAGAGGCAACACCACTTAGAAGACAAGGCCTCATTACAGGCCACTCTCACGTCACACCGAGAGGCCGTGAAC
This sequence comes from Locusta migratoria, assembly GCA_026315105.1. Lineage (NCBI taxonomy): Eukaryota > Metazoa > Arthropoda > Insecta > Orthoptera > Acrididae > Locusta > Locusta migratoria. The sequence goes on from CM048754.1 coordinate 120,184,487, forward strand.
GTTAGCCAATCGGCCGGTTGCTACGAGGCAGTGGGCTGTGCCCCAGTCGTCAGCCAGCTAACTAGTGTCCGCAGCCTCTCGGTGTGACGTGGATGTGGCCTGCTGTCAGCTTCATCTTCTAGGCAGTGGTGCTAGAGGTGACCTAAATCCATAGTTGACGAGTCTTGACACAGTAAAGCCAGAGGTTATGAATGTGTTCTTCTCCACAATATTGACAGAACATACACTCTGCCCCTGACATTAATGCTGCCAAACCAAAACACGATGGCCACCGAAGTTTATGGAGAAGTGGAACTTCTCACTGAACATGCAGCAGTGCCATATGTAGCCTGTCCGCCGTGCCTCCTGGGCATGGTACCACTGTAAACACTGACGTCTGTGCACTGGTGTCTACTGGTGGTAGGATCCCAACACGACAGATTTGAGTCATTGAGGAACTCTCAGGGTGTTGTAGGGTCTCCAGTACACGTTCACGAATGGCAAGTGCCGAGGTCACGGCATTTCGCATTGTTCGGTGCACCGTATGACAGTACTCTCTAAGAGTGATATTTCTTTGTTGATCTGGACGTACACCACGTGACTAGGTAACCTCGTGCACCCACTGGTTCCAACATTGGGGCACTTGGCATCTGAATGGCCCATAGCCAGGCAACTGGACGATACCCACTTCACAGTGTCTGACGATGTGGCATGTCAAATGGGTTAAATTGGTGGATAGCCAGTCCAATGTGTCGTCAAGCCGGTAGATGAGAGGTACCAACTTCGCAACAATATGTCTGTGATATTATGAATGCACTCTGTTGAGCATCTTAAATTTTACACATTATAGATCCATGTGAATCGAACCATTTACTCACACATCAATGGTATGCATTTATACCAAAAGGAAATAATATTGGACCACTCCTACTGGTCACCATCACCATCAGAGACTTTATTATGCCTTTCAATACTCAGTCCAGAGAATAGTCCTCTTAATAAAATTCCTACAAGATCCCCTATTCAATGCTAACATTGATGCCTCGTCTGGTGTTTCAAAATCATTCTTGACAGAATTCAAGGAGGCTAATTTCTCCTTGGTCTACCTCCACTCCTCTTACCCTGTACTGCTGAATCCACGAGTCTCTTAGGTAACGTTGCTTCTTCCATGTGAGTAACATGACTCCACCATCTCAGCCTGTTCGCTCTAACCGCTTCATCTATGGTGTTCAGTCCCAGTTTTTCTTTTGATTCCTCATTATGGGCACCCTTCTGCCATTCTTCTCATCTATTAGTGCTTGCAATCATCCTTGGTACTTTGATACCTTAACCTCAACTTTATTAATATGAACTTATATCTACCCACCTTTCACTCCCGTACAACAAAGTTGGTTGAAATATGAGTGGTGCACTGCTAACTTAGTCTTGCAGAAGAGAGTGGATCATAGCTCAGCACCCACTGCATTAGCTATGCTACTCATTGATTTCAGTCCTTTCACTGTCACCATCCTGTGAGGAAATGCATCCTAAGTAGTTTAAATTGTCTCCTGGGTGCATCGTGTTTTGTCAGGCAGGGTACATGCCAGAACTGTTGAGCACATTTCTATCTCCATAAGTAGAAATGTACACAACAATTACAGCAAACATATTCAGCATAAATTTATGAAGATCCGATAATGGTAACAAGCCTGTTGAAACCAGTCAGGTGAGGATAAAAAGAATTTGGTAGTGATCTTGGTATGAGAAAACTTCTTTCAAATATTAGCATTAGTCAGATTGTGTTTTTATACAGTTTAATGAAGTTGACCAAGTTATCTAGATTTATAGATCTCTACTACCAAATTTCAATTCTTTGATACCTCATGATGTGTCATTATCAAGTATACCCCAATTTCCCATTCAAACTGTTCCATAAATTTCCTTTCACACTAATTCATTTCACTATTTCTTCCTTAATTAATCAACCTACCCATACTACATTTGAAAACTTGGAATTATCTTTAATAATCTCAGCTCTCTCTCTCTCTCTCTCTCTCTCTCTCTCTCTCTCTCTCTCTCTCTCTCTCGCATGCGCGCACACACACACACACACACACACACACACACACACACACACACACACACACACACACACACACACACACACATTTAGGCTACAGCCCGAGTTTTGTGTGTGTTCTATGCTTTATGAAACCACGTTCATGGAAAAAAAATGACAATCGACATAAATTGACACTGGCTTGTGTTTAGCCTTCAAGTATAGTGTTTATAAAAATTATACAATTAAATTTGACACTCTGCATTTATTGGAATGTATATTTTGCATTTCATTGTCAGCAGCATTCACCAAGTTGATTCACATCGTGGTGGCTGATAATGTGGGATAATCCTATCAGTGACTGCACTCCAAGTGTCAGCTTAGCTTAGTTTCACAACTAGTAGTTTTTCATGGGCTGTATAACATTTCAAGAATTGATAGGTATTGTGAAGTGCAAATATTTATACTGTATAAGGTTTTTTTGTGACTTTTTTGTGTTATTCTGCACATTGAAGGGGAAGAACAGCATGTTATAACCTCAAAAAGACAATTTACAGTGTGAGATGCCAACTCTGTGCAAATGTCACAAAATATCTAGGTATATATTTGCGCTTGAAAATGAGAATAAATTCTCTAATATCATCATGCGAAACAATGGTAAATACAAAAAATATGGAACATGTGCAATGTTTCATTACTTAAATAATGAATGCCGCTTAAAGGCTTGCTGATAACGTCAATTAGGATGAATGAAATTACATGAAAAATTTCTACATCCTATGTAGTACTAGTTCCAGTTGTGTTTGGCACTTACAGCAGTACCAAATTCAGATAACTTATTTATTGCATAAGAAACTCCCAGACAAGTATTTTGATGACTATTATGTACACAATTTATACATACAGTACAAAAAAAGTGGCATCCATTAAGCAAATTTTACCATTTAAAATGCTATTTACTGAATTTTACACTATTTTCTTTGAATTCACTTGAAAAGTGTAAAAATAGGGTTCAAATATATGATGTGGAATTGCAACTTTATCTTTCCATTGTTACTCTTATATTTTTATTTCCAGTGACACTTATTTCATATTGATTGCATGCATTGTATAGCTGCTTCTTGTTTACTGTTTGTCAGCGATGGCTGCTGCCTGAAATGATGGGGATTCACTGCTTTTACCACATTATGCAATTTATTTTTCTAAATAATTTAGTTTTATAAACTGCTTAAAATATTTCTGTAGCTTTAAAATTACCTTAAAAAGATCTGAAGAACATTCATGAGGTTGATTCTCCTGTAAGGTATATTTATAAAGAAAACCCTACCTCCATGGAAAGACATTTTTCATGGTGACACTCTTGCAACACAAAACTGTAAGAAAGATGATTGGAAGTATATGGATGTGAACCCACTACCTTCACAACACATGAAATTATCAAGTATGCTAATCCTTCAACAAAGAAAAACTTTCTATGTTTCATATACTCTACTTAAATGCTGTATTTACAAATATTATTGTTCTATATTTAATTATGACAAATAATACAACAATGATGCCCTTTTGATTTATGACAATTGTACTACAGCATTCAAACAGTATACTTTCACAACACAAAAGCTGTAACATAAGCCTGTAGCTACAAATACACAGTTTCTCGTCATTTTTATAACACTTCATTCAAAAAATGACAGGTATAGCAAATGTGAAGAGTAGAACTTGATAAACAGCATGAAGTAGTATCTGAAAATGCTAGATGACAGTTAATGGGAATTTATTTTAACGGGGCCATTCCAAGCATCTCTGATCACAAGTACTCACATCACCAATCATGACTGCTTCGTCCGCGGGAACGTCTCCCAGTGCTGTTCGAAAGAACAGCTCAGAAGGCTTGCCGACCACTTCGGGCTTAGCATTTGTAGCGTACTCCAATCCCTTCACGAAAGGCCCGGGACCCAGTGCTAAGCCGTCGCTGCGCTTGTAGTACCGCCCCTGGTGGATAGCAATCAGAGGCCCTCCTTTGTTTAACACACTGTATTGTGCAAACAAAACAAACGTGTTCACATTTAATCCAAAATCTTAAAATAATTAAAGAGGGGGTGTAGTATACCAGTAAAAGAATTTAACGCCCACATTTAAAAATACTTCTAATGTGTGATTGCTTTACAAATAAGTTAATAGTTAAATAATTACCTTTGAGGATGTAAACTAGAAAAAGTTTATCTCGTTATGAAACACAAACTTCTAAAGTTAGTTCCTCGTGCTAATGTTTATGACATCATGCACCATTAACTGTGTGTTGTACAATGATATAATATTTCAGGTAAATTCAAAAGTTATTGTAGATTCTCTCTTCAAACTATGTTGTGAATTAATTTAGTAGCATCTGAGTAATAAATTAGAATGCCTTGCCTAATGCTGATGTTTTACCAAAGAAGCTTATCATCTTGTGGGGGAGTATGAGACAAAGTTTCCTCAAGGTCTGAAATTATGTGTACACATTGTCGAAAGACATTATATGCTCTCATTCCCAATCGGGCTCGGTGGCCTTGGGGTAAAGTGCTCAACTGGAAACTGAAGGGTCGCGGGTTCAAAACACGGAGAGACGGATTTTTTCAGACTGCGTTTTAACCGATCCTTCATCTCTCAACTACATGAGTAGTCACCAGAAACGACACATGGTTTGGATTCCACGTTAAGCTGTAGGTCCCCTTTCCCCGGTTGGACAACTGGGGTAGGCTAGGGACATGCAAGTTGCTGAAGTTTTGTCGAATTGAAAAACTAGCATCAGGCCAATGAGCCACACGAAATTATTATTCTCAAATTCAGGATGAATCAAGTCCACTTATTTACGTGCCATCAGTTACATTCCGTCAAGACAAATACACAACTTATCACCTTTATTAACATGTTTGAAAATGCTGCGGGTGAAAATGTGATTCTTCAATGGCCCATATTTCAGGTAAGGGTAAAGTGTTTTGGATAGCCCTTGGCTTCCTGTAATGTCAAAATTAAAGCATTACACACTCCCTGCAGCCCAGCCAATCAGCTACTTTTTGTGCATCACATATGGACTAGCATTGGCAGCTAATTGAAGCATCATTAACTTATGATCAGTTACTGAGAAAATTGCAAAATAGCACAATTTTTGGGTACCAATACTACAAATTGTGGAAATGACCATTTCTATACTTTCTATACGTTGCAGATCATCCAAATTTTACCATAAGTTCTTAACACAATATTGTCAAATTGGTTTTTAAATTTTTATGTTACATTAAGCCATTATTGAGATCCAACGGTTCAAAGTTACTGTACTTCTGCACAAAATAACAACAATCAGTTTTAGCTGTTTTTGTACCATAGGTCGATACATATCTAAGTAACTAACCACAGCAAATAACCTACATTTTAACAAAATATTCTACAGACTTTTCAGAGACATCATTTTCCCCATTTTCAAATATCTTCATCTGGTAGCAACATGCAGCCAAAAAATATGCTGACAGCATAGCTGCCAACATTTAGAATTGGCTATCAGTAATGATACGCAAGACCAAAGAGGACGTGAGGCTACGGCCGTGTCCCAACAATATTTTAAAAATTTATGCCTGACACTGTATTCATAAATATCTGCCACGAACTGTAAAAAACTATTCTGTATCAAAAGACTGAGGTTAAGTGGAAGAACCTAAAACATTTGTGTAAATACCGTGAGTGGCTTAGAAATATTCCTGTAATTTTCAAATAACTGTCTTTACGGAAAATTAACAGTTGCCGAAAGAACAGAAAAGGGTGAAATTCCTTGCATTTTTTAAATATAAAATCCTTAGCAGCTAAGGATACACAAAATGGTTTTGGATTTTAAACGACGAATAAACCCACTGAACAGAGCTGTCACAAATGGCTCATCACTCATATTTAATTCTAGCTGCACAACACTGCTATGAAAACAGGTACACACGAGAAAAGCCAGTAAAAGTTTTTCTCTTCGGAAACGAACTGGCTAACTTCCGCCACCCGGTAAAACACGTGGGCTGTTAAGCTTGAACCAAAGACATTATACTCATTATAGACCAAAGAATTTATATAAATCTTGGGTGTTTGAGCATGCATTTGGTAGATGCGTAGGAGATTATAGGCGGGATTTGATCCAGAATTTAACATTTCCTACAGCTTTGCTACATACTCAGGAATGAAATTATTTATATAAGACTTATCGGCTATTACCGAAATGTAGATATTGTGCGCCTCGGCTGCACAGTGGTAGAGTGCCAGACTACAAATCCAAAGGTCGCTGGTTCGATCCCCGCCAGGTCCTAGGATTTTTATCTGTCACTTCGCACTTCTTTCACCTCTGGCAGTATTGCTCATGTGAAAAATACCGAGTAGCACCGTGGTTTGGAACCCACGTTAAAACTGTAGGTCCCCCTATAACTGGCTGGGTAAGTCAGTTCGAAGGTCGGAGGAAGGCAACGGCTTACCACCTCCAAACAGGACCATGCCTAGTAAAGCACCGTAGTGTTCAAACCAATCTTCGGATTGTTGACTGCTTTACTTTTAGATAGTTCCTACTCCGATTTTCTTAAAACATATCAGATCGTAAAATGTCTAGTTTCCGTAACTTTTCACGAACTTCCCGTAACTCCGTAAATATGACGATAAATCTGTAACAATTACGGACAATCCATAATTGTTGGCAGCTATGTGACAGTGACCCCCTGCAACATCAATATACATCTGTGCACATCTTAGCAAATTCGGTTACACCCAGCATGCATCAGATATCGATGGCAACTTCAGAGCTGATGATGATAATTTCGTGTGGCTCATTGGCCAGTGCAGGTCTTTCAATTGGACGCCACTTCGGCGACTTGCGTGTCCCTAGCCTACCCCAGTTATCCAACCGGGGAAAGGGGACCTACAGCTTGACGTGAAATTCGAACCACGCATCATTTCTGGCGACTCCTCACATCACCGAGAGGTGAAGGAATTGATAACTTTCAGTTTCTGCATTGTATGTGGATTTGTTTCATAGAACTTGTAGCACTCATATAGTTTGCAAATGTTGCTCCTATTTCCCCTCTAGTAATTTCTTCAGAAGATCAAAAGAACTTTTAAAATAATTGTGTTGTGAGAAAGTTAACAATTATCCCTTAATAACAGACATGTGAGGCCCACCAAATTAGTCATTGAGCAATTTTATGAACCTTCTGCTCACCACTTATTTGTGAATTGCAGTGTAGCCTTGTAGATGACACTGTCTCTCACAGATATGAACTTGGAGAATGCACTATAGAACACATTTTTACAGCTTTATGTTCAGTTTAACAGTATAACGAGGATAGTGTACAACTCACCACACAAGCTGCGACAGGCATGTAGAAAAGAATTTCATACACACACAACTTCCGCTTTTGCCCATTAGCATTTGTCTCTTTTCTCACTGTATATGAGATTCTGTTTTATTTTCTGCCACAGCTTGATATACTTCTTTACAGTGAGTTGCAAACTGTCATACTGTTTAATCCCTACCTGGAAATTCCATTGTTAGATTTTGTACAATTTATCTGCTTGAGATTCCATTTTAATGTCATGTATTACAACTGTTCACAGCATTAACATGCAGGATATGAACGTGGGTCAGACATTCATGGAAATGAAATATTTGTGTACTAGAAATAATGTTGTAAGAGGTGGATTGCTCAAAAAACTTTCACAACAGTTACACTGCTTACTCAGTTCTAGGTGTCTCCGACTTCCACAAATCACCTGACATCATCTCATTGCCTACGTCATGAATAACCTTTTCCTTCCACTCCCTTTCCCTTCTGTCTTCTCATACATGGCCAATGAAAATATTTCCAAAAGCCTGTGACCTATTTTTCACTTCCATTTTTGTGTTTTTGTATGACTGTTGGCATTACAGAACTCGGGTAACTACTGGCTGGCCAATCTCTCTCTTTTCAAGAATATTGTAGTTCCATATTTGTTAGAAAAGGCATATCCTGTCTGTAACTACAGACCCATTGGCTAACTGATCAGCATTTTGAGTGTAGTGGCATAAGACTTTAATTGGAAAAAGTAGCACATGTTATTGTGTGTGTACATATACAGTACCCAATCACATGTGATTGGGGTGTGTGTGCGTGTGCATGTGTGTGTGTGTGTGTGTGTGTGTGTGTACGCACGCACGTATATACAGTACCCCCACCCCCATGAAACACAGACGTTGCCGAGGTGGGGTGGCTTGCATGCTTCAACCATGCAGATAGCCGTACCATAGGTACAACCACAGCGGAGGGGTATCTGTGGAGAGGCCAGACAAATGTGTGGTTCCTGAAGAGGGGCAGCAGCCTTTTCTGTAATTATAGGGGCAACAGTCTGGATGATTGACTGATCTGGCCTTGTAACATCAGCTAACATGGCTTTGCCATGCAATTACTGCGAACATCTGAATGCAAGGGGAAACTACAGTCGTTACTTTTCCCGAGGACATGTAGCTCCACTGTATGAATATATGATGATTGGGACTTCTTGGCTAAAATATTCCGGAGGTAAAATAGTCCCCCATTTGGATCTGGGCGGGGACGGCTCAGGATGATGTCGTCATCAAGAAAAACAAAACAGGTATTCTACGTGTAGTAGCGGGGAATGTTCTAACCCTTAATCAAGTAAGTAAGCTAGAAAATTTGAATTGAGAAATGGATAGGTTAAAGTTAGATATGGTAGTGATTAGTGAAGTTCGGTGGCAGGATGAACAGGATTTCTGGTCAGCTGAGAACAGGGTTATAAATACAAAATCAGTTGGCAGTAACGCAGGAGTAGGTCTGATAATGAATAAGAAAATAGGAATGCAGGTAAGTTACTATGAACAGCATAGAGAATGCATTATCGTAGCAAAGATGGACACAAAACCAACAACAACCACAGTAGTGCAAGTTTATATGCCAACTAGCATGGCCGATGATGAGGATAATGAATAAATGTATGAGGAGATAAAAGAAATCATTCAGAAAGTTAAAAGAGACGGAAACTTGATTGCGATGGGTGACAGGAACTCTCTAGTAGGAAAGGGAAGAGAAAAAAATGTAGTAGATGAGTATGGACTGGGCAAAAGGAATGAAAGAGATTGGTTGGTAGAATTTTGTGCAGAGCACAGTTTAATGATTACCAACACTTGGTTTAATCATCATGAAAGAAGACTGTATATGTGGAAGAGACCAGGAGACACTAGTAAGGAATAGATTTAGGAATGGGGTTTTAAATTGTAAGACATATCCAGGGGCAGGTATAGACTGCAGAAAGGTACAAAAGTTAGTGATGGAACCTGGACAAATTGAAGGAACCAGAGGTGGTTCAGAGTTTCAGAAGCATTAGGTAAGGACCGGCCGAAACGGGGGAAAGTAATACTGTAGAAGAATGGGTAGCTCTTAAAGACATAGTGAAGGCTGCAGAAGATAATATAAGGACAAGACCTAACAGAAATCCTTTGATAACAAAGGAGATATTGTTATCCCTGCTATAATCCAGGTCCCCGACAGGATTCTGCCATTGGTGAAACAACATACACTTTATTGTTAAATAATGGATGCAAATTTTAGTTGACTGTGTTCCGGACTTTCTAGCGCCACAACTATATTGTCCACTTTAACACTAGCCCCTTATCACTAGCTTCGAACTCAGAATGTTTATAAGAAGTAGCAAGGCAATTATTGGAAGAGGCCATACCTACACAATTTGATACAATCTAAATTCCACCCATCCCATCCTTGTAAATTAGGAAAATAATAAACTCTCTCAAGAGTAAAAGCTCATATGGAATTGATGGCATTTTCAGCAGGGTATTAAAAGCTTGTTTCCAAGAGATAAGTATGATTCTTAGCCACATATGTAATAGCTCTCTAAAGCAGGTATTTTCACTGACAGACTGAAATATGCTATTGTTAAGCCATTGCATAAAAAAGGGGACATGTCTGATAACAACTACCACCCAACCTCACTTCCGACAGCTTTATACAAAATTTTTGAAAGAGTCATGTATTCTAGAGTAGCTTTTACATATTAGTAAAAATAAAGGTCTAACAAAATGTCAGTTTGGTTTTTTTCTTTTCAGGAAAGCTTTCCAACAAAAAATGCTATATATACGTTTACTGAGGAAATATTAAATGCCTTGAATAAGCAGACATCACCCATTGCGATTTTTTGTGATCGTGGAATTCTTCTGGATACGCTTCAGTATTGTGGTATGAGTGGGACAGTTTACAAATGGTTTAAATCATACTTAACTGGAAAACTGCAGAATGTTGAAATAAGTAGTTCATGTATTATCCAAGAAACACATTATTCCTATAACTGGGGAGCAGTCAAAACTGGGGTGCCACAAGGTTTGGTCTTGGGTCCTTTGCTGTTCTTAATATACGGGTGATTTTCAGGTAATGGACCAAAATACACAATATTTTTAGGTAACAGGCCAATATGCAATATTTTCTTATATTAACATTTCTATTAAATGGAACAGGTTTGTTTTGATCTGTACAATAAAATTAAAAACAGAAATTTCTGAGGCAATTTTCTATTTACGAATTTTGAAGTGCTAAATTATCATTTCTGTAACTGTTGACAAGTACATTTACTCAGTGTTTGTAAAAGAATAAAGCACTATTATTTACCTTTTTAATACATTTTGTATTGTATTTTTGCACTAAAAGCATGAAAGATAAATACAAAATACAGCATAACTCAATATAAGAATCGAATTGGCAAGGTATTGCATGTTAATTGTTCTTGGCGATTTTACACTTCATTTCCAGTAACGCCAACAAAACCTACACTATTTAAGACAATTATGAAAAAAAAAAGATCCATGTACAAACGCTTGCAGAAAGAAGTGGGTCACGCCAAAAAAGACCATCCAAGAAATTGTTGAAGAAATCCTGTCAATTTACAGGATTGTGTGCAGACATCTTAGCAAATAGACTTTAACACGATAGGGAAAAGGCTTTAGCTCTAAACGATCAGAAAAAGCAGGATAGAGAATGAAGAAGAAAGATGATAGGGAACTGCAAACAATTTCAAAAGCAAAGTGAACCCTGTTAATAAAACTGTCAAGAATTCTTTGTCACCACAGCCGTTAGGAAAATAAAACTACATACGGACCTTTCAAAATAAAATTTTATTTGAGTTTGACAGAGGATTAAAGATAGAATCACAATTTTGTGAAGCTTTAAAACAACAAATTTCTTACTCTATTTTGCTTCTTGTTTGTTTTACATAACATTCTTCAACTCATTTCTACGCTATTGGCCACTAAAATTGCTACAACAAGAAGAAATGCAGATGATAAACGGGTATTCATTAGACAAATATATTATACTAGAACTGACATGTGGTTACATTTTCACGCAATTTGGTTGCATAGATCCTGAGAAATCAGTACCCAGAACCACCACCTCTGACCATAATAATGGCCTTGATACGCCTGGGCATTGAGTCAAACAGAGCTAGGATGGCGTGTACAGGCATAGATACCTATGCAGCTTCAACACGATACCACAGTTCATCGAGAGTAGTGACTGGCGTACTGTGATGAGCCAGTTGCTCTGCCACCATTGACCAGACATTTTCAATTGGTGAGATATCTGGAGAATGTGCTTGCCAGGGCAGCAGTCGAACATGTTCCGTATCCAGAAAGGCCTGTACAGGACCTGCAACATGCGGTCGTGCATTATCTTGCTGAAATGTAGGGTTTCGCAGGGATCAAATGAAGGGTAGAGCCACAGGTCGTAACACATCTGAAATGTAACAGCCACTGTTTAAAGTGCCGTCAATGTGAACAAGAGGTGACCAAGACGTGGAGCCAGTACCACCCCATACCATCACGCCGGGTGATACACCACTATGGCAATGACGAATACACATTTCCAATGTGCGTTCACTGCAATGTCACCAAACATGGATGTGACCATCATGATGCGGTAAACAGAACCTGGATTCATAAAGGGAAGACATTTTGCCATTTGTGCATCCAGGTTCATCCTTGCGTACACCATTGCAGGCGCTCCTGTCTGTGTTGCAGCGTCAAGGGTAACCGCAGCCACGGTCTCCGAGCTGATAGTCCATTCTGCTGCAAACGACGTAGAACTGTTCGTGCAGATGGTTGTTGTCTTGCAAACATCCCCATCTGTTGACTCGAGGATCGAGACATGGCTGCACGATCTGTTACAGCCATGCGGATAAGGTGCACGTCATCTTGACTGCTAGTGATACGAGGCCGTTGGGAACCAGCACGGCAATCTGTATTGCCCTCCCGAACCCGAGTCCATATTTTGCTAACAGTCACCGGATCGCGACCAACACAAAGAGCAATGTCACAATACAATATTCCGCAATCGCAATAGGCTACAATCCAACCTTTAACAAAGTCGGAAATGTTATGGTACGCATTTCTCCTCCTTACACAAGGCATCACAACAACATTTCACCAGGCAACGCCGGTCAACTGCTGTTTGTGTATGAGAAATCGGTTGGAAACTTTCCTCATGTCAGCACGTTGTAGGCGTCGCCACCGGTGCCAACCTTGTGTGAATGCTCTGAAAAGCTAATCACTTGTATATCACAACATCTTCTTGCTGTCGGTTAAATTTCGCGTCTGTAGCACGTCATCTTTGTGGTGTAGCAATTGTAATGGCCAGGAGTGTATATTATTTACGTAAACTGTGATTACATCTGTCACTTTATGCACGATTTCTTTCCTTTCATGCTGATTTTCATTCCTGTTATGCTTCAAGATTGGGGATATAATGAATACATTAAGAATTATTTCTTAGTTATATTACAATTTGGAGAATCTTTTAGGTGGAAACTGTCATATACAGTAAAATATTTTCCATTATTTTCGCCTCTGGTTTATCAGTATGAACTGTAAACAAAGTTTACCATAATTTGTCCTCAAATTTTCACATTTTTCGGGTAAATATTCACCAGACAGTTTCAGTACTTCACTTTTATGCCCAGAATATGAAAATGTAGCATGTGCTGAAAATAATAACTGTGGGAAACTTTCCCGGTGGGATAAACAAAAATAAGAATAGAAAAGAGATGACTTACCAAAAGGACCGGCTCGTCGAGAGAAACAAATAAAATCACACACAAACACACATACAAGCTTTCGCCACCACTGGCAGCTTCTTCAGGAAAAAGAGGAAAAAAGGGGAGGAAAAGGGAAGGATATGGGTTTTAAGGAAGTGGAAAAGGAGTCATTCCAGTCCCAGGAGTGGAAGGACTTACCTTAGGGGAAAAAAAGGAAGGTAAACAAATACACACACACTCAGACATATCGAAATGCAAACACACCTAGACAGACATTTGTGAAAAGCAAAGAAGTTGGACAGAGATACCAATTGAGGCAGAGGCTCTGTCCACAGAACCAAGGCAAAGATGCTAAAGATAGTGGGCGGGAATTTGAGTTAGCGGAGATTGAGACCAGGTGGGCAACGGGAGGAGAGAATAAGCTGAAGGGCAAGTTCCCATCTCCGGAGTTCTGAAAGGTTGGTGTCGGTGGGAAGTATCCAGATAACCCGGACAGTGTAACACGGCGCCAAGATGTGCTGGCCGTGCACCAAGGCATGTTTAGCCACAGGGTGATCCTCATTACCAACAAACACTGTCTGCCTGTGACCGTTCATGCGAATGGACAGTTTGTTGCTGGTCATTCCCACATAGAACGCTTCACAGTGCAGGCATGTTAGTTGGTAAATCACGTGGGTGCTATCGCAAGTGGCTCTGCCCTTGATCATGTACACCTTCCGGGTTACTGGACTGGAGTAAGTGGTGGTGGAAGGGTGCATAGGGCAGGTTTTACAACGGGGGCGGTTGCATGGGTAGGAGCCAGAGGGTAGGGAAGGTGGTTTGGGGGTTTCATAGGGATGGACTAGGAGGTTACGAAGGTTAGGTGGGCGGCGGAAAGACACTCTCGGAGGAGTGGGGAGGATGTCATTAAGGATGGATCTCAAATTTCGGGACAGGATTTAAGGAAGTCGTATCCCTGCTGGAGAGCCACATTCAGAGTCCGCTCCAGTCCCGGAAAGTATCCGGTGACAAAAGGGGCACTTCTGGGATTCTTCGGTGGAAGGTTCTGGATTTGGAGGAATGAGGAGGTGGCTCTGGTAATTTGCTTCTGAACCAGATCAGGAGGATAGCTGCGGGATGTGAAAGCTGTTATTAGGTTATTGGTGTACTGGTTCAGGGATTCGGGACTGGAGCAGACTCTTTTGCCACGAAGACCTAAGCTGTAGGGAAGGGAACGTTTGATATGGAATGGATGGCAGCTGTCATAATGGAGGTACTGTTGTTTGTTGGTAGGTTTGATGTGGACGGATGTGTGAAGTTGGCCGTTGGACAGATGGAGGTCGACATCAAGGAAAGTGGCATGGGATTTGGAGTAGGACCAGGTGAATTTGATGGGACCAAAGGAGTTGAGGTTGGAGAGGAGTTACAAGGATAGTTTCAGGAGGTAACAGGCTGGGTAAGGATTTCAGGCAATCGAGGAAGTGGTTGGTGTCTTTGATGAAGGATCCTCGATCGCCTGAAATCCTTACCCAGCCTGTTACCTCCTGAAACCATCCTTGTAACCATTGATGCCACCTCCTTATACACAAATATCCCACATGCCCAGGGCCTCGCTGCGATTGAGTATTTCCTTTCACGCCGACCACCCACTTCCCTACCTAAAACCTCTTTCCTTAATACCCTAGCCAGCTTCATCCTAACCCACAACTTCTTCACCTTTGAGGGCCGGACATACCAACAACTAAAGGGAACAGTCATGGGAACCAGGATGGCCCCCTCGTATGCAAACTTATTTATGGGATGCTTAGAGGAAGCCTTCCTGGAAACCCAAGCCTGTCAACCCAAAGTTTGGTACAGATTCATTGACGACATCTTCATGATCTGGACCAACAGTGAAGAAGAACTCCAGAATTTCCTCTCCAACCTCAACTCCTTTGGTCCCATCAAATTCACCTGGTCCTACTCCAAATCCCATGCCACTTTCCTTGATGTCGACATCCATCTGTCCAACGGCCAACTTCACACATCCGTCCACATCAAACCTACCAACAAACAACAGTACCTCCATTATGACAGCTGCCATCCATTCCATATCAAACGTTCCCTTCCCTACAGCTTAGGTCTTCGTGGCAAAAGAGTCTGCTCCAGTCCCGAATCCCTGAACCAGTACACCAATAACCTAATAACAGCTTTCACATCCCGCAGCTATCCTCCTGATCTGGTTCAGAAGCAAATTACCATAGCCACCTCCTCATTCCTCCAAATCCAGAACCTTCCACCGAAGAATCCCAGAAGTGCCCCTTTTGTCACCGGATACTTTCCGGGACTGGAGCGGACTCTGAATGTGGCTCTCCAGCAGGGATACGACTTCCTTAAATCCTGCCCCGAAATTTGAGATCCATCCTTAATGACATCCTCCCCACTCCTCCGAGAGTGTCTTTCCGCCGCCCACCTAACCTTCGTAACCTCCTAGTCCATCCCTATGAAACCCCCAAACCACCTTCCCTACCCTCTGGCTCCTACCCATGCAACCGCCCCCGTTGTAAAACCTGCCCTATGCACCCTTCCACCACCACTTACTCCAGTCCAGTAACCCGGAAGGTGTACATGATCAAGGGCAGAGCCACTTGCGATAGCACCCACGTGATTTACCAACTAACATGCCTGCACTGTGAAGCGTTCTATGTGGGAATGACCAGCAACAAACTGTCCATTCGCATGAACGGTCACAGGCAGACAGTGTTTGTTGGTAATGAGGATCACCCTGTGGCTAAACATGCCTTGGTGCACGGCCAGCACATCTTGGCGCAGTGTTACACTGTCCGGGTTATCTGGATACTTCCCACCGACACCAACCTTTCAGAACTCCGGAGATGGGAACTTGCCCTTCAGCTTATTCTCTCCTCCCGTTGCCCACCTGGTCTCAATCTCCGCTAACTCAAATTCCCGCCCACTATCTTTAGCATCTTTGCCTTGGTTCTGTGGACAGAGCCTCTGCCTCAATTGGTATCTCTGTCCAACTTCTTTGCTTTTCACAAATGTCTGTCTAGGTGTGTTTGCGTTTCGATATGTCTGAGTGTGTGTGTATTTGTTTACCTTCCTTTTTTTCCCCTAAGATAAGTCCTTCCACTCCTGGGATTGGAATGACTCCTTTTCCACTTCCTTAAAACCCATATCCTTCCATTTTCCTCCCCTTTTTTCCTCTTTTTCCTGAAGAAGCTGCCAGTGGTGGCGAAAGCTTGTATGTGTGTGATTTTATTTGTTTCTCTCGACGAGCCGGTCCTTTTGGTAAGTCATCTCTTTTCTATTCTTATTTTTGTTTATATATATATATATATATATATGTGTGTGTCTAGTATGAGAAACATAGATTTTGCAACTAGTTTTATGGACATTATGTAAATGAGGATTTTTTTTTACGTTTTTGTTAAGAAAACAAGAAAACAATAATTTTTAAGGACACTGGTCACTTTTCAGCTTCAATGTTTTTCTTAGTACAAGAGAACATTCTAATGAATAATTTTCATCAGCAATTGAAAGAAAAGTAACTCTGAGAAAATCATGAATTAGGAATCTTGTTTTGGCACATTATAAGAAAATCACCCGTATATTAATGACATGCAATTCAATTTTCTCGAAGATACTAAGCTAGTTCTTTTTGCTGATAATACAAGTATAGCTATCACACCTGACAAACAGGAATTAACTGATGAAATTGTAAATTCTCTCTTTCAGAAAATTATTAAGTGCTTTTCTACAAATGGACTCTCATTAAACTTTGATAAAACCCAGTATATACAGTTTCGTGTAGTAAATGGCACCATTAATAAATATAGACTTTGAACAGAAATCTGTAGCTAAGGTAGAATACTCAAAATTGTTAGGTGTTTGCATTGATGAGGGATTGAAAAAAGAAACACATCAAAGTTCTGATGAAATTTTCGAGTTCAGCTACTCATGGTATCAGAATCATTGCAAAGTTTGGTGATACAGATCACAGTAAATTAGCTTACTGTGCCTTTTTTCATTCACTGCTTTCATATGGGATCATATTCTGAGGAAATTCACATCGAATAAAACAGTATTCATTGCACAAAAGCATATAATCAGAATAATTGCTGTAGCCCACCCAAGATCATCCTGCAAACATTTATTTAAGGACTAGTGAGCTTCAAAATATATGTACTGTATATTTCAGCAGATAAGACGACCTTCAGATAAGATGAAGTACAAATTTTCAACAAAATGTTATAGTTTAAGCCTATATCTGACCTATAAGACATCCCCCAAGTTACCGTATTTACCCAAATGCAAGGTGTACTTTTTTTCCAGTTTTTGTGATCTAAAAATATGTCTGCGGCTTAGATTCGGAGGCAGAGCTTCAGTTCCAGAAAATGCCGTTAGAAGCCACCATGAGTAGTTTTTGTGATTGGTACACCTGGATTTTACCCTCTGTTGCAGTGTTTGCAGCCTGCTTTTAAACTTTTGTGTGCGTAGTGCTACGTTGTATCCAATCGTGAAGAACCATTTCTTTTACACCACAAAGTTTAAGAAGAAAGCAATTTCTTTCGCCGAGATGACATTTAATCATGCCGATGAAAGTATTATATGGGTGAAAACACGTGAAATTGCCCGAGAACAGAACATAAAGGATTTTAAAGGAAGCCGCAGTTGTGTATAGCTCTCAAATATTTTAACCCTTTCTCTGCTCCATACGTAAATATACTCTAATTGTTTCAGTGCGACTCTAGATATATTGAGAAATTATTTTTTAACAGGCGACATTGTAAAATCAAGCTGCATTGTAAATAATTCTGTTCCTGATTTGTGACAAATAGGTTATCGTATGTACCCTTGTCCACTGTCAATTAATAAAGCTCGAAAAGAGAATATTTTTCAAAAATTGTGCAAACCTTTGTTTTTGTAAATCTTTCCTCCACGATGTAAATTTCAGGGTAATTTCACAGTTGTGCTACAAAGCGCAGCTATAGCAAGGCTTCGACCTCCAAACAATACATGTCGAATCAATATGTTTCAAAACGATATGTACGGAATAAGCGAATGTTTCTGATCCGGAGTTTTGGGAACTATGTGCCCTCACATACTAAAAGAAAAAAAAAATCTTGTTTGTCCTATACCTAACCTACCTAAATTATCTGTAGCATAGTCTTAAAAAGGTTAAAGTACCTGAGGGCGTGTAGCGCCCTAATCTATGGTTTAGAAACACTAAATCTATTTACAGTTGTGCGTTCGATATATATCACTGCAGGGAGAGCTACTTCAAGTGTAAGCTTTCTTGTAAATTAACCATAAAGGTGTACTCTCAGGTTCCTGCCCAACCACATCCTTTAAAGCCACATGATATTCGTAAAAATCATAACATTCGCCTGTTCAATAACTATCATTTCGTTACTTAACCACTTCGATATATATCGTTTGCAGGTAGAAGCCTCGTTAGAGCTGCGCTATTCAGCACATCTGCAAAATTACCAATTTCAGGCTAAATTTCAATCTAATTTCTTTTTTGTGCCATCATATAAGAGAACCTCAGATTTTGGGGCCTTTCTTTACGATTCAGCCATCGTCTTATCTGCGGAAATATACAGTATTCGCTTATCAACCAAATCCAAAAGTAATAACAGTGTGCATAGCTACAGCACTAAGAAAAAGGGCGATCTTCACTATTCAATGTTAAATCTAACTTTGGCTCAGAAAGGGTTGAATAACACTAGCACAAAACTCTTTGGTCACTTACCAAGTAGCATCAAAAGTCTGACAGATAGCCAACTAGTATTTAAAAAGAAATTAAAATAATTTTTGAATGGCAACTCCTCCTACACATTAGATGAATGTTTAAATAAAACTTAGTAATTTTGCTAAATTTTTTGTTTTTCATTCTTTAAAATATTGAGTGTCACATATAGAAACTACTCGTTCCATATCATTGTAAAACGTTGTATTTATGATTTATGGAACAAGTATTAATCTAATCTATTCTGAAGCTGAGCAGATGATCTAAACATTTGCAGTGCAGATACAGAAGACGCCGTCATCATCAACGAGATATGCTTTGCACTTTTTCCTACGAACATACACAATTGAGGGACTCAGTCCACACAAAGTTCTGCACCTGCGTTGACATCCCAGCCTGTTAGACCACCTCTGTCCCCTGCAGTGTGACAGTCCAGCCTCGAGGCATGCCTACATGTAGGGCTCTCGTGTCTGGGCTCACAACTTTAAGCCAGTGTCCAGGGTGGACCTGAGGCACCGGCTCGAGCCACGGGGGGTCGCCCTCGACCGTTTCACGTCACGAGTACGGAGGCGTCAACTGTTTATCCTCGCAACTGGGGCTTCCGTCAGGCCTGCCACCACAATCGACTCCCGCCACATCGTCAGTCGCCGAGCTTCCTCCTCCAGCTACGGGACCGAACTGCTGAGTTGCCTCCGGACCGGAATATGGGGGTGGTCCCCTTTTCACCAGGGTCTCAGTACGACTTCCGCCCCTACACGACTGCTTGTTCACTGGCCGATTAAGGAATCACAACTTTGCTACCTATTGACATGTATCCACTGCCTCCATTCCACCAGTCCCAACCCTAAGCCACGGGTGCCCTGTTACCCCTGCCTTCTCCAGTTATGGGGGACACGAGCAGTGCCAAACTGATGGTCCTGGATCCACTTGCAGATGGTTCAGTAACTTCTCCCACCCCTCCATCAGTACTAGCATAGCCCAGGTAATTTCTGGCCCTACTTGCCAAAATTGAGGGGAGGGGGAGGGCGAGAGGAATTTAATAATCTCGCCCTCACAGAGGAGACTGTCAGGAGAGGGGAGACATTACAGTTACAGATCACTAGAGGCTGCCACAGGTCCCTCAGATCACGTGGGGAGACCCGATAGCCGAGAGGAAGTCAACGAACGTGTGGCAAAGTCCAGTACAGTATGCTGCATGTTGCACCATTTTAGAACCTGCTTTGTCTGTGGCTATTCTGGCTCATGTTCTCGGTTTACCTGTAATGTTCTCACAATGACCTTGGCTTGGTTACTGGATCTGAATCATAGTCTGTATCAGGTGTGGCTATGTTACCCAACAGACTACTACTACTACTACTACTACTACTACTACTAATTTTCTCTTCTCTCCTTCCCTGTTCTAGGCAGCACAATTACCAACACTTTCTCTAGCAATGCTATCCAGGCCCCACTACACTCCTGCAAGCTCCCACACTTTCCCCAACCCCTCCTCTGATATGCAGACACCCTAACCCTTCCCAACACATGCCACCTCCTTACCTCCACCACCCACCCTAGCAGATTGCCGTTCATGTCAAAAACAGTTGAGGTTGGACCATAAGGTCCAGAGATGACAGGCATGTCAGCGAGTCGTGTGTAACTGTCATTCCAGTATGTCTGCCTAAGAGTACTTGCGTCTGTGTAAATGTGTGGGTGTATTTGTTTACCCTCCTTTTTCCCCCCAAGGTAAGTCTTTCCTGTCCCGGGATTGGAATGACTCCTTACACATTCCCTTAAAACCCTCAACATTTCCTTTTCCCTCTCCTTCCCTTCTGCCTGATGAAGCAGCTAGGCTGCGAAAGCTAGCGTTTGTGTGTGTGTGTGTGTGTGTGTGTGTGTGTGTGTGTGTGTGTGTGTGTGTGTATTTGTTACTATCACTGCCTGTGGTAAGTAGACTTCATCTATTTTACACACACACAAATGCCATCTCAAGCTGTTGCAGCCAGTCTGTGGGATACAGCACAGCCGAGGCAAAAGCAACCAGTAGTGGGGACGAGGGAGCGGCACAGAGAGGGAAGCAGGATGGGAGTGGAGTGATGCACAGTGAGGGTGGGGCAATACGAGTGCTGCCTGATGGACAGGGAGGGACTGAAGTGTGTGGCAGAATGGAAGACATACTGGAGACGAGAGTGTGGCGGGGAAGAGGGGAGGGTGTGTGGTTTTATTTATTTATTTATTTGTGGTTTTAGGGCGCACAACTGCTAAGGTCATTAGTGCCCAGATAAGAACGGAGATTCGCTAGATCTCAAAAAATTAGTAACTACCAGATAGAGTGTCAAAAGAAGGCTAAAAACACAGACAAAAACAATTAAAAGGGTTAAATATCTTTTGATAGATTGGCAATGTTGATAAAACGCAAAACTCGAGCAGCTGTTCGTGTGTCATCAGCTAAAATTTCCTCCAGAGTAGACGGAAAGTCGGAAAGTGAAGGGCTACACGGAGATGATTAAAATTAACACAAGAGTAAAACATGTTGCACCGTCAGCAATTCACCGCAGGAGCACAGCGGTGCAGGGCCGGCAGTTAGCAAATGACGGTGGCTGAAACGGCAGTGACCGATCCACAATCGGGCTAGGATGACCTCCTCTCGCCGAGAGGAGCGTGAGGAGGTCCTCCAAGCGGTCGGGATCGGTTTTACAGTTCTCAATTTATTGGCGTGCAGTGAGAACCACGCACTGTGCCAGGACGACACGATACTCCGGCGAAGAGCCCGTTGAACATCATCCGATGGGACGCAAAAGATAGCCATGCGAGGCAAAAGAGCTGCTGCCTTGGCTGCTATGTCGGCGGTCTCATTCCCAGGCAAACCCATGTGGCCAGGGACCCACAGGAAAGAAACGTGACAGTTGTCATCTGGTAGCAACTGGAGGGAGCGTTTGATCCGATACACGAGAGGATGAGTCGAGAGAGGGTCCTTAAGACTCTGCAGGGCACTAGGGAGTCTGAACAGATGGCATAAAAAGGATGGCGGCGGCAGCAGGTATACAAAACGGCCTGGTGGAGGGCAAAAAGCTCAGCTGTGAAATTCGAACACCGGTCAGGGAGCTTGTATTGGAACCGGTTGTCCCCGACAACGAAGGCAGATCCGACACCGGCAGTGCTCTTGGAACCATCAGTGTAAATAAATACGGCATTATCGAACCGCAAATGGAGTTCGACAAGCCTCGAGCGGTATACCAAATCTGGGGAGGGTGTGTGGACAGGAATTAACAAAGAGGATTGCAGCAGTGTAGGCTATGTTGTAGGTAGAGTACCTATTTGTGCAATTCAGACAAGCTGGTGTTTGTGGGGAGGATCCCTATGACACAGGCTGTGTAGTAGTCACTGAAGTGAGCCACATCATGCAGGGCTGCACGCTCTGCAACACGACGGTCCAGTTGTCTCCCGGCCACAGTTCGGTGACGGCCATTCGTCTGGACCGATAGCTCGTCACTGTCCTCGCCACGTGGGAAGCTGCACAGTGGTTGGAGCTGTTCGTAGATAACGCGACTGCTTTTAAAGGTTGCCCTGTCAGCTGTAATCTTTTGTGTGCACGCCTTTCTGAGACATCTCTGTAGTGAGTAGCAACTTATCTTTCTCAAAACTATATTTAAATCCTTCCTGGAATTTCCACTGTTTGAAATATTGTATTGGATACATAATTAGTCAATTCAACTGCTGCTGGTGATACTATGTTGAAAGAATCAAAACCAACAGCTGTGTATTTCAAAACTGATGTTGCTTAGGTCTGTGAAACTTCCAATTTGCAAATGTAGTACTTCTACATCGCTTCCCTATTTATCTCTGCTCCCCCCATACATATTCCTTAGCAAACTGTGTATGCAAAATGCCAGTAGGCACCAATCATTCTTACAGTAGGTGGCGATCATCACGTTTAGGCCAGTAAGTTTATACCTCGTAACATTCACGACACACAATATAAAAGTTCAGGCCTGTGCAGAAACGTGGCAACACTTCCTTTCCGCACAATACCCACAATGCATTACCACATCTACAACCATACTCGGCAAGCCACCCGACGGTGTGTGGAGGAGGGTACCTTGAGTACCACTATCGATTTTCCCTCCTATTCCAGTCACATATTGTTCTCAAAAGAAGGATTATCGGTATGTCTCTGTGTGGGCTCTAATCTCTCTTATTTTATCCTCACGATATCTTTGCGAGATATACATAGGAGTGAGCAATATACTGCTAGACTCCTCAGTAAAGGTAAGTTCTCGAAACTGCGACAAAAGCCCCTACCGAGCGACAGAGCGTCTCTCCTTCAGAGTCTTCCACTAGAGTTTAGCGATCAACTGTGTAATGCTTTCACGACTACCAAATGATCCTGTAACAAAGCGCACTGCTCTCCGTTGGATCTTCTCCACTTTCTCTATCAATCCCACCTGGTACGGATCCCACACCGGTGAGCAGTATTCAAGCTGTGGGCGAACAAGTGTACGGTAACCTACTTCCTTTGTTTTCGGACTGCATTTCCTTAGAATTCTCCCCATGAATCTAAGTCTGGCATCTGCTTTACCGACGACTGATTTTATATGGTCGTTCGATTTTAAATCCCTCCTAATGACTACTCCCAGATAATTTATGGACCTAACTGCTTACAGTTGCTGACCTGCTATAGTGTAGCTAAATGATAAAGGATCTTTCTTTCAGTGTATTCGCAGCACATTACACTTGTCTACATTGAGCTTTAATTGCCATTCCCCGCACCATGCGTCAATTCGATGCAGATCCTCCACATCTCAATACAATTTTCTGTTGTTACATCCTCTCTATATACTACAGCATCATCCGCAAAAAGCCTCAGTGAACTTCCGATGTTATCCGCAAGGTCATTTATATATATCGTGAACAGCAATGGACCCACAACACTCCCCTGTGGCACACCTGACATAACTCCTACTTCGGAAGACTTCTCTCCATTGAGAATGACCTGCTGCTTTCTGTTATCCAGGAATTCCTCAGTCCAATCACACAATTGGTCTGATAGACCATATGCTCTTACTTTGTTCATTAAACGTTTGTGGGGAACTGTATCAAACGCCTTGCGGAAGTTGAAAAACACAGCATCTACCTGAGAACCCGTGTCTATGGCCCTCTGAGTCTCCTGTGCACCTTTTGCCCCACTTACAGTGGTTTGTAGAGTGTCGGTGTCTCAGTTCTCATTTTTGTTAAGGATGTGTACGAGTCAAATATTCATAAACGTGGCCGCAGTACAGGTGACCAAATTACTACCCATTACTTGTGTCACACCTTACGGAGACCAGAGCTTTGGTGCGGTGCTCACCTGAACGCCACGTTGAGCTCCTTGTAGTTGAACTTGTCCG
This sequence comes from Locusta migratoria, assembly GCA_026315105.1. NCBI lineage: Eukaryota > Metazoa > Arthropoda > Insecta > Orthoptera > Acrididae > Locusta > Locusta migratoria. The sequence goes on from CM048754.1 coordinate 120,208,692, forward strand.
GCGCCAGGCCGACCAGCACGGAGTCGGCTTCGTGCTCGCCAGACGCCCCCAGCCCCTTGAAGTCCTCCTCGGCCTGTGCGTCCAGCAGCAGCAGCGGCCGCAGCCCCCGCCGTTCCACCAGATCTCTGGCCGCCCACAAGCTCGACAGAATATCGTCCGGCTCGACTGCGAACCCGATCTTCGTGAGCCGGCCGTGGAGACGAGCTCGTGACTCCTTGGTAGTATTCGTAACGAACCGTAGTGCTATACCGCTCTGTTGCAGCCTGTTTCAGAAAATTAAGATCTTGCTGAGACACATAGACTGACACAGTCTTGTTACTTTTTGTCAAAACAGACATAATACAACAGAATAGATTTGGTCCTCTCAGCGATATTCCACAAGTCGTGATTAAGTATTTATCAGTTAAAGAGAAAAGACATTACTGTTGCTACAATATTTTACACACACACTTTGTTAATTCCTTGAACACTGAAGAACTTTTACTTTTATTTTACTAACTAGTTGTTCATATTTCAAATAGTTTCATATTGTTCTTATAAATTCTACAAATTTCAATGTTATAAAATAATGTTCAAATGTTATTCTTTAGTTTCTCCCGGCGTATTTGATAATCAAAATATCCACAGGTGTACTGCCGGTCTATAGTGTCCAATGGGCACACTATTTCGGCGATCATACATGTCGCCATCATCAGGTGAACTGACAGACTCAGCTCCTGGAAACACGCCGGCACGGAGATCCGTACGCTGCGGCGGCTCGAAGGGAACTGAGCTGCCGTAGCGTACGGATCTCCATGCCGGCGCGTTTCCGGAAGCTCAGTCTGTCAGTTCACCTGATGATGGCGACATGTATGATCACCGAAATAGTGTGCCCGTTGGACACTATAGACCGGCAGCACACCCGTGGATATTTTGATTAATGTTCAAATGTTTGTAGAGCTTATGGAACTTAACTACGGGGTCATCAGTCCCTAAACTTACAAACTACTTATGAAGTAGCTTATACTAAAGACGGCACAATCATCCGTGCCCGAGGGGGGGATTCGAACCCACGACCGCAGTGGCCATGCAGACCGTGACTTGCACGCTGCAGACCGCTCGGCCACTGCGGCCAGCTATAAAATAATACATGTGCACTGTGGTAACAGCTGTGTTGTGTTGTTATGGTGTTCAGTCCGGAGACTGGTTTGATGCAGCTCTCCACCCTACTCTATCCTGAGCAAGCCTTTTCATCTCCTCACAAGAACGGCAACCCACATCCACTTGAATCTGCTTACTATACGCGTCTCTTGGTCTCCCTCTGCGATTTTTTCCCCACACACTTCCCTCCAATGCTAAATTTACGATTCCTCGATGTCTAAGAATGTGTCCTACCAAGCGATCCCTCCTTTTAGCCAGGGTATGCCAAAAATTCCTTTTCTCACCAATTCTGTTCAGTACTTCTTCATTGGTTATGCGATCTACCCACCTAATCTTCAGCATTCTTCTGTAGCACCACATTTCAAAAGCCTCTATTCTCTTCCTGGCCGCACTGCTTATCGTCCATGTTTCACTCCCGTACAAGGCAACACTCCACACAAATGCCTTCAGAAAAGACTTCCTTACACTTAAATTAATGTTCGATGTTAGCAAATTTCTCTTTTTCAAAAATGCTTTTCTTCCCATTGCCATTCTGCATTTTATATCCTCTGTACTGCGACCATCACATGTTATTTTACTACCCAAGTAACAAAACTCATCTACCACCTTCATTGTTTCGTTAACTAAGCTAATTCCTTCAGCATCGCCCGATTTTCTAAGACCGCATTCCATTTTTTTTTTTTTTTTTTTGCTCATGTTAATGTTCATTTTATACGCTCTCTTCAACAGACTGTCCATTCCATTCAACTGCTCTTCCAGGTCCTTTGCTGTCTCTGACAGAATTACAATGTCATCAGCAAAACGCAATGTTTTTATTTCTTCCCCCTGAACTTTAATCCCTATTCCAAATTTTTCCTTGCTTTCCTTCACCGCCTGCTCGATGTACAACTTAAATAACATTGGAGAAAGGCTACAACCCTGTCTTACTCCCTTCCCAACTGATGCTTCCCTTTCATGCCCTTCAAGTCTAATAACTGCGGTCTGGCTTTTGTACAAGTTATAAATAACTCTCATTTCCCTATATTTTACCCCTGCTGACTTCAGAATTTGAAACAGTGTATTCCAGTCAACATTGTCAAATGCTTTCTCCAAATCTACAAAAGCTAAAAATGTAGGTTTGCCTTTCCTTAATCTATCTTCTAAGATAAGATGTAAAGTGAGTATTGCCTCCCTGGTTCCTACGTTCCTCCTGAATCCAAACTGATCTTCCCCAAGGTCAGCTTCTACCAGCTTTTCCATTCTCCTGTAGATAATTCGTGTTAAAATTTTGCAACCATGACTTATCAAACTAATGGTTCTGTAATTTTCACACCTGTCTGCGCCTGATTTCTTTGGAATGGGGATTATTACATTTTTCTTAAAGTCTGAGGGTATTTCGCCTGTCTCATAAATCCTACACACCAGTTCAAATAGTCTTGTCGTGGCTGGCTCTCCCAGAGACTTTTGTAGCTCTGAGGGTATGTCATCTACTCCTGGGGCCTTGTTCCGACCTAGGTCTTTCAAGGCTCTGTCAAATTCATCTCTCAGTATAGCATCTCCTATTTCATCTTGATCTACGTCCTCTTCCCTTCCTACCACATTGTCTGTAAGTTCATTTCCTTTGTAGAGCTGCTCTATGTACTCTTTCCACCTTTCAGATTTCCCTTCTTTGCTGAGAACCGGCTTCCCATCTGAGTTCTTGATATTCGTAGAGTTGCTTTTCTTGTCCCCAAATGTCTCTTATTTTCCTGTAGGCGGTATCTACTTTTCCCCTTCTTATACATTCTTCTACAGATTTGCATTTGGCTTCTAGCCACTCCTGCTTAGCCATTTTGCACTTCCTGTCAATCTCATTTTTTAATCGTGTGTACACCATTTTGCCTGTTTCATTTACTGCATTTTTATATTTTCTCCTTTCATCAATTAAATCTAGTATTTCCTGTGATATCCAAGGAGTTTTTGTAAGTCTTGCCTTTCTACCTATTTTGTCCTCTGCTGCCTTCACTATTTCATCTTTCAGTGCTACCCATTCCTCTTCTACTGTTTTATTTCCCCCTGTTTCTGTCAATTGTTGCCTAAATCTCCCTCTGAAATTCTCCAGAACTTCACTTTCCTTCAATTTATCTAAGTCCCATCTCTGTATATTCCTACGTTTCTGCAATTTTTTCAGTTTCAGCCTACAGTTCATGACTAACAAGTTATGGTCAGAGTCTATATCTGCCCCTGGGTACGTCTTGCAGTTTATAACCTGGTTCCGGAATCTATGTCTTACCATTATAAAATCTATCTGATACCTTCCGGTGTTTCCTGGTCTCTTCCATGTATACAACCTTCTTTTGTGATTCTTAAACCAGGTGTTTGTTACGATTAAATCATGTTCCGTGCAAAATTCTACCAGGCGACTTCCTCTTTCATTCCTCCTGCCCAGTCCATGTTCACCTACTATTTTTCCTTCTCTTCCTTTTCCTACAATCGAATTCCAGTCACCCATCACAATTAAGTTTTCCTCTCCCTTAATTGTCTGAATAATTTCCTTTAGCTCATTTCTTCGATCTCATCATCAGCAGAGCTAGTTGGCATATAAACCTGTACTACTGTTGTCGGTGTTGGCTTCGTATCTATCTTGACGATGATAATGCGATCACTGTGCTGCTCATAGTAGTTTACCCGCATTCCTATTTTCTTATTCATTATCAGTCATACTCCTGTGATACCCCCAACTGATTTTGTATTTATAATCCTGTACTCACCTGACAAGAAATCCTGTTCATCCTGCCACCGAACTTCACTAATCCCCACTATATCTAACCTCAACCTATCCATTTCCCTTTTTAAATTTTCTAATTTTCCTACCCGATTAAGGGATCTAACATTCCACGCTCCGATCCGTAGAATGCCAGTATTGTCTTTCCTGATGACAACATCCTCCTGAGTAGTCCCCGCCCGGAGATCCGAATGGGGGACTATTTTACCTCCGGAATATTTTACCCGAGAGGATGCCATCATCATATGTTCATACAGTAGAGCTGCATGTCCTCGGGAAAGGTAACGGCTGTAGTTTCCCCTTGCTTTCAGCCGTTCGCAGTAACTGTGTGGCAAAGCCACATTAGCTGATGTTACAAGGCCAGCTCAGTCAATCATCCAGACTGTTGCCCCTGTAACTACTGAAAAGGCTGCTGCCCCTCTTCAGGAACCACACGTTTGTCTGGCCTCTCCACAGATACCCCTCCGCTGTGGTTGCACCTACGGTACGGCTATCTGTATCTTTGAGGCACGCAAGCCACCCCACCTCGGCAATGTCTGTGGTTCATGGGGGTGGTGGTAACAGCTAACCATCAGAAATCAATTACTGTAATAAGACATCTGAAAGAATTACCATTTGGAATTAAAACCGATTTATATGAAAATATTGAATTAATGATTGTAAACATTTTTACCACATATTCATTTGTGGAAGGACAATCTATTATTAAGTATTTTGAAAGACATTGGCAGATAGCTTATTTTATTAAAATTCTCTGGAAATGTTATCATCTCGAAACTCTCACTCAGTAAAAGTTACCTTGTATAATATAGCACGTACTGTAGACAAAAACCATATTTTCAGTACTGTGAATTATATGTAAATTATGCACAGTTAAGGACGTTTAAAATCCTGATTGTAACACTTGTTTGTTCATCGGAAGACTCGTGGCAATATTTTCTCAAATTTTCATGCCCATTCCCGCACGGCTTATCAAATATTAATCTTCTATATCTGTAAATGTGAATGTCTGTTCGGTGTACACTTATCACGTCCAAACGACAAAACGCAGAGACTTAATTATTTGTACAGTTACTAATTTATACCCGAGGAAGGTTTTAGGCACGGTTTTATAGCGCTCTGCTAGGTATTTAGTAATTTGAAGAATATAACGCGAAATGCGGAACAATAATTACTCTTTGAAAATTATATTTACTCTTTGAAAATTGTTTTATTGGTTGCATTGTTGCTTGAGGGTTGATAATGATAAAATGATGGAGTATATTGAGATGGAAAGTTATCTGTGTATATAAAATTCCACATGTGTCTGTGTTAATATTTCGCCTATTCTTATAGTTATAAGGGGTGGAAGGTATGGTGGTTGAAAGTCGTCAAATTATTTTAAAAAATTCGGACTGAAGGCCAACAATGGGGTTTGCGATTCTATAGCAAGAAGGTTACATACAGGGAAATGTTTTTGTCAGGAACATCAGCCAGAAAAGATGTTTTTATACCTCCCATTCCTTTAATCCCTTCAGATATGCCGTTTCAGTTCAAAAGACTTCAGTTTCCAGTTCGTTTAGCTTTTGCCAAGATAATTAACAAAGCTCAAGGAGTATTATTAAACGTCTCAGGAATCCATTTACAGCCCTCACGTTTTTCACATGGTCAATTGTATGCCACTTGCTCAAGGATGGGCAACGCAAACAATCTCTACATTTAAGCTCCAAACAATACTACAAATAACGTAGTTCACCAGAATGCCCTAAAATGAAATTAAAATGAATTTGGACATTACTCTCACCATACGCATTGAGATATTGCAACAGAGGCTATAAGGAATAATGCATAATTATTTATAGTAAATAATTAAGCACTTCACATGATTTTACTTTTTTATTTGAATGTTAATTTGTTTCTAAAGAAGGTATTGTATTTCATTTCATCCTTCAAAACCAGTCTCATAGCGCACTACTGAAAAATAACTTATCTATCATAATCAACGAACACGCGAGTGGAGCCGCGGGTTTAATCTAGTAGCAAATAAAATACTCATGTAACTTCATGTTTCTTGTGATGATGCCATTCAAGAAAGAAGTAGCCAAAACTTCTTATGTTGGCGGCAGGATATTCAAAATGAAGTGTTTCTACGCAATAATTTTTCGACTAAAGTACCCACATTTGAGTCTTTATTTTTTATTGTCCCTAATTTTGGTACTGATTTTATCCATTAATTACCATACTGTATTCTACAAAGCTCATACTGAAAGAGGGGTTTTGGAGGTGTGTACCAAATTGAGTTATACACTTAATTTATACATTGTCATAGAGAGTGATCTTATTGTATTGATATGAGAAAATGTCAAGATCACAACATTCTGTTTTTATTATTTATGCAAGAAGACTGGTTTTGACTCTGAAGGGCGTTATTATCTGGTTTCTATTACAATTTGCATTTAGATGCTTATTAAACTGCTCCACATATTAATTTTCAATTTTACTGGAGGACAGTGGATTACGACATATAGATGACAAATTATGTACTTTTATATTAACTGAGATGGACTTCCCTCCAGTATGATGGCGGTAATTCAGCAGCTTCAGTATAATTCGGCAACTTCAGTGTAGACACACTCTACAGGACTGGTATGGAAGGCTCCAGTTGCCTAATGTATCCCTTATTGGTGGATTGTCTTGAGACGGTGTAAAATGTACGATATTGGTGAGTAGTAGACGATACACCCATATTCCAGTTTTGAGTGGGCAAAGGATTGGTACAGAGTAGATTGGTCTGATCCACCCCCCACGAAGTACTCTGAGAATACTAAGTGAGCAGGTCTATCGAACTACCAAGGAGACGTGAGAGGATGAATAAATTTGTGTGTGTCAATGAATGGAAGAACATCTAGATAAAGGTGGATAATCAGTGGTAGAAGCTGTATACCACCAAAAGTTCATACAGACTGTCTGTTGCAGAAAAGCAGAAGTCATTGTTGGTGCTCCACTTAGAGACAGCCATCACACTGCTAAAGATGTTGTTCAGAGTAATCACATTCAATGGGAGCTGCAGTAAATGGAAAAGTCATCTATGGAAAGAGAAGCTGAAACACTTGGTGGGGAAACAACCCATGATAAGGTCAATTCTGATGGAAAAGAGAACAACACTTAACACTAAACCATGTGGTAGACCTTTCTCCTGAATAATAGTGCTAGACAGGGTCAAACCCAAATGCACCTTAAAAACACAGCCTTTTAAACATTCATGAATAAAAATAGGCATAAAACCCCCAGAGATCCCTATCTCATATTTGTAATGAGATCCCGAGATTCGAGCCACCATACCTATCAACCATCAAACATTCCATCACCTTACAGAAGGAAAATGTTTGTCCTTGGCAGGCTTAAGTACAAGAATGACTATGGCTTCACACTATCATCAAGGAAACATACCATTTGTCCAGATGGGAGATACATTCGAGAAGAAAACACAAGCTCTCTGAAGACAGGTGTTGTAACAAGCATATACAAATATGAATGCTGTCCAGTTCTGGAAAGGAGAACCGTGACAAAGAGACTATGTTGTAGGTTCCTCATAGCAAATTTGACATTATAGCATTCATAGTCTTAGGAACAGAAAGATTGTGTACTTATTCCTTCACTGTTCGTTTTCTGGGGAAGAAAATGGGGTGGTAGTGTGTGTGTGTGTGTGTGTGTGTGTGTGTGTGTGTGTGTGTGTGTGTGTGTGGAGATGGAAATCTCAGCAAAGAAGCAGGTAAAGTTATGGCAAGGGTGTCTGCAATGATATCATTTGCAACAGTTAGACCAAGAATCGGGGAATGAGCCGAGGACCGGGAGAGTCAACAGAGGGTACTCCAAATAATGGAGGTGGGGGTGAAAGTACTGAAATACCTGATAAATGAAAGCCAGCTAGCTAATTTATTCTCACTAATGATGCAGCGACATTGCCCACGCAATCGTTCATACTAAATCCAATTCTCAAAGTACATGAGGTAGTTGACCAGGTCATCAAAATGGGGTACTAAGAAAATGATGTTCCCTGAAGGTTGCCATGGAGAAGCAGAGTTGCCAGTCGGCTTTGAAAAACTGCCAGTTGCATGGATGTGCTAATGGTAATTTGGTACAATCCATGTACATCGAAGGACACGGCATTGCCATCGATATATATCGAATGTTCGAAATAGTGTTTCTGAACCGCAGATTCGAGCGCTACGCGCCCTCACGTACTAAAAAAAAATCCATTTCTTGTTTAACCAATACCTAACCTAATTTTGACTTAAGAAAGTGATCTGTAGCATAGCCATAAGGAGGTTAGGCAGAGGTTAAACAAGGGTGTAATTTTTTTTAGTATGTGCGGGCGCATAGCGCCCATATCTCCAGTTTAGAAACACTATATCGAACATTCTACATCTATCGATGGCAATGCCATTTCTTCGATGTACACGGGTTCTACCAAATTACTGTGCTAATTAATATTAGCAAAAGGGAGTGACGTAAAACTTATGATTAGGAAAAGTTTGGAAAGCTATGGTGTAGCAAATTCAGTTCAAATGATAATTCAGCAGGCCTCCAGAAAATTCACAGCTAACAGTTGGGTAATTTATGAGACCTGATTACACCCGTCGGCTTTGACCCACGGCATCGACATATTGTGTAGTAGGCAAAATAATTTTGAGAAGCTGCATTGTAGATGTCTATTCTGATTGACAAAAGTACTTATAAAATATATATATTACGAGTATGTAATTTTATAGGATGTGGTTGGGTAGGAACCTAAGAGTACAGTTTAAAGTATTGCAAATGAACAAGCAATGATGGCTCTATGATGCTCACATGTTCAAAGTGTACCGATAGGAGGCTGCAACTGTGATATGCAATGCTTCTTCCAAAGTACCAGTAAAATTTTAATAAACCCCTTGATTTAATTAAAACACTAATCAATTGAAACACATGTTTTGTGACATGTTGACGACATCATGGAACAAAGCAGACAGGTGGAATCACATTGTAAAATTATGCTGATGAATTTTTAGTTAAATTGTGATAGTGTTGTTAATTTGTTTAGTACTATCATTACAGGCAGTGGTTGAACATGCATCACCATGAAATGTTTACATGTTGGCACGTATCTTTCACAAGAAAAACACCATAAAATTATATCTACAGATGCAAATTTTGTAGCCACAATGAAAATCCAACAACTAAAAAATTGCCAATAACCCAGCTAATTGCCTACAGCAATTTAAATAGTAATATTGTTTATTTTTTACAGTAGAGACAAGGTCCGTAACAACGCAACAAATGTGTACCATATTATGAAGCGAAGAGTTATTACAAACAAGGAAGGTAACTGCCTAGATCACTAAATGCATGAAGTACTACGAAAAGAATGTCATGTCTTAGGTTTATGAAAAAACACAAAATGTGAACAATAACGTGAATATACATCAACCCTCTGCCAAAGGGAGAATTAAGAAACAATCTAAACAAAGCTGCCAGTTATCATTTTGCTAGGATACTGAGGCAAAAGTACTAAGTAATTTTTAGGGCTAATGCCATAAAACTATGTTAATTTCACAAGGAATTCCAATTGATGGGTACCAATTAAGGCCAGAAACGCCTAGAGTGATAAAATCGCGAGACGTCTTTAAAATAACACTATTACATAGCTTACATTTATTTGCCTGTACTGTATACGAAACGACTTCATTCATGGACCACCATATTTCAATACAGTTAATAAGCATTTTACTATGAGTGTCATTAATTGACGACCTATGTGAATTCAGGAGTGAATGTCAAACTTCTTAGCAAGCAAAATTTCGTAAGCAAAATTGTGCGAATTCAATGCATTGACAACAAAAAGCGCGTTTCGTAACCTCTCACTCAACACTTCCTGAGTTTATGCATTAATTACGGGAAATAATGTGAGAAATTTTTTTTCCGTTTAGCATCAAACCTCTTCAGAGCGTCCACAGCCCCTGGAGTAGGATCATCTTCTATATGTAAAGTACCACTGAGATCGATTAAAACTAATTTCACGCGCTTCCCCATTTTAGTGATTATTGTTTTCGCCATAGGTTAGGAAAACAATAGATATCTACGTATGCTGCCAACCTACGTTCACAATCATGCCAAAACATTGTCGTTGTCATTCGAGTTCGACAAAATAAATTCAGTAGAATTGGTAGTTTTATAATAATTAAATACACATATTTTTACCACGTATAAATCATAGGTCGTATGCGTTAACTGATTACCTGGTACTACTTTAATACGCTTCATATAGTCCTCAATTTCTCAATAAACTTCATTTGGAGATTGGGTACAATGAATGGCTGCGTCCAACAGTAGAGCGCCAATTTCGATTTCGGCGGAAATGTGATTTCCTTTAACATACTAACAACTAAATACTTAATCAAAATTTCAGAAAAGGGCTGACACGTTTAGCGTCGCACCTACGGTTGGGAAAGTTATATAACACTATTCGAAATAGACAGTGTCCACGTTCAGTTTTCAATACGACTGTATCAAAGTTTTCAAATTTCGTCAACAGTGAGACGCCCTCACAACCAAATGGATAAAACCAACGCTATGTCATAGTGAAGCAGTTAAGCCTTTCCAGGCAAGTTATTTGATTGATTTTCGAGGTCATTCAATCAATCAAGTAATTTTATTATCATTTAACCTTTACAAGCAATAGACAAAGTCTATATTAATAGTACATTGGTAAATTGCTATACATATAAGTTTATACAGTAAGTATTAATAGCATTAGTTCTCGGAAAAAGAGATTTACTTTGCTTCATTAATTCATTGTGTCCCATAGATACCTCCCAGAGAGCAACTACCATGTAGTTAAAAGAAGGAGAACCATCAGTGACACTGAACAGGTCAAGATAATTAAAAAAAAAAAAAAAAAAAAAAAAGGACAAACAAATTATAGAAACTTAAAATTTAAACTGGATTATATACTGTATGCAAAATAAATAAAAACAATGAAAAACGATTAGGCTATCGCGTGCCTGGGGCGGCGGCAAAACAAAATGTGGCCCCGTCCATTCGAAAATACATGTACTACTATAAAAAGCGTAACTTCTGAGATTTTGAGGGCCCCCAGGATGAGAGGCACAGTACATCCCATCCCGCCCCCCCCCCGCCCTCCGAAAAAATAAAATAAGTGTTTTTAATGTATTTGGGGGCCAGCAAGATGAGAGCCCCATGGCGGTCGACTTCCCATCCTCCTCGCCCCCCCCCCCCTCCAATCAACCACTTGCTATGGCCGTAGATTATAAAGAGGTGGTTGTGAAGGCTCAACCTGCTGGACAGCTCTACGCTACACCAAACAAAACTAAGAAAAAACCAGCGTGGTGAGGTCTGTGAGGATGTCAAACACCACTGCTCTGCCCAACAAAGTAAAATTTCCACGCTGTGTCCGTACTAGTGTTGACAGGTTAGAATTCTTTTTCGCGAGATAAAGCTTAAAATTTTCAGAAGAAGCAGTGCTCAGTTATTTATTTCAGAACTATGCGAGTGAAATTAAGATAATCTCTTATAATCAGTTTCATCTTCGTTCATTCTCATTTTATTTGGCAAGGCTGTCTCACTGTCGGTGTTGCATGTTGTGTTTAATTAACTGCATGTTTGTTGGTTTTACCAGTTCCGGCAAGATAACTGTGTTCCTACATTTCTCCTGAATCCAAACTGGTCTTCCCCAAGATTGGCTTCTACCACCTTTTCCATCCTTCTGTAAATAATTTGTGTTAAAATTTTGCAATCATGACTTACTAAACTAATTTTTCTGTAATTTTCACACCTGTCTGCACCTGCTTTCTTTGGAATAGGTAGTACTACTTTTTTCTTAAAGTCTGAGGGTATTTCCCCTGTCTCTTACATCTTACGCACCAGGTGAAATAATTTTGTCATGACTGGCTCTCCCAGAGCCTTCTGTAGTTCTGAGGGAATTTCATCCACTCCAGGGGCCTTGTTTTGACTTAGATCTTTCAGTGCTCTGACAGATTCTTCACTCAGTATAGTATCTCCTATTTCATCTTCATCTACTTCCTCTTCCCTTCCTACAATATTATCTCTAAGTTCATTTCCTTTGTATACTCTTTACACCTTTCAGCTCCATTCTTTGATGAGAACTGGTTTTCCATCTGAGTTCGTTATATTCTTACAGCTGTTTTTCTTATCTCCAAATGTTTCTTTTATTTTCCTGTAAGTGGTATCTATTTTTCCCTTATGTATACATTCTTCTACAGACTTGAATTTGCCTTCTAGGCACTCCTGCTTAGCTATTTTTCACTTCTTGACAATCTCATTTCTTAGTCATCTGTACTCCACTTTGCCTTCATTTACTGCATTTTTATACTTTCTCCTCTCATCGATTAAATTTAGTATCTCCTGTGATATCCAAGGATTTTTTGTACGTCTTTCCTTCCTACCTAGTTTGTTCTCTGATGCCTTCACTGTTTCATCTCTCAATGCTACCCATTCCTCTTCTACTGTTTTGTTTTTCCCTGTTTTTGTCAATTGTTGCCTAAAGCTCCATCTGAAATTCTTAAGAACTTCAGGTTCCTTCAATTTATCCAGGTCCCATCTCCTTATTTTCCTACCTTTTTGTAGTTTCTTCAGTTTCAGCCTAAAGTTCATAACCAACAAGTTATTGTCAGAGTCTATATCTGCCCCTGGGTATGTTTTACAGTTTAAAACCTGGTTCCGAAATCTTGCCATTATAAATTCTATCTGGTATCTCCTGGTCTCTTCCGCGTATACAACCTTCTTTTGTGATTCTTTCACCTACTTTCGATGCGCGCCGCCATGCACGCACGGTGCGGTGTTCTTAGGTTCGTTCCAGCAGCTGCCAGACGGCTAATTTCAAGCGCTAAGAAACAGATATTACTGCGCATGCGCAGCTACTGTGACGTAAAAACCCTTGTTTGATACTTGCACTGCTGGAACGGATTTTGCACTGTTTCTGGCTGCAGGCGAAGATGAGTTTAAAGAATAATTAAAATACTTTCCTTCCTAATAACGAAGAAGTGTAAACGAGAAATATCTGATCTCAAGTGGGATTGCAGTGACTTCGAAATAATCAAAAAACACGCTACAAACATACACGTATCACGTGATGGCTACCCCCTCTCTAACTCAGACCTTTCTGCGCATGCGCAAATTGGCAGGTTGACCGAGCCTGAAATAATTTTCCGGGTAGCGTCTGGCTGCTTGCGGCAACTGCTGGAACACCAAACAGCCACACTCCAAGTAGCCAGAAGCAGGAGAAGGCGCTGCTGGAACACTTTTTCAGCGTTGCGCATGCGCGTCAAGCAGTCTGGCAGCTGCAGGAACGAACCTCTTAAGATGTCAGCCACGAGCGCCCTCTGCTGCAACTCTGCTCGTGGCCACCACTGGACGACATCGTTCACTTGGGACTGAGATAGGAACCAGTTAACACTTCGGAATCAGATAGGCACCAGTGAACACTTGGCTATCGGACAGGCACTAGACAGGCCTCTAGCTCAACTATGTATCAGCATTCTGCAGTACTGAGCTATATAAAAGCTAAGTATTACTAAGTCTCTAAGAAATATATATCTTGTTCTAATTTACTCTAGTGTTTCTAGTTTCTGCTGTCCTACTGCCTAGTCACCTCCTACCTGCACAAGCGTGCATCCTTTATTAGTGTGTCGGTCTTTCTACTCGGCCACCGACACCTACGATGGAAACGAGACACAAAAGCGGCAACGAGGCTGGGACACAAAACTCCTTTCATCAATTAAATTTAGTATTTCCTGTGGTATCCAAGGATTTTTTGTAGGTCTTGCCTTTACACCTAATTTGTCCTCTGCTGCCTTCACTATTTCATCCCTCAATGCTACCCAAACTTCTTCTACTGTTTTATTTCCCCCTGTTTCTGTCAATTGTTGCCTAAAGTTCCATCTGAAATTCTCAAGAACTTCGGGTTCCTTCAGTTTATCCAGGTCCCATCTCCTTATTTTGCTACCTTTTTGCAGTTTCAGCCTACAGTTCATGCCCAACAAGATATGGTCAGAGTCTACATCTGCCGGCCGCAGTGGCCGAGGGGACTGAGGCGCTCCAGTCACGGTCTGCACGGCCACTACGGTTGGGGGTTCGAATCCCCCCTCGGGCATGGACATTTGAGCCATCCTAGTTCGTAAGTAGTTTGTAAATTTAGGGACTGATGACCCCGTAGTTACATCCCATAAGCTATACAAACATTTGAAACATTTTTTAGTCTACATCTGCCCCTAGGTATGTCTTACAGTTTAAAACCTGGTTCTGAAATCTATGTCTTACCATTATCAAATCTATCTGGTACCTTTCAGTGTCTCCTGGTTTCTTCAATGTACACAACATTCTGTCGCGATTCTTAAACCAGGTGTTTGTTATGATTAAATTATGTTCTGTGCAAAATTCTACCAGGCAGCTTCCACTTTCATTCCTTTTGCCCAGTAGAGAGTATGAGATCGAAAGCTAGGTCCCATTTGGCTTTTGCTACCCAGCCGAACAACTGGGAGGAGCTCCACTCATTAATTGATTCCATTGGGAACTTAACTTTTGGTGATGGACAATATTCTGGAAATGACACAAACTGTCATATAGATATTAAGATTCAGGAAGAAGCTTCCCCCTTTGCTATTGAGGATGAGTCAGGATATGCGGCTGTTTGCTGATGATGCTGTGGTGTATGGGAGGGTGTCATCTGTAACTGACTGTAATAGCATACAGGAAGACTTAGACAAAATTTCTAGTTGGTGCGAAGATTGGCAGCTAGCTCTCAATGTGGAAAAATGTAAGGTGATGCGCATGAGTAGAAAAATCAATCCCATAATTTTCGAATACAGCATTAGTAGTGAGCTTCTTGATGCTGTCACGTCATTCAAATATCTAGGCGTAACATTGCAGAGCGATATGAAATGGAACAAGCATGTAAGGACAGTTGTGAGTAGGGCGGACAGCCGACTTCGGTTTATTGGGAGAATTTTGGGAAGATATACTTCACCTGTAAAGGAGACCGCATATAAAACGCTTGTACGACCACGTCTTGAGTATTGCTCAAGTGTTTGGGACCTGCAGCAGATCAGTTTAAAGGAAGACATAGAGGCGGTTCAGAGGCGAGCAGCTAGATTTGTTACTGGTAGGTTCGACCAATGTGCGTATGTCACAGAAATGCTCCAATTCAATTGGGGATCGCTGGAAGAAAGACGACGTTCTTTTCGTGAATTTCTGTTAAGTAAATTTAGAGGGCCAGAATTTGAAGCTGAGTGTAGTACGGTCTTGCTGCCGCCTACTTATATTTCGCGTAAAGATCACAAAGATAAGATAAGAGAAATTAGGGCTCGTATGGAGGCATAGAGACATTCTTTTTTTCCTCCTTCAATTTGGGAGTGGAATAGGAAAGGAAATGCCTTGTAGTGGTACAGTGTACCCTCCGCCAGGCACCTTAGGGTGAATTGTGGAGTATGTATGTAGATGTAGAAGGGTTATCGATGTGGGGTGTTTGATTATCTACCAAGAGAGTTCACGGTGCTGAGGCCCCCGTGTGAAAACAAGTGCTGCCAGATGACGAGTAGGGTGAGGAAATCTGCTGAGGAGTTTTTCTGGCATGAGAGGTGTATACCCTGCTCTTCATCTTGTGGGTTTTTCACAGAGTGTGAGCCCCATAACACACACTTGTCTGCATATCAATTCTTTATTAAACCATCAGTTCAAAAGTATAACACAGATTGGCTGTAATTGTTGGTGGCGGCCGAGAGGTGGCTTACCCAAAGACAATCGTAAAGATTACATTGTTTGTAAGGAATCGATAATGGCTATCGCCGCCACACAGTCCTCTCCCCCCCCCCCCCCCCCAGCAGTACAGAGTATTCTTGTTGAGGTGAGGGCAGAGGGTGTGGCTGGGGGGCAACAGCTGTGGTGATGATTGTGTGCGTGGAGTCCGAGTGATGGACAGCTCCACGGAGTTGTCTACGGAGGCAGCGAGCAGTGGGGCCAAAAACCTCGAAGTCCCTGAGGTGAGGGGGTTGCCAAACCCAATGCATCAGCTAGCGTGAGGCTGAGGGTTGCGCAGGCAGGAGGGGAATTACCACTCTAACAAACACCTGAGGGGAGCAGAAAAGCTCGTGTGACGCCCAGATCAAACTAAGCAAGAGGGGAGTAACATTTTAGTAACTCATAGCTACATTACCGGGGATGGAAGGAAGCACTAACAGCCATACACAGTATGGAAATCGAGCCTTCGTGCAAAAGAATTGCAACGTCGGAAGAGAGTTGGGGAGGGATAGAAACCTCGAATTCCAGGACAGGGGCTTCAGGAAGAGGTCGAATGTCGAAGTCACAGAAGGGGAAGGTGGGAGAGTGTGGAGAGACCTCGAATGGAGAGGAGGGGGAAAGGAGGAGTCAGAGAGGCAACTCGAGCAGGAGGGGAGGAAGGCAGCGGCGTGGAGGCGGGAGATGACGGAGAAGCTGAAGAGGCCAGAAGAGGGGAATCTGCCTCGAACGTTACGAGAGGAGGAGGGTTGCCCTCGCCTGGAGGTGAGGAGGGTTTGACATGAGCAGGTTTAATGCGGTTTACCGACAAAGTGGAAGGAGAGTTATTGATAAGCAAGGTGAAGGTGTCGGGGTAGCGCCTGAGCACCCGATGAGGGCCCGAGTAAGGAGTGCTGAGCGAATGGTGGACCGTGTTGTCCCATAGCATGATGAACTCACAAGATTCGAGGGTCTTGGAAACAATGACCTGTGGAGGAGTGTGACTGGAGGGCAGATCCTTATGAAATGCTGACGCATCCAGTCTACCAGGGTGCGGAGGTCAGAGGGGTGAGGAATGGGAGAGGGGGAGGTGAGTTTGCCAGGTTAAAGTAAGGATTGTCCTTAGACTAATTCAGCTACAGTTCCACGGAGGTTTTGTAGTTTGCTCATATCCTGAGCAAAATGAGGGGAAGTGCCTCCATCCATAGCGAGTTGTGGCACCAGGGAGAAGATCCCGATCCCAAAGAGGGGTGTGCGCAGGTATGTGGGAGCGAGCAGGTAGGCCGGTCCAAAGATAGTCATAGTGGCTGAAGAAGAGGCCTTTGTGAAAGAGCAAAAAATAAATGAGCTTCAGAAGAGAGTGCCGTGACATGGAAATTATACATACATTGTTAAGATAAAAAAAATGAAATGAATATTGTAGATGTAGTTTTAGTTAAGTTCTTCTTGAGACTTGGAGCAGTGTGGTTCTTATGTAACCTTAGCCTACATGCATAATACAAGATATTCATAAAAGTTATCTATCTTGTAGTGTTTATTCCATCAAAAGGACCGGCTCGTTGATAGAAACAAATAAAATAAAATAAAATTACACACAAACACACATACAAGCTTTTGCAGCCTAGCTGCTTCGTCAGGCAGAAGGGAAGGAGAGGGAAAAGGAATGATGAGGGTTTTAAGGGAGTGGATAAGGAGTCATTCCAATCCCGGGACAGGAAAGACTTACCTTGGGGGGGGGGGGGGGGAAAGGAGGGTGAACAAATACACACACACACACACATTTACACAGACGCAAGTACACTTAGGCAGACATACTGTAGAACTGTAGAAAGCAAAGAAGTTAGAAGTTAGACAGAGATGCCACTTGAGGCAGAGGCTCTGTCCAGAGAACCAAGGCAAAGATGTTAAGATGGTGGGTGGGAATTGGAATTTAGCGGAGGTTGAGACCACCTAAACCGTCAAAGGGATCTTCACAGAAAAGCCAGTATCTGGTACCCCCGACTATACCTTCAGCAAAAGAATTATCATAGAGAAAGGAATAACCATTTTCAAACATGTGCTTGCCAGGGTTAATTGGCAGTCTGAATGCGAAGGACTGGGTCCAAATGAAAATTTTAATTGTATTTTCCAGCTCCTCAACACTAAAATTGTCAATCAGTAACTATAAATAATCCCATAGATAAATTTCAAAAAAGAAGAAAAGTAGGCAGAGGCATGGTACAATCCCAAGCTGAAAAACTTAAAGTATGCTCTGCAGAGCGTGATTCAAAGTGCAAGAGGTGATGATTGTATGACTGTGTTGTGTGCCTGTGTGATTGCGTGAGTGTTCTGTTTTCTGAAGAAGGCCATGGCCGATAGCTGAAAGTGTTGTATGTGTGTGTCTTTTGTATGTGCCTGTTACAGCTCATTGCCACATCTTTGCAATGAGTTGTAAACTGCCCTTACTATTTTATTAATTCCAACCTGGACTTTCCATTATTATATGTTAATAATAATATGTAGATAGGGAACAGCTCACCGTAAAGATGAAAGATGAGCCGCCGATACACCAATAAAAGACACACAAACATGCGCACAATTCTAAATTTTCGGCCGTGGCCTTCTTCAGAAAGAGAACACTCATCCACACAATCACTCAGGCACACTCATCCACACATGAGAAGAGAACACTCATCCACACAATCACTCAGGCACACTCATCCACACATGAGAAGAGAACACTCATCCACACAATCACTCAGGCACACTCATCCACACATGAGAAGAGAACACTCATCCACACAATCACTCAGGCACACTCATCCACACATGAGAAGAGAACACTCATCCACACAATCACTCAGGCACACTCATCCACACATGAGAAGAGAACACTCATCCACACAATCACTCAGGCACACTCATCCACACATGAGAAGAGAACACTCATCCACACAATCACTCAGGCACACTCATCCACACATGAGAAGAGAACACTCATCCACACAATCACTCAGGCACACTCATCCACACATGAGAAGAGAACACTCATCCACACAATCACTCAGGCACACTCATCCACACATGAGAAGAGAACACTCATCCACACAATCACTCAGGCACACTCATCCACACATGAGAAGAGAACACTCATCCACACAATCACTCAGGCACACTCATCCACACATGAGAAGAGAACACTCATCCACACAATCACTCAGGCACACTCATCCACACATGAGAAGAGAACACTCATCCACACAATCACTCAGGCACACTCATCCACACATGAGAAGAGAACACTCATCCACACAATCACTCAGGCACACTCATCCACACATGAGAAGAGAACACTCATCCACACAATCACTCAGGCACACTCATCCACACATGAGAAGAGAACACTCATCCACACAATCACTCAGGCACACTCATCCACACATGAGAAGAGAACACTCATCCACACAATCACTCAGGCACACTCATCCACACATGAGAAGAGAACACTCATCCACACAATCACTCAGGCACACTCATCCACACATGAGAAGAGAACACTCATCCACACAATCACTCAGGCACACTCATCCACACATGAGAAGAGAACACTCATCCACACAATCACTCAGGCACACTCATCCACACATGAGAAGAGAACACTCATCCACACAATCACTCAGGCACACTCATCCACACATGAGAAGAGAACACTCATCCACACAATCACTCAGGCACACTCATCCACACATGAGAAGAGAACACTCATCCACACAATCACTCAGGCACACTCATCCACACATGAGAAGAGAACACTCATCCACACAATCACTCAGGCACACTCATCCACACATGAGAAGAGAACACTCATCCACACAATCACTCAGGCACACTCATCCACACATGAGAAGAGAACACTCATCCACACAATCACTCAGGCACACTCATCCACACATGAGAAGAGAACACTCATCCACACAATCACTCAGGCACACTCATCCACACATGAGAAGAGAACACTCATCCACACAATCACTCAGGCACACTCATCCACACATGAGAAGAGAACACTCATCCACACAATCACTCAGGCACACTCATCCACACATGAGAAGAGAACACTCATCCACACAATCACTCAGGCACACTCATCCACACATGAGAAGAGAACACTCATCCACACAATCACTCAGGCACACTCATCCACACATGAGAAGAGAACACTCATCCACACAATCACTCAGGCACACTCATCCACACATGAGAAGAGAACACTCATCCACACAATCACTCAGGCACACTCATCCACACATGAGAAGAGAACACTCATCCACACAATCACTCAGGCACACTCATCCACACATGAGAAGAGAACACTCATCCACACAATCACTCAGGCACACTCATCCACACATGAGAAGAGAACACTCATCCACACAATCACTCAGGCACACTCATCCACACATGAGAAGAGAACACTCATCCACACAATCACTCAGGCACACTCATCCACACATGAGAAGAGAACACTCATCCACACAATCACTCAGGCACACTCATCCACACATGAGAAGAGAACACTCATCCACACAATCACTCAGGCACACTCATCCACACATGAGAAGAGAACACTCATCCACACAATCACTCAGGCACACTCATCCACACATGAGAAGAGAACACTCATCCACACAATCACTCAGGCACACTCATCCACACATGAGAAGAGAACACTCATCCACACAATCACTCAGGCACACTCATCCACACATGAGAAGAGAACACTCATCCACACAATCACTCAGGCACACTCATCCACACATGAGAAGAGAACACTCATCCACACAATCACTCAGGCACACTCATCCACACATGAGAAGAGAACACTCATCCACACAATCACTCAGGCACACTCATCCACACATGAGAAGAGAACACTCATCCACACAATCACTCAGGCACACTCATCCACACATGAGAAGAGAACACTCATCCACACAATCACTCAGGCACACTCATCCACACATGAGAAGAGAACACTCATCCACACAATCACTCAGGCACACTCATCCACACATGAGAAGAGAACACTCATCCACACAATCACTCAGGCACACTCATCCACACATGAGAAGAGAACACTCATCCACACAATCACTCAGGCACACTCATCCACACATGAGAAGAGAACACTCATCCACACAATCACTCAGGCACACTCATCCACACATGAGAAGAGAACACTCATCCACACAATCACTCAGGCACACTCATCCACACATGAGAAGAGAACACTCATCCACACAATCACTCAGGCACACTCATCCACACATGAGAAGAGAACACTCATCCACACAATCACTCAGGCACACTCATCCACACATGAGAAGAGAACACTCATCCACACAATCACTCAGGCACACTCATCCACACATGAGAAGAGAACACTCATCCACACAATCACTCAGGCACACTCATCCACACATGAGAAGAGAACACTCATCCACACAATCACTCAGGCACACTCATCCACACATGAGAAGAGAACACTCATCCACACAATCACTCAGGCACACTCATCCACACATGAGAAGAGAACACTCATCCACACAATCACTCAGGCACACTCATCCACACATGAGAAGAGAACACTCATCCACACAATCACTCAGGCACACTCATCCACACATGAGAAGAGAACACTCATCCACACAATCACTCAGGCACACTCATCCACACATGAGAAGAGAACACTCATCCACACAATCACTCAGGCACACTCATCCACACATGAGAAGAGAACACTCATCCACACAATCACTCAGGCACACTCATCCACACATGAGAAGAGAACACTCATCCACACAATCACTCAGGCACACTCATCCACACATGAGAAGAGAACACTCATCCACACAATCACTCAGGCACACTCATCCACACATGAGAAGAGAACACTCATCCACACAATCACTCAGGCACACTCATCCACACATGAGAAGAGAACACTCATCCACACAATCACTCAGGCACACTCATCCACACATGAGAAGAGAACACTCATCCACACAATCACTCAGGCACACTCATCCACACATGAGAAGAGAACACTCATCCACACAATCACTCAGGCACACTCATCCACACATGAGAAGAGAACACTCATCCACACAATCACTCAGGCACACTCATCCACACATGAGAAGAGAACACTCATCCACACAATCACTCAGGCACACTCATCCACACATGAGAAGAGAACACTCATCCACACAATCACTCAGGCACACTCATCCACACATGAGAAGAGAACACTCATCCACACAATCACTCAGGCACACTCATCCACACATGAGAAGAGAACACTCATCCACACAATCACTCAGGCACACTCATCCACACATGAGAAGAGAACACTCATCCACACAATCACTCAGGCACACTCATCCACACATGAGAAGAGAACACTCATCCACACAATCACTCAGGCACACTCATCCACACATGAGAAGAGAACACTCATCCACACAATCACTCAGGCACACTCATCCACACATGAGAAGAGAACACTCATCCACACAATCACTCAGGCACACTCATCCACACATGAGAAGAGAACACTCATCCACACAATCACTCAGGCACACTCATCCACACATGAGAAGAGAACACTCATCCACACAATCACTCAGGCACACTCATCCACACATGAGAAGAGAACACTCATCCACACAATCACTCAGGCACACTCATCCACACATGAGAAGAGAACACTCATCCACACAATCACTCAGGCACACTCATCCACACATGAGAAGAGAACACTCATCCACACAATCACTCAGGCACACTCATCCACACATGAGAAGAGAACACTCATCCACACAATCACTCAGGCACACTCATCCACACATGAGAAGAGAACACTCATCCACACAATCACTCAGGCACACTCATCCACACATGAGAAGAGAACACTCATCCACACAATCACTCAGGCACACTCATCCACACATGAGAAGAGAACACTCATCCACACAATCACTCAGGCACACTCATCCACACATGAGAAGAGAACACTCATCCACACAATCACTCAGGCACACTCATCCACACATGAGAAGAGAACACTCATCCACACAATCACTCAGGCACACTCATCCACACATGAGAAGAGAACACTCATCCACACAATCACTCAGGCACACTCATCCACACATGAGAAGAGAACACTCATCCACACAATCACTCAGGCACACTCATCCACACATGAGAAGAGAACACTCATCCACACAATCACTCAGGCACACTCATCCACACATGAGAAGAGAACACTCATCCACACAATCACTCAGGCACACTCATCCACACATGAGAAGAGAACACTCATCCACACAATCACTCAGGCACACTCATCCACACATGAGAAGAGAACACTCATCCACACAATCACTCAGGCACACTCATCCACACATGAGAAGAGAACACTCATCCACACAATCACTCAGGCACACTCATCCACACATGAGAAGAGAACACTCATCCACACAATCACTCAGGCACACTCATCCACACATGAGAAGAGAACACTCATCCACACAATCACTCAGGCACACTCATCCACACATGAGAAGAGAACACTCATCCACACAATCACTCAGGCACACTCATCCACACATGAGAAGAGAACACTCATCCACACAATCACTCAGGCACACTCATCCACACATGAGAAGAGAACACTCATCCACACAATCACTCAGGCACACTCATCCACACATGAGAAGAGAACACTCATCCACACAATCACTCAGGCACACTCATCCACACATGAGAAGAGAACACTCATCCACACAATCACTCAGGCACACTCATCCACACATGAGAAGAGAACACTCATCCACACAATCACTCAGGCACACTCATCCACACATGAGAAGAGAACACTCATCCACACAATCACTCAGGCACACTCATCCACACATGAGAAGAGAACACTCATCCACACAATCACTCAGGCACACTCATCCACACATGAGAAGAGAACACTCATCCACACAATCACTCAGGCACACTCATCCACACATGAGAAGAGAACACTCATCCACACAATCACTCAGGCACACTCATCCACACATGAGAAGAGAACACTCATCCACACAATCACTCAGGCACACTCATCCACACATGAGAAGAGAACACTCATCCACACAATCACTCAGGCACACTCATCCACACATGAGAAGAGAACACTCATCCACACAATCACTCAGGCACACTCATCCACACATGAGAAGAGAACACTCATCCACACAATCACTCAGGCACACTCATCCACACATGAGAAGAGAACACTCATCCACACAATCACTCAGGCACACTCATCCACACATGAGAAGAGAACACTCATCCACACAATCACTCAGGCACACTCATCCACACATGAGAAGAGAACACTCATCCACACAATCACTCAGGCACACTCATCCACACATGAGAAGAGAACACTCATCCACACAATCACTCAGGCACACTCATCCACACATGAGAAGAGAACACTCATCCACACAATCACTCAGGCACACTCATCCACACATGAGAAGAGAACACTCATCCACACAATCACTCAGGCACACTCATCCACACATGAGAAGAGAACACTCATCCACACAATCACTCAGGCACACTCATCCACACATGAGAAGAGAACACTCATCCACACAATCACTCAGGCACACTCATCCACACATGAGAAGAGAACACTCATCCACACAATCACTCAGGCACACTCATCCACACATGAGAAGAGAACACTCATCCACACAATCACTCAGGCACACTCATCCACACATGAGAAGAGAACACTCATCCACACAATCACTCAGGCACACTCATCCACACATGAGAAGAGAACACTCATCCACACAATCACTCAGGCACACTCATCCACACATGAGAAGAGAACACTCATCCACACAATCACTCAGGCACACTCATCCACACATGAGAAGAGAACACTCATCCACACAATCACTCAGGCACACTCATCCACACATGAGAAGAGAACACTCATCCACACAATCACTCAGGCACACTCATCCACACATGAGAAGAGAACACTCATCCACACAATCACTCAGGCACACTCATCCACACATGAGAAGAGAACACTCATCCACACAATCACTCAGGCACACTCATCCACACATGAGAAGAGAACACTCATCCACACAATCACTCAGGCACACTCATCCACACATGAGAAGAGAACACTCATCCACACAATCACTCAGGCACACTCATCCACACATGAGAAGAGAACACTCATCCACACAATCACTCAGGCACACTCATCCACACATGAGAAGAGAACACTCATCCACACAATCACTCAGGCACACTCATCCACACATGAGAAGAGAACACTCATCCACACAATCACTCAGGCACACTCATCCACACATGAGAAGAGAACACTCATCCACACAATCACTCAGGCACACTCATCCACACATGAGAAGAGAACACTCATCCACACAATCACTCAGGCACACTCATCCACACATGAGAAGAGAACACTCATCCACACAATCACTCAGGCACACTCATCCACACATGAGAAGAGAACACTCATCCACACAATCACTCAGGCACACTCATCCACACATGAGAAGAGAACACTCATCCACACAATCACTCAGGCACACTCATCCACACATGAGAAGAGAACACTCATCCACACAATCACTCAGGCACACTCATCCACACATGAGAAGAGAACACTCATCCACACAATCACTCAGGCACACTCATCCACACATGAGAAGAGAACACTCATCCACACAATCACTCAGGCACACTCATCCACACATGAGAAGAGAACACTCATCCACACAATCACTCAGGCACACTCATCCACACATGAGAAGAGAACACTCATCCACACAATCACTCAGGCACACTCATCCACACATGAGAAGAGAACACTCATCCACACAATCACTCAGGCACACTCATCCACACATGAGAAGAGAACACTCATCCACACAATCACTCAGGCACACTCATCCACACATGAGAAGAGAACACTCATCCACACAATCACTCAGGCACACTCATCCACACATGAGAAGAGAACACTCATCCACACAATCACTCAGGCACACTCATCCACACATGAGAAGAGAACACTCATCCACACAATCACTCAGGCACACTCATCCACACATGAGAAGAGAACACTCATCCACACAATCACTCAGGCACACTCATCCACACATGAGAAGAGAACACTCATCCACACAATCACTCAGGCACACTCATCCACACATGAGAAGAGAACACTCATCCACACAATCACTCAGGCACACTCATCCACACATGAGAAGAGAACACTCATCCACACAATCACTCAGGCACACTCATCCACACATGAGAAGAGAACACTCATCCACACAATCACTCAGGCACACTCATCCACACATGAGAAGAGAACACTCATCCACACAATCACTCAGGCACACTCATCCACACATGAGAAGAGAACACTCATCCACACAATCACTCAGGCACACTCATCCACACATGAGAAGAGAACACTCATCCACACAATCACTCAGGCACACTCATCCACACATGAGAAGAGAACACTCATCCACACAATCACTCAGGCACACTCATCCACACATGAGAAGAGAACACTCATCCACACAATCACTCAGGCACACTCATCCACACATGAGAAGAGAACACTCATCCACACAATCACTCAGGCACACTCATCCACACATGAGAAGAGAACACTCATCCACACAATCACTCAGGCACACTCATCCACACATGAGAAGAGAACACTCATCCACACAATCACTCAGGCACACTCATCCACACATGAGAAGAGAACACTCATCCACACAATCACTCAGGCACACTCATCCACACATGAGAAGAGAACACTCATCCACACAATCACTCAGGCACACTCATCCACACATGAGAAGAGAACACTCATCCACACAATCACTCAGGCACACTCATCCACACATGAGAAGAGAACACTCATCCACACAATCACTCAGGCACACTCATCCACACATGAGAAGAGAACACTCATCCACACAATCACTCAGGCACACTCATCCACACATGAGAAGAGAACACTCATCCACACAATCACTCAGGCACACTCATCCACACATGAGAAGAGAACACTCATCCACACAATCACTCAGGCACACTCATCCACACATGAGAAGAGAACACTCATCCACACAATCACTCAGGCACACTCATCCACACATGAGAAGAGAACACTCATCCACACAATCACTCAGGCACACTCATCCACACATGAGAAGAGAACACTCATCCACACAATCACTCAGGCACACTCATCCACACATGAGAAGAGAACACTCATCCACACAATCACTCAGGCACACTCATCCACACATGAGAAGAGAACACTCATCCACACAATCACTCAGGCACACTCATCCACACATGAGAAGAGAACACTCATCCACACAATCACTCAGGCACACTCATCCACACATGAGAAGAGAACACTCATCCACACAATCACTCAGGCACACTCATCCACACATGAGAAGAGAACACTCATCCACACAATCACTCAGGCACACTCATCCACACATGAGAAGAGAACACTCATCCACACAATCACTCAGGCACACTCATCCACACATGAGAAGAGAACACTCATCCACACAATCACTCAGGCACACTCATCCACACATGAGAAGAGAACACTCATCCACACAATCACTCAGGCACACTCATCCACACATGAGAAGAGAACACTCATCCACACAATCACTCAGGCACACTCATCCACACATGAGAAGAGAACACTCATCCACACAATCACTCAGGCACACTCATCCACACATGAGTGTTCTCTTTCTGAGGAATGCCATGGAGAAAAATTTAGAATTGTGTGTGTGTTTCTGTGTCATTTATTTGTGTCTGTCGGCAGGTCAACGTTCATCTTTATGGTGAGTTGTTCCCTATCTACATATTATTATTTACATTCCTTACTGGACCTTCCATTGTTGTTAGTCTGTAGTTTTGCTGATAAATGATCAAGTTAAAACAGCAACAGATGCTGAGGTCAAAGATATGTATCACCGCTATAATCTGAAATCCAAAAGAATCTACACAAAGAAAGTAGATGTAGCCAAGAAGGAATATAATCGTAGGTTCATATCTGAAGCCTACAACTCACGTAAACCAGCCTGCACATTAGTTAATGAACATAGAAAAAGACCCACTGCTGCATTAAATACCTGCAGCACAGATGATTTTAATAAATATTTTATTGATGTTGTTGGAGAAAATAGAACAGAAGTACCACATTTGAAAATAGATATTGCAAACAATAGCAATACCTGCACATTGACCAGGTGGAACAAAGTGCTCCCAGAGGACATACTGTTAAGGGTTTTATGTGGGACTGGAGCCCCAATAAGAACCACATATAATTGAACAACACTTTATTACAACTCCATACAGAGGCTACTACAGAACCAAGGTTTAACATTAATGGTGGGCCAGCGAGGCTGAAAAACCAGAGATCCAGCTACAAAGATATGCCACACATTTGATTTTATTGATTCAGCAGTAGAGTGGTCACCATAAAGCCCTCCATTCCCTATCACCCCCAGTGCAGAGCACATCTCGAGAGCATGGGGGGGGGGGGGGGACAGCAGAACTTAGGTGTTGGGCGAAGGAACCGTGGGAAGCCAAGTTACAAACAACCTGACTGTGTTGACGGCATGGTAGTGTGTCGACGAAGATGGGTCATGGGAGTGCCAACGATGAAGTCAGGTGTCGTGTGTCGGGTGGTGCAGGCTGGGTGTGTCTGCTGGTTGGCGGAGTCCACAGGTATGACGACAAGCACCTCGGCAGATAGAAGCAGGAAGGCCCGGATCGCATGTGACATCACTGTGGCAGGAACTTGTATGTGGCGGAAGAGCTGCCACTCGTTAACACAGGGGAAAAGAGGGGGGGGGGAGAGGAAGGTGGCAGATGTAACGATACTGCTGACCCCCCCTCATCTCAATGTTACCGTACAATACCATCTGCGTTGGACCCGGAATCGTGTGGTTCAGTTGTGATATATGTTGCGTGTGAAGTTAAAAACGTAATAGCCAGCCTAGGAATCAGTGTAGGACAGTGTCTCAGTGATACTGTGATTAAAACAAGTGATAGATTTCATTAATTAAGAGATTCATATAGTTTCTTTCCAGACAGTTCTGTAAACAATACTTTTGTCATTGTACATTATTTCAATAAATAGACAGACGAAGGGTAAAAACTTTTGTAAAACATAAAGAAATGAAAGTAAATAGCATTGTATATATGTTACGCTAATAAACAAGTTGTGTAGACCAGCTAATTGTGTAATTAATGATGTACTCGAGATTTGAATATTGTATTTCTTTGTATATATTGACTCACTTGAGATTTAGAATCTAGTTTGAGAATTGCCAAGATAATTGATAGCTCAATATATGTTAGGAACATGTATGATGTACTCCTTGACAAATTAATTGATATTGAAGATTGCACTTTGTTGTCAACAGAAAGATCGGAAATTTCGTCTTAAAAAGATAGGTGCAATCTAAAATTATTGTGTGTATAGTTTTCATTTTTTATTGTGATTATTTTTGTGAACATGAAATGTTTTTCTGTTATGTTTGTTAATTGTAAATCAGTATATTCTATTGTTATGAACAATGCTTAATGTAACATCATTATTGCCGATGATATATATTTGCCTCACCGCCTTGCGTGAGGGGGTTCGAGTTTGAGTCGTTTGTCAAGTGCTCTGGAATCCATGTCACTGTGTGTTTTGACAATGGAAGTACTGCCAGCTAAGTTCTGATGTATTGAATTTGTATTGTTTTGGTGGAGAAGTTTGAGTCAGATTAAAGAAGAAGTGAAAATTGTACATATCGACTACTTATTTCTACCACGATGCCCCAGGAGAATAATGTTGCAGCGAGCAGAACCCCCATTCATCGTAATCTTAAGAAGCTGAGTATTGGTAGAATAAACTGTAATATACTTAAATTATATTAAAGTGTTACACAGAGGAAGATGGATAGATGGATAGAGGATGAAAATTGCATGGTCACGGTCACAGAGGACGAGTGAAATGTCAGTGGCAAGCAGAGAGGGGATGGGGATGAGGTACAGGGATGGGGGAAAGGTTGATGAGGGCAAAGTCAGAGATGGTGAGGGGGAAAGAGTAGCGATCGAAGGGGGGGAGGGCGACTGGTGAGAAGGGGATGTGGGGGGAGAGTCTGATGGAGGATGAGAAGAGGGTTTGATGAAGACAGATTTGATATGTTTCATCGGGACAGTGGTGGGAGAGTTATTGTGGGGGATGATGAAGGCGTTATCACCCCTCTTCGGGACCAGTGAGGGCCCAGGTACGGAGAGGGGGGGGGTGGACGGTGTCGTCACGGAGGAATACTTGTGAAAACGTTTTGAGAGCAGGAGGGGAGTGACTAGATAGGGATGAGAATGAAAGTTTGGAACAGTACAGGTAGATGCGGTCTACAGAGGAAGGAGGTCGGAGGAAGGGGAAGGGGAAGGGGGGAATGGTGGACGAGCTCTCTGGGGAGGGACAGAGTTTGCCCACAGACAAACTCAGCCACTGCTCCTTCGAGGTCCGGCTCATATGTGGTGCGTAGGCCGAGGAGAGGCAGTGCTTCTGACCACAGTGTCGTGACACATTAAGGCCGCCTTAAGGGCACGGTGCCAGCACTCAACTGCTCCACTGCCTCGGGGGTGATAAGCGGTTGTGTGAATACGTCTGATGCCGAGCAGGTTGCAAAGGCTTTGAAGGAGGGAGAACTCAAATTGGTGGCCCTGGTCAGTTGTTATGATGGAAGCACAGCCAAATTGAGAGATCAAGGTGTGCATAAACTCACATGCAAACGTTGATTTGATTTGATTTGATTTTTCCAGGGAAGCCAAAACAGTCTTGGTCCAACACGCCACTGCCCACACTGAAACTAAATTTATTGTGCGGTATTGCTCCCTGTATATCTAGTAAAGCCAACCACTGCCCTTGAACAGTGCAAGGAGTCCCTTTACCAGTTCTTTATTAGACACAATTTCTTCGGGTCTGGTTGTCCCAAATGTTCTGTGCCTTTTACTCTCCAATGCAATGCATTCGAAGATCAGATGTGATGCAGTTTCATCACCGTCATCACAGATCCTACATTTAGGGTCCTCTTCTGTTATTCCCATTGTATGTAGGTGTTTTTTGAAATTCCCATGGCCTCTCAGCAATCCAACCATGAGTCTAATCTCTCTCCTGTTCAGGCCCAGGATTGCAGAGCTTCTTTTAAAACTAGGCTTTGGCATCATTACCTTGCCATGTTTTTGTTGATGGACTTTGGTCCAATATTCTACGTGCTGTCTTCTGAGCCAGTTACGTAGCTCCAATTTAATCATTGCCTTGGTGATTGTCAGGACAGGTTCCGGTCCAATAAATGGAGTCTCTGCGCCCATCCTGGCTAATCTGTCGGCATGTTTGTTGCCACTGATCCCCGAGTGGCCAGGGACCCACAATAGGTTTACTCTATTGCTTTCCCCTAGCTCCACCAGAACCCTGTGACATTCTGCAACAATTTTAGACCTTGTTGTAGGAGCTGCCAGTGATCTCAGGGCTGCCTGGCTGTCTGAATAGATATAGATGCTACGATCTTTGTAGCACCTATGCAAATTCTCCTCCACACATGCCCTGATGGCAGTGATTTCGGCCTGAAATACTGAGGCCAGTTTCCTTAGAGAGATGACGCCCTCCAGTCTTGGCTGCACCCCGTATACCCCGGCCCCAACGCCTTGGTCCGATTTCGACTCGTCAGTGAACCAGACAATATCCCCCGTACGGTGTCGAACTATTTTCTCCCACTGCTCCCTACTTCCAATTGTTATACTGAAAGGCTTGTTGAAGCAGTATGGGGTTATAATATAGTCGGCTGGCATTTCCCCAACCTTTCCTATATTTACCTCTCTCACTATTTCAGTGTGTGATTCTGGATATCCCAAAGAGTTCCAGTTGTTGACAGATTTGAGTTTGTAGACACCAGCTGCTGCCTCCATCTTGACCCAAAGGTGTAATGGGGGCATATCCAGCATGGTTTCCATCCCAGCAGTTGGTGTGCTGCTAATTCCACCTGTTATGGCTATGCAGGCTAGTCTCTGCAGTCTGTGACTGACTGAGTTGAGGCTTTTACTCCCAGGTGTGAAAGGTTGTGTAGTTTGTTAAAGATTTCACGTCATAGGCAGCAAGGAATGTAGGGGCAGAGCGTGCCTGTGGATTTGTCATGCCGAACCTCACCCAATACACCAGGGTAGGTGGTGTGGATAGGTTGCAAAGAAGAGGAAGAATCTCGAATCATTTGTATGGTGTCGTCATCAGACACTTGTAAAGTGGCGAGCTGAGAGAAGTACGAGAGGAAATTGCATCAGTGCGTGAAAGGAAATCGGCCCCGACGTTGTCCGCACCCTCGATGTAGCAGATGTCAGTCGTGAATTGAAAAATGTAGTAAAAATAGTGAAACTGACAAGGGGTACGGTCCACTGCAAGAGGTTTATGGTCTGTGAGAATGTAGAAAGAACAGCCATCTATGGCAGAGCAGAAGTGTTCGATGGCCTCATAGACAGGCAGGAGTTCTCGATCGAAGGCCGAGTACTTTTCTGAGCATTATTTAGTTTCTTTGAGAAAAATTGCAAAGGAGAAGTGACACTGCCGAGTGATTGGCTGAGGACTGCACCAATGGCCGTGTCACTCGCATCAGTAGTTATGAACAGTTCAGCATCTGGATGCGGGTGAGCAATGGTGACAAATCGAGTGAGCAGATCTTCGAGGGCCGAGAATGCCAAAGATGTGGCATCTGTCCAGGGAACAGGCCAATTGCCCGAGGTGTGTTTGCCTGCTAGAGTGTCTGCGAGGGGGCCTGCAGCACGTTGGTACCAGGCAAGTGTCTTAGATAGAAATTAATGGTCCGAAGGAAACGACGTAATTGTTTGAAAGTTGTGGGAGGTGGCAAGTGCCTGAAGTGATCAATCCTAACAGGAGGGGGGAGATACCATCAGCCAAGACTGTGAAGCTGAGGAAAAGCACTGAACTCTGATGCACTTGGCATTTGTTGTCATTCAGTTCAATGCCAGCTGCAGCCAGGGCATCAAGAAGGATTTGTAAATGCAATTTATTCTCATTGACCAAGTTACTCAATATTAAAATATCATTGATGTATGAAGAACAAAACCTCAAGGCAAATAAAATCTCATTGATAAATCTCTGCCAAGTATGAGTGGTGTTCTTGAGGCCAAAATGCATGGATTGATAGTAAAATAAATCTATGGGAGTAGTGTTGGCAGTATTTTCAATGTCTTTAGGAGTATTAGGGATTTGGTGGTAAGCACGTTTGCAATCCACAACCAAAAACATTTTCACACCTGCCACAGTCTGTGTAAAGTCACCAATGTTCAGAATTGGATAATAGTCCATTATAGAGCGAGCACTGCCAGCGGTAATATCTGTACATGCGGCAAGAACCGTCCTGCTCGGGCACTAAATGAGTGGGAGAGGACCAGTGGCTAGATGAGGGTTCAATGACACCTAACTTTAAAATTTCAGCAATCTGTTCTTTGAAGGCTGCCAATTTCTCTGTACTGAGATGGCTAGTGATGTGAGGACCACCGAGACACCGTTCATATACCATGTCATTTGTGACCACTGACAAACCATGGGAAACGGCAGGAAGGCTACGTTTACACTTGCGGTTAATGTTTATTGTGACAGGCAAGGTGGGAACTGAGGGAGGGGCTGCAGCCCAGTGTGCGTCACATGGAGTCTGCAAGAAGAGGGGTGCCTCGGACGTGCTCGTGGCCGATGTAGCGGGCCGAGGTGATGGAGACGTTATTGTTCCAAGTGGTGTTTACTCGGGTGCACCACTGGCACTCTAGGACAAGATGGCGTCTGTGAGAGTTCTGAGGTGGCCCCTAGCTGGTGGAGGCATGCATGTCGTGGTAGCAGACTGTCCAGCCGGTGGAGCGGAAACAACTGACGATGTAGGGCATGCGCGCAGAAGGTAGCATCCGTTGTGGCTGCCAGTTTGAGCATTCGTGTGTGAGGCATTGACACGGAAACAGAGGTCTGTTTACAAACAGCTGCATGCCAGCGGTGAGGAGGAGCACTATCACAAACACTATTTACATTGCGCACAGGCTCGAAGGCACTGGTAACACTTTAACACTTTTTGAAGTGACACTCGTACTAACCTTTGAGTGAATGACATTTTAACTTGATTGCAGCGATGGAAGTTGATGTAAAGTTGAAGCCAGTCGTGATTCCGTGACTGCGAGGCGGCGGGCTACATCCTTATTCTTGCGGCGCAGATGGAGCACACATTCACATTCGCTTTCAACGAGAGGGATTCAGAATGTTTAATAGTATCAAAGCACTCACAAACAGTATCTTTTTTTTCATGGCACACTTTGATCATTTGTTCATGTTCATAACACAACTTTGAAAACAGGGCATCAAACTTCTCAATAGTTAGGAAATACTTGTAAATGATCGGTGCGTTAGCAGGGAAAGAATCGGAGCTTGACACAGCACAAGAAAATAAATGTTTGTGGGGTGATGAAACACTGAACGTTGCACAACATCTGGAGAAAGTTTATGATGCGTTAAGAAGTCCATGCCTAAGATGGATTCTGGCACATCCACGCCTAAATAGTTCCACGAGAATTTACACTTTTGCAACAAGCAAACAGTAAGTCATTGCACTTGCACACTGCAGTTGAGTGGCATTGAGATCTTGCACTATACCACCGTAAAGATGGAGAGGGCTGGTAACCATCAAATGTGGTAGGAGTGAAACGTAACCACCAGTGTCAATCAAGAAACAAACATTTGAAGCACTGTCACAAATGACCGTACGATGGAGAAAAGTCACTAACGGAATAAAATACGTGTAGGTGCCCATGAGCATCCGAGCAGGAGGCGACACTTAAACCATCCTGCGCTCAGCGTTTGAGCGGTGACACGGTGAATGGCAGTTCCTTGCTGCATCACTGAACCGGCTGTGGAAATAGCAGTAGGGATAATATGATGCAGGTTCTTGTGGGAAGCAAATGAGTGGCAGTGGGCCATCCTTGATGTCAGAGGAGCTGCTTGCAGGTAGTGCAGCAGGGTGTGGCGGAGACAGTGAGGCTGACAACCAGTCTGCATGTAGGTAAACGTCAATGCCCAGTTTCTTCCCAGAAGTTTGATTGAATGGCCCCGCCCAGCAGTGGGCGTGTGGTGGCAAGATTGCATCTCAGATGAAGATTGCCGCTCACATGTTTCACGTAGGTAGACACTGTCAACTCTGTTGGCGATACATATACACTCGCTCGGAATCTGCAGAATGTTATGAGTGAGGGCAGTCTAGACTGCGAGTGGGGGTTTGCTCGACCACACAGCCATGACAATAGAATCTGGCATATCACACTCGTTGACCAGAAGAATACATCTACATCAACATCTACATACATACTCCGAAATTCACCATAAGGTGCGTGGCGGAGGGTACACTGTACAACTACTAGGTATTTCCTTTCTTATTCCACTCCCAAATATTACGAGTAAAAAAAAAGAATGCATATATGCCTTCGTACGAGCCCTAATTTCTCTTGTCTTTTTTTATCACTACGCGAAATGTAAGTAGGCGACAGCAAGGTCGTACTACACACATTTTATTTATTAATAATTATAATAAATAATAATAACTACACACAGCTTCAAATTTCGGCACTCCAAATTTCCTCAACAGAAATTCACGAAAAGAATGTTGTCTTTCCTCCAGCGATCCCCAATTGAGTTGCCGGAGCATTTCCGTGACACTCGCGCATTGGTCGAACCTACCGGTAACAAATCTAGCTGCTCGCCTCTGAACCGCCTCTATG
Source organism: Locusta migratoria (assembly GCA_026315105.1). Lineage (NCBI taxonomy): Eukaryota > Metazoa > Arthropoda > Insecta > Orthoptera > Acrididae > Locusta > Locusta migratoria. Next base: position 120,244,318 of record CM048754.1, read on the forward strand.
TCTACCTTCAAACCCATCTGCTGCGGGTCCCAAATATTTGAGCAATACTCAAGACGTGGTCGTACAAGCATTTTATATGCGGTATCCTTTACAGGTGAAGTACATCTTCCCAAAATTCTCCCAATAAACCGAAGTCGGCTGTCTGCCTTACTCACAACTGTCCTTACATGCTCGTTCCATTTCATATTGCTCTGCAATATTACGCCTAGATATTTGACCGACGCGACAGCATCAAGAAGCTCACTACTAATGCTGTATTCGAACATTATAGGATTGTTTTTTCTACTCATGCGCATCACCTTACAGACGTTGCCAGAGCTGTGATGGCTTCTTGTCCCTCAAGGGTTCCTCACGGATGATGTGTTGGATAGTATCTTCTAGCACGCTAGTGACCCTCTCGGGGATTGTCTGGTGAAGGCTTACCAGTCAGTTGCTGGAGGAGAGGTCACAAGGTCACAAATCAAATTGATGTGTTTGTAAAGGTGGGTGATGAGGCACAGGTAAAGAGCTGAGCCGTCAGCTAGTAATGGTTGAATATTTATTCAGCCAACAAATACCACACTGTTGGAGCCTTGAAGGAGAAAGGCAGCAGCTTAGAAAGGTGCCCAGGTGGTGGCGACGGAGGTGCCTCCGGAACTTCAGCAGTGGCGGAGGTGTCGACCTGCTGTGGCGTTTCGAGGGAGCTCTACGTAGTTGTTGTTCCCGGCAGAGCCTCGAAGATGAGAGAGGTGCTGTTAGAGGTGAGACGACACGGGTCACTGTCGAGGAAGCGGCACCGATGTTTGCTGTAAAAATGGGCAGATGTATGAATGGGTGTGGCCAGGAATGTTCTTGTAAGTCAACAGATGGAACGGCGGAAGCGATTGTTGGATACGTGACACGGAAAGCACATCTTGCGATGCGAGTAGCACACAGGATGCATCAGTACCTTGAGTAAAATTAGAGTTTATATCACCAGTGATAGGACGAGCAGGCCTGGTCGGAGAGTCACTGAACACACTCAGTGGTGCAGATTGCACTTGGCTAGCTGACACAACACTTGCATTGTCCAGGTCGGTTGCGCAAACGGGAAAAGGTGTGCTTTCAGCTTATAAATTGTCCACGATTAACCAAGTTGTTTATGAATGAGTTGTGATAGGTACCTTCAGCAGAGAAACTGAGTTCAGAAGCACCAGAAATATTCAACTGATTAGCAGAAACCACATCTCGTTGACAGAGCACGTGGTCAGCGGAAGAATAAACAAACACATTTGGCGGAGCAGATGCCGGTCTGAAATTCAAATTTTGCATGTGCAATAAGTTCATGTTTTGCAAAACCTGTGCATTAGGAGCATACGAGATATGGTGAGATATATGATTAACACTGTTCATGGAAGAAACAGTAGAAAACATGAGCGGTGAACCGAGGCCTGAGTTCATTAAGTTCCTCACAGCACCGGAGGCACTCGGTGAGTTGAGAGACAGGGGACATAGTAATTGTATCCAGGGAGCGATTTCATGTGAAATGACACTTGAGCTTGGGGTACCAAAGGGCTCCATATTTGGCCCTCTGCTCTCCCTAATATTTATCAATAACTTGAATTATGATGGTCACACCCTGCTCTTTGCTGATGCACAACATTAATAACGAAGGACAGAAATTCTGCTGAGACACAAAGGGATGCTGATATTTTTGAAGTAGCCAAAAAGTCGTTAAAGCAAATAAAAAGAAACTAAATGAAGATAAAACCTAGAAAATATTATGCAGTTTCAGTGATTGTGGATCTTTATCCAGTGCAAACAGTGTAAAACTCCTGGGTATTAGAATTGGCAACAACCTGACATGGACCGAACACACTGCACATGTGCTCTCTAGAGTTATCTATCTCCTAAGGAAACTTAAAGGTGAAATAACAGAGCAGGTGTGTATTATGCACTGTTCCACAGCCACACCACATATGCAGAATGAAACTTTCACTCTGCAGCAGAGTGTGCGCTGATATGAAACTTCCTGGCAGATTAAAATTGTGTGCCGGAACTGGGACTCGAACCTGGGACCTTTGCCTTTCGCGGGCAAGCACACTACTGACTGTGCTATCCCAACATGACTCACGATGCCACCTCACAACTTTACTTCCGCCAGTACCTCGCCTCCTACTTTCCAAACTTCACAGAAGCTCTCCTGCGAACCATGCAAGACTAGCACTCCTGGAAGAAAGGATATGGTGGAGACATGGCTTAGCCACAGCCTAAGGGATGTTTCCAGAATGAAACTTTCACTCTGCAGCAGAGTGTGCACTGATATGAAACTTCCTGGCAGATTAAAATTGTGTGCCAGAACTGGGACTCGAACCTGGGACCTTTGCCTATCGCGAGCAAGCGCACCTTTTATGAAAGAATTTGTCTACTATAAAAGCCTTGTACACCTGCAATACTTTGTAAGTTTAAAAGTTGGCTCCAAAGTTTAAGAAATTTTGTGCTCTATTATTTATTATGGTATCCATTCTCCATTGTTTAAATGCACCTATTTGCTCTTTCTTTGTTATTATCCCTTAGAGAATAAACTTACCTTTAGTCTTAAGCTCAGTACAAGGTGCCTTTATTATTCTTTTCCCAATTGACTGTCCAATTCTTGTGTTGGTGAATTGATGCCCTAAGTCCTAAGTTTCTCTTTTACATTTAGGAGGGAGCTACACATGTAGAGGCTAGGGACTGTTGTGATGTTAATCTCTTTGAAGTGTTCCTTACATGATTCCCATGGAGTAAGTCTGACGGTTTTTTTTTTTTTTTTTTTTTTTAATTTTTATTTTTATTTTTATTTTTTTGCCATTTAAAAATAGTTTCTGAGTCAGAGCTGTTTCCTCATAGTAGAATTCCATAGGAAAGGTGGAAGTGAAAAAACAAAATATGCATACACTTTACTTAAATTATTCCTCAATTTGTACAATAGGTAAACCACCCTAGATAGTTTGGAGCACAATTTTTCTCTGTGGCCCATCCAGCTTAGTTTGTGATCTATGTGAAAACCTAGTAGTTTAATTATTTTTAAATTTTTGTTGTAGATATTTAAACTGAAAACAAACCCCCTGGCTGCAGTGGAGTAGCTGAGCGGTCTAAAGCGCCTCACTACGGAGCGCGCGGTTGCTTGCCGAGGACGTTCGAGTCCTCCCTGGGGCAGGGGTGTGTGTGGTGTCTTTAGGTTAGTTTACCTTAGTGTATGTAGTTTATAAGCTACGGACTGATGACCACGCAGTTTGGTCCGATAGATTTACAAATATTTGAACATTTGAACAAACCTCTGTTTTACTCTTATTAATTTGTAAATAATTTGCCAGGAACCAATTGGTATATCTGCCCACTGATGTGTTTATCTTGGTCCATAGTTCCTCTTGATTATCTACTTGTGTACTAACAGTTGTGTCATCTGCTTATGGTACTGCTTCACAAGGAAATGTTGAGGGTAAATCATTTATATATACAATTCACAGAAAAGGACCAAGTACTGAGCCCTATGGGATGCCTTTTCTAACTGATAAATGATTTGATCTTTGATTCCTTGCAGTTACTAACAGTTCTCTATTGCTCAGATATGACTCGATAAGGTGACGATCACTTTCGCAACTCCAGAGTACTGGAGCTATATGGTAAGTATTCTGTGAGAGACAATGTTGAAGGATTTCCTTAAATCTGATAGGATGGTACATGTTATTTTCTGACTCTCAAATGAATCATATACTTTTGATAAAATGGTCTCAACTACTTTGATGGTAGAAAGATGTAGTCTGAAACCATATTATGAGCAGGTAAGTAGGTTATTTTGTTCAAAATACTGGTTTATCCATCAAATATCTTGCAAAAGACTTATGAGTAATGGTAGATAGGTAGATACTTCATGCAGGGTTTGATATACTGTATTTAAGGAAAAAGAGTATCTGTCTTAGAGTATTTCCATGGTTTTGACATAAATTTAGTTTATCAGATATGGCAGTATTTTAAGGCGTGTTACGAAGAACTTTATGATAGTGTTAATTATAGAGTCCTGACCAAGGACTATACTGTGTTTTCTGGAGAACACAAGAACAGTTTCTTGTGCAAAGGAAGCTGGGAACAAGAAGTATTATGATTTCTTTTCTGTTTCACTGGTGGGCATAGAGGGTCATGGAGTAGTCACCGTTTGAATCATTGAGAAAAATAGGCTATTTTCTAGGTATGAGGCACAAAGAATCACATTTAGATATGGTTATTGTGAACAAGAGGATGATGGTGGGAGGTTTATGCATTATTGAGTTTGTGGATAGTTTTTTAATACTATGGTGAGTTTATGGTTAGTTCAGTATTGAGTTTCATTCATTTGTGTTGACAATCTCAGTGCTTGTTAGCATGAAGGAGGTTACCCTATAGTTATGTTGCTGTAGTTGTTAGTGACATGGAAGAGTGCCCTACTCTCTTCTCTTAGGATTTTGGCCTGGTGATAGTAAATTGGATGACCATGATAATGCAGATATGGCTTGAAATAAAGTACCTTGGAGGAAGAATCTGGTGAGCAGATGTAATCCTTCTTTAACAGTTGGTTGGGTGGTATTTGATTTGGAAGTGGATGAATTCTTGGCTGGCATTCCAATTGTCATTGTAGTAGGCCAAGTAGTGGATACTGCAGGATGAATGGGGATGCAATCACTTGCAATCAGATTGTGTGTTGGAGAGGCGGTCAACAGCGAGGTTATCAGCTGCAATCAGATTGTTGGCTTGTGCAGAGATGTGCTGATGCTGAGTGAGTGAAGTACAGGTGATATTAGGGGTAAAGCTAATTTCAAATTGGGAATGTTGGTTGGTGGTAAGGGTACCTACAGTAGTCATATTATATAGTGCTAGTAAGGTTACTTCACAGCACTGTTTTGTCAGATGATTGGCGTATGATGTTAAGAGTTGTTGTAATAATATCAATAGCAAGGCCTACACTCATAATCTGCGAATCACTGCAAAGTTTATAGCTTAGTCGTATGAGGATCTATTGGCAGGAGTAGCCCCGAGAATATTTGGAAAGTCCGATGCAGTGATCTCTATACTCAATGTTCCCATGTCACTATGGTAACATTGCACTTGATGTATAAAATATTTTATTCCGGATATCAGCTTTTAGAACAGAGCACAGAAATGATCTCGTTTATTTCTAGGATCTGGAAATCCAATTGTTGAGTCGAGTATTCATTTTATAAATTGCTTTCGCGTTAATTTATATTGATCAATGTTTAAAGATGTCTTTATTCTTCTATAAATATCTATTACACAAATTGATAGTCTTTCGCGTGAATGCGCAAGTGTCTCGTTCTAGTTTATTTGTTATCACCAGCAGACATATTTAGAAGGCGGAGTATTACGTCATGCACATGCGCAATGGAAGGGGCGGAGAAGAGTGGCAGCCATATTGCAATATTGTCCTGTTAGTTCAGACTAATCAGGCGTTTTACATCGTCTAATCACAACTCTCCTTTCAATTTATTAGAGTCCATACCGCTCCGTCGTTCGTGACACCTTTTGCCTACGGTTTCAAGACTGCTGTGATACTTAGTGTCTTATCTTTGAATATTATTGATTTTTACCAGTCTACATAGAGTGCAAATTCCAGTAAGATGGGTACCCGAGACGATGAATACGATTATTTGTTCAAAGGTAAATATTAATAATAGAAGATGCAGCATCTGTGTGTTAGTAATCGTGTAAGTTGTTGGATTCATAAAGTGTAGGAGCTATTCTATCGCGTTGTAATCACGTTGATGTAGACGTTTTTCTTCCTGTGACCTAGGATTTGACGTTTGTGCAGTGCGGGAGTGTCATTGTCATAGGCAATCGTTTCATGAATTGACGTTCATAGTTTGTTGGTGTTATTTGTGGGACACGTACTGAAGTTGGCTTTAAACAGTTAAGGAAAATACATTGAGGATGTGCAGTTGTGTTCGCTGCGGCAGTGAATTTTGCCTTTGTGGGACTATGCGTTAACGTGGCATGAGCCAGGGATGGTGAATATCAGAAGATTCTTGGATATTCTGTTACGGTGTGGGCCTATTTATTTACAATACTACGCTTAAATTTGATGATTATAAACGTTGAAAAACCGTAAACCTCTGTTAATCGCACTTCCGAAGACGTCAATTATAATATAAAAGTTTGGAATATATGATCAGTTCTATTTACGATTTTATGTACAGACAGTGAAAGAATTTTTGGGGAGACTTAGTGTTTTTCACGAATAACCTTCTCTCTTCCAGTTGTCCTCATTGGAGATTCGGGAGTTGGAAAGAGTAATCTCCTCTCCAGATTTACTAGAAATGAATTTAATCTCGAGTCGAAGTCAACAATAGGAGTAGAGTTTGCAACGAGAAGCATTCAGGTAAGATTAGGATCGTTTTGCAGAAGTGAAATTACAGACTTTAAATGTCGTTAAAGTATTAGCCCTAAATGGCTTTTTAAAAATCCATAAGTTTTTACTAACATCGCTTAAGATATGACTTTAATTTGTATTATAGATCTAAAAACTTCCCAGCTCTTTCTCAGTTACTAAGCTTGACTTTTATGTGGTGAAATACTTCCACTTTTGGTATACTTCCTGCGAGGAGCTTCCTAATTTCCAAATAAATTAACTTTCGTTCTACTTAACCACTTTAGTGGACAGCAAATGGTACCTGTAACAGTGCTTAGTATTTAAATATAGGACCTAAACAAAATTTCAATATCGTATACTGTTAAAGAAACAATTTTTAGAGTTGTATCTGAGCATGTCCTAAAATCCTATGCACTATGCACGTGTCATGTTGATTACCAATGACTTTAGGTCTTGTCTGGTACATTGTTTTTGGTGTACTAATTACTTAGCATTGTTAAATTTTACGTGCCACCCTGGTGGCATCATGTGGTAATGTTTGCAATTATTTGACATTAGCATTAGCCAATCGCCTGACACTGCAAATGTTTTGTCATGAAATGTGGACAAAGGTACATACAAAAGCTTGACCCGTAGAGCAGGAACATCAGTATTTATCCTACTTCATGGTCTGTATGAAAGTCATTCTGTGTGGATTTCTAGGAATATTATCCTTACAAAGAAATTCTACTTTGGTCTTGCCAACATAATCATGGGAGGCTGTCAAGATAGGTAACATTTTGCCACTTAATCTTTTGAATTGGCCTACTAGGCTGTCATTGAACTGTCTTCAGTGTTTTATAGTTTTGCTAATGAATTTTTTAACCCCTTTTGTTCAGGTACAGATCCTTCAAGATTATCTTAAAATAAATGTTGAGCTTTTGTCATTTTCTTAGTACCGTACATTATTCAGACAAGAATGATTGTTATCGTGACTTTTGTTAGGTTTGTAAAAGGAGAAACATTACAATACACAATCATATTTTAAGAGAGAAAGTTTATTCTTAGTTTGTTGAAAAATTGCTATTTGCCTGTATTAAGGAAAGAAATTGAGATTTTACTAGTTAATTTGCCTTTCCAGTTAGGACTAGTTTACCAGCAACTATAGTTCTGTAGCTTACAAAATTATTTTTGGTATATTTGCCATTTGTGGAGATCAGTATTGTCTAATCCTGTGAGAAGCACTTACGTTAATGTTCCAAAGTGTGAGCTCTACGTTTATTGGTAAAAGTAGCCTCACATTTGCTATTCTTGTTAGAATTCTTGCATTTCCAGTGTGTTCAGGAAAACTGTCTAAAGCTGATAATAGACCTGGAATTTTATCAGTTTTCCCAGCTGAGGCCCAAGTACTGCTTCCATTAACTGTTGTCTATGCCTAATTCTAATTTTTATTGCCTTAAAACTCAAATTGTTTTGATGACAAATTTAGGGTCAGTTGAAGTTTGCAATACAACCTGTCAGCAGTGACATATCTGAGTAAACGATAGTTGATAAAACTGCAGTGTCTGTTGGCCATGTTATTAGCATGGCGCTAATGTTGGCAACTTTGTCTCGAGCAACTATGGGAAAAAAGTAGTGTTTCTGAACCAGAGATTCTGGTGCTTTCAGTTAAAATGATCACTGTTTTGCACATATCATAAAATAAGTAAAACATGCTATACTTGCCTTAATGGTTGGCTGCTGTGGTGTATACATAGATATTCTGTAGTGTCGCCAACATTTGCTGTGCGTAGGCAACAGACTCTGCAGGTTAGCCTGATAGTTTGTTTACAAGCATAACATACATTACCATACAGATTTTGGGTTTAAAAACTGATTGTAGCTTCTCTGATGGTTATGTATAGTTTAACAGATTTTCTTTTCGCGAGTGAGTGCCGAAGGTTCGAATTTTGGACCGAGATCGGTGATGTATTGTACTTTTCATTTTGGTAATCTGTAATTGGTAATTTGGTAGAATCCGTGTACATCGGAGGAAACGGCATTGCCATCGATATATTATGAATATTCGATATAGTGTTTCTGAACCGGAGATTCGGGCACTACGCGCCCTCACGTACTAAAAAAAAAAAAATCTTGTTTAACCTATACCTAACCTAACTTTGACTTAAAAAAATTGATCTGTAGCGTAGCCTTAAGAAGGTGAGGTATAGGTTAAACAAGAATTTTTTTTTTTTTTTTTTTTAGTACGTGAGGGCACGTAGCGCCCGAATCTCCGGTTCAGAAACACTATATCGAATATTCGATATATATCGATGGCTATGCCGTTTCCTTCGATGTACACGGATTCTACCAAATTACCCTGTAATTTATCATAATCCCAGATTATTATCTACAATACATGAGTATAAAGATATCCCATATGTTTATATTCTTTGATAGTGTTTGTTTTGGTAGGTAGTTGGTGTATCTATGTAGCGTATGTTGTGAAAGGAAGTGGGGCACAGCTTACGCATGCTGCAGATACGTGGAGGGGAAAATACTTGAATTGCTACTCATTTAATTTTTGCTTCTATGCATGCTCACAAAATGAGTACCTCATCCTGGCCTGTCTACATCACTTCATGCATTTTATTGCTTGTAATAAGTACCAAACTTTAAATTTAGGGTGAAATTTTACTTACTGTATAGGCAGCCTAAAATCTTGATTGTGGCGATGGATAAGGCCAGGTCCATAAATTGGAAGAAATGTTTGATTTTGTAATCAACATCAACATACATACTCCGCAATTCACCGTAAGGTGCGTGGCGGAGGGTACACTGTACCACTACTAGGCATTTCCTTTCCTATTCCACTCCCAAATTGAACGAGGAAAAAAAGATTGCCTATATGCCTCCGTACGAGCCCTAATTTCTCTTATCTTGTCTTTGTGATCATTACGCGAAATGTAAGTAGGCGGCAGCAAGATCATACTACACTCAGCTTCAAATTCCGGCCCTCTAAATTTACTTAACAGAAATTCACGAAAAGAACGTCGTCTTTCTTCCAGCAATCCCCAATTGAGTTGCCGGAGCATTTCCGTGACACTCGCGCATTGGTCGAACCTACCGGTAACAAATCTAGCTGCTCGCCTCTGAACCGCCTCTATGTCTTCCTTCAAACCGATCTGCTGCGGGTCCCAAATACTTTAGCAATACTCAAGACGTGGTCGTACAAGCGTTTTATACGCGGTCTCCTTTAAGGGTGAAGTACATCTTCCCAAAATTCTCCCAATAAACCGAAGTCTGCTGTCCGCCTTACTCACAACTGTCCTTACATGCTCGTTCCATTTCATATCGCTCTGCAATGTTACGCCTAGATATTTGAACGACGCGACCGCATCAAGAAGCTCACTACTGATGCTGTATTCGAACATTATAGGATTGTTTTTTCTACTCATGCGCATCACCTTACATTTTTCTACATTGAGAGCTAGCTGCCATTCTTCGCACCAACTAGAAATTTTGTCTAAGTCAACCTGTATGCTATTACAGTCAGTTACAGACGACACCCTTCCATACACCACAGCATCATCAGCAAACAGCCGCAAATTACAACTTAATAATGTTGGTTCCAACATTGGCTCAAACATTGATATGTTTCTGTTGCTTGATGGTACTTTGATCAAACACAAAAAGATTTTGGGCTAATTATGGCATGTTGTCCACTCATTGGTGCCAGCATTGGTTCATTAGGCTATATTTGTCGTCTACTTGTCGCAAAGCTATTTCATTATTCACTCTTAAGATTTGAAGTTCCAAAATGACTTTGTATATAGTAGTCTCAGTAAGAGATTAAATTGTGATAGTGACCACAAAAATCAAAATACTTTCACAAACTTTGATAAGTTATGGGAATATTTAAAAAGGAAGTTTAGGATTTTGAAACTGTCTCCTACAGCAAGGCACTGAAGTGTCAATGGAACTTTAGCAAATATAACTTTCCTGCAAAAGTTAAACCATTTTTAAGTAGCAGTTCTAAATTTAAATCTGTGTCTACTACTTGTAACATTAAACTCACTAATTTTGAGATATTTATGAAGTGATAGAAACACCCTAAATCTTCTTTTACATGTTCCCATTGTTGATTTGCAATGACAAAGTACAATTATTCACATTCAAATCCCTTAAATCGTATGCCGCAAACTGTGCGTCAGTTAAGTTTGTTGGCTCTCGATGAATTCAACTGAATGTTGGCTCAATTATGTGGGTGCTGTCTCAAAAATATAGGCACCTGCATTGATACCAATGTGTTGATGCAGTGTAAGAATGGTTGGAAATGAGATGACGACTGATGGACCAGATGCAGACAGCCAGTGGAATTCAGTTGGTTTTGTTACATGAAAACTAATTATAAAAAACAAAAGGACTTAAAAGAATGTTTGTCCCCACTTTCACATACTAGTGAATCACATGGTTATGTTTGATCTAGGGCAGTGGTTGTGTAGTGAGCTAATGTTTACAATATGTTACCTTTATGATGGTTATTAGCCTAATTATTTACTGGCCAGAGAAGAGTACATACAAGAACGGGTCAACCATAGAGCAGGAGCAGCAATAATTACTTTGTCAGCAGTATGGATTATGACCCTCATTCTATGAATCAAGTAAAATTTTACATATCAGGAGAGATTGACATTGTCTCGACATTGTTAAATAAGGCTGTTGCTGCTGTTTGGTTGACAGGTTCTTCTGTGTACCCTTCTCTGGCCCCTATATTATCATAGAGAATATTCCACTGTCAGCATCAGCATTCCTGCCATATTGTGACAAAACATCAAATGTCAAACAGTTAAGTGCATCAGTTCCATGTAGAAACCAGCAAATGTCATTAGGTATCATATACTATCATGCGATTGGTTAAGGTCATCACAAAATTCCTGTTTTTTCATCCATTGCCAATGTCAACATGGCAAGTAAAATTTAACCAGATTTAGACTTAACAGTAGCTGTTACCCTTTACCTTAGTTATTTTTAATTTACATTTGTGGCTTTTCTTAACATGCAATGTAGTTTTCACCTCTAGCCTACTAGACACATTTCTCTGCTTCCTTTATTTTTTGTGGGCAGACGTAATTACATTTTCCGGGTCAAATCTAGTGTCAGATACCACTTCGTCCAATGACGTCATGTTTTATGTCATTCCGGCCTGTGCGTGGTTTCAATACCAGTACTCACTGTTTACGTGTCTGATATTTTTGAAGATACGCCAACTTTCACTGAAAAAAAAAAGTTATCTGTTGCGTAGCCCGAAGGAGGTTAGGTATAGGTTAAACAAGTATTTTTTTTAGTACGTGAGGCGCGTAGTGCTTGAATCTCCGGTTCAGAAACACTCAATCGATGTACAGTCGTATGTTTGACATAAATATATCATTTTAGGCTGTACAACTTTGAGTGAAAGCTTTCTTTAAAGTTACCTAATTATTAAATGTATTTTGAAGACGTGGTATCACTAAGTAGATTTTACCTATTTAGGTGAAATCTAACTACCGATACCGTATAGTGGTAAACATGTGTTCATAGTATCTCTAGATTATGTATGACGTCATTGGTCAAAGCGGTATCGGAAACTTGTTTATCCCATTTTCCACATACCTCTATGCAGTTTTGGCAAAGCTTGTCAGTTAAGTGATACTTTTGGTATGGTTACTGAAGTAGAGAATACGTAAAACCCAGGTTAACTGAACTTGGGACAACCAAACTGTGGTTTTATCTGTAATTGCTATAACTGAAAGTAAAATAAAAAACCTATACTATATGGAATTGTGTGCTGTACTGTGAATGACAACTGTGATGGTGTGAATGTGTTTTTTTTTTCTGATTTAAAGGCCATGGCTGAAAATTTAAGTTGTGTGAATGTGATTATCTATTCTCGTGTCTGTCAGCAGCTCAGTGAGAGTCTTTATAGTTATTTGTTGCCTATTCTCCATCATGATATTCCTATTGGATTTTCCATTGTTAAAATGTGAAATTATTAGGCGAGTGTGGAATAGCTTATTTTCATCTATGGCTGGTTAAATAAAAGGTGAAAAATACTTAAGTTCATATTGGCACAATATTTGCCTTCTTTCATGGCTGTTGATCTTACCTGGTAACATAACTCGTTGGGCTACGTGATACACTAAATATCGCTACACATGAACTGAGCTTAAATGCTACTGTTTTTCATTGAATTCAACTCCTAAAGCTACTCAGTGAAGTGAATGTGTAATAATGCAGAATATAGGGTCATTTATAACACTCAATTCCACCCATTGGCTTTGAGTTGACGTTTGGCGTGTTGTGTTGTTAGTCATCAGATGCATGGTAGTTTGAAGGTGTTTATTTATAGGTGGCTTGTGTCTAGAGTGGCACTCCTGTGGTGGATGTTAAATAGAATGGGTATTTTGTCATTTCTGGCAGTGTTGGTAGTTGACATTTTCTGCCTAAGGTTCAGATTATAGATAAAGAGTTTGTATTTAAAAAGTGATCTGTATTTCACTTTTATTTTAAGGTATAAGTTAACAGTGGGTTTTTCTATTTTTGTAAGAGTGCTGAAGGTGCAAACATCTTGGCTGAGACTTGTGATCGATGACACATTCTGTTATAGTCTGTAATTTGAGGATAACTGCAGATTTATTATGTACAGTACGTAAGTATTAAGATAATATTCTGTATATGGGTTTTCTGACATGTCATTTGTCAATGCAGATGGGTGGAATTGTCATAAAATGCTATTAAATTGGTATCGCTTTCTTCATTTATTAGATAAAGTGAACTATTGAATTCTGTGGCTAGTTTTTAGGTTGTTTTTGTATTTTTTTAAAGACTGTTTTTTTGTTTTTTGGTTGGATTTTCCCACCCAAAAAGCCCACATTTCTGCTCTTCTCCTGTTAGTGTCATTTCACGTTAATTTTTGTGTGTTTATATGCTTATGTGTTTTGGTCGCCATATTAGCTAAGAGTACATTTATCATTGCAACCATATTGATGTCAAGGGTCCAAGCAGATGGGTGGAATCACATTGTATTGCCAGTGCTCATTCCTTGTATCTAGGAATACTATTCGTAACAAATTGTCTTATAAATTTAAATTTTGTCAACTGCCATTTCTTTGTCTGCAAATAGATTACTTTTCTGCCTGGTAGTAAATTGGGAGAAGTCAACTCTTGCTTATCATTGATGCTTCCTTCAGTGTCATGATTGTTTCTTCATATGAAGTTGACTCTAAAATGCTACAGAATTTGAAAGAAACCTTTTTAAATATTTGAGGTTTTATTTTTGTGGTTTTCAAATATCTGGTTCCCCAGATCTTTATCTGGTTGATAAGCATGTCAGTGTTGCTATTGTATTCACTACCCCTCTGCCACAAAAGTTGAAAACTGCTACTATCTTCCAGTTATTGGTACTGCATATGCTGTGTACTGCTGCCCAAGGGTGTGCATGTATTTGAAAGGGATGGGGGGTGGGCAGTTGCAAGACTTGGGTTAATGGAGTGATTTTAATATTTTGCCAACACTGACTTAAGTTACAAATGGAAAGCGTTTATTCTAACTGGTTTAATTACCGAGAACTGTTATTAAAATGAGGTAGAAAGATTTGAACCGCTAATAGCCTTGAAGAGAGCGTATAAAATGAACATTAACAAGAGCAAAACAAAAATAATGGAATGCGGTCTTAGAAAATCAGGCGATGCTGAAGGAATTAGATTAGGTAACGAAACAATGAAGGTGGTAGATGAGTTCTGTTACTTGGGTAGTAAAATAACATGCGATGGTCGTAGTACAGAGGATACAAAATGCAGAATGGCAATGGGAAGAAAAGCATTTTTGAAAAAGAGAAATTTGCTAACATCGAATATTAATTTAAGTGTAAGGAAGTCTTTTCTGAAGGCATTTGTGTGGAGTGTTGCCTTGTACGGGAGTGAAACATGGACGATAAGCAGTGCGGACAGGAAGAGAATAGAGGCTTTTGAAATGTGGTGCTACAGAAGAATGCTGAAGATTAGGTGGGTAGATCGCATAACTAATGAAGAGGTACTGAACCGAATTGGTGAGAAAAGGAATTTTTGGCATACCCTGACTAAAAGAAGGGATCGCTTGGTAGGACACATTCTTAGACATCGGGGAATCGTAAATTTAGCATTGGAGGGGAGTGTGTGGGGTAAAAATCGCAGAGGGAGACCAAGATACGCGTATAGTAAGCAGATTCAAATAGATGTGGGTTGCCGTTCTTATGAGGAGATGAAAAGGCTTGCTCAGGATAGAGTAGGGTGGAGAGCTGCATCAAACCAGTCTCCGGACTGAAGACCATAACACACACAATAGCCTTAGTACAGGAATCAAGATTACAACCCAAATTACACGTGTGGCATCAAATGAATTAAAACCAGTACAAATAAAAATCACAATCACTAATTTTTAGGAAAGTCAGTCGCAGTATAATTCAAATAGTGCAGACAGAATGTATTGGCCTTAAATACCTCTGATAAAGTTATTGTTAAATATGGACAGTCACTGATCATATTTTGTAGTTAAACAGGGGATAATTAACAGTAGAATTTCAGCGTGTGAACAATGCGACATGGTACATTGCCAGTGTTGAAAAGAAATCTGCAAACTACTAACTCTTCAGTTGGCTCAGATTTTTTACTTATTGGTTTAAGAACATTGTAAATTATGCACTTCAGAAACCAGATAGGTTGGGTTATAATTTGTCATTCAGAATTGACTACAAAATATTAAGATTTTGTTTAAAAAATGTTACAGGCTAGGAGTTTAGTATGTGGACCTGATTGTTTACCCACATGGGGTTTCCTCTAGCCTTTGTTATAAGCAGCAACAATGGATAAGATAATTACACTAATCTTCTTAAGGTCAAAATCAAATGTATGTAAAAAGTGGAAAAATAGGGCAACAATTCATCCAACAGTAATTTAAAGTAATTGACCATGACAGTTGGCACTAAAGTAAAACTTTATTACAAATGGTGATGTTTAATTCCAGTTACTTTAAAGTGGAACTTCTTAGTTTTCTAATGATCTTGGTCAGTATACTGAAATAAGCGTATTTCCCCCTCTATGTAGGTCTAAAGTCATAAATACGCAATTGAATTATTACATTTTCCACTTAACCAATTTTTTCATTGTGTCCATCAAGTTACAAAGAATATGCTGAATAATGAGTGTAAATAAAAATTATTTGTGGAAGGGGTCAAAATGACCCATCATTTTTTCATTTTCGTATAAAATTTATTTACTTTGTTAAAGAAATCATTACTTTTCCTAATTTTCCTCTTACAGTGATTTTTTAGAATTTAAAGTGTTTATATTTTTAGTGATATTTGTAGAATGGCAGATGGTGTGAATTTGACCAAACAATTTCTCTTCTTAACCCGTAAGCACATGTGCAGGGTAAAATACACCCTGCTGTATCTTTAATTCATTGATAGCATTGTTAGACAAATTCTACAACAATGACCTATCACATACCTTTTAATCTTCATGTAATTGTGTGTATGTTCTTCAGTTCTACACATTGTGTTGCTGAGAAAACACGTGTTTTCAAGTGTGTGGGTAAAAAATACTCAGTGTGTGCTAACATAGCCATTATAGCCACTGAACTTTGAGAATAGATTGCAGATTTTAACATAGTAAAGAGATGGGATCATATGTAGAACATTGTGTAAATGAGCCTGGGAGCGAAAATGACCGCATTTCAAAGAGTGATCAAAACGCAGATACTAAGTTAGAGGTAGACGGTGATCAAACTGTAACTGCAGCATCTCAAGTAAGCTACAAAGGAAAGAATGGCACTCTGTGGAAAAAATCTGCACCTCCCAGAAACGTGTGAACAAGTTCTTGTAATACAGTGTCATCTTCCAGGCTGCAGAGGCTTAGTTCATGAGGCAGTCGGCACTGGAAATTTGGTCATGCTTCATAAATGATGAAATTGTCAATGAAATAGTACATTGTGTCAACATAATCTCCTCCATCCAGGGAAACTTAAATACAGAAAGAGGTGCCATGGTTACAGATTCTGCTGAAATGAAAGCTCTGTTTGGGCTTTTATACTTTGCTGGAGTTAAAAGATCATCTCGTCTAAATGCCAAATCCCATTGCAGGCCGCTTACTGTGTTTTTTGGACTTCCAATCGTCACTGGGATAAACTCGCTACTGGTCTACAGAGCGAAGCGTACTGAACAGATGGAACTCCTCATTCAATGAGATTTCCTAAAGGAGCTCGGCAGAGTGTGAAAAATCTGCCTTATCATTCTATGTTGAAACACTTGCTTTAACATATCAAGTGTGTTGTAAGTTCTATCACTTGGGTGGAAGAGCCAAGAGAGAAGAAAGCAAGATTGTCTTCTTGGAGATGTGAATTGTCTTAGGAAAAAGGACCAGAAAACTCTTAAAACTACATGCAAGATTTGCTTCCAATTAATATGTAAGGAACATTCGGTTTCAGTTTTTTTATATTTAATCAGAATAATTTATTGGCAAACTTTTCATAATACAATGTCTTTGTGAGATTTTTGTTGTAATAAAAATGATTGTTTATATCCTAAATATGAATAAATACTTCTTCAAAATACCCTAATGTTGTCATTTATACATAAACATTCCATTTTTCGATTGGTTCAATGAAAATAAATATTTTTCCTAACTTGGGTAAAAATACCCCAAGTGTCTGGTAACATAATAAAAATTCGCGTGTGTGCTTACAGGTTAATATATGTAAATAATCCAACAATGAAGTGGTAACTCAGCAGTCTTTCAGAGCAGTTGCTACTCATTGTTGCAACTTAGGTGTACTTTCCAGTTTACCACAGTTTATACCATGCCATTCTCATAATAGTTTTTGTCCTCAACACTGTTGAACCTGTATTGTTGATGTGGGCTTTCTGATGTAGTGCTACAACTCTTAAATGCAAAGTCATATCAGAAAACCACTTCGATGATGCCGATCGTGTACCTGAAACTAGTGAAGATGAAGACATAGTGAAAAACCTCAGGGGCTCAGCATTAATTTGCTGAGTATGGGCTTGGTGAACCCCCGAGTCCCGAGACGGGAACTGCCGCGCTGGCTGTACTCCACACAGTAAACTCGGTGCATGCTTCAGCAACCACCATACAGACCCCGCCACGGTGGAGCATGGTACATTGTAGAGCCCAGGAATCTTCCCTTAATTGCCGGGGTTGTGAGAATGGTACAACCCTCCGGAGGACTACCTCAATCTCAAGGTGTGCTACGTGCTGAGGAGATGCATGGCTGTTGAGGTTTAACACTCACTAGTGAGCAACTTCTGGAGAACCTGCCATACCTCATTTGTATTAGGCTTGCCCAGGCAAGTGGGACTCTGCCTGGGTGATTTTTAATTCCCTAGCTGCTTGTGGGACCACCATGAAAAGTTAAAGAAATGTTGTTGGATGTATAACCACCGTCTCTAAGAGGTAGTGGTGATTACAATGTCAGACTATGATCACAAACGTTCCCTTCCCTGTCCACAATCTGGGAGGAACATTATGTCCGAAATTTGGGTGAGGCTTATGCTCCTAAATACCTCATCCGTAGCTGACGGATGGGGAATATTTTCAGATGACTAAGCCATTGTTTTTAGTTTAAACTTGGACAAGTTCTTGGGAGGAATGTCAAAAATATTCTCAGGGTCAGTCTTAATGACGTCATCCCCAGCTCAGTAATGGCCATTGCCTGCCTTTGACAAGCTGGGTGGTGATTCAGTTACTATAACATCACACAAGATCAATATTGACCAAGGGGTAATATTCCATAAACACCTGTTGCAGCAGTTGTTTGCAGATGTAGTCATTTACTGTCTAGTAAAATCATCTGAAGATCAATGATCTGAATAACTATTGTGTAAAAAATTAGCAATTGACTCTAAATAATAAGTCGTCCACATGAGTATGAAAAGAAATCCCTTAAACTTTGCTTACAAGATAAATCAATCAAAAGTGAAGGCCATAAACTAGACAAAATCTGAAATTACTATTACTTCAGACTTAAACTGGAAGATAATGTCGTGGGATAGGCGAGCCAGAGACTGTGTTTTATTGGCAGAACCCTTCAAAGATGCAACAACTACAAAAGAAACTGCATACACTACGTTTGTCTGTCCATTTTTGGAGTATTGCTGCCCAGTGTGGGATCCTTATCAGGTGGGTTTGACAGAGGACATCGAAAGAGTCCAGAGAACGGCAGCTCGTTTCGTATTGTCAAGATACACGGGAGACAGTGTTACGTAAATGATATAGGCTCTGGTATGGGAATCATTACAAAAACGGCTTATCACTGCGGCGTGGGCTACTTACGAAACTCAAATTGCCAACATTCTCCTTCGAATGCAAAAATATATTGTTGACTCCCGCTTACATAGGTAGAAATGAGCGTCAGAATAAAATACAAGAAATCAAGAGCTTGAACAGAGAGATTAGTGTTCTATCTTCCCGCGCACTATTAGAGAATGGTTGTTTGTTGTGTTCTTCAGTCCGGAGACTGGTTTGATGCAGCTCTCCACCCTACTCTATCCTGAGCAAGTCTCTTCATCTCCACATAAGAACGGCAACCTACATCTGTCTGAATCTGCTTACTGTATCCATCTACTGTATCCGTCTTCCTCTGGGGTTTTTACCCCACACACTTCCCTCCAACGCTAAATTCACAATTTCTTGATGTCTAAGAATGTGTCCTACCAATCTATCCCTTCTTTTAGTCAAGGTATGGCAGAAATTTTTCTCCCCAATTCTATTCAGTACCTCCTCAGTAGTTACGCGATCCACCCACCTAATCTTCAGCATTCTTCTGTAGCACCATATTTCAATAGCCTTGATCCTCTTCCTATCCGCACTGTTTGTCAATGTCTCACTCCCATACAAGGCAACACTCCATACAAATGCCTTTAGAAAGGACTTCCTTATGCTTAAATCAATATTCGATGTTAACAAATTTCTCTTTTTCAAGAACGCTTTTCTACGCATTGCCATTCTGCATTTTATATCCTCTGTACTGCGACCATCATTTATTATTTTACTGCCCAAGTAACAAAACTCATCTACCTCCTTTATTGCTTTGTTACCCAATCTAATTCCTTCAGCATCACCTGATTTTCTTACACTGCACTCCATTACCCCTAGTTTTGTTCTTGTTAATGTTCATCTTATATGCACCTTTCAGCACATTGTCCATTCCGTTCATTTGCTCTTCCGGGTCCTTTGCTGTGTCTGACAGAATTACTATGTCGTCGGCAAAACGCAATGTTTTTAACTCTTCCCCCTGAACTTTAATTCCTTCTCCAAATTTCTCCTTGCTTTCCTTTATAGCTTGCTCAATGTACAAATTGAATAACGATGGAGAAAGACTACAACCCTGTCTTACTCCCTTTCCAACCCCTGCATCCCTTTCATGCCCTTAGACTCTGACAACCGCTGTCTGGTTTTTGTACAATTTGTAAATAACCTTACGCTCCCTATATTTTACTCCTGCTTGCTTCAGAACTTGAAAGAGTTTATTCCAATCAACATTGCCAAAAGCCTTCTCCAATCTACAAAAGCTAGAAATGTAGGTTTGCCTTTTCTTAATCTATCTTCTAAGATAAGCCGTAAAGTGAGTATTGCGTCCCGTGTTCCTACATTTCTCCTGAACCCAAACTGATCTTCCCCGAGGTCGGCTTCTACCACCTTTTCCATCCTTCTGTATATAATTCGTGTTAATATTTTGCAACCACGACTTATTAAGCTGATGGTTCTGTAGTTTTCACACCTGTCTACACCTGCTTACTTAGGGATGGGGATTATAACATTTTTCTTAGTCTGAGGATACTTCTCCTGTCTCATACATCTTACACACCAGGCGAAACAATTGTCATGGCTGGTTCTCCCAGAGACTTCAGTAGCTCTGAGGGAATATCATCTACTCCAGGGGCCTCGTTTCGACTTAGGTCTTCCAGGGCTCTGTCGCATTCTTCTCTCAGTACAGTATCTCCTATTTCATCTTCATCTACATCCTCTTCCCTTCCTACAATATTGTCTCGAAGTTCGTTTCCTTTGTAGAGTCCCTCTATATACTCCCCATGGAATGGGAGATAAATAGTATAATGATGGTTCGATGAACCCTCTGTAGATGTAGAAATTGCGTGGCACCATAGAACGGAGGGCATAAATTTTATTTGGCGAGCTCACAGGGGTCCGAAGGACAACAGGGTTGCGACTGGTGCCTTCACTTTGGCTTTTGAGGATGATTCATTGCCCGAGAGTCAGGGTGACGATCTACCGGTACGATGTTAAGCGCTATGTTCCTTCCCCCTATGTGTTGCCTAAAGTGCTGGAGATTTGGGCCTATGACCTTCTGATGTGATGCCAACCCTACATGTCAGGAGTGCGGATGTGCGGTCCATCGGAATGCCCCTCGCATCCCCCCTTCAGTATGTGTTAACTGTGGCCAGAATCACTCCTCTTGCTCACCTGCCTGCATGATTCTGCACAGAGAATGGAAAAATATGGAATATGACCTGTGACCGACTGATCAACTCAGAGGCAAAGTGCAAATTTCAGAAGCTCCACCCTGCGAGCATGGATACCTTGTATGCAACAGCAGCCTCAGTCATCTGCAGCACCTACATCAGTGTGCACAACTAATGGCTGTGGGTTCCCAGGCCCGATTGACTACGCCTGCCACCTTTACAATTGGGGGCGCCTCCTCTTTGGTTGCTCCCTCTATCCTCACCTTGGGAGCAATAATCCCCCTCCAAACACCAGGGAATTAGTCTCCATCCTCCGGCCGGCAAAGCAACAGCCTTCCCCGGCTCCTCTTGCTTGGAAGTAGTCCCTCGGGACAGCCACCTGCATTCTGTTTCAGAGGATGTTAGAGATTCTAAAGTTCCCTGAAGATCTCGTGCTAACTGCATCACCATAGTGTTTGGTCCGATTCTGTAGATTCAGAGCAGATAGTAGTAGACATTGCAATGTAATAATCTGTTTTTATTATGGTGTTAGAAAACGTAACTCTCCAGTGGAATTGCAGTAGATTTTTCACCCACCTGGCTGAGGTACGACAACTTCTAATCATAACACCTGCTCTCTGCATTGTCCTCCAGGAAACCTGGTTTCCAGCAATGCGGACCCCTGCCCTTCGTGGCTAAAGGGGATATTACTGTAATCACAGCATTTATAAGTGTCTCAGGGGTGTGTGTGTGTGTGTGTGTGTGTGTGTGTGTGTGTGTGTGTGTGTGTCACACTGCTGTTCATTGTGAACTTCCTCCCCTTCAAACACCATTAGAAGCAACCTTAATATACTATAAAGGTTGCATGCAGGAGACAGCCGATGCATGTCTTTCACATCTTGGGTGTGACTGTAATAAATGTGTGGGTAATCTACAGCATAGTAACAAGAAAAGGGAAAGGAAGTAATTCATGCTTCAGCTGTGGAATGAAATGACGGGATTGAAATAGTGCCAACTAAGGATGTTCTCACAGTTTCTTAGCAAGTTAAAGAGATGAAAAGAAGTTGCCCATCTTATTTCTTCCTTGATTTACAAATGGCTCCACGAGGCAGAGAAAGACATACTCTTCCTAAATATGTTGGTTCTTTATGCCGAGGTATGGGAGAAAACTGGACTGCAATCACGTAGAATGTGGGAAATGCTAAACCGGCACCTGTAAAGTCTAAAAGACCAGCTAAAACTGTGTAAAGGCCCACAAAGCTGTCTGTGGAAATTGTGCACATAGAAATCAATGTGGCAAGTGTGTGTGTGTGTGTGTGTGTGTGTGTGTGTGTGTGTGTGTGTGTGTGTGTGTGGGGGGGGGGGGGGGGGGAATTCCAATGACTTGAAACGTTTAAGAAACTTGTTAAAATTAGTACCAATAATTTTTTTAGACATTTTGTTGTTGCATTAATTATACATGACACTTGTTCGTCCTGTTTTGGTGTATGACTGCCCAGTGTGGGGGCCGATATCAGGTGGGTTTGACGGAGGACATTGAAAGAGTCCAAAGAAGGGCAGCTCGTTTCGTATTGTCACGATACAGGGGAGACAGCGTTACGGAAATGATACAGGATCTGGGATGGGAATCATTACAACAATGTCGCTTATCGCTGCGGCGTGGGCTACTTGCGAAACTCCAATCGCCAACATTCTCCTCCGAATGCGAAAATATATTGTTGACTGCCACTTATAGGTAGAAATGATCTTCAGAATAAAATAAGAGAAATCAGAGCTCATACAGAGATATTCAGGTGTTCTTTTTTCCTGCAAGCTATTAGAGAATGGAATGGGAGGTAAATAGTATGATGGTGGTTCGATGAACCCTCTGCCAGGCACTTAAATGTGATTCGCAGAATATCGCATGTAGATGTAGATTGTGGTCTTCAATAATTGTAACTGCTAGTGTGTGGCTTAACAGAAACAAAACGAAGTATTAAAGTCAGATTTGAAAATGTTATGAGGTCAAAAGGAACCTTTTCTGCCGTTTCAGGAATGTTGGAAACTCCTAAATTCTCGTGTTGACGGATTTAAAGTTCGTATCGCAATGGCAAAAGTGTATGACTTGGTATTCTAATTGGTTCCTCACCCACCCTAGTCGCCAAGCTTGGCTCAGTCACTACTTTTTATTTCCTAACTTGAAATTTTGCAAACCTTGCCAAAGCCTACTTTGCCGATTGGTTGAAAAAATTTGAAAGTTGTTGGACCAAGTGTACAGCCTTGCAAGGACAGTGTTTTCGCTTATAAAACAATTGTTTTATTCTATTTTCATCACTTATAAAACCACATTCATGAGGGAGGGATTTTTTGATGTGGAAGGGATTGCAACTGACACTGCAGGTACTGTTGGTGGTTGGTAGGTTTAATATGGGTGGAAGTAGGGATGGCCATCAGTGAGGTGGCGGTTGACATCCAGGAATGTGGCGTGGTAGGTTAAGGAAAACCATGTGAAGTGGATGGGGAGGAGGAGTTGAGGTGCTGAAAAAGGATAGGGTGTCCTGGCCCTGAGTCCAGATCATGAAAATATCATCAATGAACCTGAACCACGCCAGAGGCTTGGTGTTTTGGGATGCTAGGAAGGATTCCTCCACCCAGAATACAGCTAATAAACAGGTTGGCAGGCATAGGAGGGTGTCCTGCCGTTGTCCATGGCTGTGCCACGGATTTGATGGTCAACTTTCCGTCAAAGGAAAAGTAGTTGTTAGGATAAATATGGTGACAGTTATGAGGAAGAGGTATCGGGCTTGAATTCGGAGGGACGTTGGGAGAGGAAGTGTTAGTGGCAAGGCCATGGGCATGTGGGATGTTGGTGTAGGGAGGTGGGATCCACTGTGACAAGTAGGGATCCAGGAGGTACAGGGGTGGGGATTGTGGAGTCTGTGAAGGAAGTGGTTACTATCCTTAATATGGGGAAAATAGTTTTTGGACAATTGGTTGAACGTGTTCATCTACATACATACTCAGCAATCCACTGTAAGGTGTGTGCCGGAGGGTACACTGTACCACTACTAGGCATTTTATTTCCTATGAATGCCTATATTTCTCTGTACGAGCCGTAATTTCCATTATCTTGTCCTTGTGATCATTATGTGAAATGTAAGTAGGTGGCAGGAAGATCGTACTACACTCAGCTTCAAATTCCGGCCCTCTAATTTTCCTCAATAGAAATTCACGAAAAGTTTGTTGTCTTTTCTCCAGCAATCCCCAATTGAGTTCCCGGAGCATTTTCGTGACACGCATTGGTCGAACCTACTAGTAACAAATCTAGATGCTCGCCTATGAACTGCTTCCTTGTCTTCCTTCCTGGGTCCCAAATACTTAAGCGTACACAATATGTGGTTGTACAAATGTTTTATACAGATGAAGTACATCTTCCCAAAATTCTCCCCAATAAACCGAAGTCGGCTTTACTCAAAACTGTCCTTACATGTTTGTTCCATTTCATATTGCTCTGCAACGGTATCTCCACTTACAGTCCGATGAAGAGTTGTGCACCAATCTCAAGCGGCGGGGTGTTAACTTTGTTCGGTGCATCCATAGGAAATCTAAAGATAACAGGGTTGCCACCTGTGCAGGTGATAAGCTGCCGGATAAGGTGAAGGTTATTTGCCACCAGTGCGATGTCAAACCTTACGTACCTCCCACTGCGAGATGCTTCCAGTGCTGGAAGATCGGGCATATGTCCTTCTCTTTCTGTGGGCCCTCAGGGCCTTAAATCTACACCTGCCCCCAAGGTGATTGGGGGCTCCCTTCCTTCTTCTGCTCCCAAGGCAATTGCCTCAGGAGCAACCTCCACCCCCCTCTGCCAGAGAAACAACCACCCTCTCCGGCCTCCCTCGTTTGGCAGGGGTCCCTCGAGACACTCTTCCCAGGGTTCCGCCAGTGTCGTTGCCAACACAAGCCAGCAGTAGGCAAAACCGAAGGCTGCTGAATGCAGGACCTCGCGCTCCTCCTCAGTCCCTGTGGTCCAGTCTGAGAAGCCAAGATAGATACCACAGTGGCTCCCATGCCACCACTCCACTCCACCTTGGCCTCTGAGGGCGAGGTGGAGATTCT
The DNA here is from genome assembly GCA_026315105.1 of Locusta migratoria. Classification (NCBI taxonomy): domain Eukaryota; kingdom Metazoa; phylum Arthropoda; class Insecta; order Orthoptera; family Acrididae; genus Locusta; species Locusta migratoria. The sequence continues at coordinate 120,269,220 of CM048754.1, forward strand.
AGCATCCCCCGAGGACCTCGCTCACATGGATGTCCCAGAAACAATGGATGTTAAGTCAGAAAAACATGTCGGCGGATTTGAGTGATGCTGAGGTGTGATTTGCCCTCTCATATCATTCGTGTCTTCTCAGTTATCGGACAGCATCATCCTCCAGTGGAACTGCAGCAGTTTCTTCCCCTATCTGGCTGAGCGAAAACAACTTTTAAGCAGAACGCCTGCTTTCCTTGTTGCCTTACAGGAAACTTGGTTTCCAGCAATGTGGACCCCAACCCTTCATGGCTACAGGGAATATTACTGTAATTGTAGCTCATATAACAGGGTCTCAGGTGGTGTGTGCATGTATGTCCTTACTTCTGTATGTAGTGAACCCGTGCCCCTTCAGCAGTGGCTGTCAGGGTAAGAACAACACAAGAGTTTACAGTCCGCATCCTCTATCTCCCGCTGGATGGTGATGTCTCTTTGAAGGTTTTGGCTGCACTTGTATCGCAACTTCCTCAGGGCTCTGTTTTAAGTGTTACTTTATTTTTAGTGGCCAACAACGGTTTAGCGACATCAGTTGGATAATCAGTATCCCCTTCTCTTTACACTGACGACTTTTGTATTTTCTTTAGTTCCTGCAGCACCCAAGTTGTAGAGTGCAGGTTGCAGATTGCAGGGTGTTATTTGTAAGGCGCAGTCCTGAGCACTTACCCAGGGCTTTGAGTTTTCTGTCACAGAGACCAAAGTGATGTAACTTCTGTCGGTGTTGAATTGTTCACCCTCACCCTGAACTTTATCTCGATGGCGAACTACTTAACATACTAGAAACCCACCGGCTTTTAGGGCTGACTTTAAATGCCCAGCTGACGTGGCTTCCCCACATTTGTCAGCTGAAACAAGAGTGCTGGCGCCGTCTCAACATTCTCAGACACCTGGGTTGTACGACCTGGGGTGCTGACCACTCCACGCTGTTGCGGCTATACACAGCACTGGTGCATTCTCGTCTCAATTTTGGATGCATTGTCTATGGGTCTGCATCACCTTTGGCACTGGACCCCATTCACAACTGTGTGTGGGGGGGGGGGGGGTGGTTCACATCACGTCTGGTGCCTTCCACACCAGCCCCGTGAACAGCCTACTAGTGCAGGCTGGATCCCACCTTTGGGGTACGTCGCCAACACCTGCTCGCAGCTTATGCAGCCAATGTACATCGCTCCCCAGGCCACCCGAACTGTCGTCTTTTCTGATGTGGTCGTCCGCCCCCACCAGTGATGTTCCCAATCAGGTCATACAATCGCCTTTAAAGTTTGGCCCCTCCTGTTGGAGCTTGTCTTTTCCCCTTCCATCTCCATATCGGGTCCGCACACGTACGCCTCCGTGGTGCTTGCCGAGGCTGTCTACTCAGCTGGACTTGGCACACGGGCCCAAAGACTCACTTCCCCTGGAGGCTCTTCGTTGTCAGTTCTCGGCTGTCGTTGCAGAGTTCTCCAGTTGTGATCTGATCTACATGGTTGGTTCTCTGGTTGATGGCCGCACGGATTTGCCTATGTTCATGGTGACTCTGAGGAACAGTACTCTGCCATATGGCTGCGGTGTTTACACTGCAGAGCTGGTGACCATACACCGAGCTCTCGAACACATCTGGTCCTGCTTGGGTAAATCTTTATTTGAAGCGACTCCCTGAGCAGTCTTAGTTCTGGACCAGTGTTACCCGCGGTCAACCCCTGGTTTTGGCTATACAGGAGACACTTTGTGCCTTTGAACTGTCCGGGTTATTAGTGGTGTTCATCTGGACTCCGGCTCATGAGAGTATTCCAGGCAATGAATGTGTTTACAGGCTTGCCAAGCAGGCTGTCGGTGCGTCCATTCTGGAGATAGGGCTCCCGGCTTCTGATCTCCGTTCATTGTTGCGCCATCGGGTACTTCGGCTTTGGAATGCTGAGTGGCGTAGCCTGACCACACCCAACAAATTCCGGGTTGTCAAGGAGAGCACAGCAGTCTGACGTTCCTCTGTGCGGACCTCTCACGTGGACTCTGGTGCTGTCGGCTCTGCATTGGGCATATGTGGCTCACCTGTGGACATCTCCTTCGTGGTGATGACCCACCCCAGTGTGTGTGTCTATTGTTTGACAGTAGCCCACATCTTGTTGGACTGCCCTGTTTTAGCTGCCTTGTGGCGGAGTTTTAACCTCCTCGACTTTCTATCAGATGTTTTATGTGACTGTTACAATGGCAAATTCAGTTTTAAATTTTATTCGAGCAGGTTTTTTTTATCATTCTCTCTAATTGGAGGTTTCCTTTTGCTGCCGACTGGTTGACTTTTCCTTTTTTACTCTTATGGTCGGACATCCAGACATTGGCTTTTGTTTTATTTCCTTTTGTTGTTAGGTGTCTTTGTCTGATCATCTATTTTCATTTTGTTTCTTGTTGACTTTATTCATGTCTTGTGGACTCCGTGGGATTGTCCTCCCTCCTTGCAATTTTATACACTGGACGCTTTTCGTTCACGTCCACGGTTTTACTTGGGGGACTGATGACCATTGCAGTTTTGTCCCCCTTAAACATCAGACAAACGGCCTTTTTGAAATTAAGAAAAACATAATCCGCCTGTTGCCCTTCATCCATGTCTCGCAAGATGTCATGTGAGAATAGGGCAAGCTGAGTTTAACATGAACAATGTTTCTTAAACCCATACTGATTTGTAGAAAGCTTTTCCGTCTCAAGGAAATTTACTGTGTTTGAACTGAGAATATGCTCCAAAATTCTCAGGAAACTGATGTCAATGATATTGTGCTGTAATTATGTAAGGTAAATTCTTTCCTTGCTTGTATATAGGAGTCACCTATGCTTTTTTCCATGTGTTGTGATGTTAAACGGTGGCTGAAATTCTTTAGGAGCACACTACCAGCATCAATTTGGCGTCCAGGGTAATTTGGTTTGTGGATTTTGGGGAGCATGAAGGAGGTGGGCGTGCATGGTGCTGTTGGTACTGTAGGATTTTAATTGGGATTGGAATTTTTGTTGGACTTTGGTCATTGGATCATTCTGGCACAACTTGTAGGTGGAAGAGTAAGAGTTGGCAGGTCCCTTTTTTCCAGGTGGTCAGTGTGATCCATAACTGCAGTAGTGGATCTTTTATCTGCAGGGAGGACGATTGTCGTGATTTGTTTTGAGGTTGTGGGTGGCTCTCCTTTCTTCGGCTGAAGGTTTGAGTTTTTAGGAAGGGACTTGGGGAAAGATAGTGAGGGCAAGTTGGAGGTTAAAAATTCTTGGAGGATAACTAGGGAGTTGTTAGGTGAGTGCAGGGGGATCTCTGTTGGATGGCGGTGAACTGGGAAAGGCAGAGTTCAGTGTTGGGATTATTTAGGTTCACTATTGTCAGAGGGATAGGTGGCAAAGTAGTGTTTCCATCATAGGGATTGGGAAAAGGAGAGTAGGTCTTTGATGAGACCAACATGACTGAGTTGGGTTGTAGGGCTGAAAGTAAGATCCCTCAGTGCCATCCAGAGTCTGAGTGACCCCTTTTCAGCCCATCCTATTGTGCACCGAATCAACCACTCCCTTCAGTTATTAGCTTCTGACGACCCTCGCGTTCACCACCTGTGGGTACCTGGCCACGCAGGCGTGCCTGGTAACGAGGCTGCTGATGCCGCTGCCAAGGCTGCAACTTTCTTAAGTCGGACAGCTACGTACTGTGTGCCATCGTACGATATTCGAGGGGCTCTTTCGCGGCGCCTTATATCGTCGTTGCATAATGTGTGGTCTTCACTTACTAATAATAAGCTCCGGACCATTAAACCACTCCCGGTGGCTTGGACGACCACATCATGCCGCTCGCGACGAGACGAGATCATCTTGGCCCGGTTGCGGATCGGACATTGCCGGTTCAGCCACCGCCACTTGCAGTGGTGACCCCGCACCATTATGTTCCTGTGGCCACCCGCGGTCAGTGCGCCTCGTTTCATTGTCGTGTTCAAATTTTACTCCTGTTCGGCTTGCACTACATCTGCCGGACACATTGGAAGAAATTTTAGCTGATGACGTGCGGGCTGTTGCTAGAGTATTGGACTTTATCAATTTGACCAATTTGTCAAGGGACATTTAGCTCTTCGCTTTGTTGTTTTTAATCTGTTTTTTAGCTATTTTTACATAGTCTTATTATCCTTGGGTGTATCCCGGGTTTGATTCGGGCGCTAATGACCTTAGTAGTTGTGCGCCCTAAAACCACAAAAACAAAAACAAAAACAAAAAAAAATGAAAGTAAGATCTTTGGATAAAAGGGAAAATTCATTGGGGTTGAAATCTTTTGTGGGCAGGTTAACCAGTGTTCTGGGGTGGTTTTGGCATTGGATGTTGAAGAGTGCTGGTGGGGAGTTTGTAGGGATGAGGTATGTTCAAGAGGCCAGCTAAGCAGGGTCTGGGTGCTATTAGGGATTCAAAAGGAGGAAAACTGTGGGTCAGATAACGATTGGATATAGGTATACCAAGGCGGCAATACGATGTCAGCAGGCTGGACAGCTTGTGGAGGTGGTGGTTGCTGTGTTCCTCCACTTGCTGGAGAGTGAAGGATTCAGTATGAGAGGTGGGATGTAGGTAGTTCAGGTTACACAATATCATCTTCCAGAGGGAGAGGAGATAGGTGAGGGATTTGAGCCATGGAGAGATGATTTTGTAGAACTAGGTTTGTGAAGGATAATGATTGGTGGAATCTGAAAAGGTGCAGGTCACTTTGGAAGGAAAGGTGGGATCCAGAGACTGGTATTTTTATGGTACTGTTGAGATTCCATGGTGTAGGCAGCATTTTAGGAATAGGATGTGGGATTGGGTTTTTGCCAAGGAAAGGAATACTTTTCTGAAGTGGTGCAGATAGTTGGAGCAGGGGTCCATTGGGGCAGGGATCATATATGAAAAGTGGAAAATGATGGGAGAGATTTGTTAGACTGTGAGGAGCCTAAAGTCTGGGAAGAGGTGCATAAACATGCAAAATACACACTAGGAATGCAAAAATATGCAAATTCACCCAGCAAGTGTGTGGAAACATGCCCAGGCGTACACATTTCAAATTTCGTAAGAGCAATTATGCCTTCTGAAACTTCCAAGTTTTTCATCCAAAACTTACTGTAAGAAAGAGTTATCAGACATCTATTTCAGATCATGGCCAGTGATGATAATGTGAATTATATGAATGTCATTTTTTTACATGTTCAAAATTCCAGACATTACACTACAACAATGTGGTTCACAAATAATTCCTAGGAGACATTTAAATTTTGCATCCTGTGCTGCTTGTTCACACTTATTAAATCTTAAATTGTTCCATAGGTGATAGTTTTCTAATATTGAACTTCATTTGTAGGTCGATGGAAAGACGATAAAAGCACAGATTTGGGACACGGCTGGTCAAGAAAGATACAGAGCTATCACATCGGCGTAAGTATGATTCTCTCTCCATTGCAGTTTACATTATACTGGCATTGTTAAATGGGTTGGTTCTTCTGTAGTTGGTATTTACATGTACGACCACTCTATTTAGTAACATGATTAAGAGTTTTCAGATGAGAAACAATGTTCGATATATTACCCTTGCCAAACTTCATTATCACAAAGAAAACCACTTATGTGATTAGTGGAGTATTAATTTGGCATTTAGATAAAGTTGGCTTTAGCCTGGTTTGAGCAGTATATTGTTGGTGCTGTAGATTGATCAGCAATGTCTTGAACAACAAATCTCATAAGGCTCTTGTAAGTTACTTCTTGCCTTTCTAATTTTTTTGACGGAATACTCTGGTACATGTTCCTCCACTGCATAGCTCGATTCAGAACCAGTGTTTGCAGTTAGAGGAATAAAAAAGTATGTCATTTTTAAATTTATCAGTGAAGTGTTTCATGCTTTTGGCACACCTTCAGATTATCTGTAAGTAATATCATGCTTTTACATAATGACATATTCATATAATTATTGGGAATAACACAGCCTTTAGTTATTGCAACCGAGCCATGTGTTATTCCCAATAATTATCTCTCTGGTCACTGTGCACATCAATCCAATTAGGGATTCAAACATAATTAAAACTAAATTTGCTTTACAGGTTTTGTCCGCCTTGAGCAAACACAAATGTTTTTTTAATTTTTCCCAGACATGTTTCGCTGGCGTTGCAGCATCATCAGTGGGATGTTTATTATCTGTCAGATTAACAGTAGAATGATTATTACTTTTTACATTAACAGTGAAAACTACAGATAATTGTGAGACTACTATACATAGTTTATTATTTTCATAGGTATGCTAGGCCTACCTTAATACCACATGTTGCTATGTTGAAGTCTGGGAGTAGTGTTAGGAACAGCTGACTGTGGTGGGGGCGGGAGTTTTGAATCATGTCGTTTTTGTTTTAGTGTGTGTGTGTGTGTGTGTGTGTGTTTTAAGTTTTCTGTAAGTTCTTTGAGGGCAGAAAATATGGTTCTGTTGCAGAGGGCTGTGTATTCGTTTATTATTTCTTTTCATAATAAACGAATACACAGCCCTCTGCAACAGAACCATATTTTCTGCCCTCAAAGAACTTACAGAAAACTTAAAACACACACACACACACACACACACACACACACACACACACACACACTAAAACAAAAACAACATGATTCAAAACTCCCGCCCCCACCACAGTCAGCTGTTCCTAACACTACTCCCAGACTTCAACTGCCCACCATCTTGTTTTCATAACATAAACATTGAGTGAAAGTGAAAGTGACACAGTGCCTGTCCACAACACGTAAAACAGCGGATATCCACCAAAGTAAGTGACAATAACTTGTTATAAACACTTAGACATTTTGTTATAGAAGCAGTAGCTACAATAAAATCAAACCAAAACACAAAGACTACGCCCAGTATTTTCGTAAAAATCCTGATATTTACAATTGAACTATTCACCTCATTAAATACACACGTTTTGGTTTGCAGATGACAAACTGTCAAAACCTATCAGAGACATTTTGTGAGTGGAAAAACCACAAACATAGCAACATGTGGTATTAAGGTAGGCCTAGCATACCTATGAAAATAATAAACTATGTATAGTAGTCTCACAATTATCTGTAGTTTTCACTGTTAATGTAAAAAGTAATAATCATTCTACTGTTAATCTGACAGATAATAAACATCCCACTGATGATGCTGCAACGCCAGCGTAACATGTCTGGGAAAAATTAAAAAAACATTTGTGTTTGCTCAAGGCGGACAAAACCTGTAAAGCAAATTTATTTGTAAGCATACACGGTAATTGAAGAGCTTTCAAACCCCAAGATGAATAATTAAAACTATTCATGTAGTTGTAAAAAATAGATGAAGTACACTTACCAGGCGAAAGGGCACAGGCAGTAATAGCAACAAATAAACACACACACACACACACACACACACACACACACACACACACACACACACACACACAAAAATGCTAGCTTTCGCAGCCTAGCTGCTTCATCAGGCAGAAGGGAGGAGAGGGAAAAGGAAATGATGAGGGTTTTAAGGAAGGGGGTAAGGAGCCATTCCAATCCCGGGACAGGAAAGACTTACCTTGGGGGAAAAAATGGAAGGTAAATAAATGCACATACACCCACACATTTACACAGACACAAGTACACTTAGGCAGACATACTGTAGAACTGTAGAAAGCAAAGAACTTAGACAGAGAAGCCACTTGAGGCAGAGGCTCTGTCCAGAGTACCAAGGCAAAGATGTTAAGATGGTGGGTGGGAATTCGAATTTAGCGGAGGTTAAGACCAGGTGGGCAACGGGAAGAGAGAATATGCTGAAGGGCTAGTTCCCATCTCCGGAGTTCCTTCAGCATATTCTCTCTTCCCGTTGCCCACCTGGTCTTAACCTCCGCTAAATTCGAATTCCCACCCACCATCTTAACATCTTTGCTTTGGTTCTCTGGACAGAGCCTCTGCCTCAAGTGGCATCTCTGTCTGACTTCTAACTTCTTTGCTTTCTACAGTTCTACAGTATGTCTGCCTAAGTGTACTTGTGTCTGTGTAAATGTGTGGGTGTATGTGCATTTAATTACCTTCCATTTTTTCCCCCAAGGTAAGTCTTTCCTGTCCCGGGATTGGAATGGCTCCTTACCCCCTTCCTTAAAACCCTCATTATTTCCTTTTCCCTCTCCTCCCTTCTGCCTGATGAAGCAGCTAGGCTGCGAAAGCTAGCATTTTGTGTGTGTGTGTGTGTGTGTGTGTGTGTGTGTGTGTGTGTGTGTGTGTTTTTGTTGCTATTACTGCCTGTGCCCTTTCGCCTGGTAAGTGTACTTCATCTATTTTTTACGTATATTTTTCCTTTTAGGAATTTTTCCTCTATAATATTCATATAGTTGGGGATCTATGTAGCACCATTTGTAAAATACTTAGATAAATCTGGGTAAAATGGATCACTTGCCTTAAACTACAAAACTCACAATGCACATCTTCTAAAATTTTTATTGAAACTTACATTACCTGAAATGGCAAGTGAAACAAGTGAATAAAGTGAAAATTAGGATATTTTGATAAAAGGGTTGAAATGATGTAAAAATAACGTTGAGACGAATGTATGGTGAGAGAGAAGCAAATGATTAGATACATGGCCCATAAATATTGATCTGACAGTGGGTTGGCAGGCTGTGATATGATCTGGAAATGATGAAGAATATTAGATAAGATATAAAACTGTTAAATATTAGAAAGCAATAAAATACTTTTAAGTGTGTGGCGTAATAGCAGAAATGATATTAAAAAAAAACTTCCAGAGTTGATAATAGAAGATAGAAAGCCAATTTGCTTGTAAAGGGGGTGATAGGAGGAGGCATAGCATGACGGAGAGAAATAAAAATAGAAAAGAAAAAGGTGCACTAAGGGGTAAAAAAGGAACTGAATTGGTGGATTGTGAAACAGAATGTGAGGCTGTGGTGGCAGAGATAAAGGATGCAAAGAAACTGATTAAATTTTTTATCAACTGGTCATTTATGCTGAAATCTTTTGGCCACTTTTGTAAGAGTATAAAATAAAATTTTCAGGTTCCTTTTCCTCCCTTAGATGTTACAGCTAGGATAAGCTACAAGAGTGTGACGGTGCGTGACATCCAACTGATGCGTCACTGCAGCTACAAGCCAGTGACATGGCTTTCTCATCTATGTGAGCCACTAGAACCAATCGGCTGTTTCTAAAACTTGGCACCCATAAACAGTAAAATACTGACAGGTCCAGAGTAAGGCAATAGTTTTATTTGCGTTAGGAAATAAGGTGCAATAGGGTCCAGCACATTAAATTTACAAAGTGAGGAATAATTGTGGACTATTTTGTACAAAACTTCAAATATGAACATGTACTGAATACCACCAACCAAATTGTTTGAAAATACCATCAACAACTGAATAAGTATGACATTAATCATATTGGAAGGAAGCAACTAAATTATGTAATAGTCATAACTGGTGATGGTGGTTGGCGTAGCATAGGGGTATTGTTTTGGGCTACAAATATGTAAGTTTGCGGTCGCTGGTTAGATTCCTGTTTCATTTTATATTTTAATTCCTGTAACAAAAACACTGTAATTTGTTGTTTGTGCAAAGTTTTAAGTATTCTCTTTACAGAGCACCGCGAATTATTTTTTAAAGTATTTGCTAATATAGTTAATCTTTCATTGCAAACGCACACATTCTACTGTACCAAACACATTGAATTCCTAATGACGTTATATCAAGATATTTTACTTAGAAACAGCCTAGTGTTCTCTTAGGAATAAGTTTTTACTGTCAGATTTGCAGATGTATGAAGTACACAAATGAGTTGTTGTCCAAAAAATGTTAGACATTCAGAATAAAAATACAGAAGACTGACATTAGAAAGAATTTAAAATTTAAACTTCTCTCGTCCAAAAAGTCAGATTTTTAAAACACTTCTTATCCAAATCAGAATTCTTCATTATAGGTATAACTTCAATTTTATAGTCTCTTATTTTAGAAACAGTTTATTTCATATATTTCAGGCTTTATTAGCTTGCACAATTCTTGCTGCATGCTTTATAACCTTGCAAGCAGACAATTCTAAACAACCTCGACACTTCATAGTGCGTGTGCCAGTGAAGAGTTTAGAGCAGGTTCGAATCTCAAACGTCACTTGTTGTTGCGCCTGTTGGCAGCACTGCAGATGTTGCTCATATGTAGTGCAGACACGTAACCGTACGCGGGTGGAGATTTGTCACTCGCTTTTGTCACTCACGTAGAACACGGCCTTAAATGAATAAGCCCACTAGCAATGATGTATTCAGTGAAAGAATTATTTTTAACTGCATCTTTCTTAGCAAGGAGAAGCTCTCGAAAATGTTTGTAGCATGACCTATTTGCCCATTGTGAGAGTGCGTTGGGCATAAGACTTCATAAAAGCTATTGAATTGTTTAATCATGTCCTGCCACCCTAGCTCTTATGTTCACAATTCACCAATTGTTTTCTTTTTGGATCTGCTAGTTGCTACACCCTCCCCATCCCCTTCTTTTTATTCCACCTCTTTTCCTATCTAATGCCATGCCTTAATCTTCCATCCCACCTAGTTTCTGTAAACATTGGCATTATATTATTTTTTACCTGAAGCTTTGGAGGTTCTTAAATTAGTCTCAACTCACTATAACTTCACTCTCTTTTAATATTTTGTTGTTTCTAATATTCTTCAAAATTTCTATTAGCAGTGCCATTACTTGGCCTCCTTTTGAAATGTAGACCTTTGTCCCAACCCAATATCAGACAATGTTCGTTTATGTGCCACATGTATGTAATTACCTGCTTATTTCTGACTTTATCCCACCATGCTGCCATAAGTTTCTTCCTTATTTTATTGTACAGTTGTTTTACCCAAATTTGCACATTTTAATTCACCAGTTTCACTTGGCATTTCAGATCATTTTAATGAAAATGACATGATTACTTGCTTCGGTTCCCTTATTTTAGAAAATTTGTGACCAATGCAGTTTTGACAGTTTAAGGTAAAAGATAGTTTACTCCTTTTCATTAATGTATTCTGTAAACGGTGCTGGGTAGTTGAGTATATAAATAACACTGCTATGTAATGGCAATGATAGGTTACTTATCTGAAAAGTTTCTGAAAGTGAGAAACACGTCACTGATAAATATAACAATTGCGACAGAATTATTTTTACTTCAATACTCTTTGGTATTTTTATTGGTTTTACTGTTACTTAAAATTAGTCACCAATCTTTTTAATTCACCAATAAGGGCACTTCTGCTTATTTATATGCAATTATTTACATTGAGGCTAAAGTGCTATTTTGTTTTTTGTGTGAATTCTCCATGGCTGTCCCTGCATTTGATGTAATTTTGACATTGCAGTTGCACTGTTTGTTCCTGTGTTAGGCACTCTTGAAATCAGTTTGCAGTATTTTCACATATTGTGAATGATTTTAAGAGACTACCTTACTTTCACATAACACATTTCTCCATATGAATGTGTGTGCTAGCAGTAGTTTGCAACAGCAGCCAAATGTGTATCTGAAACCTTAGTGTTACCTGTGTATGGCTTCAGGTTGCTTATGTCATAACTTTCCCATTCTTCAAATATTGTATGCAGGTGTTGAATATGTTTTGGTGAAGTAGTTAACTATAAACATTTATTATGGAGGTATAGAAATTTGCCACAGCCTTTTCTTTTTTCCTTTCATCCACTGTTAACATGTAAGTTAATTTTTATATATAAACAGCAATGTGAGAGCTATTAACTAAGAATATTTGTGTGATAGTAATTTTGTACTGAGATTGTGTAAGAATTAGAGCAGTAGTTTGTTGTTAATTTTAATGATAGGCGTCTCAGATCAGTAGCCTACATGTCACACTTGGAATGTGTCTTTTGTCGTCTGGTGGTTAAATGTAGCTCCAGTGGGAAGGGTAAAAGTTACTTCTGGTACATAATGAATAACATGTTGTAATCTTATCATACACATGTCGAAAACTGAGATGATTCAGTAAATTGTACAAAGGCAAATAAGTCTTAGCCTCTTTTTTATTAGCCAAAATGATCATACAACTACAGGCAAGTACAAATACACCTATTCTACAGACCTTCCATTATTTTTCCAGTGTCCCCCTCACCAGTTGACACATTTATCCTATCTCAGCACTACATTAAAAATGCGCATGGTGAAACTTTTGTGGCTAACTGTGGAACCACTATTAAATAGTTATGGCTCCGTCATTACTTGGGAATCACAGCCGTGATAGGAAGTTTCAGTAGTCCGAAAATGTGGAAATTACTTGGGGATGTGCTGTTTCTGCTCTTTCAGTGAAGACATTCACTTTTCATAGCATTCAACTGCTTAAGCCCTCACCAATGTGATGCTTTCTGATATCATAAGAACCTGTGAACAATGTCACAAGCACAACCGTATATGTTAAGGTTCTGGAAAATGGCACTGATGTGTAAATGCTGATCCTTCACTGTAGCATCCGTGTGGAAACTGTCAGTGACGGAACGCGGCCTCCCTGACACTTGTCATCGTGCGTGACTTGATGGCCTTTTTTGAAATAACACCATTACCTCAAACTTGTCAGAGTGTGAGGTAATTGTGTTTTTCCCCATATGTGAACTGCATTTACCTGTAGACCTTACTCCATTTTGTAGCTCTGGTTGTTAAAGGTGGCGGTTGAGCACAGCCACAACTGACAACAGTGCTATTATGCAGTGAAGCTACTGCTGAACTGAGAAAAGTCCAGTGCTGGGAATGGACATTGACTTCACATTTACTGCCATAATTTGGTGAAAGGCCAATGTCAGAGCTACAGTGGATACACTAGGTCCTGTTAGATCACTGAAGTTGAGCGCTGTCGGACTCGGCTAGCACTCAGATAGGTAACTGTCCGGCTCTGCCGAGTGCCGTTGGCAGGTGGGGGTGCACTCAGCTCTTTTGACAGCAATTGAGGAGCTAGTTAATTGAGGTGTAGCGGCTCTGATCTGGGAAACACATACGGCTGGTAGTAAGCGGTGCTGACCATTACCCCTTCTGTACTGCACTCGGTGCCTCCTTCGGGCAGAGGATGATGAGACGGTTCAGGCATATGTATGGGAAGGAATTTTTTCATTTGACTGAAAAAGGGTCAGACATTGATTCATCCTTGCAGGTGCTTTTATCAAACTTCCCAAGAGTTAGTTCTTGGCTTCTGTTCTAGAGTATTTTGGGATTTGACATTTTTTTATAAAAGGAAGAGTCAGTTCAAAAGAAGTTGTCTAAATTACAGTGTCTTTAATTCCCAGAAGTACAAAAGTCGTGCATTACACACTTGAAAGGTCAGGTATGGTTCTTGGATTGTACACACTATTTTGTATCAAGGAGATATGAAATTAAAAACAGAAATTTACAGTGGTCATTTCCTTTCAATGCAATGAGTTTGCCTTCATAGATCAGTGCCTGACTTGTGAAGCCTGCTGAAATTGTAAAACTCTCTCTTGCCTTTGCCCCCCTACTTTAGTCGCTGTTTTCGAGTTTAGTCCTATTTGGGGTTTGAACTATGTTTCTAAATTTCCATTAGTGTGAGCCATATGGAGAGAAACTCCCTACCTAGGCCCTATGGTTCAAACTCCCATTCCTTCTTTAACCCCATTCTTTACCTTTCTTTCACTAGGACACCAATATGTGTAGCCAGTCCGTGTGGTGATGCTATTATGTACCCTTTCCATTGAGGCCCTGGACAACACAGGTATCATTCTACTGATACCTAAGCTATAACTTGTTACGCAGGCCAAGGAGTGGATGGTATCAGGACAGACGTTTTGCAAACAAAATAAATGAAACTCCATACTGGTTGTTCCACAGCCATCACTGAAGACAAGCTCATTCAATGCTGTTACCTCTTGTAAGAGGACCTTCCCCTCCCTGGCTACCCCTTCGGAGGAGGGCCAAGCTTCATTGCCACTAAGCTGTTGTTTATCGTTGAACATATAGATAAGTTTGGTGAAACACTCGATAACATACTCCTTCCCTGCTTATTACACTCGATAACAATACTCCTTCCCTGCTTATTACACTCGATAACATACTCCTTCCCTGCTTATTACCAATCTGAAGCTGTGAGTGCCCCAGTAACCATCTTGGAAACATCCAGATGTCCATTACCCCTCCCTAGTTCTTAAATATGGTTCAGTGAGTCATTTTTCACACCGACCTCATCCTTCAAACTGATGAACTCCACATCAATCTAGAATGGTAATGTCTCCATTTCATTCACCGTGTCCAGAGGGCATAAGGAAAGCGTCACGGAAATGTTGCACGAATTGGTGTGGAAATCATTAAAAGAAAGACGTTATTCATTATGGTGCGATCTGTTTGCGAAGTTTCAATCACTGACTTTTACTTCTGAATGTGAAAATATTATGCTAGCACCCACCTACTTAGAGAGACATGACCATCCCAATAAAATAAGAGAAATCAGATTTAGGTGTTCTTTCTTCCCGCGCGCTATTAGAGAATGGAACGGCAGAGAAAAGTTATGGAAGTGGTTAATGAACCCTCTCCCAGGCACATGAATGTGATTTGCAGAGTATCTATGTAGATGTAGATTGTGTAATCACAGAGCAAGTGGGTTAAATATCCCCCCCCCTCTCTCTCTCTCTCTCTCTCTCTCTCTCTCTCTCTCTCTGCCCCCATACCTTATGCTCTTATCCTCTGTGCATTCTGCCTACACAGTTCTCCTCCCTATCTATAAAAACACATGTCAACTTTCAACTTTTGTGGTCACCAGTAAAATGTTGAGTATTGCAAGGTACCCTTTGCTATTCACCATACACTGACTTGGTTTATCCCCCCAGGGGGCCCACAGTTCTTTTGTGGGTGCGTGTGTGGCGCGCACGGGGCCCCGAGCCGGAGCAGCCTTTCTTCTGCCCCAGGCTGCTTCACTGTCCCTCCCGGTTTATGCCTTCGCCCGGAGACGGGCATATTTCGTGAGCTACTGTGGTTCTTGTTGTGGTTTTTCTTCCTTCGTTCCTTCCTTCCTTACCCTTTGTTTTCTGTCTCTCTCTCCTTGTCCTCTCCTAGCCTTCTTCTCCTCATAAGTCTCCGCTTCGGCGTTTGAGACACTTCTTCCTTCTTTCTCTTCATTTCCTATCCTCTTCTTCTTTCCTCCCTGTGCGTGTCTGAAGGCCGACCCACGCATTATCATGCGTAGCAGGTGACGGGGTAACGCGTAATTCCCCGCCCCGGGTAGACAAGTAGGGCACGTACGTACCCCCTGGTAAAGGCCAGGCCCAGGGAGGGGTGATTACCCGAGCTGGTACCTTCCGAACGTGCCGATTGGTCCCTCCGTCAGTTCTCGGGAGGTGTGACCTGAGGTGTGAACAATCACCTAAGGCGGGTAAGCCCTCGGAGAGGGCCCCCACTAGGAAGGAGCGCGCCATCGGAGACGCCGGTAATCACGGGGGACACTTCCGCGATGACTTCCTCCTTATCTTCTTTCGTGACGTTGACCCACAAACGTAAGTTAGACTCGCCTCAGCCTAAAAAGACTCTGCCTAATGTGCCTAAATTTCTGGTTGTCTCTCGCACCGACGGAAAGGATTTCAATTCTGTCAATCCTTTCGTTATACAGAAAGGTGTAGATGCAATTGCTGGCCCTGTTAAAACCTGTTCACGTCAGCGCAATGGCACATTGTTGCTGGAAGTGGACAGTGCCTTCCAAGCCCAAAAACTTATACGTACTACGTTGTTGCACACGTTTCCCGTTAAGGTAGAAGCACACCGCACACTCAACTCGTCAAGAGGGGTAGTTTTTACGAGATCCCTTGACGGGTTGTCTGATGAAGACATCCAATCGTATATGTCCGATCAGGGTGTGACAGCCGTCCACAGGGTGATGAAAAAGGTCGATACCCAATTGACACCGACTCGTACTGTGTTTTTGACGTTCGACAGAGTTGACCTCCCGTCGAAGGTCAAAGCAGGGTATGAAGTCATCTCTGTCCGACCTTATGTGCCTAACCCAACGCGCTGTTTTCAATGCCACAGGTACAATCATACCCGTGAACATTGCCCAAATGCAGCAAAGTGTGTCACTTGTGGTAGGGACGCCCATGAGGGGGATTGCCCACCTCCGTCCCCTCACTGCCTAAACTGCAACGGTGACCATGCGGCTTCCTCTCGCGACTGTCCTGTATACAAGGATGAGAAGGTAATCCAGCAAATCCGGGTTACGGAGAAGGTATCAACATCTGCCGCTCGTAAGTTGTTGGCGAGTCGAAAGCCCACTGTCCTCCCAGCGGGTACATACAGTAAGGTACTCACCTCACCTCGACCTACCAAAGATTCCAGTACCCAGACATGTGATTTCACTTTCGCTGACACAGTTGTGCGATCCGCCAGCCCGAAGATTGCCCGTTCCACGTCCCCGCTTCCTCCTGCTGCTTCTAAGGTACAGTCTTCGTCAACATCTAGTAAACCGCGGGCACCTAAACAAGATGCCCGGACCTTGAAAAAGGAACCCGTCCGCGAGGATTTTCTGCGTTCTCAGTCTTCCCAACCGTCAACTGCCTCTTCCCGCCGTCACTCTTCCAGAAGAGCTGACAAGAAAAAGAGTTCCTCTCCTTCCCCGCCGAGGCGTGACCCATCTGTCGCGCCGTCCAACAGTTGCCGGCCTCGGCCGTCTTCTGTTTCACCGGGACGCTCCGTTTGCCGGGCGCCCGGCCCTTTACCGGCGGTGGAAACTGCCCCTCCTGATCAACTCAGGGAGGTGGCAGGCGCGTCGGTCGAACCTATGGACCACGACCCTTTGCCCCTGGACAGCGATAGCAGTGCTCCCTCGAAAACCGGTCCTCAGCGGCCGTCGAGGTGACCCCGCTCGCTACTTGGTTTTTATCCTTATTTCTTCTCTCATTTTTATCATGGCGCTCCTTCAATGGAACATTCGCGGCATTCGTTCTAATCGGGAGGAGTTAAAATTACTCCTTCGATTGCACTGCCCGCTTCTAGTCTGCCTCCAGGAAACTAAGTTGCGTCCACGTGATCGTGCAGACTTTCCACACTACACCTCTGTGCGGTTCGACCTGCCACCCGTGGAAGGTGTCCCAGCCCATGGAGGGGTTCTGATGCTGCTTCGAGACGACGTCTATTTCCATCCCATTTCCTTGCACACTCACCTACAGGCAGTTGCCGTCCGCATCACCTTATCCACATTTACCTTCTCCCTCTGTAATATATATTCGCCATCGTCATCTGCCCTTACTAGGGCAGATTTGCTAAACCTTATTGACCAGCTCCCTTCACCTTTCGTGTTGGTAGGCGACTTTAATGCCCACCACCCCCTATGGGGCTCTCCGGCACCTTGTCCGAGAGGCTCCCTTTTGGTGGACATTCTACACCACCTCGATCTTGTCTGCCTCAACACCGGTACACCGACCTTCCTTTCTGACACAACACACACTTATTCCCATATAGACCTCGCAATATGCACTCCTCAGCTTGCCGGTCGGTTTGAGTGGTATGCACTTTCTGACACGTACTCGAGTGACCATTTCCCTTGTATCATCCACTTCCTACATCATTCCCCATCTCCACGTCCCACCAGTTGGAACATTTCTAAAGCCGACTGGGGGCTTTATTCTTCCATGGCTGTTTTTCACAATCAGAAATTTCCCAACTGTGACAGTCAGGTCGAATACCTCACAGAGGTTATCCTCACTGCTGCTGAACGTTCCATACCTCGTACATCCTCTTCTCCACGTCGTGTCCAGGTCCCTTGGTGGACTGCAGCCTGCCGCGACGCGCTTCGAGCCCGGCGCCGTGCTTTACGCACCTTCCGCCGCCACCCAACTTTGGAGAATTGCATAAATTACAAACGTATGAGAGCGCAGTGCCGTCGTATCATAAACGACAGCAAGAAAGCTTGCTGGACAGCTTTTACTAGTTCTTTTAACCGTTTTACTCCCTCCACGGTTGTCTGGGGTGGCCTACGCCGTTTGTCCGGCATCAAGGTCCACTCCCCGATTCCTGGCCTGAACGTGGAGAACGCGGTCCTCGTGGACCCAGCTGATGTTTCAAACGCATTGGGTCGTTTCTTTGCGGAGGTTTCGAGCTCTGCCCATTACCACCCTGCCTTTCTCCCTCGCAAACAGGTAGAGGAGGCACGGCCGCCTTCTTTCCGCTCTTTTAATCGCGAAAATTATAACGTCGCCTTCACCATGCAGGAGCTAGATCGTGCTCTCGCCCTGTCCCGGTCTTCTGCTCCCGGGCCCGATTCCATTCACATTGAAATGCTGAAGAACCTCTCTCCAGCGGGCAAGTGCTTTCTTCTTAGTACCTACAATCGCATATGGACTGAAGGTCATGTTCCCACAAGTTGGCGTGAAGCCATTGTTGTCCCCATCCCCAAACCAGGGAAGGACAAACACCTTCCTTCCAGTTATCGTCCTATTTCTCTGACGAGCTGCGTCTGTAAGGTGATGGAACGCATGGTTAACGCTCGGTTGGTCTGGCTCCTCGAATCTCGCCGCCTCCTGACTAATATCCAATGCGGTTTTCGTCGACACCGCTCTGCTGCTGACCACCTCGTTACGTTGTCGACCTTCATTATGAACAACTTTCTGAAGAAGCGTCAAACAGTAGCCGTGTTCTTCGACTTGGAGAAGGCATACGATACCTGTTGGAGAGCGGGCATTCTCCGCACATTGCACACATGGGGCCTTCGGGGCCGCCTTCCTCTTTTCATTCAAGCGTTTTTGGCGGATCGCAAGTTCCGGGTACGGGTGGGCTCTGTTTTGTCAGATACCTTTTGCCAGGAGAATGGGGTACCACAGGGCTCAGTCTTGAGTGTGGCGCTCTTTGCCATTGCAATCAATCCGATCGTGGACTGCCTTTCAGCCGACGTCTCCGGATCTCTTTTTGTTGACGATTTCGCAATTTATTGTAGCGCCCAGCGGACGTGTCTCTTGGAGCGCTCTCTCCAACGCTGTCTTGACCGTCTATATTCCTGGAGCATCGCAAACGGCTTCCGATTCTCCACTGAGAAAACTGTGTGTATCAATTTCTGGAGATACAAGGAATTTCTTCCACCTTCTCTACGTCTCGGCCCGGTTGCTCTCCCTTTCGTGGAGACCACAAAATTCTTGGGACTCATGTTGGATCGGAAACTTTGCTGGTCCACGCACGTGTCCTACCTGGCTGCCCGTTGTGCCCGATCCCTTAACGTTCTTCGTGTCCTCAGTGGCACGTCATGGGGAGCGGATCGTACCGTCCTGCTTCACCTTTACCAGGCCATTGTTCAGTCGAAGCTCGACTATGGAAGCCTTGTATACTCTTCAGCACGGCCGTCGATTCTCCGCCGTCTCAACTCTATCCACCATCGTGGATTACGTCTGGCGACCGGTGCATTTTATACCAGCCCTGTTGAGAGTCTGTATGCCGAGGCTGCTGTATTACCCTTGACCAATCGACGTGACATACTCTTGTGTCGGTACGCATGCCGCCTACGGTCGATGCCCAACCATCCATCTTACAGATTATTTTTTGACGACTCACTCGATCGCCAATATCAGTTGTCTGCGATTGCCTTGCTTCCACCGGGAGTTCGGTTTCGCCGTCTGCTACAACGGCTCGATTTTACCCTTCCTTCCACCCTTCGGTTGAGCGAAAGCCCATTGCCACCGTGGCATCAGGCCCAGGTTCACACACACCTCGAACTTAGTTCGCTCCCCAAGGAGAGCACTCCGGATTTTGTATTCCGCTCGAGGCTTGTCGAACTCCGTTCGCGGTTCGATAATGCCGTATTTATTTACACTGATGGTTCCAAGAGCACTGCCGGTGTCGGATCTGCCTTCGTCGTCGGGGACAACCGTTTCCAATACAAGCTCCCTGACCGGTGCTCAAACTTCACGGCTGAGCTTTTCGCCCTCCACCAGGCCGTTTTGTATACCTGCCGCCACCGCCACCCTTTCTATGCCATATGTTCTGACTCCCTTAGTGCCCTGCAGAGTCTTAAGGACCCTTTCTCGAACCATCCTCTCGTGTATCGGATCCAACGCTCCCTCCAGTTGCTGGCGGATGACAGCTGTCACGTTTCTTTCCTGTGGGTCCCTGGCCATGTGGGTGTGCCCGGGAATGAGGCCGCCGACACAGCAGCCAAGGCAGCAGCTCTTTTGCCTCGCATGGCTACCTTTTGCGTCCCATCGGACGATGTTCAACGGGCTCTTCGCCGGAGTATCGTGTCGCAATGGCACAGTGTGTGGCTTTCACTGCACAACAATAAATTGCGAACTGTGAAACCGATCCCGACCGCTTGGAGGACATCCTCACGCCCCTCTCGGCGGGAGGAGGTCATCCTGGCTCGGTTGCGGATCGGTCATTGCCGTTTCAGCCACCGCCACTTGCTATCCGCCGAACCTGCACCGCTATGCTCCTGCGGTGAACTGCTGACAGTGCGACATGTTTTACTGACTTGTGTTAATTTTAATCATCTCCGTGTAGCCCTTCAGTTTCCGTCTACTCTGGAGGAAATCTTAGCTGATGACACACGAGCAGTTGCTAGAGTTTTGCGTTTTATCAATTTGGCCAACTTATCCAAGGATATTTAACTCTTTTAATTGTCTTTTATCTTTCGGTTTTAGCCTATTGTTGATGTTCTGACAGTCTACATTTTTTTAGATCATAGCGAATCTATGTTCTTGGCTGGGCGCTAATGACCATAGATGTTGTGCGCCCTAAAACCACAAAAAAAAAAAAAAAAAAAAAAAAAAAAAAAAAAAAAAAATGACTTGGTTTATAAAAACATTCATGTGTGAGCAAACTTTCTATTGTAAGGTACCCTCTTCTTTTGGTGATGAAGCATACAAAATCTTATCACAATAGGAATAAAACTGTAGATTTTGTACAAGTCTAAGTATCCTCCATCACCTACCATACAAAATTGTATGTAGACTGTGACCTTCCTCATGTGAGAATTGTTGAGCAGGTAGCAGAACACTGCATTCTGCCAGCTCCCCAGTGTTAGTTTCTCTTTTAGCAGTAGTGAAATTGCTGCCTCACACACATGTTGGTGCTTGATTATTGAAAGTGGTTGCCTGTGCTTGTAAAGGTGGGGAGAGGGGAGCAGGAATCTGGAAAATCTTTGGACAGGAACACTGGCTGCACAAGATGATGAAAATGGTATTGAATGTACCTGTGTAGTGAAAATGTGAGGTTGGTGTCAAATTGGCTAACATATTATTGAAACGAGATAGAATGGCTGTCCAGTACTTACCATTATGCTGTACCGCCGATAGTTACACAAATGAAGAAACAGAAAAAAGGGGAGAAAAAGGACAAGCTTTCGGACACAGTTCCTTCGTCAGGTGGGAGAGAAGGGAAGAAGAAAGGATGGTAACAGAAGGGAAAGGTAGTTCACGACCTAGGTCATGAAGGTTGTGTTTCGGGAGTGTGGATGTCAGAGATACTGCATGTATGTACTGAGCCAAGCCAGAGAGGATAAATATAACCAAAGAGGAAAGATAAAGTAGTGAAGAGAAGAGGAGTGAAATGAATAATGCTGAGGGGTGTAGGAGGGGTGGGGCGGGGGGTGTCTAAAACGTTTTTCATTAACAGGGAAATATGGATGGACGCGCACGCGCACACACACACACACACACACACACACACACACAGAGAGAGAGAGAGAGAGAGAGAGAGAGAGAGAGAGAGAGAGAGAGAGAGAGAGAGAGAGAGGGGGGGGGGGGGGGTAAGGAACGGATAATGAATAGGTGAGCTGAGGATGGAGGAAGGGGAGGGGTTAGCGTAGATTTAGGCCAGGGGGGTGGCGGGAGGAAAGGATATGTTGGAGAGCAAGCTCCCACCTCCATAGCTCTGAGGGACTGGTGTTTGTTGGTAGTATCCAAATGGCATGTGTGGTGTAACACGTGCCCAGGTCCCTGGAGTTGTGCTGGAGGGCATGTTCTGCCACAGGATATTGGGTGTCCCCCAGGCGAACAGTCCGTCTGTGCCCATTCATCCACTCAGCCAATTTGTTAGTAGTCATACCAACATAAAAGGCTGAACAGTGGACACATGTCAGCTGATATGACGTGTGTTGTCTCGCATGTGGCCCTGCCTTGAATCGGGTAGGTTTTTCCTGTGGTGGGGCTGGAGTATGTGGTAGTGGGAGGATGCTTTGGACAGGTTTTGCAGCAGGATCGGTTGCAGGTGTAGGAACCATTAGGTAGGGAGGGAGGGTGGTTTTGGGATGTTGTAAGGTCGGACAAGGATGTTTCGGAGGTTGGGAGGACGGCGGAAGGCTACTCTGTGTGGTGTGCGAAGAACAGTTTGGAGTGATGGTCTCATCTCAGGGCATGACTTGAGAAAGTCATAGCCCTGTTCGAGGAATTTGTTGAGGCATTCCAGGCCAGAATGGTACTGGGTGACTAAGGATAATCATCTCTGAGGAGAATTTTCATCATTAATCTAACATATTATTGCTAGTTCGTGAGTTTGGCAGCAAAAATGTTTGTGTACCAACACTACTAAAAATATGATAAATTGTGTGTTTCCTTGTAACTTTGCTCTATGATATTTAATTTTGGCCCAATGTTATTTTCCAGATATTACCGTGGTGCAGTTGGAGCTCTGTTGGTGTACGACATAGCAAAGCACCTCACATACGAGAATGTAGAGCGGTGGCTGAGAGAACTTCGTGACCATGCTGACCAGAATATAGTTATTATGCTTGTTGGCAACAAGTCGGATTTAAGGCACTTGCGGGCAGTGCCGACAGATGAAGCAAAGATGTTTGCTGAACGCAACGGCCTTTCCTTTATTGAAACATCAGCACTTGATTCGACTAATGTTGAAACTGCCTTCCAAAACATTCTGACAGGTTTGTTTTCAATAAATAATGTTCTAATTTACTAAATTTTGTGGGATAGGTATAAAATACTGAGTAATTTTCATTATATAAAATTTCTAAATTATAGATAGCTTACTTGCTGTGATCTATCAACTGGGGGACTCCTTTTATTTCTATTAGATTGTGTTTTTTCTTATTTAACTGTAAGTGGTTGTGGCTTTGGTGACTAAGTTAAGAATTAGAAAAAAACTGCTGGTTACCATATTTATTGCAGCAGTGAATACCAGTTTAACTCTTGTTTAGTCTTTACAGTATCTGATAAATCTAAAGACTTTGACTAATTTGTCACTTTTAGTTTTGAAAATAGTTTTGCCTATTTGTGTGCATGTTTTGAGAATTATCTTAGAGATTTGTGTAAAGAAAATTGCATGGTAGCTTTTAAGTTGTTGCAATGCTATGTTTAGTTGGCACATATTTGTTAAATTGTTAGTTGTAGAACAATAGTGTTGTTTGTGGGTTTAGTGGCAACAGGAATTTTATGCCACTGTATGCAGTCTGGTGCACAACTAGAACTTGTGTTCAGACTATTGTTGATGTAATTAGTTGTGATGTATTGTTTCACAAGACACATTAAATTGTTAAAATACTTGTGGAGTAGTGTTGCATCAGCACACATTGTGGGGCAGTTGAAGTATAACTTTTGTCAAGAATCTACGTTGTACTTCTAGTTATATTTTGCATTGTGTAAAATTAGATTGGTTAGTGCTTATGAAAATAAATTAGCTAATATAACTGATGTTGGTTTGAGGAAAGGGAGAAACACACAAAGTTTACGAATTCATAGTTATCTTCTGTAGAATAACTTGAATATTGGTTGCCAGTGCTCTTGAGATATTGTAGATATTAGGAATATGACGATGGCAAGAATTTTGCGCACTGTTAAAGTGTTTGCACATTACTACAGAAATCAAGTAGCACTTTGAGCAAAGCATGTTGCCAATTCTGTGTGCACAAATTTCATAATTTGGCACTAAGGTTAACTTACAAATGCTGTCTGCTTCATATGTTGGCAGAGATTGTCTTAAATTTGACAGTTCTGTAAAGTGTCTTCCATATACTTCCAACACTTCCGGTATGTGTTATAAACACTCTCCCAGAACACCCATATAGGAGATGTAGGGATACTCGAGGTCTGTTTTTATACTTACTGAATGGAGTTGTAACATTAAAGTGGTCTGTTATGCCCCTATGGGCAGATGAAATTCAGCCTTTCTGTGGCTTTTGCCAATAATTATACAAATACACATGGTTCACTACAGTTTAGAGATACACATCTCCCTTTACACACTACAAACCTAGGTGAAGCAGTAGCTGACTGTTGACTCATCTGGGATCTTAGATCCCATTGGAGATCTAAAAGCATAGATTTCTACAGATTTCATAAATAATTCAATCTAAATACTGACATTGGATCTTCACAATCACTATTTCTCTGTGTAATGTGCAAAATTCTTTTTTAATTTTGACTTAATGTAAAACATTAATAGCATTTATCTTGGACATTGTCAAGATGTGAAGTAGATGACATTAAATTTGTCAGGGGAAGAGTCTACAAAGAATTCCCAATGCCTTAGGAAATGGATGTTAACAGGAGGCTTGGTTCAATGAGTGCATCATGTCTTACATATAGAGTTAAGACACTAAATTCAATGTCAATTTGAATGCTAGGATATTTCCCTGTTTTAGCTCTTTCTCCGTGCCCATTGTTGCCAATCATAGTTTGTATAACACACACACACACACACACACACACACACACACACACACACACACACACACACTGCTTTACATCTGAATGTGTTCTGTTCTAAATTTTTGGTAATTCAACTCCTGGCTTGAGTGTTAAATGTCATTTTATTCGATTAATGATGAAAATTCTCCTCAGAGATAATAAATATTGTTGAAATGAGATAGAATGGCTGGCCAGTACTTACCATTGTGCTGTACCGCCGATAGTAACACAAAAAAAACAGAAAAAAAGGGGACAAAGGGACAAGCTTTCGGAACAGAGTTCCTTCGTCAGGTGGGAGAGAAGGGAAGAATAAAGGATGGGAACAGAAGGGAAAGGTGGTTCACGACCTAGGTCATGAAGGTGGATGACACCACCTTCATGACCTTTCCCTTCTGTTCCCATCCTTTATTCTTCCCTTCTCTCCCACCTGACGAAGGAACTCTGTTCCGAAAGCTTGTCCCTTTGTCCCCTTTTTTTCTGTTTTTTCATTTTGTGTTACTATCGGCGGTACAGCACAATGGTAAGTACTGGCCAGCCATTCTATCTCATTTTAACTAAATGTCATTTTATGTTTACCGCCATCCCTGCTCCCTCCCGCTCTAAAGACAAGAAGCCTGTTAGGCCGAGCCTTAATTAGGAACCACATCCTCACAGCCTAAATGCTGTTTGTTTTCTCTCTGAGCTTATCACTTCAAGCCACTATTTCTGACAAAGCGTCTTATCCTCTGAGCGAGTAGTAGTGTCAGTCTCAGGAGGAAACTTCCAATACGTCCCCTACTTGTCTGATCGGAGACGTGCTTGGAACTTACAGCCATTATTCCTTCTCCTGGGGCGATGGCCACAGATTTGAGAATTGATTTAGTTAGGCTCTTCTGTTTTCAACCCTTGTGGCTATTCTTCAGTGCAAAATTTGTGGCATCCGATACAATAGGACAGAACTGCAGCTTCTTCTGTGAACTTATTCCACAATGATTTCCTGCATTCAGGAAACAAAAGTAAACCCTCGCGATCTGTGTTTTGACCTTCCTCCCACAGCAGCGATTCCAGCTCACGGGGGCGTTATACTGCTAATATGGGATATCATCCGTAGCAGTCATTCCTTGCGATATCTAGCTTTGAAGTGTAGCTGTCACTTTCCCTGCATATTCATTGTGTGATATCTACATATCATCTTCTTCTGTCACCAGGATCTTTTGCACCTTATAGACCACCTTCCTCCTCACTTCCTGCTGGTTGGTGACTTCAACATCCACCACCCCCTTTTGGGTCTCTCAACCCCCCTGAGAATTGCTCTCTTTGCAGATATCTTTAGTCATCTTAATCTCATCTGTTTAGACAGTGAATGTACATTTGACTCCATGTACCTTTCCCATTTAGACCTCTCAATTTGCACTTCTCAGCTTGCCTGTTGGCTCAAGCGGTCTGTCCTTTACACACGCCAGTGAATATTTCCCATGTTTCACTCGTCTGCTGACACCCATCACATTGTCAGCTTTCCAAAGCTTATTGACAGATCTAGCAACCTCATTTTCCCAGTATCAATTACCAGGTAGACTATTTTCTACTACTCTTTCTGCCACAAAATGTCCCATCTTCTTCACCAGTGTATCCCCATCCCCTGGAATGAGCTGGGAGATGTTCTCTGCATCCTTGAATGACATCAGACATTGGAGAATTGTATACGGTACAAACTGCTGCGTGGGCAATGTTGCCACATTGAGATTTAATTTATTAGGTCTAGTAACAATTTCACCCTTTCTTCTATTATTTTGGGTAACCTCTGTTGACTCTAGGACCTCAGCTCATTCTCCAGTCTCTGGTTTCACTGTTGCAAACAATGAGTGTGGATCACATTGCCCTCTCAAGTATGTTAGGCTGTTATTTGAGATTTCAGCTCCACACACTACCATCCTGCTTTCCTCCCAAGAAAATGGGTAGCAGAGGAAAGGAAGCTTTTCTTAAAATGTGAGTGGTATAACACTGAATTTGCTACGAGAAACCTTAAACATATGTTCTTCTTCTGTCCTCCTCTCTAAACTTAGATGTCCATATACAGATTCCAACTGAATTACTGCATCTGGACAGAGGGTATGTTCCTTAGATGCTGGCATGAAGCTGTAGTCATTCTTACACCTAAGCTTGGCAAATATAAACCACCTCTTCCAGATATAGATGTTAAGGCTTTGCTGGCAGGATGTTATCATTTTGGAGAATAGTTTTCAGCATGTAATCCTTTTATTAGCATGATATCAAGATCATATTGATGATCAGGTGCTTCCTGAGATTGAACTGAACTGTGTTCTGTGCCAGCCAATAGCTGTAACTCTAGTATTTTCCAGATGTGGCTGAATGACCACTAGTACTTTTTGGCTCTTGTTGGTTAATAATTTGGACATGACTGTTGCACCTCAAAATTGTACTGGACATTTTCTTCAGTCTGTCATTTAAGCTTACAAGTGGACTTTTCTTTTGCTATAGCTGACCATGTCAAGTGCTTTGTTTATCTGCCCCTACTACAGGAGACCACTGTATTAATCTGTAGCTCCGGATATTGAAACTACCATTTGTCTGATTTGGTATTGTATATGTACTCTGCAGTATTTGTGGTGGGTTATTCGCTCTCACCATATGCAGAGCTATTTATTCTTCAGTTGGTGTCTTCCTTTGTGTCAAGGTAAAGATCCTGCTTGTCCAGTATTTTGTGGATTCTTTAACAACCCTATCCCAGTTCTATGTTTCTCTTGGACTTGTTTAAAGTTTTAATGTTTATATGGAGAAATTTGAATATGATGATCTGGCATCAGCTCTGGTTCAACCAGACTGTTTATTCCGGTACATGGATGATACATTTGTGATATAGCCTCATTACAGGGAGATAATTTTTCTCGGAACATCTGCACTCTAGTCATCCTAACATAAAATGCACCATGAAAATGGAAAAGGACAACTATCTTTCTTAGACCTTGTTCAGAGGAACACAGGTGGGACTTGATAAAATTATTTACTGGACACCAACTCAGTTATCTGTACTAGCAAGCCAGTAGCTGTGACCATGTGGCAAAAAATGGTGTCAAAACACTTTTTAATCCAGACAACAAGACAGTTGGAACACCTTCAAACTGTGTTTCTGCACAAATATATATCCATCCAGAATGTAGAGAATGTGCCGGATGAAATACTAGAAGTACAAGGAGAAATGAAGACTGTTGATTTTTGTTGTATGCTGGGCCAATATAAGCAGAATACTACTCAAACTTAGTCAAGAGCATATTCTGTCCACCAACCAAGCTTAAGGCTCTTTTACAGAGTATAAAGGATGGTATGGGCCTATTGAAACTGTTAATTTACCACATACCATGTCAGTGTGGTATGTCATACATTAACCAGATCAACAGCACTCATCGGGTATAATGAATGTGTGTGGCACACAACACTCGAGCAAGCTTAAAAGTTAACTAAAGTGAAACATTACAATTATACCAGTCTATGAATTACTATGTTGTAAATTTCTTAAACACCCAGATACTGGAAGGACTGTGGAAGGAATACACATGGGCCCAATACAAAGGAAATAAACTTGAAGGCAGTATTCTAGAAGTGGAAGATGAAGTGGAGGTAGATGAGATAGAAGATATGATACTTCGAGAAGAATTTGACAGAGCGTTGAAGGATTAGAGTCAAAAAAAAGGCCCCTGGAGTAGATGATGATCAGTCTGAATTGTTGTTTTCCTTAGGAGAGCTAGTCATGAACAAACTATTCAACATGGTATGCAAGATGTATGAGACAGGGGAAATATCCTCAGACTTCAAGAATATTATAATTCCAATTCCAAAGAAAGCAAGTGCAGACAAGTGTGAAAATTTCAGAACTATCAGTTTAATAAGTCACAGTTGCAAAATACTAACACGAATTATTTATAGATGAATGGAAAAACTTGTGGAATCCGACCTCGGGGAAGGTCGGTTTGGATTTAGGAGAGATGTAGGAACACGGGAGGCAATACTCACATTACGACTTGCCTTAGAAGATAGGCTAAGGAAGGGCAAACCTATGTTTTTGGTGTTTGTAGATTTGGAGAAAGCTTTTGAAAAATGTTGACTGGAATACACACTTCCAAATTCTGAAGGTATCAGAGGTAAAATATAGTGAGCAAAGAGTTATATTCAACCTATACAAAAACCAGACAGCGGTTATTAGTCGAAAGGCAAGAAAGGGACGCAGAGGTTGGGAAGGGAGTAAGACAGGGTTGTAGCCTTTCCCCAATGTTGTTCAATCTCTACATTGAGCAAGCAGTGAAGGAATGGAAGGAGAAATTTGGAGAGGGCATTAAAGTGCAGGGAGAAGAGATAAAAACATTGCGGTTTGCCGATGGCATAGTAATTTTGTCACACTGCAAAGGATCTGGAAGAGCAACTGAATGGAATGGACAGTGTCTTGAAAGGAGGATATAGGATGAACATTAACAAGAGTAAAACAAAGGTAATGGAATGTAATGTTAGAAAATCAGGCGATGCTGAAGAAATTAGAATAGGTAATGAGACAATAAAAGTAGTAGATGAATTTTATTTGGGTAGCAAGATAACTTCTGATGGCCAAAGTAAAGAAGATATAAAATGCCGAATGGCTATGGGAAGAAAAGTGTTTCTAAAGAAGCGAAACTTGTTAACATCCAATATTAATTTAAATGTTAGGAAGTCCTTTCTGAAAGCATTTGTCTGGAGTGTAGCATTGTATGGCAGTGAAATGTGGACAGAGTGTTTAGACAGAAGATAATAGAAGCTTTTGAAATGTGGTGCTACAGAAGATTGATGATTAAATGAGTAGATCACATGACTGAGGTGCTTCACCAAATTGGGGAGAAAAGGAGTTTCTGGCATATCCTGACAAAGAGAAGGTATAGATTGGTAAGACACATTCTGAGACATCTAGGTATTGTCAACATAGCATTAGATGGAAGTGTATGGGGGTAAAAATAGAGGGAGACAGAGGGATGAATACAGTAAGCAGACTCAGAAGGATGTAGGTTGCCGAATGTATTCTCAGATGGAGAGACTTGCATAGGACAGGGTAGTGTGGAGAGCTGCATCAAACCAGTCGGCGGATCGAAGAAGAAGAAGAAGACTGTGACACTGGATGTCAACTTAGTTCCATCTGGAATGTAGCTCTCGATCTCCTCTAGGCACATACAGTGCCGAATTGGACAACGTATCGAGCATCTGAGGATGGTCACATGAAGAACGAACGGCATTTTCGACACGGAGAGCAAGAGATTAATACACTGGCCACCTCTAGTGGAAATTATTAAGAGCTGGTATCATTGACAGAAAGCCTAGCCACCACACACAGGCATAAATACTAATTAGATTCAATCTCAGGAGGCACCTGATGACTTGACAGTAACAAAATTTTAATATCTTACTGGTAAGATGCGGATTACCAAAAGAAAACCTGATTCTTCAAGTAGACATCTTCCTTATAGCCACTGTCCAATTTCCCTCACTAGTGGTGTATGCAAGGTGATCTCACCTTAGTCCAAATGTTTTCCTTTCATTGATGTAACAAAATTCAAGGGACTCCTGTTAGATAGGAAACTTTGTTGGTCCTTTGACATCTTTCTTGGCAGTTTGATGTATCTGCTCAGTGTTCTCAGACTATTGTGTGGTACTTCATGGGGAGTGGATTGGACCACACCTCCATTTGTAGAGATTCCTTGTCCACTCACAAATGGATTATGGATGTATCGTCTACTCCTGTGCATTATCGTCCATTTTACACCATCTCAACATGCTGCATCACCAAGGGATCAATGTGGCAACAGAAGCCTTCTATACTCGTCCTATAGAGAGCCACCATGCTGAAGTTGCCAAATTACTGCTATCTTACCGAAGAGAAATCGTCAGATGATATGCGAGCTGTTCATCTATGTGAGGTCATCCGACCTGTGCCGTCTTGGATTCCCTCGACCATCTGTTTGCAGTGCATCCCTCCAGCTTCTCTGTTACCTCCAGGAGTTTGCTTTTGTTTGCTGTTTTGCCAACTAGACTTCACACTCGGTCACATATCTGACAGGTGTGAGCTCTTCTCCACCTTGGCTTTGTCCAGAAGTCCAAGTTAACTATGAACTCCATTTGCTTCCTAAAGAAACTAAATCAGTGTACTGCACTGAGCCTGCCATATGCAGCTTAACAGTATCGTCATCTACACACTGTTCAAAGACAGACTGTGGTTTGGGGTGTGCGTTTTTACTCAGTGACACTTTTGTCTGCCTGACCAATGGTTGACCTTATTGCAGAGCTCTTTGCCCTTTGTCGTGACATCCAGTATGTCACGTGACACACTCCTCCTCGTGGTGTCATCTATCTTGGATACTCTTAAGTGCTCTCCATAGTCTTTCCATGTTGTATCCTGTCCACCCCCATAGTACAGCGGAGTCGGGCATGTTGTCACTCTGTGAGTGGGTTAACTGATGCTTCTATGGGTTCCTGGCCATGTTGGAATGTTGAGAAATGGCGTTGCGGATGCTACTGCAAAGGCTGCAACTTTCCTCCCTCGGCTTGCTATTCTGTTCTGTTGTGTGACCTCTGTGCCACAGTCTCCAGGCATGTGACATTGATGGTACACCAACTTCTGGTACTGTGACCGTCAAAATTTTTTCCACCAGTTTCCATGTTTCAGCTGATGATCCATCCTCTGATGATCACATTTTACTTTTTATCACACGAAGATGGTGAAGAAAATATCACTCTGCCTTGTTTCGTTCTTGCAGTCAATGTTTTGTGAAGTGGCCTCATAAAAAGGACCTGTACATTTTCTGCCTTTTTGGAGCAAAAATGTAAGTGCATCTTAGTCAAAAACCACTAAGTTTAGGACTGTAATTTGTCCCTATTTCTGTGGGTTGACACAGAATACGTGTATCGATGTTGAAAAATGAGGCATTGCCCACAATTTTGTATAACAAAATACTTAGAGCTGTAAAAATGCACACCTTTTTATTTGGGACTGTTTAGCTTTTTGTGATGGAAACTGGTGCTTTCCATACCTTTCAATTAAACTATTGACTTTGCTTTGGTAGGATAGGTATTATTTCCTGTTGTAAGCATAAAAATGCCTATGTATTATATAACTTAGGTATAGAAAATTCGAGGTTGGAATGTTAGTAATAAGGGGTAGGTAGCAACTTGCTGTAAATAAGATTGCTGAGCCACAGACAGGCATGTATAATAATCACATTCAAATAAATAAAATTTTCAGCTATGTCCTTCATCAGAAAGATATTTGTACATTCACACACTCGTAAAACTAAAGTACATATTCACCATTTTTGGCTATTGAAGAGCAGCAAGCATTTTCATAGTGAGTTAGGAGGGTTAGTGGACAAGAAAGGATTTTATGTTACATTGGGGATAAAAAATTATGTGTTGGTAACTGATTGTCAAGGCTCTGATAAGTGGGAATGTGAGATGCAAATTAGAATGCAGTAAAGAAAGGTAGGTGTGTGTGTGTGTGTGTGTGTGTGTGTGTGTGTGTGTGTGTGTGTGTGTGTGTGTGTGTGTGTGTGTGTCATTTGGGGAAGAACTGCCAACCCATCCCCTATGGCACGGATCCCCCCTTTCTTCCTCTCTTCCCACTGCAAATTCCCCTACAGGCGGTTGCCATTCTTGTTACCATCCCTGCATTCGCCTTCTCTATTTGTAATATCTAGAGCCCGTCGTCTGCTGTTCTTAGGGCAGACTTACTGCACCTTGCTGCTCAGCTTCCTACGCCATTTTCGTTGATTGGTGACTTCAGTGCCCACCACCCTCTATGGGACACTCCTTCTTACCAGAGGGGTTCTTTTTGGCTGAGCTCTTAAACTACTTTAACATTATCTGCCTAAATACTGGCGAACCAACTTTTCTTTCCGACACGACACATACCAATTCCCACTTGGACCTTGCAATATGCTCTACTCCACTTGCGCATCGTTTAGAGTGGTATGTTCTGTCTGATAGGTACTTGAGCAACCATTTCCGCTGTATAATTTCTCGGTAATTTCCTAGACCCTGTGTACATTGAAGGAAACGGTATTGCCATTGATATATATCGAATGCTTGATATAGTGTTTCTTAACCAGTGATTCGTGCGCTAAGTGCCCTCACTTACTAAGAAAAACTATGTGTTTAATCTATACCTAACCTCAAGGCTACGCTACAGATGACTTAAAAAAGTTAGGTTAGGTACATGTTAAAGTAGTAGGTTTTTTAGTACGTGGCGGCGTGTAGCTCCCAAATCTCCGGTTCAGAAACACTATATTGAATATTAGATATATATCGATGGTAATGCCGTTCCCTTCGATGTACACCGGATCTAGGAAATTACCAATTTCTCTACATCATACCACTTCTCCATGTTCCACCGGCTGGAACATCTCCAAAGCCGACTAGGGGCTCTATTCTTCCATGGCCATTTTTCATTATCAGAATTTCCCCAGCTGTGACAGTCGGGTCAACTATCTGACGGACGTCATCCTAACCGCCGCCGAATATTCCATACCCCGAACTTCCACCTCTCCACGTAGGGTCCCTGGTGGAATGCAGCATGTAACGATGCTATTAGAGCCTGGCGATGTGCTCTTAGTGTGTTTCAATGCCGGCCTACTTTGGAAAATTGTATTAATTACAAAAGACTGTCATTAAAGAAAGCAAGAAAGCTTGTGGACTTCTTTCACGAGTTCCTTCAACAGATTTACTGTCGGTCATCTGGGGGTAACCTACACAGGTTATCTGGCACTAAGATCCATTCCCCAGTCTCTGGCCTGAACGTGCAAACAATGTTCTCGTGGAACCCATTGATATCTCCAATGCTTTGGGCCGATCCTTCACTGAGGTCTCGAGCTCAGCTCATTACAACCATCTCCAATGCTTTGGGCCGATCCTTCACTGAGGTCTCGAGCTCAGCTCATTACAACCATGTCTTCCTCCCCCAAAAACAGGCCGAGGAGGCACGAACGCCTTCTTTTACATCTGTCGTGAAAATTACAATGCCACCTTCACCATGCAGGAGCTAGAACGTGCCCTTGCCCTCTCCCGGTCCTCTGGCCCGGGGCCCGATGCCATTCCTATTCAGATGCTGAAGAACCTCTCAGCTGCAAGTAAATGCTTTCTTCTTCACACTTATAATCACTTCTGGAATGAAGGCAAGTTCTCACTTGTTGGCGTGAAGCAATTTCTGTCCCCATACCCAAACCAGGGAAGGACAAATATCTTCCTTTCAGTTATCGCCCCCATTTTCCTGACCAGGTGTGTCTGTAACGTAATGGAGCACATGGTTAATGCTCAGCTGGTTTGGATACTCGATTTTTAGATGCCTCCTTACCAATGTACAATGTGGGTTTCGAAGGCATCGTTTTGCTATTGATCACCTCATTACCTTGTCGACCTTTGTTACGAATAACTTTTTGCAAAAGCGTCAGTCGGTGGCTGTGTTCTTAGATTTGGAGAAGGCTTATGACACCTGTTGGCAGGCGGGCATTCTCCGCACCATGCATACGTGGGGTCTTTGCGGCCACCTCCTCCTCTTTATTCGTGCCTTTTTTAAAAGTTCAAATGTTCAGGGTATTAGGGGGCTCTTGTTTTGTGGGACACCTTTCACCAGGAGAATGGGGTGCCACAGGACTTTGACTTGAGCGTAGCACTTTTCACCATTACAATCAACCCAATTATGAAACTTCCTGGCAGATTAAAATAGTGTGCTGGAACCGGGACTCGAACCTGGGGTCTTTGCCTTCAGGTTCAAGTCCCAGTTACGGCACACAATTTTAATCTGCCAGGAAGTTTCATATCAGCGCACACTCCACTGCAGAGTGAAAGTTTCATTCTGAGCCCAATTATGGATTGCCTCCCAGTTGACGTTTCAGGCTTCCGTTTGTGGATGACTTCATGATCTATTGCAGTGCCCAGAGAATGTCTCCTGGAGGGTCATCTTCAGCATTGCTTTGACAGTCTCTCTTCCTGGAGTGACGCAAATGGCTTCAGTTTCTCCCATGAGAAAAGTCTGTATCAACTTCTGGAGGTACAGAGAGTTTCTTCCACCATCTCTCCATATCGGCCTCCTCACTCTGCCATTTGTGGAGACGACGACATTTTTAGGGCTAACGTTGGATAGGAAACTTAGCTGGTCTCCACATGTCTTCTCTGGCTGCCTGCTGTACTCGTTCCCTGAACGTTCTCAGTGTTCTTAGTGGTACATCATGGGGTGCAGATCATACCGTCCTGCTTTACCTATAACAGTCCACTGTCAGATCAAAGCTGGATTACAGGAGCTTTGTGAACGCTTCTGCACGGCTGTCCAGTTTACGCCGC
Organism: Locusta migratoria; assembly: GCA_026315105.1. Taxonomy (NCBI): domain Eukaryota; kingdom Metazoa; phylum Arthropoda; class Insecta; order Orthoptera; family Acrididae; genus Locusta; species Locusta migratoria. The sequence continues at coordinate 120,304,166 of CM048754.1, forward strand.
CTAAACTCGATCCACCATAGGCGGTTACGCCTGGTGATAGGAGCCTTTTACACTAGAGCTGTTGACAGCCTCTATGCCCAAGCTAGCGAATTACCTTTGACCTATCAACGTGACATATTGCTGTTTTTTCTCGGTAAGCATGTCGTCTGCTGTCGATGCCCCACCACCCTTTCTATCCACCATTCTTTAATGACTCCCTCGATAGCCAATATGGGTTGCTGCAATTGCTCTCCTCCCTCCTGGAGTCCGCATTTGTCGCTTGCTTCAGCAGCTCGATTTTACCCTCCTTTCCACATTTCAAATAGGCGAGAGCCCAGTGCCACCTTGGCTTCAGGCTCAAGTTCGCATTCACCTCAAACTCACCTCACCCCCGAAGGATAGTACTTGGGATGTTGTTTACCGCTGGAGGTTTCTTGAACTCGGCTTCATAATTTGGTCTTCATATATATAGGGATGGCTCTAAGACCAGTGAAGGTGTCGGATATGCGTTTGTCGTCGGGATGACGGTTTTCAGTAGAGGCTTTATGACCACTGCTTTAATTTCACAGCTAAGATTTTTGCCCTCTATCAGGTTGTACTATACATCCGCTGACACCATTATCCTTCCTATGTCATCTGCCTTGATTCCCTCAGCGCCATCCAGGGTCTTGAGAGACCCCTATTCGGCCCATCCTGTTGTGCACCGAGTCAACCGCTACCTTCAATTATTAGCTGCCGACGACCCTTGCGTCCACCTCCTGTGGGTCCCTGGCCACGCAGGCGTGCCTGGTAACGTGCTGCTGATGCCAAGGCTGCAACTCTCTTACCTCAGACAGCTACGTATTGTCCCCCATCCAATGATATTTAAAGGGCTCTTTCCCGTTGCCTTATATCGTGGCATAATGTGTGGTCCTCGCTTACAAATAAGAAGCTTTGAACCATTAAACTGCTCCCAGTGGCTTCGAAGACCCCCTCACGCTGCTTGCGACGAGAAGGTCATCTTGGCCCGGTTGCGGATCGGGCATTGCCGGTTCAGGCACCGCCACTTGCTAACTGGTGACCCCGCACCGTTGTTCCTGTGGTCACCCGCTGATCGTGCACCATGTTTTATTGTCTTGTCCAAATTTTACTCCTGTTTGTATTGTGCACTGAATCTACCGAATACACTGGAAGTAATTGTAGCTGTGACACATGAGCTGCTGCTAGAGTCTTGAATTTTATCAACTTGGCCAATTTGTCAAAGGACATTTAGTTTGTCCTTTTGTTGTATTTTACCATATGTTTTTAGCTGTTTTCATATAGGCTTATAATCCTTCGGTATCTGTTTTGATTTGGGTGCTAATGACCTGAGCAGTTGTGCGCTCTAAAACCACAGAAGAAAGAAAGAAAGGAAAGGGGGGGGGGGGGGGGAAAACCTCGTGACTCTCGCAAAATTTTATGCGCGATCTGTCCCTCAGGAGTGTTAGGAGTATTTTTCTCTATTTCACTGTCAAGTGTGTTGGTTATGCTCTGCTCTATCTAGGGTTGCTAACAGTTGTCAGTTCCTGGCCTTGCCCTCCTGGGTAGAGTCTGTATACACCCATCCAGTCTCACATAATCTTGCGGCTCATTTTTGTAAAGGCAATGGCGACGGCTGCTATCTGGCAGCCTTTCTTATCCTAAAACAACAGGCTGAAGCCTCCAATGTACATTTCACCTCTCACCAGGAAGAAACAAACCCTTTACTGAATGGGAAATACTTCTCACCTTTTCCTCTTCCCATTATTCAGCATCTGGCCTTAATACCATCCATAACCAATTGCTCCAACACTTCAGTCTTCCACAACGGCAGTCTCTCACAGCTATTTAACCGTATTTGGCACCAAGGAGTTTTCCCCTCTTAGTGGAGAGAGTATTGTGTGGATTCTGTCCTTAAGTCTGGCAAGGATCTATCATCTCTTGACAGCACATTAGCTTGAGAAATGTATCCTGTAAATTGCTTGAAAGGATGGTTGCCTGCAGATTATGTTGGGTTGTCGAATCAGAGATGTCACCTTGTCATTGTGGGCTCTGGGAGGGATGATCCGCAGTGGACCGCCTACTTAAACTGGACACAGACCTTCTCTAATCGTCATCATCTTGTTGCCATCTTCTGCAATCAATGTAAGGTAAACAGCGTGTGGTGTTGTTATATTTCACATCCCATTCATGACTGGGGCCTTTACTGTTTCTATCAGTCAGTTTTTACCCACTGCCTGTTCCGTACTAGTCAGTTTTTCGTCGAGCCTCCCACAGATCTAGGAGAATGGCGTCACACAGCATTGTGTTAATTTTCGTAATCACCATCAATGGCCTGGGGAGCTCTGTTGGGCTGCTGGTCACTCGTGCACTTTGTCAAAGCGTGTTTTGAATGCCAGTTGAGAGATTCCATTTGGTGGTCTTCCACATGGCTGTTTTCCATGGTTTTAAATTCTCTCCTTTCAAAATGAGGGCAATGCATTTCTGCCATTTTACTACAGTTTGCTCTGATCCAAAACTCCTCATGGTTAGTAAGCTCATGGAAGTCATGGGACAGCACAATATCTTGGGTCTCCTTTCAGATAAAAAACGGACTCGGTTGCCTTATATTCAGCAGACCAGCTGCACGAGTAAGTTGAAGCATCTCCGATCCCTCCTCCACTCGTCATGGACAGCAGATTGTGTATCTCTCCCTCGTATCTGTCTGGTTCTGGTTTTGTCCCAATTGACCTAGCTGTTCGGTCCCACAAACCAGCTAACCTATTGAGAAATTGTGCTTGCTGTCTCGTTTCTTTTTTGTTGATCTGATGATCACTAAACTTGGTTACAGGCTAATTTTGATTCAGTTCTGGTAATAACAAAGTTAATCCAGGTGTCCACACAGCAAATGTATTATTTTCAGTGAATTGTAGACATACCAAAAATAAAGAATATAGGACAGTTTACAACTCACCTCAAAGATGCGAGGGCGAGCTGCAACGGGCACATATATAAACACACACACTGACACTTTGGCTGTGGCCTTCTTCAGAAAATAGCACATTCATGCAATCATATGGGCATACAACAGTCCCACAACCATCAAGCTCTGGATTCGAAGTGCGGCAGCTGGAGATGATGGTTCTGTGACTGTTGTGTGCCTGTGTGATTGCATGAATGATCCTATTTCTGAAGGCCACAGCCAATAGCTGGAAGTGTTGTGTGTGCCTTTTTATGTGCCTGTCATGGCTTGTCGTCAAGTCTTTGTGGTGGGTCATAAACTGTTCTATTATATATATACATGTGACGTCTGTTCCGAAAGAATAGACGTCACTTCTGATCCTGCAGTTGACGGGCAATGATCCTATTGTTAGTGGGGAGGGGTGGGCAAGTTTGAAGCCCTTACTCTTACGGGAATTAGTTCATAACTACGAGTTTGAGTACTGTGGGCAGGGCAAAGCTGGGAATTTGTATCTGACGGGAGGCGTGCTTAGGTAGTCCTTGCAGGTGCGGTGATCACTGTGTCCCCAGTGGTGTAGGGGTCAGCGCAACTGCCCTGAAAGCAGGAGACCCGGGTTCGAATCCCGGCTGGGTACACATTTTCAGCTTTGCCCAATCGCAGTTGATGTCATATATTCTATGAATATTAAATGTTCTATTATATATTGTTAATTCCAACTTCGACTTTCCATTATTAAAAAATAAAGCTGGACATAATGCAGTTTAATAAATAGTTTTGCTGCAGTGTGTGAGGACATAGGGAATGCAACATAGGTATTACAACTAGGCACATTGACATGACACTTTCTTTTTGATGCTGCCAGCACTGTACAGTAGATCAATGTTTCATTTGATCTGGTAGAAGCAAGTACAGAGAGACATGTTCTTTTGAGAGCACAGTTGAGTTTGTTCGTACAATAGCCTGTGTAAATTGTCATACTGATTTTGAAGATTATTTTATGTAAGGTAGTAATTTAATAATACTTTTGTTATGTTAAAGTTCCTAATTTTAATGGAAAAAAATCAGTTTATGCCCGTCCTTTTGTTCGAATGTGTGTTGGTTCATTTTTATTTTGTTTTTGGATTCGTTCTTTCCCGGCAGAGATCTATCGGATCGTGTCACAGAAGCAAATAAGAGATCCTCCTGAAGGAGACACGATTCGGCCCCAAAATGTGGAACCGATTGATGTGAAGCCGACAGTCAACCCTGACAGTGTGCGCAAGCAATGCTGCCAGTGAAAAGTCAGTAGACAGGTTTTGTAATGCTAGTTAAAAGCCTTGGCCAGTCAGTTGTAGTGAATTTTGCACGCTTTACATGCATGTGCCTGTATTGTCTTGTAACTAGTTAATAGCTGTTATTTTGTACCCTGCTTTGTTATGCAATGTGACATTTTGTGGTGTGAAAGTACACAATTATAAAGTGAAATATGCTGTTGAGATGTTGGATATATAATTTTCATTGTCATGCACATTCATAGTTAAAAACATGATTTTTTGCCCCACTTCTGAAGGGGTGTGGTTGGTATTAATACTTGGATGTTTGTTGCAATTTTACTAGTAACCTAGTCAGTTATAATGATAGTGTATTAATAGTACTTTAGTCTAAGAAAACAGTTCAAAATTTAGAGAGATTTGTCAGTTTGAATTACTATGTGAAGGAATCAACCATTTCTTTCTTTTGTCTTGCCTACTTACTTAATTGGGGTTAGTAACCCAACTTTAAAAAGTTCCTGAACATGTTAGCCTCTTGTATATGATCATGGAAACTCTTACTGCCAACCTCCTGTTGGGTAGACTGCCAGAATAAGTATTTGTAACAGTCTGGGCAGGCCTAAGTATGAAAATATATTATTATTCCTATATAATCTATTACATGTTAATTGCCAATTTAATCCCCCCCCCCCAACTCTCTCTCTCTCTCTCTCTCTCTCTCTCTCTCTCTCTCTCTCTCTCTCTCTCTCTCTCTCTCTCTCTTTGCCCAATTCACTCAGGTAGCCTTAGTCTCACCCAAGTTCAGCTGAGTGTTTTGTTATTGTGATGTAGCACTGACATCAATATGCACTCCCCGTATATTGATTTCAGCATGTGGCAACATTCTTTATCGGATATTTGAAGAAAACACCAAAGTTATTTTGAGCAGCTAGAGTGTAGATGTGTTTGCTCCTTGTTTCACACGTAAAACTTTAAGCTGTATTCGTAAGTTCCTGCCTAACCACATATTTAAAATCGTGACAGTCACAAAAATAGTAGGCCTAGTCTTTTTGTCAGACTACCTGCTTGTATCATGCACAGCAATTTTATACCTTCTATAAGTTTTAACATTTTAATTTATTGCAGCTCAGAAATTTTTAGGTTCCTGGTTAACATAATCCTTTAAAATGATGTTGTATTTATTAAACTACCGATAAATCAAAAATGTATCTTTAACATGTCCCAAGTGCTGAAGTATTTATCCCTGTCAGTGGTCAGAGACATAACCCATCTAAGAAATGAAATTTAGTGGTTTCCTTGTAGGACAATATTTTACTATTATTAACTGTTATTTATTGTGTACTAACTATACACTTGAAAATTGCCACATATTAAGAAATAACAATCAGATGTTAATGTAAATATTGTTGGATATTGCAGGATATAATTACCTTATGCTTATATGAAAGACCTAGAATGATTTCAAAAACAAAACAAAAAAATTACCACCTACAGTTTCACACAACAGCACCTTAGCCGTTAAATCAGTGGCACTACCATAATACTATCAACTATTTAGTAGTAGTAATGTACACTGTATCATACAGGTTGTGCTTTCTTTTGAATTTTAATTCTATAGTTGCATTGACATGGTATAACATTTTTTTTTATGCAATTAAGTGCCCGTTCTGATAATACCACTACCTCTGCCTGCTTCGTGACATTTCAGTAGCCATTGCTGTATAGGAGTGAATCCTCCAGTCTTTGGCTGTTATGGTTGCTTCCTTCAGACTTCAGTTATGTTCATGAAATAGACAATGTCACAATACAGACCTGATATTTTACATCAACCATATATTTTCATTTAGCTTTGAGGTTAGCAGTAAGAGTACAAACTTTGATATACCTCAGATGATTGCTATAAACTTGTTTACATCAATGCAACCTCACGATGACAAAAGGTTTGCCTGAGCTTGGGTGAGGTTAAGGCTACCCCTTCACTCTCCCCTTCCCCTACTTCTATCTCCCTCCCTGCCAGATGGCAAAACCTTGTAGAGTTTACTAGTTTATTAACTACTTTTATTGGGAACTATTTTGTATTTGTTGCAATCCTGAGTCTCTTAAATTCGAAGCAAATTTTTGTTTATACATACTAAGGAGATATTTTCACGAGGAAATGTAATATATTCACTACTTAAAAAATTAACACTTAAATGTTTCTATTGCAAGATCCAATATTGTTTGATACACTGCAATGTGATAACATTATTGTAAATATAAACAACTGGAAGAACATTCTAGTTGAACTATTCATAAATACCTTTGCCCAACTGTATTGTGACATTGACCTTTACAGCTACAAATCTGTTAATTTTGAAATCTTGGCTATGTGGTTATTCATTTTTTTGTAAATTAATGTATTGAGTATGCAGATAAATTCTTAAAAACACAGCTAATGTGTTCATCTAATTACTCCTTCTGTGATATTTTGTCATTATGTGTAAACAATTTCATACTTCCTAGAATTGATTTTTTTCATGCTGCTGCTAAGATTGATTCTAATGGCTTAGTTTGTGTGTGTGTGTGTGGGGGGGGGGGGGGGGTGTGCTTGCTGAGTAACAAATTCCTTGTGCTAACCAGATGTTCCATGTTACTTTTGAACTGTTGTGCCTATATTATTAAAAGTTAGAATTGTCAAGAATTGGAAACAATTCACTTTTATATTCTGGTGTCATTTAATAATAATGTTTTGTGATTGTTCCTTCGATGCAACTTTGACATCTGTCAATGATACAAGTTTTGATGCCACAACTGTTGTGATGGTGTGTCTGTTTCATTAAAGCAGTCTTAATATTGTTTGCTATTCATTTGAAAAAATACATGATGGTATTTATGCCACAACAGGGCATATATGTATAGCTGTTACAGTAGAACCCTGATCCTACACTTTTCAAGGCACTGCGGTGATATAGTGTAAAATGCTTGAAAACGTAAAATGTTGGAAATAATGTTTTAAACGGTAAAATATGCTTACCTGATGACTCTTGGATTTTCATAGTTTGTGATATATGTATGTAATAGGCACCAAAATACTCACCAGGAAGTTTATTATGTAATAAAGGTTATCCAAATTTTCACCATTTTTAAACCGCAGGGAACTGGTAATTTTAAGGAAGTAGAAATTTTTGACGTAATTTCATTCATCATAATCGATTGCTCAGCAAGCATTTAACCGGCATTAATTATTTACATACAAAGGTTTCTTTTTTTTTTTCGATGTTTTGCACGCCAATATTAGAAGATTTATTTGCATTCTTGAGTGCAAATAGATGTAAGTATTTTTGTGGTGTTCGCATAGGGTCGTCATCTCTCACTATTAACGCTTTTCCTCCTTCAAAGTGCAGAAATACATACAATCCATCACTCCTCGTTTGCAAAAGTCACAAAATATACCTGAATAAATATTTGTAAAATTTCTTGATGAAAGGCAAGTAAGTTCTACTTAAAATTTGACTTCTCCGCGTTAAGAGCAAAATTATATGCACATTAACATAGCGAAAGTGTTTGTCTTGTAACTTCCCTTATAATATTCGTATCATGAATAAATATTTGGATTGGTAATTTACTAGAAAGCTATCCATCGACATAGCCGCACACCTATTGAATGTTTGAGATGTTTCTTTGTCATACATGAGAAGCATTCTCTGTCTGCATTAATGTGACTGAAGGTATTGACGTGTTTTCTAGTTTCATTGATAGTAGTTATACAATTTTGGTGGGTGAACGTTTAACGTGGAAGAGTGTAATTCCTTCTTTGTCGATGGAGGACAAAAGTGTGGAATTTTGTAGAATGTAAGGTTTTTATTACCTGATGACAGACTTCGAAATTGCATTCATTGTGAAGGTGTTCAGACAGTGCAAGTAGGAGTTAAATCGGCAGATAAGGAAATTCCTTTTCTGTTGGTTTGCAAGAAATGTGGGTAGAAAGACGATAAGACACTCTCATGGTTTGAGACATTGAAATTCTTCTATCGACAAAAATGTATCTGCTCAGGAATAATGAAAGTACACTATATACTTGTTTCAACTTTGTGAGAGTAGTTAATGACATAACACACGCCATAACTTTCGCTGGAGCAGTAATCGCATGTTCGATACATCAATAGATGCGCGGCTATTTCAATGAAAGGCTTTTTTGTAAATTACCTTTGCATTTCACAACAAGAAAAAATTATCGAAACACGTCACGCAAAGCATGGAAAAACTACCAGTTGCGTAAACAAAGGCAAGCTGACAATAGGCGCGATGGCTGAAGGCCCCTACATACATTCAGATTTATTGTCCAAACAACAAACCAAATAAATTCGTATCAGCCTACACACCATGCTACACGCACTCCAACTGTACGCAGCTATTGCAGAGCCTCCCTGTTCTCTCGTGTCGGTTTGTCGAACTGTTTTGGTTTTCGCATGTTCGCTGGGCAGACAGCAGGCGATTGCATGCAGAAAGTCGGTTGAGTAGCGTTTCACATGTACAATTTCAGATGGAATGGTGGGGGGGAATACTATACTCCTATCAGCCACAGCATCGTAAGTCAACTAGGTGTGTACTGAAAACGACCTCTTTGCTTTTTGCATATGTCTGCCCTGTGTGTGTGTGTGTGTGTGTGTGTGTGTGTGTGTGTGTGTGTGTGTTCACCTTCCTTTTCTTCCCCCAAGGTAAGTGTTTCCACTCCCAGGATTGGAATGGATCCTTACCCCCCTTCCTTAAAACCCTCCTTTCCTTCTGCTTCTCCCTCTCCTTCCCTTCTGCCTGAAGAAGCAACTGAGTTGTGAAAGTGTGGGTGCGTGCGTGCACGCGCGCAATTTAGAAACAGCGCAAGTTATATTTGTCATTTTCTGTAGCAATAACGTTGCATGACTGATATCTAGAGAAAAATGACAGAACATCCATTCCAAATATTTTCTGTGCTAGTAGATTCAGCATTATAGGAACCAAAGAACAATTAGTTTTAAAATTAACACCACTGGTACATTCAGGAAGTTTTAATAAAGTTTTAGAAGTTAGGCAACTGAAGAATATTAATTTCATTACTTACTTGCCTCGCAGACAAATTCTTCCGTTAATGCTTAGATTTTCTGTGGATGTTTATATATTATGCTCTGCCCTGCAATGATAAATTTGTTAAACTACATAATTATGTTAGTTAGGAACGCTATGTTTGACAACCAGCTTTAATCTTTTCGGCCCCTTGCATTTCTAGAGAGATTTCATCACAAATGGTAGAATATCTCAAAACTTTTCACGAACTGTGCTGTTGTGCCATGCTTGCTTTGCTTACTTTTCAGGTACCATTTGAAGGGATGGTTAGTTACACCATGACACACACACACACACACACACACACACACACACACACACACACACGTGACGTCTTTCACTACAGCACCTAGTTACACTGCTTCAGCTGACAGGAAGCAATGAATAGGCGAAACATTTTTATCTAAATAACTTTTGAGTTTATTTCTGTATCTGCATCATTATTAAGCCCGGCTACTGTAAGACTATAGCCCTCTGTGTGCTTCCTCTGCCTGCCCATACTTTGTGTGAAGATGTGTCTAGTGACATATGTTGTACTTAGCAGAATTATGACTTGAGACAGTGTGGATGTCCATCCCAATGAACAGAACTGGTGGAACTTCCACGTCTCACCACAGCCGTCTGTGGACTCTGTTGCAGCAGTCACGACTTTATGCGGCCAGGGGGCAGCGAGTTGGGGGCCTCCCCTACCCCCGCACTGCCACCAAATAGGAGCCAAACCTCTGCCGAGTGCCTCGTGGGGCAATGTCGGAACAGTGTGGTTGAGAGACTAGACGTCAAAATACTCATTTACAGTTTCGAATTTCACCAATTTTTGTTTTATTTTCCTCCCTCATCTTGTGTGGGTGCTGAGCACCCTCAAATATTTTGTGGTGGATGCGCAAGCACCGCAGCACCCACACATCTGTGGTCCTGAATGAAGTATTACTTCTGAAATAAAAGAAATTGAACTCAAACCTGAGACTCAAAAGTAGTAATTAAACAAATACTAGCTCCAGTAGGGAATTAAGTCCAGAAGCAAGTATTAATGGATAACAGAATCTTGAACCAATGTGAAAGGCATCGAGGGTTCTATTGCCAAACCAACTGCATGACTTATCAGTCTAAACAAACTGACTTTGACCCATTGTCACTGGAAGTGACAATGTCAGAAGAATTCTGAAAACTGGCTGAAGGCAAGAAAATTAGTTCAGAACCAGTTTTGCCACCAATCCTCCCAGCAAAGCCAACCTAATTCCAACATTGAACACTGCCTCCTAATTCCATACTACCATCCAGCTGTGACCCTTCCCTATTCTCACCTAAGCACCCTCTGGTCACCTTCCAGGAATTCCTCGCATCCAATTTGACGTCACCGTCCTTCTCCGAGTCTCTTCCTAAGAATACCAACATTCCAGCAGAAGAAAGGACTGCCTTACACCACCTCAAAATAGATCCCAACCTAATCGTCTTCCCTGCAGACAAGGGTTCCACCACTGTTGTGATGAATCACAGTGATTGTGACAGAAGGTATATGTCAATTGATTCCTCCTCCTAAAAGTTGTGCCAGGACTACCCCATCCCAAAAGTCCAAAATACCTACAATCCCTGCTAAAATCTTGTAACACTTGTCAGAACCTCTCCCCTGAATCCATCTCCCTCCTCATTACCTCACCACCCTGCACACCTACATTTTACATGCTCCCAAAAATCCAGAAACCTAACAATCCTGGACACCCAATTATGGCTGCTTACTGTGCTCCTGAAGAAAACATTTGAGCCCTTGCTGACCAGCACCTCCAACAAACTTTTCTTTTCACATGCAAGATACCAACCACTTCACTCTCCACCATCCCCACCCTTTACTTCCTGGATCCTTACTTGTCACTGTTGATGCCACTTCCATGTACACTGTTAGCCCACATGCCCACAGTCTTGCTGCTCTCAAACTCAACCTTTCTCAACATCCTTCAGACTCAAAGCCCAATACTTCATCTCTTATAACCTCTTACCAATTACATCCTAACAATTATTTTTCCTTTGAAGGAAAAGTATACAATCAGACCCTGGAACGGCCATGGGCACCCATATTGCTCCCTTCTATGCCAACCTATTCATGGGCCATCTAGAGGAAATCGTCCTAACTTCCCGAACCCCTGATCTGGTTCAGGTTCATTAATGATAGTTTCATGATTTGGACTCGGGGCCAGAACACCCTATCCTCATTCCTTCGCAACCTCAACTCCTCCATTAGTTTCACTTGGTCCTTCTCAACCCGGCAAGTCTCCTTCCTGGATGTTAACCTCCACCTCACTTACAGCTCCATCTACATCTCTGTCCATATTAAACTTAATTACCAATAGTACTTGTACTTAGATAGCTGCCGTCCATTCCACGTCAAAAATGCCCCTGTGGACGGCAAATTTCCAGTGATAAGTCCTTCACCCATTATGCCAAAGACCACATAAAGGCCTTCAGACAGGCATTACTCTTCTGACCTAGTCCACAAACAGATTTCTCGTGTCATATGTCCACAAACCATTCCTCGGCTCACCTGTTGACTGTGATACTGCCCATCAGATTTGACCAGTGACGTCATCGCAGCGCGGTAGTTTTGAGGTGTGTGTGTGTGTGTGTGTTTGTAGAAGGCGTGAGTAATTGTGGTGGTTGAGTTAGACAATAGTTTGTTTGCTAACAAAACAGATTAATATTTTGTTTAAAAAGGGATCTGTAGCTTCTGTCTGATGGTTAAGTGTAGGTTAACCGAGAGATTTTTCCTATGTGAGTGCCTAAGGTGCTAATTTTTGGGCTAAGACCTGTGATTGATGGTAAATTCTGTTATAATAACTACAGATTATTTGTATCTACAATACAGAAGTATTAAGATGTCCTGTATACTGGTTTTCCAACATCTTGACTTCATGGGTCAAAGTAGACAGGTGGTATCCCAGTCTACAATTATGCCCAATCATCCCCCAACCCCAGTAACTAGTCGCAAAGGAGTGTTCTTGTCACCCAATACCACTCTGAACTGGAACAATTACATCACATGCTTTGTCAGCAGGGGAGGATCCAGGACAAGTGCAGTGTTCCCAGGAAGATAGTTCAGATGGCCGTGTTACTATAAATCGTACTCTCCTCTCTGGACACAGCACGCAAATTATATGTAGTTTGATTTACCAAACATCACTCCTCATCCAATGTAGCAGATTTGTTAACGTTTAAACACAGTAATCTTAAAACATTTGTATATTTTCAGTCAGTAGTTATGCCTACGATTCAGGCTAGACTTTGTCCGATTGCAAGGGGGGGAGCATATAAAGTGGGAACTACTTTTCCACAAATGAAGTAGTCAAATTTGCACTTTAACAAAAACATATATTATGCCCCGTAGGCCAATATTACATAAGGTCATAACTTGACCGAGTCTCAATTAGAACTAACTACTTTTACAATGCATATTTCTCTCTGGCATCAATAATGACCAAAGACTTTTCTAGGATTCATTTACGTTTTGACACGACGGTCTCTTCTTCAGCACAAAATTATCTTTGGCCGCATCACTTGCTCACGCCCTCGTACTTGCGCACATGGCACACAGTAAAATTCTTATATTGTCACTTATTTATATTCTATGTATAATGAATCTGCACATCTCGTGGTGGGACGGTACCGTAGTATACAGCTAAATTAGCTGTTACACAACGGCCTCGTGGTGGTGGTGGTGGTGGTGGTGGTGGTGGTGGTGGTGGTAGGGTGGGTTGGCGGTGAAAGTATTCTCATTGTCAGCTAAACTCTGGTTCAGTAGAAAGACTCTAGTACTGGCCACCCCTTTTTACTCCGCACCCAATCAAACAAAAAGTCTCACAGTTTTGAAGACTCAGTGCATTGATAGCGCGTTAGCTTCGTATTCTAAAAAAAAAAAAAAAAAAAATTGAGCCGCTGGGGGGTGTGACTGACTATCCCCCCCCCCCCTTTGATCCGCCTATGTTTGTCAGGGTTTTATCTGTCATCATACCCTGAAATGACATCCTACCCAAGATCATTTTGACCCCCTCCTAAAGTTGTTCCATTGCCCACCCCACCTCCACAACACCCTAGTCCATCCCTATGCCATTCCCAACCCCTTACCACAGGGATCATACCCCTGTGGAAAACCCTGATGCAAAACCTGCACAATCCACCCACCCAGAACTTCCTATTCCAGTCCTGTCAAGAGCTTATCCTACCCTATGAGGATGGGCGGGCCACCTTTGAAAGCAGCCATGTGATATACCAACTCTGCTGCAATCATTGCGCAATGTTTATATTGGTATGACGAAGAACCAGCTATCTGTCAGGATGAATGGCCACTGTTAAACTGGTCAGAAAGCAAGATGGACTGCCCTGTGGCACAGCATGCAGCTGAGCACAGCACTCTGGATTTCAGTGGCTGCTTCACTACTCGAGCCAGGTGGATCCTTCCCTCCACCACCAGCTCTTCAAAACTGCACAGGTGTGAGTTGTCCCTTCAACACATGCTACGGTCCCGCAACCATCCTGGTGTCAACCTAAGGTAATTTCCTGTCCGTGCACCCTATGGCTAAGATTATCCCCACCTTTCCTTCCCCACTCATTATCCTGTATCTCTTCAAATCATGTCTTCCTTGCAACTGTATGCTGCCCCTTACAACATCCTGTTAATGTATTACTTTTTTCATATCTTTTCCTGTTTGGATAAAAAAAATAGGCATTATCATTTTAAATCCCCCTATTCTATCCCTACACTCCTCTACATCTTCCTTTTATCCTTTTCAACCCCCCCCCCCCCTTCACTGTATCCATTGCTGCAATTGAAATTTGCACCAATTATAGCCTTTAGAATCCATAATGCAATGCGGAGCTTTCATTCCCACCTTTACCTGGCACCAGTGGCGGCTCCTGCATACGTTTGCAGGTTTGCGTTACCCCCAGGAATAATAATATTGTTAAACTCTACTGTTAGAGATTCTATGCAGGGGGAGAAGTAGCGGTCCGTTTACCTCTTTCGAAACGCCCGGGCTGTTACGCACCGACCGCTCCCGAGTGGAGCGAACTCGCCGACTGCGGCTGGGTTTGCAGCCGGCCTGCAAACGCCGACCAGGGTGTCTCAGGGGGTGTGCGGGGTGCGGCGGCAACGCTTGGCAACAGTGTTCCCCTATAGGCGCCTTGAGTATATACACATTGCGGTCGAGCCACCCTGTCAGCTGCAGAAACAGTCCAAACTCTCCTGAAGACAACCAGAGTTGTCGGCCCTTTAAAAAAAAAGCGGGCTTTTCGCGCCTTCTTACCAGTTCACGTGTAGCTGCGAGCAAAGTAACTGTGCGTTGTGTCCATTGTTTAGCGTGTTTTATAGTTAATTTTGAGTGTCAAGGAACAGGTGAAGTAATGAATCAGGTAATTTCCTTGCTTTCTGAACCCTTCAATTTACGCAGGTTTGAAGAGAAGTTATAAATCAAGAGGCTAGGTAGACCGATTCCCAGTTTGACAATTTCACAGACAGTTAAAACGAAAAGTCGTCAATTCAATTTTTTTTTTTTAATGCCATGGGTAGATATTGTCTGCGGTCGTATGATTGTTTCTGATCCATATACATCTATGATAGCTTGACTTAATAGCATTTTTTTCCGAATGTGTTGAGTTGCCACAATGGAGAGGCCGAACTTTTTACTGGAGAAAAAGTGCACTACCATCTTTTCTGGTCACCAGCCGCCACTGCCTGGCACCCTTCCCCCTCAGTCCCCACCTCAGTCAATTTGCTGGAGTTGCAGGAGTGACTGGGCAAGATGGTTTTGTGTGTGTGTGTGTGTGTGTGTGTGTGTGTGTGTGTGTGTGTGTGTGTGTCATTGCATGATTTTTCATTTTTTCTGACGGACATGGATGAAAATTTGTTATGTGTATGTGATTATCAATTTTTGCACTTGTCAGCATCTCAGCAAGCTTCTTTACAGCGAATTGTTACCTATCCTCTATTATTGACAATTTAAAATCCCATTAAGTAAACCACACATTAAGAAGCCAATAAGTGCTAAATGGCAAAACCTGTTGTTCTATGCTCACACACTGTGGACAGGTCTGTAATGTGTGGTTTTTACATTTGGGGTTTTAGAGTGATTGCAACGATATCCAGTGGAGAAGATGAAGCTAGCATCTGTATGAGCGGGCCCTGTTTCCTACGAATGCAATTCTCTCTTGCTGTAATGGCTGACGGTGTTGTACTTGGGCTTCTCCCCACGGTTTATTGCCTCTCAAACTCAAGCACCATCTCTGAAGTACACTGTAACATAGTATAATGGATGTAACTGACAAGAGTGGCAGCGATACTATGTTGTGTTTTGTAGACTGTCTTGTGCAGCAGCCATCACCATCTACACTGCTGGAGTGTACAGCAATGGGCAACACGATACGAATAACGGCAGATATTTTGTGATATATGCCTTTATTTGTTGGATGGATACCATAAATGCAAGGAAATGAAGAGGAACAATACGTGTATACACAGTCATCAGATGGCAGGGACTGAGGAGTGTACATTATTTTCATTCTGCTGATACAGGAACTTCAGACATTGTACAACATAAGTCATGTGAACAAATGTCACAAATGCACCCATGCAGTTAAGGCTGTTTTCCTCATTTATTTAAGACAGTTAAACAGATAGTAGTACCTGAAAGAACACTTGCACGGCCTGTGAATTGTGCGGTACAGTTAATGTAGGTATTTGAAATGTCTGCTCCCAGTGTCACAGCATGCCTGACATCAGTCTCATCGACTGCTGCTCTCGCTCAAAGATATGATGTGTGTTCTGCCAGCTCGACCAGCAGGTGCTCCATTGTGCAGGGACAACATATGTTGTCGGACTGAAAGTGGCAAGTCTTCCAGTAATTCTGGCAGTACTTCCCAGAGGAATACTGTGGATTTCACCTGTGAGGTAAAGGGGAAGTATGTACAGATCAATCAGATAATCGTGAACAGTGCCAGCCCGTACATGGATGGTGAGTTGTCTGACCTCTGATGTGTGTGGCCTGGGGGTTCTCCACTGCAGTCACGTGGCGATTTTGAGCATTGAACACAGCCTAACGAGTGAAGGATGCCTGGTCTGTGAACAACACATCAGCAGTATGATACCGATGCCTGGTGCACTGCTGCAGGAACCACTGGCAGAGACCGAGCGAGGTGGCGCAGTGGTAACGCACTGGACTCGCATTCGGGAGGATGGTGGTTCCAATCCACCTCTGGCTGTCCTGATTTAGGTTTGACGTGATTTCTCTAAATCACGTCAGGCAAATGCCGGGATTGTTCCTTTCAAAGGGCACGACAGATTTCCTTCCCCATCCTTACCTAAAAACTCGTGGTTAACTCTGTCTCTAATGACCGAGCTGTCAACAGGACGTTGAACCCTAAGCTTCCTTCCTTCCTTCCTTCCTACCACTGGCAGAGACACACACACACACACACACACACACACACACACACACACACACAGTGAGTGAGAGAGAGAGAGAGAGAGAGAGAGAGAGAGAGAGAGAGAGAGAGAGAGAGAGAGAGAGAGAGAGAGAGCGCTAACTTGTGGGCCTACAGAACCTGTGTTCTTTTTGAAGATGGTATGGATGCCTTCCTTAATCGTGCAGCACCATCCACACCACTAAACGGGATCTCTGTAGTGCATGCGCTATGGCACAGGTGCTGGTGGATGGGTCAGTGTCGAACATCTGTAGTTTTTGCTTCCACACAATTCTGCTGAAGAAAGAGTTCCTTAGTAACAACATTTTTTGTGTGTCTTTTGAGGCAGCTGTTCCTGGTCTCTACAGCAAACTTCACCCTCAACCAATACATAGCTGTTCAAATGTTTGTATAGTCTATGGGACTTAACTACGGGGTCATCAGTCCCTAAACTTACAAACTACTTATGAACTACTTACGAACTAGGACGGCACAAATATCCATGCCCGAGGGGGGGGATTCGAACCCCCGACCGTAGTGGCCGTGCAGACTGTGACTGGAGTGCCTCAATCCCCTCGGACACCGCGGCCGGCACATAGCAGTTATCTTTGCCACCGCATACCTGGATTACACACAAAAATCCTGTTTTTATAGTAGGCAGTGTTGGTAGGAATCTAGGGAAGAACCACCTTTTTTGTAAATCAAAACACGAGGTTTTGACATTGATTGTTCGTGGCTACAAGCATGTAATCATTCACATCTATTGTGTTTTTATATATTTCTTATTCTGTGAATACAGACAGTAGTGAAGGAGTGTTGCTACATCTTCAGTTTACCATCATTAGACACGAGGCTGCCAAGTGGTTCTTGATCTGCTGTTGGAAAACTTTAAACTGGTATTTGATCTTTCAGTTTTGCATCACAAAACCTCAAATAAGCGAAGTGTTTGCCAACATTTCATGGTAACCATTGCTACCATATACTGAAATCATATATTTAAAATAAATAATGCTTGGTTTAGTGATGCATAACACAGTGCAAATAATATATGTGAAGGTGAGTGCCAAGGTAGGACCAAACATTTTAGATCTCGGATCTTTCAAGTATCTACATTACTATTGATGTTCCAACATGGACTTCCATTGTTACAATGGTTACATTATTTGGAGCATGGTGTGATTACAAGAAGTGAGAAAAATGACTACTAAAAATGTGGTATATAAATCTATACAATAAACAAATATTGTATGTTGCCGAGCGCATCGAGATGCTATGCTAAGATGCGTGAGGCTGTTCCCCATCAGTTCGAATCCCACCCTCGGGCATGGGTGTTAGTGACATCTTTAGTATAAGGTAGTTCATTAGTAGTTTTCAATTAATGATGAAAATTCTCCTCAGAGATGATAAATATTGTTCAAACGAGATAGATTGGCAGGCCAGTACTTACCTTTGTGCTGTACCGCCGATAGTAACACAAATGAAGAAACAGGAAAAAAAAGGAGACAAAGGACAAGCTTTCGGAACTGTTCTGAAAGCTTGTCCTTTTGTCCCCTTTTTTTCCTGTTTCTTCATTTGTGTTTCTATCGGCAGTACAGCACAAAGATTGGCTGGCCAGTACTTACCTATCTTGTTCATAAATAGTTTTTAAGTGTAGGAACTGATGACCCCACAGTTAAGTCCCTTAAGCTTAACAAATAACATTTGTATGTTAATGGCCAATACTAACCTACAGGAGATGAAATTGCAGTATGTGCACAAACAAAAGAACAAATAACTGTAGCTTTAAGAACTATTAGTTCGTGGGGAGGATAGGGGATTTAGTACTAACAATTTAAATTGTTGTGGTTAAGTATTGATCAGCAAATCTCACATTTTGAGATTCTCTTAATCAAATTTTTCCTTTACTGGACTGCAGTCTTCAGTTGCGGTACACGTTGCCTGAGGTAGTGGTAGATGCAGCAGAACTATAGTGATTCAGTAGCTGTGGTAAAAAGTTGCTACAGAAACAGTCCTTAATAGCATGTAGTTGTAAAAAAAGTAATAATTGACATGAGACAAATGGAAATCATAGTGAATTTAAAAGTAGACTCCACAATATATCATTAGGCCAAAATATTCTAATGTAACTGGTCTGTTGCATAATGTTTCTAAATGTTTTCCCACCATCATGGATGTGTGGGGCATAGAAACACACAGGTTTTCAGCTCTTGCAGTTTGCTAGTGGAGCGCACATGTTCACACTCATCTACTGCTGCCCCCAGGGAGCCCACAACTCTTTCGTGGGTGCGTGTGGTACGCACAGGTCCCCGAGCCACTGCAGCTTTACTGCTTATCCTCCCAGGCTGCTTTTCCTTTCCCCGTCCCCCCTACACATCATCCTACCTGATTCCCACACCCCTACTCACTCCTCCTATCTAGGTGCTTCTTTCTACAATGTCTTTACATACTTGCGGCATCTGGGGTCGTCTGCCTATTTTTATTCAAGAATTTTTGAAAAACCATGTTTTTAAGGTGTGTGTGGGTTCGACTCTGTCAAGTGTTGCTCTCTTTGCAATAGCCTTCAACCCTGTTATGGACTGTCTTCCACCACGTATTTCAGATTCCCTTTTCATAGATGACTTCACCATCTATTGCAGCTCTCACAGGACGTGTCTCCTCGAGCGACTTCTTCAGCGATGCCTAGACTACCTCTTCTTTTGGGGCATTAACAATGGTTTCTGATTTTCGGCAGACAAAACAGTCTGCATGAACTTTTGGCGGCGAACAGTTTCTCCCACCATCTCTCCACCTGGGTCCCACTGTCCATTTCGCTGACACAGTGAAATTCTTAGGACTGATGTTAGACAGGAAACTTTGGTGGTCCTCCCACGTTTCTTACTTAGCAGCTAGCTGTTCCCACTCACTCAGTGTCCTCAAAGTATTAAGTGGCACTTCCTGAGCAGCAGATAAGACCACTCTCCTCTGCTTATACCATTCTCTAGTCCGCTCGTAACTGGACTATGGATGTATAGTATACTCATCTACACAATCCCACCATAAAGGACTTCGTCTGGCTACAGGACCCTTCTATACTAATCCAGTAGTGTGTCTATGCTGAAGCTGACTAACTACCGCTGTCCTACCAGAAAGGCGTCCTCCTCAGTTGTTCTCGGGGCAGTTTGTCAGCTATGCGCAGCCACCCAACTTATGCTCCCTTTTTTTGACACCTCTTGACCATCAATTAGCGGTTCATCCACCTTATCTCCTACTCCCGGAGTCCGCTTCAGTTTGCTGCTCCAGCAGCTTGGCTTTACGCGCTTTGTCACGTTCTCTGTGGGAGTGTGTTCTTCACCACCATGGCTTCACCACGAGTTTAAGTAAACTTTGATCTCCATTCACTTCCCAAAGATACTACACCTGACCTAGTTTACTGCAATGAGTTTCTCGCTCTCTGCACCCAGTTTGGGGACAGAATCTTCATCTACACTGACGGTTCAAAAACTAACAGTGGAGCCAGTTGCACCTTTGTTCTCGGTGGCAATTCCTCCCGATATGGTCTTCCCGACCAGTGTTCAATGTTTACTGCGAAGCTATTTGCTATTTATCGGGCCACCCAGTACATAAAGCAACACTTGCTCTCGACTTCAAAAAGGCGTTCAACGTGGTGCCACACTGCAGACTGCTAACGAAGATACGAGCTTATGGAACAGGTTCACAGATTTGTGACTGGCTGGAAGACTTCCTAAGTAATAGAATGCAGTACCTTGTCCTTGACGGCGAGTGTTCATCAGAGACGAGTGTATCGTCAGGCGTGCCCCAGAGGAGTGTGATAGGACCGCTATTATTTTCTATCTATATAAATGATCTGATAGACAGAGTATGTTGTAATTTGCGGCTGTTTGCTGATGATGCTGTGGTGTATGGGAGGGTGTTATCTGTAACTGACTGTAATAGCATACAGGATGACTTAGACCAAATTTCTAGTTGGTGTGAAGATTGGCAGCTAGTTCTCAATGTAGAAAAATGTAAGGTGATGCGCATGAGTAGAAAAAACAATCCCATAATGTTCGAATACAGCGTTAGTAGTGAGCTTGATGCGGTCGCGTCGTTCAAATATCTAGGTGTAACATTGCAGAGCGATATGAAATGGAACGAGCATGTAAGGACGGTTGTGAGTAATGTGGGCAGCCGATTTCGGTTTATTAGGAGAATTTTGGGAAGATGTACTTCACCTGTAAAGGAGACCGCGTATAAAGCGCTTGTACAACCACGTCTTGAGTATTGCTCAAGTGTTTGGGACCCGCAGCAGATCAGTTTAAAGGAAGACAGAGGCGGTTCAGAGACAAGCAGCTATATTTGTTACCGGTAGGTTCGACCAATGCGAGAGTGTCACAGAAATGCTCCGGCAACTCAATTGGGGATCGCTGGAAGAAAGACAACGTTCTTTTCGTGAATTTCTGTTGAGTAAATTTAGAGGGCCGGAATTTGAAGCTGAGTGTAGTACGATCTTGCTGCCGCCCACTTACATTTCGCGTAAAGATCACAAAGACAAGATAAGAGAAATTAGGGGTCGTATGGAGGCATATAGGCATTCTTTTTTTTTTCCTCGTTCAATTTGGGAGTGAAATAGGAAAGGAAATGCCTAGTAGTGGTACAGTGTACCCTCCGCCACGCACCTTACGGTGAATTGCGGAGTATGTATGTAGATGTAATAGTGTCATCTATTCAGATTCCCTGAGTGCTCTTCAGAGCCTCAGTGAGCTATACCCAGACCACCCCATAGTATAGCGTATTGAGGAATGCCTCCACTCACTCAATGTCAGTGGAACTGCTATGGCTTTTCTGTTGTTGCTGGTCGTGTCTGAATATCAGGGAATGAGTTTGCATTTACTGCTGCCGAAGAAGCAGCTTCCCTACCCTGGCTAGCTACCTATTCCATTCCTCCCGGTGACCTTCAAGCAGAAGTCTCACGGTGTGTGTGGTATCGCTCTGGCATGCACACTGTTCCTTCCTCCACGGGAACAAACTCTGCTATATTGAGACTTATCCCACTGCTCGGTTGACCACCTCTCGCCCTCCTGCCGCGAAGAGGTCATTCTCCATTCTCACCCGTCTGCTTGTAGGGCACTGCCGTTTCACTTACCGTGCAGCGACCCTGTCCCTCTTTGTGGTCCTGTTCACAAACCCTAACTGTCCACCACTTTCTGAGACAATGTCCACGTTTTAACCATCTCCGTCAAAGTTTGTGTTTTCCATCGGACTTGTCTGGTGTTTTAACTGACACTTAGCTCACCATGTCTTACTTTTTATCCATTTCACAAATATGGTGAGGGTAAATTTAACACCCCCCCCCCCCCCCCGTCCTCGGGGGGACTTTAGCTGTCTTCTTTGCCATGAAGAAATCGGACCCAGGGAGTTATCGTTTCTTAAGTGCTCTCATTTTAAAGTTGATTGGTTTTAGAATTTCCTTTTTCCTTTGCTCCTTTTAGCACAGGTTACTGATACAAGTTGAGTTGGGTGCTTACTACCACAGTAGTTTTGTGCCCTAAAACAATAATTACTACTACTACTACTACTACTACTACTTATCTACTGCTGTGGGAGTATTGGCTGATAACAATTGCCTTGGGCAGAGGGAGAGGCAGTGAGATAGTGAGAAGCGGGTCTTTTGATGGAGCATGTAGGGGTTCCTTGGGGGTGAGGGGAGGTATAATAGGAGACCAGCAAAGATATGGAGGGACACAGTGACAAAGAGAGGAGGAGGGAGGATGGGAAAAGGTGGAGTGGAAAGAATTATTCCTTCCAGATATTTCAATTGTTAATTTGTCTAACTATGGAAAATCCAGATTGGAATGTCAATATAACAGACATAATCTTTTTCCAGGTTTTTGGCCCTCTATATAATGTTTCAAAAATGTAACGTGTGTGTGTGTGTGTGTGTGTGTGTGTGTGTGTGTGTGTGTGTGTTGGGGGTGGGGGGTGTTATTGTCAGTGTGTGATTTAGCTGTTTACCTGGTGTTTACAAGTGATAAATAAGATTCTTTTAAACTCTGTAACATGCTTTCCATATCAACAATGAACTTGGGTTGGATTTATATTGTTTAGCAGTTTTCTTCACATAGCGTAATGTAAATACGGCAGGCTCATTTTGTAATTAGCAAAGAATTTGTATTTATCTTCGTAGCATCAATAATATGACTTAGTTGTTGTTTCGTGATCTTGGCATCCTGGTCCTAATACTCAGCTGTACCATTTTATTAAACTGCTTTTGTGTGTGATGTGGATAAGTATTTGAAGTGATGGCACATCTTATTGCAAATGACGTGCATAAAGCTCAGACAATTGATGGCGAAGGAGGGGGGAAAGAGAGAGAGAGAGAGAGAGAGAATTGGTTGGCTCCATCAAACTGCAAGTTATTTCAGGTAAAGAGCTAGAAATAAAATTGAGTGTATAAAGATAATTAGTGGCAAGTTTGTGCACTCTATGAACAGACACTGTTTATTATGGAAAAAGAGGTTTCACAGCAATATCTGACCATGTTAAGAGCAGGAAAGAAACTTCTAAAGAGTTTTTGAAATGGAAAAGTGAGTTTGCCTGCAAGTTTTTTTGTGGTAATAGGCCTATAACAACCACAAATGTACCGTCATCCTGTGTGTTAGGCATGCAATGGTTCATAAAAATTTATAAAATAGTTGTTTTGAAGACAAACTTCAGAATGTGGGTAGAACTAGAAACGTCAAGGTAAGATAACTGTACATTTACGTATTTTTTACACATCACTCTGAAAAAAAATCTGATGCCTGAAAGTATTTTTCTGATCACTTTCTTGCCTGATGTAAGTAGCAGCTCATTTTAAAGACAGTTATCGAGACACGGACGGTCACAATGAAACAATCGTGTTCGCACAACTTAAATACATACATTCTCACACACTGTCCAACTCGCAGCTTAACAGTGAATGGGAAGGGAAGTAAAGTGGAGGGGAAGGATGGAAGGCAAATGTGTGGACGGAACATTCTGCATTGCCCGGTGAAGCATAAAGGTGCAGTTATGTGGGAATGAGAGATGCAACTTGGAATGCAATAGAGGGGCCAGGGGAGAAAACTCTGGAGTTGCTTTGGGGAATTAAAGAAAAATAAATTTCAAGAGGAAAACACTTCCAAATGCTCTGCAAATATTTATTTGGTCGGTAACTACAGTTTGGCTCATGAATGATGCCAGTTTGCACATGTCTAGACAAAGAAGGGGAATTCACCTTTGTCAGTTTAAAGTGACAGTTAGTGTAAGCACATGTATGTCCTATGCACTTAAGGAAACCTTATGGCATGTCAATAATGGCTCTCACTGGCGTATGTTAGAGTAAAATCCTTTGAATAATTCACTAAAATAAAGCGTATTTTGGCAATACCAGTGAGCCCGAGGAACATTCTGAACAATACTGAACATTAATTGGTTGAGAGAAATATGATGTAGATGTACAGATTGAGCCCAAACTAGACTGCTGTTATTCCTGGTTCCAGCTAAAAAAATATTTTCATCTCTTTAAGCCATCTTCAGATGATTGGTAACTGAATGCCATAGACAGAAATAAAATTACATAAATATTTGCAATGGAATGTTACATTTAATATTTATAGCAATAATTTTATTAAAATGGAAAATTTATCTCAATGTACAATGGGGGACAAAAAGATTACCCGGCCCTCATAATTTAAAGTCAAAGAACAGCTCAAAAGTGCAAGTGTTGCCAACTCCAGTGGCTTGTAAAATTTCAACTTGCTGTTTGCATCGTCAAAAAGAAGCTGTACAATAGTTAAGATACACTGGATGCTGAGTTTCGTTGTACTTTCAACTTGCAAATCATGTTTTTTGGAAAACATTGGAGCTTGTACAAACAGTTGTTATAACAAGTTCCATGTAGTTACATTACCTACAATGAACAGCTTCTCACATTTTTCATTGGGTGAGTGGATAGATTGATGGCTTATGAATGCAACGGGCGTGCGTTAGAATCCCACTAGTCACTTTATTTTTTATACATTTTGCAGATATTATTTTAAATATTAATTTGATATAAATTGTGCAGTTTTAGGATTTATATATTTTTGAAAGATTCTGTTTTATAATAATCTAATATTTAATCAGACAGACAAGTGTTCATAGTAGTAATATTGAAAATGGATTTATTTTGTTTGTAATTACTTTGACAGTCTTGTGGTGTATCTAGTTTTCGGCTAAAAGAAGCGTATCAGCTGATTAGCATACATTGCAGGTCTACTTCAAGATGGCTGATGTGAACATTTGGCGCATAACTGCTCTCTTTGAAAGCGGTGTTAGTGCATCTGAGGCAGGACATCATTATGCTGTTGATGCTTCCACAGCAAGGAGATATATCAGATTCAGAGATAATGGTGAGGTAAGCAGATGTCCGGGTATATGGGGTGCAGCCAAGACTGGAGGGTGTCATCTCTTTAGGAAAACTGGCTTAAGTATTCCAGGCCGAAATCACTGCCATCAGGGTGAGTGTGGAGGAGAATTTGCGTAGGTGCTACAAAGATCGTAGCATCTATATCTATTCAGACAGCCAGGCAGCCCTGAGATCACTGGCAGCTCCTGCAACAAGGTCTCAAATTGTTGCAGAATGTCGCAGTGTTCTGGTGGAGCTAGGGGAAAGCAATAGAGTAAACCTATTGTGGTTCCCTGGCCACTCGGGGATCAGTGGCAACGAACATGCCGACAGATTAGCCAGGATGGAGACTCCATTTATTGGACCGGAACCTGTCCTGACAATCACCAAGGCAATGATCAAATTGGAGCTACGTAACTGGCTCAGAAGACAGCACGTAGAATATTGGACCAAAGTGTATCAACAAAAACATGGCAAGGTAATGATGCCAAAGCCATGTTTTAAAAGAAGCTCTGCAATCCTGGGTCTGAACAGGAGAGAGATTAGACTCATGGTTGGATTGCTGACAGGCCATGGGAATTTCAAAAAACTCCTACGTACAATGGGAATAACAGAAGAGGACCCTAAATGTAGGATCTGTGATGACGGTGATGAAACTGTATCACATCTAATCTTCGAATGCATTGCATTGGAGAATAAAAGGCACAGAATATTTGGGACAACCAGACCCGAAGAAATTGTCTAATAAAGAACTGGTAAAGGGACACTCTGCACTGTTCAAGGGCATTGGTTGGCTTTACTAGATACACAGTGAGCAATACCGCACAATAAACTTAGTTTCGGTGCGGGCAGTGACAGGTTGGTCTAAGACTGTTTTGGCTTCCCTGGAAAAATCAAATCGAATCAAGCAGATGTCCTATACCTGGAAGACTGTGAGTCTCTACTCAAAGAAAAGATGATAAATTGGTCATTGCAGCCCAGACTGGTCTTTCCTCAAACATCCGGTAACTAGGGAGAGCTTTATATTTCCCAGGCTCATCAAAAACTGCTCTCGTAAGATTAAATGACTACGAAATCGGGTCCAGTTGTGCTCTCATAAAAGAACCATTATCTGACAATCAAGCAGTGGACAGACTGGCAATTAGGAGTTTGTGGGGAAAATGTTGAAGTCATTTTCACCTACAAGTGCATAATTGAGTCCACAAGCAAAGGTCTTGTTCTTGTTTACCACACATACACAATAATATTACACCCACTTTGTGTCTGTACCTGCTAGAAGTGGGCACATAAGTGTGAAATATTGTGGCTGGATGTCTTATATGGGTGCAGGAACATTAGAACGAACCCAATGCAAGTTCGATTCAGAATTCTATGAACATTTCCTTGTAAATGCAATCATTCCTGGAGCTTGACTTTGGAACCCCGCAGGAAGTCTCATGTACCAACATGATAATCATTCGTCACACACCGGCATTAGGATTTGGAGCTGGTTACAAAGGAGAGAGATTATTATTCAGTGCCTACCATGGCCTCCAAAATCACCTGATCTCAATCCCATAGGGAACACATGGGCTAAACTAGAGATCAAAAGTAAAACCAATATAATTTAATAACAAGTAGTAACTAAAGCGAGAAACATTTGCACCGCGATAAAAGTAAAGGCTGTGGTGGCATCCAATCTGATGCACACCACATGACCAGGAAGGGTGAGTTAAACGAATATTAAACTGGAAACAACAGATAATGTAAGGCGCGGACACTCACTCGTGTACACCACATGTAAGGCCTATCTGTTGTTACATTTATCTTAGGTTAACACTATAGATTAACCATGTGGCAGTTGACGCAATTACAAATACGTGCATCCATTTCCATTGTTTTGCTATGGCTTTCATTATTTTTTTTTGTCTAAAGACTAGGCTATTACAAAATGGAATATGTTTAACAATGTGGAATCTAGAAAAGCTTATAATTGCACAATATGTAGCAAATTAATGTTATAAAAATTACCTGCACAAGTCTGAAAAGTCAATTAAAGTGATACTCGAACTCGCGCCACAAGTTTGTAAAGTCAGCCCTTGCACTCGGCCAATGAAACATATGTAAGAAGCGGTTCGTTGTAGCCGATCTACCCATCCAGAGTTCTTACACCTCAACAGCTTCTACATGCTCGGATAACTTTCCCAAAACAAATGATACAAGTGTTAAGCTGCTACGAATCTGCAAATATACACACATTAGAATTTGTTCATGACAAAGTTGGTCTTTATAGCACTAGTGTCGTTCCAACTTTGGTAACAACTTTCAGAGCAGTGTGTGTTGCGACTGTGTGTGTTAGACTAACACTACTACAGAACAATGTCCCCTACAACCAAGCAAACTAGAGGAAACACATGAAACAGTGGCTGCTGCTTCTGAAATTAGACTAGTTTGCACGGTGTAGCACTATGGCATGATCATTTAATCATCCTTTTATATTTGCCCTTTGCTGCTGCTGCTGCTGCTACTTCTTAATGAAGCTCTCCATCTTGTTCTATTCAGAGCAAGTCTCATCTCATAAGAACTGCAACCCAACCGTATTACAATCTGCTTACTGTATTCATCTCTTGGGCTCCCCATTTCTGCTCCACTCTTTCCTCCAATGCTAAATTTAAAATTCCTCTAAGAATGTGGCCTATCAATCCATCCTTCTTTTAGTCAAGGTATGCCAGAAATTTTTCTCCCCAATTCTGTTCAGTACCTCATTAGTTACCTGATCTTCCCACCAAATCTTCAGCATTCTTCTGTAGCACCACATTTCGAAAGCTCGTATCCTCTTCGTGTCCAAACTACTTATTGTCCATGTTTCACACACAAGGTAACAATCCACACCTTCAGAAAAGACTAACACTGAAAATAATTTATAGTTATTGTGTTATTTTATTTTACACTACTTTAGAACTTATTACCTCACAATAAGCTTATTTCAGCCTTAAGCTTATTGTGAGGTAGTAAAGTTTTAAAGCAATGTAAAAATAATCTATAATTAATAGAAATAAATAATCCCAGAGACGGATTTACGTCTCAAATGTCAAAGACATTATTGATAGATCTGAAGCATTGAATTAAAATTTGTGTTGTGGAGGGAAATCGTACATAGACTATTCCAAGGCGCCTTAATCGTTAGTGGTGTGATAGTCTAACGGTTAAGATGTCTGCCTAGTAAGCATGGAGGTCCGGGTTCGATTCCCGGCTGCACCACAAAATTTAATTCAATGCTTCAGATCTATCAATAATCTATAATTATTGTCATTGAACAAGTCCCTCTGATATACTGTACACTGCGGGCCCCAGAGAACAGAAATTACTTAAATAAAAATTTGATGTTGACAAATTTATTTTCAAAAACACTTTTCTTCCCATTGCCATTTTGCAATGTGACTATGACTTATTACACTGTGCAGGTAACACAACTCGTCTACCACCTTTGTTTTGTTACCTAATCTAGTTCTTAAAGTTCCTGTTCTGGTGGGTTGACAGCATACATTAAGTTAGCAAATGACTTTCATAATTTTATTTCATTGAATATTGCACTTTTATTTCATTTATAGGTGTTACTTAATGACAGCTAGTATTTTAGCCCCCCCCCCTCTCTCTCTCTCTCTCTCTCTCTCTCTCTCTCTCTCTCTCTCTCACACGTACATGCATAGTATAGAGAAGCAATTGAGATCTAGAAACACCATGATAATTGTAACAGGAAAGAGGAAGCTGTTAAATTAGACAGAATTTGCACTTCAACGTTACACCAGTGGAATGACAATACTTTATTTTGTCATTAATGTTGGCAATATCAGAGATGGTCTGGGAGCCAACATCAGGTGATGGCTTGTGGTACCCTCTGCATTGCTGCTCGTTAAAGTTCTGACCACAGTTCACCATTTTACCTCTGAGGATGTCTTCTGCAGCTGAAGATATAATGTTAGTTGAAAGTTTTACAGTTAGATCACAGCCTATGAGCTTGGAAACTTGACGTGAAGAAAAATAACAGCAGAAGTTAAATTCTTGTGCAGATTGGCTGTTGAAAACCATGTGATTGGATCTTGCGTAACTTTCTGAAAAAAGTACAAATATGCATTCCTTGTACATCCTCAACACTGGCAATGGTTTTAGGAAGGAGGGGAATGAAAAACTGACTTGGGGTGAAATTTGGATTTGTCATGTTATATCAGACATGAAAGAAATACTCTGGCTATGCTATCCACGTAACTTATGTAATCACTGCTGTAGAGTTTCGAAACGCATGCATTGGTCACTTGGTGAACATATCAATGTTTGTTGAGAAATGAATCTTACGAATGCATTTGTTTTCTTCTAGAACTAATTTTTCTTAATTTACCCTATTTCATCCATTTAGTTTTTTTTAATGTGGTAACTTCTTTGAGATCCGCAGTGATAGAGTATACTTATCTAATTAAACCAAATAATTTGCAAAGCAGGTTATTAAGTCTGGTACCTTAGTCATAAACATATAATCCAGGTTTCTTCTAATTTTGTGGCTTCTGTACTGTTAATGGATTAGTCTTTCAAGTGCTTATCAATAGTTGATTTGGAGTGTTGTATTTTGATATGTTAAAACTACTTGGTGGTGATTGTATCAGTTGGCTCTTTTTTACATTTGTACATTGGCTTAGGAGTAAGGGTATGGGGAGTTAGTAATGGTGAAATCTCTGAAAGCATCAATGGCTGAGGGGAGACTGTTTTTGCCAGTTAATTTGCTATGGTTTTTTTACAAAGATAGTTACTCAAATTTAACTTCTGGAACAATACTTGCTACATGCAATAGAACCCATCAGCTCAAATTCAAAAGGACCAACATTTGGTTTTGACTGGTGTATAAATTGTAAAAATAAATTAGTAATTTAAATATATGATACGAATATTAAGACTAAAAATTCCTAGCAGGGAAAAAAAAAATATAAAAAATAGACGAAGATTACTTACCAGGCGAAGGAGCACAGGTGTGACAGCATCACAAATAAATAAATGCACACACACACACACACACACACACACACACACACACACACACACACACACACACACACAAAATCGCAAGCTTTCGCAACCCAGTTGCGTCTTCAGGCAGTAGGGAAGGAGAGGGAAAAGGAAATGATGAGGGTTTTAAGGAAGGGGGTAAGGAGCCATTCCAATCCCAGGAGAGGAAAGACTTACCTTGGGGGGGAAAATGGAGGGTAAACAAATGCACACATGCCCACACATTCACACAGACACAAGTACACCTAGGCAGACATACTGTAGAAAGCGGGCTCTGTCCAGAGAACCGATGCAAAGATGTTAAGAAGGTGGGTGGGAATTCAAATTTAGCGGAGATTTAGACCAGGTGGGCAACAGGAAGAGAGAATATGCTGAAGGGCTAGTTCCCATCTCCGGAGTTCTGAAGGATTGGTGTCGGTGGGAAGTATCCAGATAACCCGGACGGTGTAGCACTGTGCCAAGATGTGCTGGCCATGCACCAATGCGTGTTTAGCCACAGGGCGATCCTCGTTACCAACAAACACTGTCTGCCTGTGACCATTCATGCGAATGGACAGTTTGTTGCCGGTCATTCCCACATAGAACGCTTCACAGTGCAGGCATGTCAGTTGGTAAATCACATGGGTACTATCGCAAGTGGCTCTGCCCTTGATCGTGTACACCTTCCGGGTGACGGGACTGGAGTAAGTGGTGGTGGAAGAGTGCATAGGGCAGGTTTTACAAGGGTAGGAGCCAGATTTAGAGTCCGCTCCAGTCCCGGAAAGTATCCGGTGACAAGAGGGGCACTTCTGGGATTCTTCTGTTGAAGGTTCTGAATTTGGGGGGATGAGGTAGTAGCTCTGGCAATTTGTTTCTCTACCAGATTAGGAGGATAGCCGCGGGATAACTTCTTAACTTCAATAACTTAACTTCTTTGCTTTCTACAGTATGTCTGCCTAGGTGTACTTGTCTGTGTGAATGTGTGGGCATGTGTGCATTTGTTCACCCTCCATTTTTTTCCGCCAAGGTAAGTCTTTCCTCTCCTGGGATTGGAATGGCTCCTTACCCCCTTCCTTAAAACCCTCATCATTTCCTTTTCCCTCTCCTTCCCTACTGCCTAAAGACGCAACTGGGTTGCGAAAGCTTGAGATTGTGTGTGTGTGTGTGTGTGTGTGTGTGTGTGTGTGTGTGTGTGTGTGTGTATTCATTTATTTATTTGTGATGCTGTCACCTGTGCTCCTTCGCCTGGTAAGTAATCTTCGTCTATTTTTTATATTTTTTTAAATAAGTAATTTGATAGAATGTAAATTTCACTTCATCATTTGTGTTGAACATTTCGGACAATACCCCAGTCTCCAGAATTTTCTTAAGAGACAGGGCGGCAAGTTACATTGTCAGGCAGAAGTGTCAATTGTACTTACGTCAGTGTTATTTTCGTTTCAGAAATCTACCGCATCGTTTCCCAGAAACAGATCCCAGACAGCCCCGACGAGGACAACACTCCCTCGGGCAACATGAAGCCGATCCACGTGGAGCCGACGGACGAGAGCAGTGCGGCGGGTGCGAAGCGCGCCTGCTGCACTCCGTAGGCGCTCCGCCGGCGCCCACCCCGGAGCGCCTCCGTGTCGCGACACGAGAGCGCGGAGGTGCCGGACACTTTTGGGGGGAGGGGGCCTTGGGATCTACAGTGCTGGGGCAGAAAACAGCAGCCTTCGTCGTCAGGGTGACATTCCTAATTGCGTAGCGTATTTCCACTTTAGCCGCTCGTGTGCCCGATGTCCGGCTAGGTGGTCTCGTAACTTATTTATCGATGCACCCGAGTAATTTAGAGGTCTTTCTGGTTTTCATTTTAGATTTACTGTATTGTTAAATTTCTATTTCTGCAGAAACTACTGATTTTTCCCTTTTTTTGTTTTTATTTTTAAAACTGTGAGTAAAGTGAACAAAGTTATGTTAGTCGTATTATTTACTCGTACAGTTATAGTTTAGATTGGAAAGAGTAACAGACAAACTGACATTTTTAGTTTTACGTGTCATTCACTCCTTTTTCCTCTGTTATCGTGTGATATTAAAATAATAGTAGTCGCAAAAAAAAAGAATATACTTCGGCGGAATGAATTGCCGAACACTACTTTACACGTGGGTCGAGGAAATTGAGAACGTATCGGACTTTGAAAGGTGAGAGCTTTCCAGATTACATAAATGGTTGTAAGAGGTAATAGTCTAAATAATACTAAGGCACGTAAGTTGTTTGATGATTGTAAATTGAGATGATGTGAATTCCATTTTTTAAAAAGTTATTGTGGTTGCTAATAGACTTGGGGGATTGGTGAACTGTATGTCGAGAAATGACATTTCGGAGGGGAGGAGAGAGACATTAATTTGCTATTTTTTAAGCTTGGGTGGTACCCTGCAAGTGCCAGATGGTGACATGACCCAGTGGAGGAGCCGTTCCCCCTAGATGAGGATTTTGTTTGCCTGGTGCCATGTACTTTCTGCTGCAAATGCACCTTGCACTGCTGTCTTGACTCGTCTGTCTCGCCCGCGGGTGACTGGTCACCCCTGTGGCACTGGTTGCTTTACTTGAAGTGAGCTGCTTTCTCAAACACCTGTGCTGTGCTCGTTCTTTATATTATTATGATTATTATTATTATTACTATACATTATATATGAAATATATATATATACTTTTTCCTGAAGTGTTACTGCTGATATATTATGAAGGTGTCCTTACGTTGTAAATTTGAAAGTATGGCCATAATAAATTTACTTATTCAGTAGTGTTTCGTATCTCGTTGTTTGATCAGTAATTTTGTCTCAGAAGTATGTTACCTTACACGCACCTTCCTTTTATAATGTATGAAATATTGGTATATCATTGTGCGTTCTTAGTTCGCCAAGAGGACTTCTAATTGAATCTGTGGTAGCAATTCCTGGAAGTAAGTGATTTTTAAAGCACATCAAAGATTACTGAAAATAAAGATTTTAACTTTGCCCTTTGCTAAATTTGTGTATTTTTTGTTAAATGTAGTAAAACTGTAATGTACATTATCATTTTTGAAGTAATACTATTTGTTTTTGCCATAACTATGTCGTCAGGAAAGACACAGAATACTCGGAGGCATTTAAAGATACAATGCTGGTAAACTTAAGTCATCTGAAACTCTTCAGCCAAGAAGATGGGAGTTTATTAATGATTTTACTGTATTTTATATTTCATTTTATACACGGTTGCTATACAAATTTTATAACACATACAGTTTAAAATTTATAACAAATGAGGCATAATGCATAAACAAATTTTTCATCAACAATAGCTAAACATTTAAAATGTTTGTAAATTACTCTGAAGTCTCTTGATCCATAAATATGCAGTGCTGGCAGCATCATCTTTGGCAATATAGAAATTTTCATATGTGCTTGTTATCAGACACACAGGAGAAATGTGTTAAATATTTGCTAGCTCTCTGCAGACGACAGATTTTTGTCATCAAGGAGATTCCATCTTACCATAAACAGTTTTTTGTTCTTACTCTGCTCCTTATGCTAAACGGGCATCTGCTGAAAGTTTAACAATTGCCTGTTTCGTTTGACTGACAGTTACTTGTAAATAGTATTTAACAAAATGTTCCTTTGTTAAGCAATCCCCATTCTGTAATCCAGGTGTAATCTGCTTGTCAGCTTAAGTTAACCAAACGAATAGGTAATTCTATTAGCTAGGGCAGGAATGGTGAACCAATTGCACGTGTGCTATTACGGCTTATGGCCAAATAATTTGGGTATTGCAACAATTTTAAGAATTTATCTGCCTAATTTAAATGCTTGTTTGTTCGTCTACATTGGAAGACATAGTACCAAAGTTCGTCAGTGGGACATAATTGCAGCTTTAATGCTACCAGTTCCACATGGATAGATTTAGTTGCAGTGTTAGACCTCACAGGAGTGGGTCAGTGTAGGTTATGGAGTGGAAGGGTCCCAAAGCCAACTGCAGCTCAGGTGTGACTTCTTGGACCCTGAATGAAACATTCACTCTGCAGCGGAATGTGCGCTGATATGAAACTTGCATGCAAGACTAGCACTCCTGGAAGGAAGGATATGGTGGAGAGTGCTAGTCTTGCATGGTTCGCAGGAGAGCTTCTGTGAAGTTTGGAAAGTAGGAGGCGAGGTACTGGCGGAAGTAAAGTTGTGAGGCGGCATCCTAAGCCATGTCAGGATAACACAGTCGGTAGTGCGCTTGCCCGCGAAAGGCAAAGGTCCCAGGTTAGAGTCCCGGTTGTGGTACACAATTCTTGGACCCTTTTTACCAAAAATGTGTGGCACCGTATTATACCTGTAGATATTTTGCGAATGAAATAGCCATCTCATTTGAACAGGGACATGTGTACAAAGCTCTTTAATGAAATCACAGTTCATTAGTTTAGTGCAAGTGAATTTCCGGCACTGACAGCAGTTGTAGCACTGACATGATGGTTAGGAAGAGCTCATAGTTGAGGCGCAGAACAGATTTTTGTTAGCTCCGTGCATTACCTCACCAGCGATAAGCTCCGTTCTGTTCTTTTGCTCTCCTGTGTATTAAAGTGAACTTTGTGTTCTTACAGTAACCTTTGTGTTCTGCCGAGTCTGTTCTATTTGACATTAATAATACTGACTTGTGCTGTTGCTGTTTGTGAAAATATAAGAATAATACTAAAAATAGTAATATTAAACTTCAGAAGAAAGGTGTACTCAGTGGATTCAGCTTTGTACAAAAGCATAAATACTAAAATATGTAGCATACATTTTAAAGATGATTATATATGTCATCTCAAATATGAATTCGTGAAACTTCAGCCAAAGGTCATCTTGAAGTCAACTGCAGATCCTGCACTGCATCTTTTTGGGGACCCTTCTGTTGCTGCTTCACCTTCTCTCCAACAAAGAAAGGACAGATGATTGTGTAACTCATAAACATGCACTTAACAACCTAGCCTCATTGTTACCAAAGAAAAAAGTGAATCAAAGCACAGAAAAAGATAAAGTATACTTGGAGGGTAAAATGAAGAGACTTTATGAAGAATTCACTATTAAAATGATGTATGTTTTAAAGTTAAAAACATAATACTAAAGTGGAGAAACTAATTACTGGCTTATGCATTAAGCAGACATATAAAGCAAAGCCAAAATCTTAATTATCAACAACATGCTAAACCAATGACTAGTACAGTTAATTTCGCAAGAAGTCTTGACACACGCGAATGTTTTTTAAAACCCAAGAAGAGTACCAAATTGGAGGCAGGAAGATCTAATCAATACCTTTCTTCATATTATCTGCATGTATGAAAAGGATATAACTCTGTCAATTGATACAAAAGAATTTATTAAACACACACATTGATTGTTGCATTTCAGTTGAATAAGTTACCTTGAAAAAACTTTTGAATGATGAAATATGTATTCCAAGAGGAGCCGTAATGTTTTATTTTTTGTTGTTACTAGAAACACAGTATGTGGGATTCAACACCATTTTTAAGCAGTAATATTGACATAATGTATGTACTCAACCAGACCTGTGCACCCACCAAGGGGCCCACAGCTCTTTTGTGGATATGTGTGTGGCATGCACGGGGCCCAGAGGTGTCCCGCCCCAGGCTGCTTCATTTCCCCTTCCAGTTCATGCATTCGCCCGGAGATGGGCGTCGTTTGCGAGTCAAGGTGGTTTCTTGTCCCAGTTCCTCTTTTTCCTTGGTTTCCCCCTTTCCTAACCTTTGCTTCTGTCTCTCTCTCTCCTTGCTGTACTTTCCTAGCCTTCCTCTCCTCCTTATTAGTCTCCGCTTCGGCGTTTGAGACACTTCTTTCTCTTCACATCCTCTATTCTTCTTCTTTCCTCCCTGTGCGTGTCTGAAGGCCGACCCACACATTCTCATGTGTTGTAGGTGACGGGGTAATGCGTAATTCCCCGCCCCGGGTAGACAAGTAGGGCACGTACGTACCCCCCGGTAAAGGCCAGGCCCACGGAGGGGTGATTACCCGAGCTGGTACCTTTCGAACATGTCAATTGGTCCCTCTGTCAGTTCTCGGGAGGTGTGACCCGAGGTGTGAACAATCACCTAAGGCAGGTAAGCCCTCAGTGAGAGCCCCCACTAGGTAGGAGCACGTCATTGGAGATGCCAGTAATCATGTGGGACATTTCCGCAATGACTTCCTTCTCTTCTACTCTGACTTTGACCCAAAAAAGAAAGCTAGACTCACCTCAGTGTAAGAAAACGTTGCCTAATATTCCCAAATTTCTGTTATTTCTCAAACTGACGGTCAAGATGTTTCTTCTGTTAATCCTTTTGTAATTCAGAAGGGTGTTGATGAGATTGCTGGCCCTGTGATCTGTTCCTGGCAGCGCAATGGAACATTTTTGCTGGAAGCAGACAGTGCTTTCCAGGTGCAAAAACTGATAAGGACTACGCTACTACACACGTTTTCTGTCTAAGTAGAAGCGCAGCGCATCGCAGCCTGAACTCATCAAGGGGGGTAGTTTTCACAAGATCCCTTGATGGGTTATCTGACATAGATCCAAAACTACATGTCTGAGCAGGATGTAACAGCCGTGCATAGTGTTGAAAAAGTTATAATGACCAGTTAACACCAACTCGTACTGTGTTTTTTGACGTTCGACAGAGTTGAACTACCTTCCAAGGTCAAATCAGGATATGAAGTTATCTCCGTTCGCCCTTATGTACCAAACCCTACGCGCTGTTTCCAATGCCATAGATTCAACCACACCCGTCAATCTTCTTGGCGGGAGGAGCTCATCCTGGCCCGGTTGCGGATTGGTCACTGCTGTTTCAGCCACCGTCATTTGCTAACCGCCGATCCTGCACCGCTGTGCTCCTGCGGTGAATTGCTGACGGTGCGACACGTTTTATTGTCTTGCGTAATTTTTAATCATCTCCGTGTAGCCCTTCACTTTCCGTCTACACTGGAGGAAATTTTAGCTGATGACACACGAGCAGCTGCTAGAGTTTTGCATTTTATCAACTTGGCCAACTTATTGAAGGATATTTAACCCTTCTTATTGTTTTTTATCTTTTGTTTTTAGCCTCTTCTTGATGTTCTGACAGTCACCAAATTTTGTTATTTTTTTGAGATCTAGCGAATCTATGTTCTTGTCTGGGCGCTAATGACCGTAGATGTTGTGCGCCCTAAAACCACAAAAAAAAAAAAAAAAAAAAAAAATCTCCCGTCAATTTAATCCTAATACAGCAAAATGTGTCACTTGTGGTAGGGATGCCCATGAGGGCGACTGCCCACCTCTCCCCTTACTGCCTTAATTGCAATGGTGGCCATGCTGCTTCCTCTAGGGATTGTCCTGTTTATAATGACGAGAAGGTCATTCAGCAAATCGGGTCACGGAAAAGGTCTCAACATCTGCTGCTCAAAAGCTATTAGCGAGTCAGAAGCCCACTGTCCTTCCAGTGGACACACACAGTAAGGTCCTCACCTCCACCCGACCTACTAAGGAGGCAGGTACACAGACCTGTGATTTCACTTTTGCTGACAGTTGTGCGTTCGGCCAGCCCGAAGATTGCCCGTTCCACATCCCTGCTTCCTCCTGCTGATTCTAAAGTTCAGTCCTCGTCAACCTCTAATAAACCGCGGGCTCCTAAACAAGATGCCCGGACTTCGGAAAAGGAACCTGCCCTTGAAGATTTTCTACGTACTCAGGCTTCTCAACCATCAACTACCTCATCTTCTCACCGTCACTCTTCTAAAAGAGGTAACAAATAAGAGTTCCTCTCCTTCCCCACCGAGGCGTGACTCATCCGTCACGCCACCCAACAGTATCCGGCCCCGGTCATCCTGTCTCGCTGGGACGCACTGCTGTTAGCTGGGCAACCGGCTTTTTACCGGCGGAGGATGCTGCCCCTACCGATTAACTCGGGAAGGTGGCAGAAATTCCAGTCACACTGATGGAACAAGATTCTCCATCAATGGATTGCAATAGCAGTGCTCCTTCAAAGTCAGGCCCTCAGCGGTCGTCGATGTGGCCCCTTTTGCCTCGTTCTTCTCTTTTCTCCCCTTATTCTTATCATGGTGCTCCAGTGGAATATTCGAGGCATTTGCTCCAATCATGAGGAATTGAAATTACTCCTTAGATTGCACTGTCCGTTCATAGTTAGCCTCCAAGAACGTATAGCTTTCCCTCAATATACCTCTGTGCGTTATGACCTATATCCTGTGGATGGTATTCCAACCCATGGAGGGGTTATGTTGCTCGTTCGGGACGACATCTATTCACATCACTGCACACTCACATACAGGCAGTTGCCATACGCATCTCTCTCCCTACCCTTTCCTTCTCTCTACAATATCTGTACCCTGTCATCGTCTGCCCTTACTAGGGCAGATGTGCTGCAGCTTGTTGCCCAGCTTCCTCCACCTTTTGTTTTGCTTGGCAACTTCAACACTCGCCACCCCCTATGGGGGTTCTCAAGCATCTTGTGAAAGAGGCTCCCTTCTAGCAGGCCTTTTCAACCATCTCAACCTTGTCTGCCTAAACACCAGTTCACCAACATTCCTTTGTCACAACGCACACCTGTTCCAACTTCGACCTCGCAATATGCACTCCTCAGTTAGCGCATAGGTTAGAGTGGTATGCCCTTTCTCATACCTACTTGAGCGACCATTTCTCTTGTGTAATCCACCCCCTGCATCATACCCCATCTCTGCATTCCACCACCTGGAACATCTCCAAAGCAGACTGGGGACTTTGTTCTTCCACGGCAGTTTTCCACGATCAGCATTTCCCCAGCTGCGACAGTCAGGTCCAGTACCTCACAGAGGTTATTCTCACTGCTGCCGAACATTCCATAGCTCGTACTTCCTCTTCTCCATGTCACCTCCCAGTCCCTTGGTGGACTGCAGCATGCAGCGACGCTATTAGAGCCCGGCGATGTGCTCTACGAACATTTCAACGCCACCAAAGATGGAGAATTGCATCCATTACAAACGACTGGGGGCGCAATGCCATCGTGTTATAAAAGAAAGCAAAAAAGCCTGTTGGACTGCCTTCACTAGTTCTTTTAACAAATTCACTCCCTCCTCAGTTGTCTGGGGTAGCCTGACAGTAGCGAACGCAGTTCTTGTGGACCCCATTGAAGTATCCAATGCCTTAGGCTGCTCTTTTGTGAAAGTTTCAAGCTCTGCTCATTACCACCCTACCTTCCTGCCCCGCAAACAGGCAGAGGAGGCACGGCCGCTTTCTTTCCAATCCTTAAATCGTGAAAGTTACAATGACACCTTCACTATGCAGGAACTAAACCGTGCTCTCGCCATGTCCCGCTCCTTTGCTCCGGGGCCCGATGCCATTCATATTGAGATGTTGCAGAACCTTTCTCCTGCAGGTAAATGTTTCCTTCTCCACACCTATAATCGCATATGGACTGAAGGTCAGGTCCCCGCAAGTTGTCCCCATCCCCAAACCAGGGAAGGACAAAAATGTTCCTCCCAGTTATTGCCCCATTTCTCTTACCAGCTTTGTCTGTAAGGTGATGGAACGCATGGTTAATGCTCATTTGGTTTGGATCCTTGAATTCCGACAGCTCCTCACCAGTGGTTTTTGTCGGCATCACTCTGCAATTGACCACCTCGTCACCTTGTCCAACCTTCATTGTGAATAACTTTTTGCGAAAATGTCAGACAGTGGCTGTGTTCTTTGATTTGGAGAAGGCCTAAGACACCTGTTGGAGGGCGGGAATTCTCCGCACCGTGCATACCTGGGGCTTTCACGGTCATCTCTTCCTTTTTATCCGTGCATTTTTATGGACCAACGTTTATGGGTACGAGTGGGCTCTGTATTGTCAGACCCTTTTTGCCAGAAAAATGGGGTGCTACAGAGCTCAGTTTTGAGTGTAGTATTCTTCGCCATAGCAATTAACCCAATTATGTACTGCCTCCCACCCAACGTTTCTGGTTCCCTCTTTGTGGGCGATTTCGCAATCTACTGCAGCGCTAAAAGAGCGTGTTTATTGGAATGCTGCCTCCAGCGTTATTTTGGCTGTCTTTATTCTTGGAGCATCGCAAATGGCTTCCATTTCTCCAATGAGAAAACAGTGTGCATTAACTTCCGGTGATGCAATGAGTTCCTTCCACCATCTCTACATATAGGCCTCATTGCTCTCCCCTTCGTGGAGGCAACGAAATTCTTAGGACTCATGTTGGATAGGAAACTTTGTTGGTTTCCACACATGTCTTTTCTGGCTGGTCGTTTCCTTTAATGTCCTCCGTGTTCTTAGCGGTACGTCATGGGGACGTTTATCGATCCATAGTCCGATCGAAGCTGGATTACGGAAGCATTGTTTACACATCTGCACAGCCGTCCACTTTGCACCGTCTTAATTCACCATCGGGGGTTACGCCAGTGATTGGAGCCTTCTATACCAGCCCTATTGAAAGCATCTATGCAGAAGCTGCAGAATTACCGTTGCACTATCGGTGTGATATATTGCTCTGTTGTTATGCATGCTGGCTGCTGTCAATGCCCCGACACCCATCCTACCCATCATTTTTCAATGACTCCCTCAATCGCCAATATGGGGTGTCTTCATCTGCACTGTTGCCTCTCGGAGTTAGTTTTTGTCACTTGCTGCGGCAACTCGATTTTTTTTGTGGGTACGTGTGTGCCGCGCACGGGGCCCCGAGCCGGAGCAGCCTTTCTTCTGCCCCAGGCTGCTTCACTGTCCCTCCCGGTTTATGCCTCCGCCCGGAGACGGGCATATTTCGTGAGCTACGGTGGTTCTTGTTGTCGTTTCTCTTATTCCTTCGTTCCTTCCTTTCTTACCCTTTGTTTTCTGTCTTTCTCTCCTTGTACTCTCCTAGCCTTCTTCTCCTCATTAGTCTCCGCTTCGGCGTTTGAGACACTTCTTCCTTCTTTCTCTTCATTTCCTATCCTCTTCTTCTTTCCTCCCTGTGC
The DNA here is from genome assembly GCA_026315105.1 of Locusta migratoria. Lineage (NCBI taxonomy): Eukaryota > Metazoa > Arthropoda > Insecta > Orthoptera > Acrididae > Locusta > Locusta migratoria. The sequence goes on from CM048754.1 coordinate 120,345,193, forward strand.
GTGTCTGAAGGCCGACCCACGCATTATCGTGCGTAGCAGGTGACGGGGTAACGCGTAATTCCCCGCCCCGGGTAGACAAGTAGGGCACGTACGTACCCCCTGGTAAAGGCCAGGCCCAGGGAGGGGTGATTACCCGAGCTGGTACCTTCCGAACGTCAATTCTCGGGAGGTGTGACCTGAGGTGTGAACAATCACCTAAGGCGGGTAAGCCCTCGGAGAGGGCCCCCACTAGGAAGGAGCGCGCCATCGGAGACGCCGGTAATCACGGGGGACACTTCCGCGATGACTTCCTTATCTTCTTTCGTGACGTTGACCCAGAAACGTAAGTTAGACTCGCCTCAGCCTAAAAAGACTCTGCCTAATGTACCTAAATTTCTGGTTGTCTCTCGCACCGACGGAAAGGATTTCACTTCTGTCAATCCTTTCGTTATACAGAAAGGTGTAGATGCAATTGCTGGCCCTGTTAAAACCTGTTCACGTCAGCGCAATGGCACATTGTTGCTGGAAGTGGACAGTGCCTTCCAAGCCCAAAAACTGATACGTACTACATTGTTGCACACGTTTCCAGTTAAGGTAGAAGCGCACCGCACACTCAACTCGTCACGGGGGGTAGTTTTTACGAGATCCCTTGACGGGTTGTCTGATGAAGACATCCAATCGTATATGTCCGATCAGGGTGTGACAGCCGTCCACAGGGTGATGAAAAAGGTCGATAACCAATTGACACCGACTCGTACTGTGTTTTTGACGTTCGACAGAGTTGACCTCCCGTCGAAGGTCAAAGCAGGGTATGAAGTCATCTCCGTCCGACCTTATGTGCCTAACCCAACGCGCTGTTTTCAGTGCCACAGGTACAACCATACCCGTGAACATTGCCCAAATGCAGCAAAGTGTGTCACTTGTGGTAGGGACGCCCATGAGGGGGATTGCCCACCTCCGTCCCCTCACTGCCTAAACTGCAACGGTGACCATGCGGCTTCCTCTCGCGACTGCCCTGTATACAAGGATGAGAAGGTAATCCAGCAAATTCGGGTTACGGAGAAGGTATCAACATCTGCCGCTCGTAAGTTGTTGGCGAGTCGAAAGCCCACTGTCCTCCCAGCGGGTACATACTGTAAGGTACTCACCTCAACTCGACCTACCAAGGATTCCAGTACCCAGACATGTGACTTCACTTTCGCTGACACGGTTGTGCGATCCGCCAGCCCGAAGATTGCCCGTTCCACGTCCCCGCTTCCTCCTGCTGCTTCTAGGGTACAGTCTTAGTCAAACTCTAGTAAACCGCGAGCACCTAAACAAGATGCCCGGACCTTGAAAAAGGAACCCGTCCATGAGGATTTTCTGCGTTCTCAGGCTTCCCAACCGTCAACTGCCTCTTCCCGCCGTCACTCTTCCAGAAGAGCTGACAAGAAAAAGAGTTCCTCTCCTTCCCCGCCGAGGCGTGACCCATCCGTCACGCCGTCCAACAGTTGCCGGCCTCGGCCGTCTTCTGTTTCACCGGGTTGCTCCGTCTGCCGGGCACCCGGTCCTCTACCGGCGGCGGAAACTGCCCCTCCTGATCAACTCAGGGAGGTGGCAGGCGCGTCGGTCGAACCTATGGACCACGACCCTTTGCCCCTGGATAGCGATAGCAGTGCTCCCTCGAAATCGGGTCCTCCGCGGCCGTCGAGGTGACCCCGCTTGCTAGTTGGTTCCTATCCTTATTTTTTCTCTCATTTTTATCATGGCGCTCCTTCAATGGAATATTCGCGGCATTCGTTCTAATCGGGATGAGTTAAAACTACTCCTTCGATTGCACTGCCCGCTTCTAGTCTGCCTCCAGGAAACTAAGTTGCGTCCACGTGATCGTGCAGACTTTCCACACTACACCTCTGTGCGGTTTGACCTGCCACCCGTGGAAGGTGTCCCAGCCCATGGAGGGGTTCTGATGCTCCTTCGAGACGATGTCTATTTCCATCCTATTTCCTTGCACACTCACCTACAGGCAGTTGCCGTCCGCATCACCCTATCCACATTTACCTTTTCCCTCTGTAATATTTATTCACCATCATCATCTGCCCTTACTAGGGCAGATGTGCTACACCTTGTTGATCAGCTCCCTTCACCCTTCGTGTTGATAGGCGACTTTAATGCCCACCACCCCTTATGGGGCTCTCCGGCACCTTGTCCGAGAGGCTCCCTTTTGGTGGACCTTCTCCAACACCTCGATCTTGTCTGCATCAACACCGGTGCACCAAACTTCCTTTCTGACACAACACACACTTACTCCCATATAGACCTCGCAATATGCACTCCTCAGCTTGCCGGTCGGTTTGAGTGGTATGCACTTTCTGACATGTACTCGAGTGACCATTTCCCCTGTATCATCCACATTCTGCATCATTCCCCATCTCCTCGTCCCACCAGTTGGAACGTTTCTAAAGCCGACTGGGGGCTTTATTCTACCATGGCTGTTTTTCACGATCGGGATTTTCCCACCTGTGACAGTCAGGTCGACTACCTCACAGAGGTTATTCTCACAGCTGCCGAACGTTCCATACCTCGTACTTCCTCTTCTCCACGTCGTGTCCAGGTCCCTTGGTGGACTGCAGCCTGCCGCGACGCGCTTAGAGCCCGGCGCCGTGCTTTACGCACCTTCCGCCGCCACCCGACTTTGGAGAATTGCATACATTATAAACGTATGAGAGCGCAATGTCGTCGTATCATGAACGACAGCAAGAAAGCTTGCTGGACTGCTTTTACTAGTTCTTTTAACTGTTTTACTCACTCCACGTTTGTTTGGCGTGGCCTACGCCGTCTATCCGGCATTAAGGTCCACTCCCCAATTCCTGGCCTGACCGTGGAGAATGCAGTCCTCGTGGACCCCTATGACGTTTCCAACGCATTGGGCCGTTTCTTTGCGGAGGTTTCGAGCTCTGCCCATTACCACCCTGCCTTTCTCCCTCGCAAACAGGTAGAGGAGGCCCGGCCGCCTTCTTTCCACTCTTCTAATCGTGAAAATTATAACGTCGCCTTCACCATGCAGGAGCTAGAGCGTGCTCTCGCCCTGTCCCGATCTTCTGCTCCTGGGCCCGATTCCATTCACATTGAAATGCTGAAGAACCTCTCTCCTGCGGGCAAGTGCTTTCTTCTCAGTACCTACAATCGCATATGGACTGAAGGTCATGTTCCCACAAGTTGGCGTGAAGCCACAGTTGTCCCCATCCCCAAACCAGGGAAGGACAAACATCTTCCTTCCAGCTATCGTCCTATTGCTCTGACGAGCTGTGTCTGTAAGGTGATGGAACGCATGGTTAACGCTCGGTTGGTCTGGCTCCTCGAATCTCGCCGCCTCCTGACTAATATCCAATGCGGTTTTCGTCGACACCACTCTGCTGCTGATCACCTCGTTACGTTGTCGACCTTCATTATGAACAACTTTCTAAAGAAGCGTCAAACAGTAGCAGTGTTCTTCGACTTGGAGAAGGCATACGATACCTGTTGGAGAGCGGGCATTCTCCGCACACTGCACAGATGGGGCCTTCGGGGCCGCCTTCCTCTTTTCATTCAAGAGTTTTTGGCGGATCGCAAGTTCCGGGTACGGGTGGGTTCTGTTTTGTCAGATACCTATTGCCAGGAGAACGGGGTACCACAGGGCTCCGTCTTGAGTGTGGCGCTCTTTGCCATTGCAATCAATCTGATCGTGGATTGCCTTTCAGCCGACGTTTCCGGGTCTCTTTTTGTTGACGATTTCGCAATCTATTGTAGCGCCCAGCGGACGTGCCTCTTGGAGCGTTCTCTTCAACGCTGTCTTGACCGTCTATATTCCTGGAGCATCGCAAACGGCTTCCGATTCTCCACTGAGAAAACTGTGTGTATAAACTTCTGGAGATACAAGGAATTTCTTCCACCCTCTCTACATCTCGGCCCTGTTGCTCTCCCTTTCGTGGAGACTACGAAATTCTTGGGACTCATGTTGGATCGTAAACTTTGCTGGTCCACGCACGTGTCCTACCTGGCTGCCCGTTGTGCCCGATCCCTTAATGTCCTTCGTGTCCTCGGTGGCACGTCATGGGGAGCGGACCGTACCGTCCTGCTTCACCTTTACCAGGCCATTGTTCAGTCGAAGCTCGACTACGGAAGCCTTGTATACTCCTCTGCACAGCCGTAGATTCTCCGCCGTCTCAACTCTATCCACCATCGGGGATTACGTCTGGCGACCGGTGCATTTTATACTAGCCCTGTTGAAAGTCTGTATGCCGAGGCTGCTGTATTACCCTTGACCACTCGGCGTGACATACTTTTGTCTCGGTACTCATGCCGCCTGCGGTCGATGCCCAACCATCCATCTTACAGATTATTTTTTGACGACTCACTCGATCGCCAATATCAGTTGTCTGCGATTGCCTTGCTTCCACCTGGAGTTCGGTTTCGCCGCCTACTACATCGGCTCGATTTTACCCTTCCTTCCACCTTTCGGTTGAGCGAAAGCCCATTGCCACCGTGGCATAGGGCCCCGGTTCACACTCACCTCAAACTTAGTTCGCTCTCCAAGGAGAGCACTCCGGATTTGGTATACCGCTCGAGGCTTGTCGAACTCCGTTCGCGGTTCGATAACGCCATATTTATTTACACTGATGGTTCCAAGAGCACTGCCGGTGTCGGATCTGCCTTCGTCGTCGAGGACAACCGTTTCCAATACAAGCTCCCTGACCGGTGCTCAAACTTCACGGCTGAGCTTTTTGCCCTCCACCAGGCCGTTTTGTACACCTGCCGCCACCGCCAACCTTTCTATGCCATCTGTTCGAACTCCCTTAGTGCCCTGCAGAGTCTTAAGGATCCTTTGTCGCACCATCCTCTCGTGTATCGGATCCAACGCTCCCTCCAGTTGCTCGCAGATGACAGCTGTCACGTTTCTTTCCTGTGGGTCCCTGGTCACGTAGGTGTGCCCGGGAATGAGACGGCCGACATAGCGGCCAAGGCCGCAGCACTTTTACCTCGCGTGGCTACCTTTTGCGTCCCATCTGACGATGTTCAACGGGCACTCCGCCGGAGTATCGTGTCGCAATGGCACAGTGCGTGGTTTTCAATGTCCAACAACAAATTGCGAACTGTAAAACTGATCCCGACCGCTTGGAGGACCTCCTCACGCCCCTCTCGGCGGGAGGAGGTCATCCTGGCCCGGTTGCGGATCGGCCACTGCCGTTTCAGCCACCGTCACTTGCTGTCCGCCGACCCTGCACCGCAGTGCTCCTGCGGTGAACTGCTGACCGTGTGACATGTTTTACTGTCTTGCGTACTTTTTAATCATCTCCGTGTAGCCCTTCACTTGCCGTCTACTCTGGAGGAAATTTTAGCTGATGACACACGAGCAGCTGCTCGAGTTTTGCGTTTTATCAACTTGGCCAACTTATCCAAGGATATTTAACCCTTTTAATTGTCTTTTATCTTTCGTTTTTAGCCTCTTCTGGATGTTCTGACAGTCCCCATTTTTTTTTAGGCCATAGCGAATCTATGGTTTTGACTGGGCGCTAATGACCATAGAAGTTGTGCGCCCTAAAACCACAAAAAAAAAAAAAAAAAAAAAAAAAAAAAAAAAAAAAAATCGATTTTACCCTCCCTGACACTCTTCGAATGGATGTGAGCCCAACACTACTGTGGCTTCAGGCACAGGTTCCCGTCCACCTCGAACTCGGCTCGCTTCCAAAGGTACTCCGGATTCTGTGTATTGCTCGAGGTTTGTTGAACTTCGTTCTCAGCTTGATGATAACATCTTCATCTTTACAGATGGTTCTAAGAACACTGATGGTGTCTGATCCGCCTTTGTCGTTGGGCTTCACAGCTTTCAATACAAGCTCATTGATCAATGCTCAATTTTCACAGCTGATCTTTTTTCTCTCTTATCAGGCAGTCCAATATGTTCACCGCCGCCACTACCCTTCTTATGTCATCTGCTCAGATTCCATCAGTGCCATTCAGAGTCTTAGAGACCCGTATCTGGTCCATCCTGTTGTACTCGGACTCAAACGCTCCCTTCAATTGGTAGCTGAAGACGGCTTTAGCATTCTCTTCCTATGGATATCTCCCCTGGCCATGTAGGTGTGCCGGGGAACGAGGCTGTTGACGCTGCGGCCAGGGCTGCCACTCTCCTACCTCAGACAGCAAACGTTTGTGTCCCGTCAAACATCATTCGAGGGGCTATTTGCAGGCGTATTGTTGCATCATGGCATTGGCTGTAGTCCTCGCTTCAGGACAATAAGCTTAGAACCATAAAACCGATCCTGACAGCTTGGAAGATCTCCTCCCACCCCACCCGGCGGGAGGAGGTAATCTTAGCTCGGCTGAGAATCGGTCGTTGCCGGTTCAGCCACCGACATTTATTAACCAGTATGTTCCTGTGGGCACCTGATGATGGTGCGCCATGTTTTATTGTTCTGCCCCAATTTTAATCATGTTCGTGTTGCAGTAAATGTTCCGTTCACTTTGGAGGACATTTTAAGGCGGTATTACACGACGATCCGCCGCAAAAGATATAGGTCTAGCGCGACAGCCATCTAGCGGCGAAACACATGCAACTACCGCGGAACCATGATTTTTAGCAGACACTTTATCCGTGTGCCAGAATAGAGACCAGTTCTAAACTCCCGTGAATCCGCGCATGCGCACTAAGCAGCGCTAACCTGCGCATGCGCAGAAGCGGGGATTTTAGTTGCTTTCTGCTTGTATGGTGTGTTATTGTGTATACGTAGCAGGTGCCGATTTCGTGTTACGAATTGTCTGAGTCATGCATAAACATAATTAAGATTGTAAAATATAGTGCTACTACACCTTTAAGTATTGGTCGTTTAAAGTACTGCAAATTGCACTGCATACTTCCACAACTACTTTAGATATGGAGGGCTGTGAAATTCTGTGACTAAACGCCAGGCTCTTAAATGATTCACCAGTGGCTAAAAAACGTAATGTGATGACCAGCCCGCAACATAACAGAGTATATACCGGTATTTTATAGCTGATTTAGGGCATTATGATCACAAAATATATAAGCATAAAATATAAATCTTACTTTCGAGAAGATGAAATACCTTCCCTCATGACTGTGTCACGCTTCCTAATTCCATCACCTATTAGAGATAGCAGCTTGTCAAAACAAGCCACATCCATTCTCACAAAATTTCGAAATTCTCATGGATCTTCTGGTCTGAGCTCAAGCAGTCAATAAATGCCCGTCTTCGTTTCTTCTTTGCAGCCAGCGTCGAACCCAACAACGTCTGGCTTTACGTGCTTGGGCTCTAATCTGGAGGTTAACTGTTACTGCCAGGGCAACAGCTTCAAAACTAATTGGGCCATCCATTTTCAGAATGCTGTATAAACGTAAATTTAGATGAGCATATACTTGTGTAATCAAGTGGCGTAATATAAAACAACCTTTCGTGTCTGTAATTTGGAGTAGTGGTAACACAATTTCGTGGTAGCTACATATGACTTAATAAATGACAAAATCAACTTTCCATAAAATAAAACCTTGAGCTCACAGAATTAATTTTAACGAATTATTAAATGCCAAGAAACGTTTCCCTCTGGTTCTTCTGTGGTATGAATTAATGTCTGCTAAAGATCTGACAGTTCCCTTCGCGTTTGGCGCGTTTATTGACATTAAGTGCGCATGCGTGGATTCGTGCTAAGGAATATCTGTCGTGCATCGTGTTAATAGTGGTCTACGTGAAGCAGTACGTAGTTCCAGATAATCAAGCTTGGGGCGTTGCTGCATAGACATACGCCTCAGGTGTATCGTTTAATACGGCCTTTAGCTGATGGGGCTCGGGCAGCTGCTAGAGTTTTGGGTTTTATACATATGATTAAATTGTCCAAGGACATTTAATTCCTTCTCATGATATTTTTTATTCCTTGTTTTAGTGATATTCTGAAATTCTCCTTATTGGCACCTTTTTTAACCTTGTTTAATGTCAATCTAGGGTCAGAATCAGGTGCTAATGACTACTGCATTGAGCGCACTCAAAGAAAACTGTACACCGTGGTGGTTATTGTTTTATGAATATTTTACTGTTTTGACTAGCTCTCTATTTTATTTCTGACTACCCACCAGCACATGATTTATATTTAAATATCAACAGTACACTACCAGATTTTATGCGGAGCATTATTATAAGCAGTTTTTTTGTGAGACAAGATGATACCATAGTGTGCCGAAACCAGTCATCTTAAAAAAAATTGTGATCTTGGCATCTATCCTTCAATTTAATAATATTGAGTCCTTGTTGCAGAAGTGCCTCTATTGAACCAATAAGTAATTATATTATCTTTCAATTTTAAAAAGGATTTTTAGTTTAAGCAAAATAATAATAATAATAATAATAATAATAATAATACTCTGGCACCAGATAACGTTTTGTGCTGCAGATTTTCTCGAAGTTAACGTCGTGTGGAGGTGTAGTCAATCACTGCCGTACACATTGGCCCCACCTTCTATGTAGTAACCTTGATAACGGTATACGGTGTGCTTGGTGCCATGTTTTTGTGGCTGTGTAGTTAGTTACCTTTGTTATTCAAAACACTGCACCTTTAGCAAGTCAGTTGTTTACATTTTGCTTTCCTAGTCACACAAGACAGGGTATATGTCGAAATGCTCGTTGAGCCTGGTCTAACATGGCTCAATAATTTTTTTGAGACTTTTCACAAGGAAAAAGTTGGTTTTATGATTTGGTTACATTCCTTATTACATTGTTTTCCCCCAGAAGATAAAAGTGTTTACTTCTCATATAAGTGCCATGTGGGAAACGTCTTATTTATAATTTGTTCTAAATCCATGGAGCAGTGTATTTAATCTGTATCTATATACTAATAGCACAGTCTAGTACAGCGGTACTCGACCTGCGGCCCGCGGGCCACTTGTGGTCCGCCAAGGTTTTTTTGAGTAGCCCGGCAAGCCGGTCATCCAGTATTGAAAATTTCGCAATAAAAATCTGTAATGACTGGCTGATAAACATGGGCGTGATGGTTACAGCGAAATTGCCGAAGCCAGTGCCCTGAATTTAAGCAGCTCGTACTCCACAACGCACGTCGTTTGTTGTGAAGCAGGCCCCTCTGACTGGAGCACTTGAGTGTTTGTCCCGGAGCTTCCCACTCCCTGTCCTCCCCGGGTGGCGGCTGTGGCAGCTCTGATAGCACTCACAATCGTGTCCTTTTTGGTGTGCTGAAGTGTCCGTTCTGAAACCTATCTAGTGTGACACTGTTAATCTGTCTTGCGAGCATTCACGTGAGCAAAAATGTTTCGGATGTGTGTGCCATTTTTTATGCTTACTGGGAAGGTCCATATTTGTTTGTAAAGTGTGTTGGAAAAGAACTTTGCTTAATATGCAACTCAACCATAAATATCACTACGAAAATAAACACTCCATAACACACGAATGGCAAGGTAAAAGTAAATTAATTGATACTATATTATAGACGAAAAATTCCTAGCAGAAAAAATTGTATATAAAAAAATAGACGAAGATTACTCACCAGGTGAAGGAGCACAGGTGTGACAGCAGCACAAATAAATAGAACACACATACACACAAACGCTAGCTTTCGCAGCCTAACTGCTTCATCAGGCAGAAGGAAAGCCTGGCTTTCTACAGTATGTCTGCCTAAGTGTACTTGCGTCTGTGTAAATGTGTGGGTGTGTGTGTATTTGTTTACCCTCTTTTTTCCCTCAAGGTAAGTCTTTCCTTTCCCGGGATTGGAATGGCTCCTTACCCCCTTCCTTAAAACCCTCATCATTTCCTTTTCCCTCTCCTTTCCTTCTGCCTGATGAAGCAGCTAGGCTGCGAAAGCTAGTGTGTGTGTGTGTGTGTGTGTGTGTGTGTGTGTGTGTTCTAGTTATTTGTGCTGCTGTCACACTTGTGCTCCTTCACCTGGTGAGTAATCTTCATCTATTTTTTTAATTGATACTATGCGTGACTGTGCTGAAAGTTTCAAAGTACAGCTTTTCCTTTTTAAAAGTCAGCATCAATAAAGAAATTTGGACAATTTGCCCTCTCTAAAATCCTTTAATTTACAGACATTGTAGAAATAACCTGAATATGGGTTCAAAAATTATAAAACAAGTAAAACCTTCACTCAGAGCTTTTGACACCTATTTCAGTGCGCCCACAAGATGGCCCATCAAAACCCCAATTTGAGTTGACAATAACACCGTGCGATTCAGTTGTGACAAACTGCTATTACCATTAAAGTGGAGATTTGATTTCATTTGATAAAGACAGTATCTGGAAAAATGTTACTTGAAAACTTAAACAGTGCATTACAAATTGTTGTTTTAATGTAACATGTCTCTGACGCTCAGAGTTCCTTGTGATTTGGTTGAACTAGTGTCACCGTGATGGCGCTGCCTCGAGTCCCTTGCCGCTGATGGGTGGAGCGTGAGTCCGGTGGAGGGGGCTAAGCGGGTGATTTTCGCAGGATTTAAGCTCACATGTAGACAAATCAGTACGTTGTTTTGCTTGTATTGTGCAGATGCTGTTAGAGTGAAGACTAAAGATTGAGAAAATAATTATTCACCATGTCTAAAAACAAACGAAAACTATCTGATTACAGAAGATTGTTTGAAGATCAGTGGCAAATTGACTATTTTTAGTGCAAAACAAACATAGAGCAGCAACTTGTTTAATTTGATGAGAAAGTGTTGTATTTAATACAATATTGATCGTCATTCCACAACAAAACACCGATCGTTTAGTGACACTTTTTCATGGGGATCCACCATAAGACAGGTTTAAAAAGTTCTTTGGCGCGACGACAAAACGTATGTCGACGGTGATGTTAACAAGGTGCAGCGGTAACAAAGGCATCATATTAAATTTGTTATATACTTGGTAGGCATATGAAACCATTTACTGGTGTAGAAAATGTAAAGGAGTGTTTTGTATATGCTTCCAGTGTCCTATTTGATAAATTCACCAACAAAAATTAAATAATTGGAGAAACTAAGAAGCTTCAGCTCTCAGATTCAAACTGTATTGGACATATTGAAGGTACAGCACAGGAAATTCGTGATTGCATAGCTCAAGATTTAAAAAACTGCAAGTACTTTAGCTTAGCTCTTGATTCCAGTACTGATATTTCAGAAACATCACAGTGTTCACTTTGTTAGATACTTGATACAACTCAGTTCAAGAGTGTTGGTTTTTTTTTTTTTTTTTTTTTTTTTTTTTTTTTTTTTTTTTAATTTCTCCCAACGAAAGGCCAAAACAGAGACAAAGACAATTTTAATATTATTTGCGATTTCGTTGAACAGAACAATACAGATATAAGAAAACTAGTTTCTGCGTACACCGTTAGTTGTCCTTCAATGACAGGCTCGAAAAATTGGTTCATTTTCCTGTTAAAAAAGAAATATGCTTTAACAAATCTAATACCATTTCATTGTATTATTCACCAAGAAAATTTGGCTGCACGCAGTGAAAGTCCAGAAATAGATTCTTTGATGACAACGGTCGTAAGTACAGTGCATTACATTGGAGCAGGAGAATTAAACCACAAAAGATTCAGAAGTCTTTTGGAGGAGTGGGCAGTCACTATAGTGATGTTATTTTACATACATCGGTCCGTTGGCTTAGCAGAGGTAAGGTGTTGGAAAGGTGTTTTTCTTTGCTCCAAGAAATTGTTATATTTTCAACAAAACAATAAAATGTGCATTGACTTGCAAGATGGATGGTGGTGTATTTTAACATTTCTGTGTGACATCACAAATAAACGTAACAAGTTCAGTTTGGATTTACAAGGTGAAAATAAAACATTTGCGTTTGAAGAGAAGCTGTTAATGTATAAAAACGAGATACAGAACCCAATACTGCAAAATTTTGCAAACAATGACTAAAGGTAAAAATGAAGGCATTAATATTTCGTCAAATATCTGTATGAAGATTTCAAATAGCTTAATGGTATTGTCTGAAGAATTTAAAAGGAGATTTAGTGATTTAAAGAAAATTAAGAACATGTTGTTGCTTGTAGAAAATCATTGGCACTTAGAAACAATATTCGTATCAGAACTGGTAGACCTATTGGGATGCAGTTACGTATAGCTGTATGAAGAATTTATAGAGTTTAAGAACAACACACGTTTGGAAGCTATATTTAAAGAAAAGAGGGCAGAGATGGATTGTGCCGAATTTTGGAAAATTGTGCCTGGACAATAAAGAACTGTACAAACATGTGCTCAAATTTTTTCTCACATTTTTTGCATCAAATTATCTTTGTGAATCGTCATATTCTAAAATGAAGTATGCAAAAAATATGTATCGAAATCGGCTCACTGATTATCATGTGGAAGACGTCTTACGAGTAGCATGCAGCAATCGTAAACCTGATGTAGAAAAGATTGTTAAAAAATGAACACAATTTCAATGATCTCATTTATCTGTGTATAATAATTATGGTATTAAGTAATTTACATCTCTTTTTCATTCTAATTGTGTTACTTGTCCTAACTTAGTTGATCTTATAGCCAATAGGTGTGACCGGTATATGTTGGAGTATACTTCCATTTGAATGTCGTATGTCTCGACTTCTACCAACCTCAGTAATTCTAATAGTGTGGCAAAAATCTTATATTATGTACATCAAGGAGAGGAACATAAACAATTTTATGTAGTACATTGTTACGCAGCATTACTAGTGTAATTTATAGCACAGCTGATCAGCTGTGTGCACGATTGTAAGAAAGATAGGTAAACATTATCGCTCTTACCTTCCTTCTCAGCCAGCAACAGTGTACTCCGCACTCATATATCCATTTATGCGCCGTGTAGGTCACGAATTTAAGTAGCGACAGGTAATAGTCTAGATGCCATGTATAACTAAAATATCTATCCTACCTTTTGATCAGAATGTATTTTGTACAGCTAATTAAAGTGATCAGATGTCCAGATTTGGCTGGGACAATTCCGGTTTCTTGAGTACAGTTCCATTGTCCCCATTGGGTTCTTCCGGGATGCCTAAATGTTCCGGTTTTTTGACATAAAGAACACTGTCCGTGATATGACGTGCAGTAATGAATATTAATTTTTTTCTTAAAATATTTTAATTTTTATGTATTTATGTTTTTGTATCAGGTAGCGTAATATGTTTTACTTAATTTGCTCTATTTCAATGGTACAACACACAAATATAAATTCAGAGACCAAAGGCGAGATTTCATGGCTGTACAATACAGTTCCGAGTTAGCAATTAACGTTAACTTCCGTTAAATTGTTTGTAAAGTAACACTTTAATGTTTAACCAAGTTAACTTCTTTATTAATGATTAATGAAGTGAACTTTTTGGTTAACGCTGTCCACCTCTGCCAAGTACCATAGTGGTAGTTCACAGTAATCACTCGCCCTGTCCGCCTTGGGAAAAAATAAAATAAATCGCTAAATGTCATATTCCATTGAGTAACGCACGTTACGAACAAAGATAGGCTATTTAACAAAAACGCAACTGCTTGGAAATGTCTATCGAAAGGTTGCAGCAGAGTTTCAGAGGGCCACTCAAACTTTTCAAGTTCTTATATATCTTTCTTTCAAATTCATTATGATTTGTCTAAAGAACAAGCCCAAGAATTCTAAAACCCTAAGAAAATATTAATTAACAATACATTCAGCTATATTTCAAAAGGCAACATACTTTTCTACTAACAATTATATATTAAAATAGATTTTGGATATAGTTATTTCGCAGTGTTATTTTGTTCTGTGATAATGTTGTGGCCCACTTGAAATGAAACTTTCGAGAATTTGGCTTGAGGAGGAAAAAGATTGTGTACGACTGATCTTAGGGTATATGTAAAAATTTACATCTGGCACTTTGGAATGACATTTGCGCCTCTAGCAGTGTGTCAGCCATCACGAAGCTATGGAAGTAACAATATTGCTCTGAGAAGTCTGAAAGAACACACCACACCAATCTAAAATAGATGGTGGGTTTATTGCTGTGTGCTTGGGACATGGTTTTAACTAGTTGATATGCAGATTAGTATTTAATATGAAAATTTTTACTCGATCTGCAGATTAGTATTTGAAATGATAATGGGGACTAATTGTAATCTGAACATTTATTTAGGTTTTTATCATGAAATCAGAGTAATTGGGTCACTACCTATGTTTTCCTAAACATAGAAAAAATAATCCTGGCCTATCTGAGCAGTGGTTTCCAGAACTCACTTGATAAAATACCCACTCAGTTAACTCAATTACTACACATTAGCAATATGTCAGTGGCTGTAAGACACATGTCAATGTGCAATCCCCATCTTTCTGAAAAAACTTCAGTCAACACAACAAACTTAATGGCTTATTTTCTTAATTTTTAATCATTATCTTCTCCTCCAAAATAGTGATAGGGAATGATGAATGAGAGTAGTCGACACAGATATCTGCTAACAGTTTGTTTTATTACCAAATAATTATGAACACTGGACAGTACTAAATGACAGCTGTCACAGTTACACCCATAGATTTGTTTAACCAGATGCTAAACTATTCACAAATAAACACAATCAATCCTGCGTGCATGTGGACACACATACACACACACGCACACACATATACATATGCACGGGAGCCTGTGAACATGCCCCACTAAAATCAAATACACTTTAGTCTGGTAAGTAGCAAAGGTTTTAATCTCCAGTGTCTGTTAACGTGGTAGGATCAGACACAGATGATACTTCCTGAATCAGCTGGGACTTTGCAATATTTAACTCCAGTATATAAATGTTTCATTGGCACAGGTCACCAGTTCGGAACAGTTATCATAACAAATAGGTCGGTGCACTAGTTCTGCAATCAGCTGAAATATTTCAATGTTCAGTAACAGAATAGGCGATAAGTGTCAAGTGCAAAGTATCCATCATAACTATATAAATCCCACTAAGAACAAAACATAGAAATTATGGGCAAATTCGAACTACAGCGACTCTCACCCAAACAATAATACAGACACACAGAGGTGCTTCTAACTGTTGTTGTTGTGGTCTTCAGTCCGGAGACTGGTTTGATGCAGCTCTCCACCCTACTCTATCCTGAGCAAGCCTTTACATCTCCTCATAATAACTACAACCCACATCCACTTGAATTTGCTTACTATACGCGTCTCTTGGTCTCCCTCTGCGATTTTTACCCCACACACTTCCCTCCAATGCTAATTTAATGATTCCCTGATGTCTAAGAATGTGTCCTACCAAGCGATCCCTTCTTTTAGTCAGGGTATGCCAAAAATTCCTTTTCTCATCAATTCTGTTCAGTACCTCTTCATTAGTTATGCGATCTACCCACCAAATCTTCAACATTCTTCTGTAGCACCACATTTCAAAAGCCTCTATCCTCTTCCTGCCCGCACTGCTTATCGTCCATGTTTCACTCCCGTACAAGGCAACACTCCACACAGATGCCTTCAGAAAAGACTTCCTTACACTTAAATTAATATTCGATGTTAGCAAATTTCTCTTTTTAAAAAAAGCTTTTCTTCCCATTGCCATTCTGCATGTTATATCCTCTGTACTGCAACCAACGCATGTTATTTTACTACCCAAGTAACAAAACTCATCTACCACCTTCATTGTTTCGTTACCTAATCTAATTCCTTCAGCATCGCCTGATTTTCTAAGACCGCATTCCATTATTTTTGTTTTGCTCTTGTTAATGTTCATTTTATACGCTCTCTTCAACACACTGTCCATTCCATTCAACTGCTCTTCCAGGTTCTTTGCTGTCTCTGACAAAATTACAATTCATCAGCCAACACAATTATTTGTTCCCCCTGAACTTTAATCCCTATTCCAAATTTTTCCTTGCGTTCCTTCACCGCCTGCTCGATTTACTGATTGAATAACATCGGAGAAAGGCTACAACTCTGTCTTAATCCCTTCCCAACTGATGCTTCCCTTTCATGCCCTTCGAGTCTAATAACTGCGGTCTGGCTTTTGTACAAGTTGTAAATAACTCTCCTTTCCCTGTATTTTACCCCTGCTGACTTCTAACTGAACTAATCAAATGTGGAAACTCCATGTGGGCTGGGTGCCACTGTCAGTCCTCCTCTCCTCCTCATCCTCCCACACAACTGACCTGCTCTCTGGCCGTCTCCTCTCAGCCATGCCTCTCACCTAGCAAACCAACCTCATCTAATGGGCTATCCAATTAAAACACTATAGACCTGATGATGGATTGTCCATTCAAAGCTGTAACAACCTCAGTGCATCTGAGATCAAATGGGGTCGACTGTGTCAGAAGAAGTTACTATTTCTGCTGTGTGTGGTGCTATGCACCAACTGTTGCCTCAGCGGCTACTACTATGAAGAAACTGAAACAATTGTCATTAAATACAGTTGTTGAAGCTAAAGTTCAAATAGAAGACACTATGCTTTCCAAACTAAAAACTTTATGAAAGGACTGTCGCAGGAAAGATGCAGCTTAAACGACAAACTAAAGAACCAAGTTCATAAAATTCACATTATCTACATCTACATAGATACTCTGCAAATCACATTTAAGTGCCTGGCAGAGGGTTCATTAACCACTTTCATAACTTTTCTCTACCATTCCATTCTCTAATAGCATGTGGGAATAAAGAACACCTAAATCGTTCCGTTTTCGATCTGATTTCTCTTATTTTATTGGGATGGTCATGTCTCCCTAAGTAGGTGGGTGCTAGCAAAATATTTTCACATTCATAAGTAAAAGTCGGTGATTGAAACTTCGCAAACAGATCACGGCGTAATGAATAACGTCTTTCTTTTAATGATTTCCACCCCAATTCGTGCAACATTTCCGTGACGCTTTCCTCCCCGTAACGTGATAAAACAAAATGAGCTGCCCTTCTCTGAACCTTCTCAATATCTTCTGTCAGTCCCACCTGGTGAGGGTCCCACAAGGGGCAACAGTACTCCAGGAGAGGACACACAAGTGTGATGTAGGCAGTCTCTTTGGTGGAGCTGGTGCATCTTCGAAGCGTTCTGCCGATGAAACGTAACCTTTGATTCGCCTTCCCCACTATATTTTCTATGTGTTCTCTCCAGTCAAAGTTGTTCGTAATTGTAACTCCTAGGTATTTGGTAGAATTTACGACCTTAA
This sequence comes from Locusta migratoria, assembly GCA_026315105.1. NCBI lineage: Eukaryota > Metazoa > Arthropoda > Insecta > Orthoptera > Acrididae > Locusta > Locusta migratoria. The sequence continues at coordinate 120,362,286 of CM048754.1, forward strand.
GGTTTGACTGATTTATCGCGTAATTGAAGTTCAGTGGATTTCTTTTAGTGGTCATGTGTATTACTTCACACTTTTCTTTATTTAGTGTCAATTGCCAATTTTTGCACCAAGTAGAAATTTTGTCTAAATCGCTTTGCAGTTGCTTTTGATCCTCTGTTGACTTCACTAACCGATAAACGACAGCATCATCCGCAAACAGTCTAAGGGAGCCATTCAGATTGTCTCCTAAGTCGTTTATAAACACGAGGATGAGTAGGGGACCTATAACGCTTCCCTGTGGAATGCCAGATATCACTTCTGTTTTACTCGATGACTTACCGTCAATTACAACGAACTGTGTCCTTTCTGATAGGAAATTGTGAATCCAATCACACAATTGGGAAGATATTCCATAAGCACGCATTATCTGAGGTCGTAATAAAAAAATTACCACTCTCAAGTGAATAAATAATGAAACAGATCTAATAATGGAAAGTCCCGGTTGGAACTAACAATATAGTAATAAGGACAGTATACAACTCGCCGCAGAGACGTGGCGACAGCCACATAAGACTCACACACTTACAACACTTTCAGCTATCGCCCGTGGCCTTCTTCAGGAAGTAGAACATTCATGCAATCTCACAGTTATACAACCGTCACCACCAGCTGTCGCACTTAGAATTCGAAACGAGTTGTAAAATATCATTACTACTAAAGTGGTAAGTAATGAAACGGTGGGTCATTTGGCAATACCGCTTACTGAAAGGTTATAAATATGGCAGATTTTATTTTAAATGTCGTAGCTGTGCTTGTTCTCATTTTGTTGGTGATGTTCCAGAAAAACTGATTCTACATCTTTCTGATAAAATCAAGATAGGAAGCAAAGACTACTTGTCTAAAGAATGCAGAATTGTTGTGTAGCTTCGTAGTTGATGAGCTGTCATGTAACACATTGACTGCCGTTATGTCAGAGGCACGCTAGAGCCGCCTGCTATCGCCACCGTCGGCCACACAGCAGATGACGTATTAGGCCACTTATGTGGTATTTTTTGCCAATAAATTCTGTATAGGAAAGTGACCAACACTTGGTAGTGCTCTTGTGTATAAATATTAGTAGTTTTGCTCAAGCAGATAACTTCCTTTGCTTAAGAAACTTGCAAATAATCGAAGCTCCGAACAGGTGAAATGAAAGGAGCTGCATGCTTAACTCCACAAGAGTTCCGCTCAGAAGACCTTCCAACAATCGGCAGACGGCACTTTGCAGAGGCCGGCTGAATGACACGAAGTAAACAGCTGGGGTAAGGAGTGCCAAGGCTGTTGAGGCGTACTAGTGGTCCGTGTTCCACCCCGTCAGCCTAAAATTTCTCAGCCAGTAGCGGACCAATCTGCTCGTACCACACTGAGCATCGCCCCCTAAAGCAAAATTCACACTTAGGCCACTGTAGTGAGGATATTACCCCATGCCATCACCACCTCCTGTTGTAGGCTCACCAAACTGGCACTGAGTTTTAGTATGGCTGCGGTCGAAGCCCTGGCACTGAAGTCCATTCCCCAATCCATGGCCTGAACATAGCAGACGAAGTTCTTCTGGAACCCTTTGATGTCTCCCTTGCTTTGGGCCGATCTTTTGCTGAGGTCTCAAGCTCATCTCACAACGAACCTGCCTTCCTCCCCTGAAAACAGAGCAAGGAGACACAATCGTGAAAGTTAAAATGCCACTTTCACCATGCAGGAGCTCCAACATGCCCTTGTCTTCTTCCAAACCTCAGCCTTGGAACCCGATGCCATTCATATTCAGATGTTGGAAGAACCTCTCGCCTGCAGGTAAATGCTTTCTTCTTCGCACTTATATTCGTGTCTGGACTGAAGGTGAAGTTCCCACTCGTTGGTGTGAAGCAATTGTTGTCCCCATACCCAAACCAGGGAAGCGTCGTCTTCAACGTTGCCTGGACAGTCTCTATTGCTGGATTGTTGCAAATGGCTTCCATTTCTCCCATGACAAAATGGTCTGTATCAACTTCTGGCCCCCCTCAGGGGCTCAGCATTAATTTGATGAGTACGGGCTTAGCGAACTCGGGATCCTGAGGCGTGGGCTGTGTCGCGCCAACAGTCCGCTACACAGTAAGCTCGGTGCGTGCTTCAACGAACATTGTTCGGCACGACGGTGGAATGTTGTACCTTTCAGAGCCCGGGAATCTTGGCTTAATCGCCCGGGTTGCGAGATCGGTACAAACCTCCATAAAAAACCCAACAATCTCAAGGTATGCTACATGCTGAGGAGATGCATGGCTGTTGAGGTTGAACAGTGGCTAGCGAGCAACCTCTGAGGAACCTGCCGCACCTCAGTTGTATAAGGCTTACCCAGGCAAGTGGGGCTGTGTCTGGGTGGACCTTTAGCTCCCTGGCTGCTCGTGGAACAACCATGAAGTGATCATGAAACATTGCTGGACGTACAACCAGTGTCTAAGTGTGGGAAGTCAGATTTTGATGCCACAGCATACGACCCTAAGTCGTTTCCTTCCCTGGCATGGGAGGTACACAGGCCTTAAACAGATCAGATCCATACTCGCCGCAATATCTCGTTTGCTCCCATACTGGTGGTGAATCTTTCTCGTCCACCAAGCCACAGTTCTTCGTTGACCAGCTCGAAGACAAGTATGGTGAGGTGGCGTCTTTCTCCAAAATGAGGAGTGGGGCTGTCTTGATTCAGACAGCATCGCCAACCTAATTAAGGCATTACTTGCCTGTCAAGCTGGGTAATATTTCCATCTCTATCACAACCCACAAGACGCTCAACATGGTCCAGGGTCTCATTTATCACCAGTATCTCCTGTCACAGTCAGATGACGAGCTGCGCGCAAACTTGGAGCGGAGAGGTGTTCACTTTGTTAGGTGCTTCTATAGGGGACCAAAAGATCATAGGATTGCTACTGGTGCATTCATCCTGGTCTTCGAAGGCGATACAGTACCTGAGGTCAAGGTAATGGTGTACCGGTGCGACGTCAAGCCGTACGTCCCCCCCCCCCCCCCCATGAGGTGTGAGGTGCTTCAGGAGGTTCGGGCATATGTCCCCCCGATGTACTTCCAGCCCTACATGCAGAGAATATAGGCATACGTCACATCTGGATGCTCCATTTTCATATGGGTCACAAACAGGCCTGACCTTATTAACGATGTCTGTGTAGAGACAAGAATTAGTGATCATGATATCGTCATAGCGTCGATGGTGACCAAAGTTCATAAACCAATCAAGAAGGCTAGGTGCGTGTTTTTGTTGGGAAGAGCTGATAAGCAAATGTTATGATCACACTTAGAAAATGAATGGGCATCATTTAATTCTGGGACTATGGATGTAGAGGAATTGTGGACTAAATTTAAGTGCATTGTTAATAACGGGTTAGAGAAATATGTGCCAGTAAAGACGATTAAGGATGGAAAAGATCCACCGTGGTATAATAATAATGTTAGAAAGCTGCTGAGAAAGAAAAGGCTGTTGCACTCTCAATTCAAAAAAGAACACGCAAACGATGACAGGCAAAAGTTAGTAGAGATTCATGCGTCTATAAAACGATCGATGTGCGAAGCATACAATAATTATCACAGCCATACTTTAGCAAAAGATCTTTCCGAGAACCTGAAAAAATTCTGGTTCTATGTAAAATAGAAGCGGGTCAAAGCCCACTGTCCAGTCACTCGTTAATCATTCCGAGGCAGTAATAGAAGAAAGCAAACGGAAAGCTGAAGTTCTAAATTTAACCTTTAAGAAATCTTTCACACAGGAGGACCGCACAAATGTACCATCATTTGATCAACGTACTAATTCCGAAATGGGGCACATAACAATAGGTATTTCTGGTGTACAGAAGCAGCTGAGAGAGCTAAGTATGAAAAAGTCTGCTGGTCCGGATGGAATACCAGTTTGGTTTTACAAAGACTATTCTGCGGCGTTGGCCCCCTACTTAGCTTGCATTTATAGCGCATCTTTAATTCAGCGCAAAGTTCCTAGTGATTGGAAAAAAGCGCTCCCGTGTATAAGAAAGGAAAGAGAACTGACCCATACAATTACAGGCCAATATCGTTGACTTCAGTTTCATGTAGAATTTTAGATCATATTCTCAGTTCGAATGTAGTAAATTTCCTTGAAATGGAAAAGCTTCTTTCCATGAATCAGCACGGGCTTAGGAAACATCGTTCATATGAAACTCAGCTTGCCCTTTTCTCACATGATATCTTGTGAGCCATGGACGAAGGGCAACACGGATTGTGTTTTTCTCGACTTCAAAAAGGCGTTCAACGCGGTGCCACACTGCAGACTGCTAACGAAGATGCGAGCTTATGGAATAGGTTCACAGATTTGTGACTGGCTGGAAGACTTCCTAAGTAATAGAACACAGTACATTGTTCTCGACGGCGAGTGTTCATCAGAGACGAGTGTATCGTCAGGCGTGCCCCAGGGGAGTGTGATAGGACTGCTATTATTTTCTATCTGTATAAATGATCTGATGGACAGAGTAAGTTGTAATTTGCGGCTGTTTGCTGATGATGCTCTGGTGTATGAAAGGGTGTCGTCTGTAACTGACTGTAATAGCATACAGGATGACTTGGACAAAATTTATAGTTGGTGCGAAGATTGGCAGCTAGCTCTCAATGTAGAAAAATGTAAGGTGGTGCGCATAATGTTTGAATACAGCATTAGTAGTGAGCTTCTTGATGTCGTCGCGTCGTTCAATTATCTAGGCGTAACATTGCAGAGCGATATGAAATGGAACGAGCATGTAAGGACAGTTGTGAGTAAGGTGGACAGCCGACTTTGGTTTATTGGGAGAATTTTGGGAAGATGTACTTCACCTGTAAAGGAGACTGTGTATGAAACGCTTGTACGACCACGTCTTGAGTATTGCTCAAGTGTTTGGGACCTGCAGCAGATCAGTTTAAAGGAAGACATAGAGGCAGTTCAGAGACGAACAGCTAGATTTGTTACCGGTAGGTTCTACCAATGCGCGAGTGTCATGGAAATGCTCTGGCAACTGAATTGGGGATCGCTGGAAGAAAGACGATGTTCTTTTCGTGAATTTCTGTTAAGTAAATTTAGCGGGCCAGAATTTGAAGTTGAGTGTAGTACGATCTTGCTGCCGCCTACTTACATTTCGCCAAGACAAGATAAGAGAAATTAGGGCTTGTACGGAGGCATATAGGCATTCTTTTGTTTCCCCGTTCAATTTGGGAGTGGAATAGGAAAGGAAATGCCTAGTAGTGGTACAGTGTACCCTCCACCACGCACCTTACGGTGAATTGCGGAGTATGTACGTAGATGTAGATGTGTGAACTGTGGCCAATTACATCTGCCTTGCTCGCCTGACTGTACTGTTCTGCATAAGGAACAGAAGATCATGGAGATAAAGACTCTAGACCGACTTACACATACTGAGACGAGGAGAAAGTATGAGCACCTCCATCCAATGCGCCTGACTACATCTTTTGTTGCCATTGCATCTTCCCCACTTTTGCCGAGTACGACTCCCAAAGTACCGCCTCCTTCTAAGGGCCAGCAATCTGCCGCCATTGCATCAATGGATGGGGATACTCCTCCATCCATTCCTGATCACCTGCTGTGGGGGCAACTCCCGCACAACCGTCAGCGACTCCAGTCCCCACCTCCCGGCTGGAGAAGGAACAGCCTCATCCAGCACCTCTCACTCAGAAGGGGTCCCTCAGGGCAGCCCCTTCCGAGAATTCTCACAGTGCTTCAGAGGTTATCCAAACTGCCGGTTGAAGGGCTTCTCGCTCTTCCACACCTGAAGTCACCGAGAAGCCCATCAAATCAAAAGGGCAGCGGGAGGGTAAGAAGCCAAAGCCACGTAGAAAGAAGGAATCTGTGGTGGCTGCGAAGTCACAGCTTCCCTCGTCTTCTACTTCAGAAGATGAGTTAGAGATCCTCATATCACCTGAGGGTATCGCTGTGACTGATGCACCAGATCCTATGATTCTTGATTCAGCAGAGATGGAACGTTTGGCAGTAGATGTTCCCATGGAATAACCTGCTCTATATTTTTATCATGGCCCATCAGCTCAAAGACACTGTCATTCTCCAGTGGAACTGCAGCAGTTTTTTCTCCCACTTGGCTGAGCTGCGTCAGCTTTTGAGCATCACACCTGCTCTCTGCATTGCTCTCCAGGAGACCTGGTTTACCTGGTTTCTAAAAATTCGGACCCCTGCCCTTCGTGGGTACAGGGAATATTACTGTAATCGGCATGCGTATAACAGAGTCTCAGGCAGTGTCTGTGTGTATATCCGTAACTCTGTGTATAGTGAACATGTGCCCCTTCAGACACCATTAGAAGCTGTGGTTCTCAGGGTAAGGATACCACAAGACATAACCATCTGCAGCCTGTATCTTCCACCAGATGGTGATGTACCACCGCATACATTGTCTACACTGATCTCGCAGCTCCCGCCGCCTTTTCTACTTCTGGGTGATTTCAACGCCCATAATACTTTGTGGGGTGTTGCAATAGTCAGTGGTCGCGACAGAGGTTGAGAACTTGATATCCCAGCTCGACCTCTGTCTTCTAAACACTGGAGCCTCCACGCATTTCAGTGTGGCGCATGGCTCTTTTTCAGATATTGACCTGTGAGTCTGCAGCCCTAGCCTCTTGCCATCTGTCCATTGGAGGATGCATGACGATTTGAGTGGTAGTGATCACTTTCCTATCTTAATATCACTACCCCATCATCACTGCCCTGGACACCTTCCCAGATGGGCTTTAAACAGAGCAAATTGGGATCAATTCGTTTCTGCTGCCGCTCTTGGACCTCTCCCAGATGACTCTATTGATGTGGTGGTTGCGACTGTCACTCAGAACACTTTATCTTCTGCAGAGCACACAATCCCTCTTTCATCGGGATGCTGCCGGTCAAAGACAGTGCCTTGGTGGTCGCGCAGACGCCATTCGAAACCATCGGCATGCTCTTCAGTGCTATAAACAACACCCGTCGCTCGAAATTTTATCGCTTTTAAATAACTCTGTGCTCGTGCTTGCCAGATAATACGGAGGCACAAACAGAAATGTTGGGAATGTTGTGTGTCCACCATAGGGTCAGGAACCTCTTTCACAAGTCTGGACAAAGATCCGACGCCTGTATGGCTACCAGTCCCAAGCAGCAATACCCGGGATCTATATCCAAGGGGCTGTATGTACGGATCAAGGCGCTATCGCCGAGGCTTTTGCTGAGCAATATGCTCGCGCCGCTGAATCTGGAAATTATTGACCTGTCTTCCACACATTAAAACAGTGACTGGAATGCAAAAACCTCTCATTTACTTCACGCCACCCTGAGGGATATAACGCACCGTTCAGCAAGTGGGAGCTCCTCAGTGCCCTTGCTCACTGTCCTGACACCGCCCCTGGGTCGGACAGACTTCACAATCAGATGTTAAAACATCTATTTGATGCCTCCAAGTGCCAAGTTCTTGCACTGTTTAACCGCGTCTGGAGCAACGGTGTCTTTCCGTCACAGTGGCTTGCAAGCACCATCGTCCCAGTGCTCAAGTCGGGTAAAGACCCGCTAGATGTAGACAGCTGTTGGCCCATCAGCCTTACCAACATTCTATGCAAACTGCTAGAATGCATGGTGAGCCGGCAGTTGTATTGGCTCCTTGAATCTCGGGGCCTGCGGGCTCCATGCCAAGGTGGTTTCCACAAGGACCTTGGATAACTTAGTCCATCTTGAGTCTGCCATCCGGACAGCGTTCTCTCGACGTCACCATCTGGTAGCCGTGCTCTTTGACATGTCGAAGGCGTATGATACGACCTGGCGACATCACATTACATGGGTGGGGTCTCTGAGGCTCACTCCCAGTTTTTATCCAAAACGTTTTAGCTGTTCATACCTTTCATGTTCAAGTTGGTGCATCCTCTAGTACCCTGCATGTCCAGGAGAATGTGGTGCCTCAGGGCTCTGCCTTTGTTTTTGGTAGCCATTAATGGCTTAGTGGCAGCAGTTGGGTCATCAGTATCCCCTTCATTGTATGCTGACGACTTCTGCATCTATTTTAACTCGTCTAGCATGTGTGTTGCAGAACGACAGCTGCAGGGAGCCATATGTAAGGCACAGACATGGGCTCTCTCTCATGGGTTCCAATCCTCTGCTGCCAAAAAGTGTGTTATGCACTTCTGTCATCGACGGCCAGTCTACCCACATCCAGAGCTGTATCTTGATGGCCAACTATTTAATGTAGTTGAAACGCACTGATTTGTAGGACTGGTATTTGATGACCGGCTCACATGGCAACCACATATTCGCCAGCTGAAACAGAAGTGCTGGTGTCACATCAACACCCTCCACTGCCTTAGCAGTACCGCATGGGGTGCAGATAGTACTACCCTGCTGCGTTGTTACAAAGCCCTTATTCTGTCGCGTTTGGATTACGGGAGTGTAGTATATGGTTTCACATCGCCCTCGGCGCTGCAGGTGTTGGATCCTATCCACCACTGTAGATTTAGGCTCGCGACAGGGGCTTTCCGAACCAGCCCTGTGGACAGTCTCCTTCTGGAGGCTGGGGTACCACCTCTACGATTCAGGTGGCAACATCTGCTGGCGAATCATGCAGCCCATGTGTATGGCATCCTCACTCATCCCAACTACCGTCTACTTTTTCCGAACAGTGTACTCCATATCCTACAACGGAGGCCAAGGTCGGGTTTGACGGTTAGTGCCCGTGTTCGGTCTCTCCTGAGTAACCTGGAGTCTCTTCCTTTGCCATCTCTGATCAAATTCCAGTCACTTACGCCACCATGGTGTATTCCTCGACCTGTTACTCGACTGGACTTGTCGCTGGGCTCCAAACACTGTCTACCCTGAGATCCTTTGCCGCCAATTTCTATCAATTCTTGAAGAATACCGGGGCTCCACGGTTATCTACACGGATGGTTCGATACCAGAAGGTCTTGTTGGCTTTGCCTATATGTACACGGGATACAACGAACAGCACTCCTTACCGGAGGGCTTCAGTGTGTTCACAGCAGAGCTGGTGGCCATCCTCCATGTACTCGAGCATATTTCTGCCTGCCCCGGGGAGTCCTTCCTCATTTGCAGTGACTCCCTGAGCGGCCTACAGGCTCTCAATCATTGCTTCCCTCGCCATACTTTGCTTCAGGCCATCCAAGAATCCGTCTATGCCATCAACCGACGTGGGTGGTCAGTGGTCTTTCTATGGACTCCAGGACACATTGTTATCAACAGGAACGAGCTAGCCAATAGGTTAGAAAAGGAGGCTATCCATAAACCTACCTTGGTTATGGGTATCACAGTTAATGACCTCCGTTGCCTTATATCGTCGTGGCATAATGTATGGTCCTCGCTTACAAATAAGAAGCTTCAAACCATTAAACCGCTTCTGGTGGCTTGGAAGACCCTCTCACATCGCTCGCGATGAGAAGAGGTCATCTTGGCCCGGTTGCGGATCGGACATTGCCGGTTCAGCCACCGCCACTTGCTAACTGGTGACCCCACACTGTTGCGTTCCTCTGGTCACCCGCTGATGGTGCGCCATGTTTTATTGTCTTGTTCAAATTTTACTCGTGTTCTGATTGCACTGAATCTAATGGATACACTAGAAGAAATTTTAGCTGATGACGCACAAGCTGTTGCTCGAGTATTGAATTTTATCAACTTGACCAATTTGCCAAAGGACATTTAGCTCTTCCTTTTGTTGTATTTTATCCTATGTTTTTAACTGTCTTCATATAGGCTTATTATCCTTGGGTATATCTCAGTTTTTATCTGGGTGCTAATGACCTCAGCAGTTGTGCATGCTAAAACCACAAAAAAAAAAAAAAAAATAAAATAAAATAAATAAATAAATAAATAAATAAATAAATAAAAATAAAATAAAAAAAGAAGAAGAAGGAAAGAAAGGCCGAGTGGTTATTCTGAGATCTCCCCTAATGTTGGAAGTAGGCTCCATGTCCTGTCATAGCTTGCCTTTTATCTGAAGTTTTCTCTCTTGTGCATCTGAAACTGCTTTCTCGTCCCTGCCACAAGCAGCCCACAGAAAATATTGTTGGGAAATTCATACACCTGATGCCGTACCTTCCATCACCTATTTCCCAACCAATAAATGATAGATGATTTCAAAATGAGAGACAAAAATATGCTAAAAACTATTATTCCCAACATCTGTCAAAAAATAAATAAGTAATGTGTTATTCAGGAGCACTCCGTATTTTCATGTTAATTTTCATAATTAATAATACGACATATTCTCAAAATGAGTTCTTGTCATGAAACACTAAATATGTTGTTTTCAGTGGTCCATAAAGTTTTTGTGATGAACACTGCTGCTGCATTAGTGCCAGTTAAGAGATAGTACACATTTTTGCACCAGGTATCTTCAAATGCATTGGTGTCATAATTAGAGAGTCTGACTATGCCTTTCAGTTTCCATCTGGATCATTGTCCCCCTATTAAAACCCACCTATTCAATGATAACATTGATGTCTTGTCTGGTGTTAAGCCTGTTACTTCAAAATCATTCTTGACTGAGTCAACTTTCTCCTTAGACTACCTAGACTCCTGTTACTCTCTACTGCTGAACACAAGCCTCTTTGGTAACCTTGCTTTTTTTCCATCCACGTAACATGACCCACTATCTCAGCTTGTTTACTCTATTTGCTTCATTTAAGGTGTTCACTCCCAGTTTTTCCTCATTATGCATACTGTCCTGTCATTGTTCTCTGCTAAAGACCTTGGTGCCGTGTACCCAAAACCCCCCATATCCATCCATCCAACCCATTGTTCCCCTCTAATAGTACTTGTAATCATCATTAATAATTTTTTATCTGTAATGTCAACCTTATTAATAAGGTATCCTGTATCCTGCCCAGATTTCACTCCCATATAACAAAATTTGGTTTGAAAGAAAAATAAGGTGTGCTGCTAACATAGTCTTAATACTGACTTCCATCTTGCAGAAGAGTAGATCGTTGCTGAGCACTCACTGTATTAGCTTTGATACACATTGATTTCAGTTCTTTCAATATATTATCATCCTGTGACCATCTTAAGAACTTGAGACTGCCTACTTATTCTTTGTTCCTCCCATTTTGCACTCAATCTGTTTAAATCTCTTCTCAACAGACATTGATTTTGATTTGAAGATGCTGAAATTCATAGCAAAACCTTTACATCTCTGTACTAACCCTGAAATATTAGATTGCAACCTTTCAATCGAATCCTGAGTCATTAGCTTACGTGAGACTGCTTTTTCTTTCCACCTATTTCAATGTAACCCTGCCAGTCTAATGTTTTTAACATTTTAGCCATAAATAGTATGAACAAAAGTGGTGACAGTTCACAGCCTTGTCTTACCTATGAAACTACCTTAAACTGTGAACTTAATTTGCCTTCTAGACCTGCTCTAACTGCTGGCTGACAATCTTCATGTAGACCTTTAATTGCCTGTAGAAGTTAGCCTCATATTACATAATTTTGTAAAACTGATAATAGCTTCCTTCTAGGAACACGGTCATAAGCCTTTCCTAGATCTATAAAACATAGATAGAATTCCTTGTTCTACTTGTAGCACTTCTCCATTATTTGCCATAAGCCGAACATCCGGTCCTGACATCCTCTAAGAGGCCTAAACCCACCCTGATTTTCCTCAAACTCATGTTCAACTAATATTTGCACTCTTTTCACCATACCTCAGAATATTTTGCCCACAGCACTAATTAGAGATACTGCTTTAGTTATAAACTTTTGTTTCCATGTTTGGAAATTGGTGTGATTACTGCTGTCGTGTAGTCAGACAGACCGTGTCCCGACTCCCACGCAATTTCAATTATCCAGTGTAACCATTTGAGACCTGACATTCCACTGTAATTGATGAGTTTAGACTTGATTTTCTCTAACCCTGCCTCTTTATTGTATTGCAATCTATTGATCATTTTCTTCACATCCTCAAATGTGATCATGTTTCCATCATCTTTCCTGTCCCATTATACCTCAAATCTGACACATCACTGAATGTTTAATCAACATTGAGCAACTCTTCAAAATATTCACCCCTCAGGGGATCAGCATTAATTTGCTGAGTTGGGTTTGGCGAACCCGGGGTCCGGAGCTGTGGGCTGTGTCACGCCAACAGTCCCCTACACCGTAAGCTCTCTGCATGCTTCAACGACCATCGTTCAGTGCGACAGTGGACTGTTGTACATTTCAGAGCCCGGGGATCTTGGCTTAATCGCCCGGGTCGTGAGGACAGTACAAACCTCTATAAAAAAAACTCAATCTCAAGGTGTGCTACATGCCGAGGAGATGCATGGCTGTTGAGGCTGCACAGTCACTAGCGAGCAACCTCTGAGGAACCTGCCACACCTCAGTTGTATAAGGCTTACCCAGGCAAGTGGGGCTCTATCTGGGTGGACCCTTATTTCCCTAGCTGCTCTTGGGAACTCCATGAAAAGACCACGGAACGTTGGCAGAAGTACAACCACTGTCTTGAAGCGCGATAGAGGGCATTACAACGCTGCACAATATGACCCCCAAAGGTTTCCTTCTCTGTCCACACCATGGGAAGAATGTAGGGCAAAAATTCAAGATGAGGCTTATGCCTCAAAATATCTGCTCTGTACGCGAACTGATGGGAAATCATTTATGGTAACAAAGCTAATGTTCTTTGTCGAACATTTAGAGGATAAGTATGGAGAGGTGGAGGGTATGTCTAAGATGAGATCTGGGTCAGTTCTTATAACGACATCATCTCGACGTGCAGTCACGGGCCTTGCTAGCCTGCGACAAGCTGGGTGATGTTTCTGTTTCCATCACGCTACATAAGAGCTTAAACATGGTCCAGGGCATCATTTTCCACAAGCATCTTCTGCTCCACGACGAATTGAGAGCTAACTTGGAGCGGCGAGGTGTGCATTTAATCCACCACATCTATAGGTGATTCATTGCCTGAGAAAATCAAGGTTATGATCTATCGGTGTGACATCAAACCCTAAGTTCCTCTCCCTATGCACTGCTTCAAGTGCTGGATGTTTGGACATATATCCTCCCAATGTGATGGCAACCCAACATGTCGGGAGTGCGGGCATGCATCCCACCCCACTTCCAGTGTGCGTCAATTGCAACCAGCAGCATCGTCCTTGTTCACCCAACTGCTCTGTACTCCACAAAGAGCATAAGATCATGGAGTACAAGACCCTGGACTGCCTGACATACGCAGAGGCCAGGCGTAACTATGCGAAACTCCAACCAGTGACCATGACGACACCATACTCTACAGTAGCTTCATTGTCGATCCCCACAGTCACCAAACCACAGAGTGTACCAGCAATGCCAGCGGGCCCCCAGGCCCGATCCACTGCACCTGCCCCCTTTACAGTTGGGGGCGCTACTCTTTCGGTTGCTCCCACACTTTTCACATTGGGATCAACAGACAAACCATCACAGAGGACGTCAGTCCCCACCCCACTGCCAGAGAAACAACAGCCTTTCCAGCTCCTCTCACCCAGAAGGAGTCCCACTGGACACTCCCTTCCGAAACTTCTCTCCGTGGGAAAGTGGATCCCAGCAAATTGCTGAAGGAACCCCGAGCTGCTGATCGAAGGGCCTCCAGCTCTTCGTCAGCCCCTGCAGCCCTTGTTGAGTAGCCCACACGGTCCTTAACACCGAAGGGCCAGTGAGAGGGCAAAAAACTGAACAGGAAGAAGAAGGAAACATGAGTGGCTTCAAAGCCACCTACACCCACATCCTCTGCTTCAGAGGATGAAGTCGAGATCCTCGCTTCCCCTGAGGATCTCGCAGTTCTTGATTTGCCTTACTGTAGGATATCTGCACAACCGGAATCACTTGAATCTATGGTCTTAGATTCTGTAGAGCCTGACCAGAAGGCAGCAGATGTTGCTATGGAATGACCTCCATCTTTTATTTCTCTTCTTTTATGGCCTTACAGCGGGGAGAACAAGGCATTCTCCAGTGGAATTGTGGTGGCTTCTTTAATCACCTGGCCAAAGCTGCGACAATTACTGTGCTGCTACCCAGCATTTTGTATCGCCCTACAGGAATCATGGTTTCCAGCACAGCAGACCCCTACCCTTCCTGGGTATCGGGGCTACTATTGCAACCAGTCCATATACGACAGGATGTCTGGTGGTGTCTGTATATATGTTCTGGACACTGTCCCCAGGGCCCCGGTGCCACTCAACACCACTCTTGAGGCAGTGGCGTCAGAATCCGGGCAAGCAGGAATTAACCGTCTGCTGCTTATACCCTCCTCCGGATGAGGCCACGTCTCTCAACAACCTTACTGCTCTGGTCTCCCAACTTCCCCCACCATTCCTCCTTTTGGGGGAATTGAACGCCTACAACCCATTGTGGGGTAGACTCCAGACCACAGGCCATGGTAGGGATGTTGAGACATTATTGGCACAACAAGACCTTTGCCTCCTGAATTCAGATGCCCCCACGCATTTTAGCGTGACACAGGGCACGTATTCAGTGATCGACCTCTCCGTCTGCAGCCCCAGCCTTCGACCACTCCTTTGTTGGCGTGTATGTGATGATCTGTTTTTTGTTTTGTATAGTCTATGGGACTTAACTATGGGGTCATCAGTCCCTAAACTTACAAACTACTTATGAACTACTTACGAACTAGGACGGCACAAATATCCATGCCCGAGGGGGGATTCGAACCCCCGACCGTAGTGGTCGTGTAGACCGTGACTGGAGCGCCTCAGTCTCCTCGGCCACCGCGGCCGGCCTGATGATCTGTGTGGCAGCGACCACTTTCCAATCTTTGTGGCGCTCCCGCAGTACCAAGCTGCAGACAGCTTACCCAGTTGGTGTCTCCGTAGTGCTGACTGGCCAGTCTATGCTTCAACCGCTGCACTGCTGCCAGATGACATTGACAATGCAGTCCAGCAGGTGACTGAGTATTGTCGTAGCCACTGAGGCAGCAGTTCCACAAACACTGGTTCCACTTGGCGTAGATCTGTGCTTTGGTGCACACCGGAGATTGCTGAGGCTATCCGGGAACGTCAGCGAGCGCTTCAGCGCCATCGACGCCACTCTTCCGTGGAGAATTTGGTCGCCTTTAAAGGGCTCCGTGCGCGTGCTCGACGACTCATACAGCAGAGCAAACAGGGTTTCTGGGAGCTGTATGTAGCCACTATCGGCTCTCGCACCTCCCTGACTCAGGTATGGACGCAAGAACGATGCGTCCCGGATACCGCCCGCCAACAGGAATCCCATCCCTCACTATCCAGGGTGTGCTCTGCACACTTCCAGCAGCTATTGCTGAGCATATGGCAGAGCACTATGCACGCTCCGCGACTGCCACATACAGTGCCGACTTCCGCTCCCTCAAAGAGCGGGCTGAGCGGAAACAGATATCCTTCCATACTCATCGTCGGGAACTATACAACAACCCGTTTAGTGAATGGGAGTTCCGAACTGCCCTTGCTCTGTGCCTTAATACCACACCAGGACCAGGTAGGATTCACAGCCAGTTCCTCCGACACCTTTCACCAGAGTTTCAACGCCGCATTCTTGCCCTGTTTAACCATGTATGGACAGAGAGGGATTTTCCGTCACAATGGCGGGAAAGCACTATCATCCTGGTTGTGAAACCTGGTGCAGATCCCCAGGTGGCTGACAGTTACCATCCGATCAGCCTCACCAACGTTCTCTGCGAGCTCTTCAAATGTATGGTGAGTCGGCGGCTTATGTGGATCCTTGAAGAACAGGGACTCCTTTCTCCACAACAGGGGGGCTTCTGCCAGGGCCGTTCTACCATTGACAACCTTGTGTCACTGGAGTCGGCCATTTGTACTGCCTTCTCTAGGCGTCAGCATTTGGTTGCTGCATTTTTTGCCCTTCGTAAGGCGTACGATACCACCTGGTGCCACCATATATTGACTACTTTGCATGATTGGGGCTTACGTGGCACCCTTCCTATTTTTATTCGCCTCTTTTAGCTCCCCACGTATTCAAGAGAACGGTGTCCCACAGGGCTCCGTCCTCAGTGTCCCATTGCTTTTAGTGGCAATAAATGGTCTTGCTGCAGCTGTGGGATCATCTGTCAGTTGCTCCCTGTTCACTGATGACTTCTGCTTGTATTTCAGCTCTGTTAGTATCGCTGTAGCTGAACGGTGGCTGACATCCAAAAGGCCCACTCGTGGGCCTCTACTCACAGGTTTCAGTTCTCAGCGCAGAAAACCCACATAATGCACTTCTGTCACTGTCGGGTAGTTCACCCCGACCCAGAGCACTACCTGGGTGGTGAACTACTTCAGGTCGAGGAAACACATTGCTTTCTGGGCTTGGTTTTTGATGCTTGGC
This sequence comes from Locusta migratoria, assembly GCA_026315105.1. Lineage (NCBI taxonomy): Eukaryota > Metazoa > Arthropoda > Insecta > Orthoptera > Acrididae > Locusta > Locusta migratoria. Next base: position 120,378,616 of record CM048754.1, read on the forward strand.
TGATTTGGGTGCCACACCTACATCAGCTGAGACAGAAGTGTTGGCGGCATTTATATATTGTCAGATGCCTCACCCATAGTGGTTGGGGAGCAGCCCGTTCCACTCTCCTTCAGCTCTACAAGGCTCTTATTCAGTCGCGGCTTGATTACGAGAGCTCGGTTTACGACTCAGCAGCCCCTTCTGCCTTGCGGGTCTTAGACCCTATTCACCACACTGGTGTGTGTCTCGCAACGGGGGCTGTTTGCACCAGTCCAATACCGAGCCTCCTAGCTGAAGCTGGTGTTCCCCCTTTGCAGTATCACTGGCAACGGTTGTTGGTGTCGTACATTGCCTGGGTTCATGCTCCATCCCGCCATCTGAACCACAGGCTTCTCTTCCCACTTTCTGCACTCCCTTCCCCACAAAGTCGGCCCAGGTTGGGTCTTCCTCCACCTTTCCATTACTCCCTCTATATCCCCGCCTGGACAATTCCTTGCCTGGAGCTTCAGTTGGATTTGTCCTGGGATTGGAATGCCTCCATTCCACCACTGATTCTTTGTAGCCGGTTCCAAGCACTGCTTGACACATTTCATGATGCAAACATTATTTACACGGACCATTCTTTGGTTGATGGCCATGCTGGATATGCCTTTGTCTGTGGTGACCACATCTAACAGCAATCATTGCCTTGTGGAAGCAGCATCTTCACCGCAGAACTGGTCGGTATTTTGAGAGCTCTTGAACACCTCAGAGCTCGCCCCAGGGGGTCGTTTGTCATCTGCAGCGACTCCCTGAGTGGCTTACAGGCCCTTGACCAGTTTCTCCCAAAACACACTGTGGTGCGAGCAATTCAAGATGCTGTCTTCGCCCTTGGTAAGTCAGGCCGTTCCGTCGCTTTTGTCTGGACGCCGGGCCACGTAGGTAAACTGGGCAACGAACGCGTCAATCAGCTAGCCAAGCAGGCCACCACTTCATGGCCCCTGGATATTGGCCTCTTAGACTCAGACCTCCGAACCCGGTTGACCCGTAAGGTCGTCGGGGTTTGGATTTTTGAATGGGCAGACTCGACTGAACCAAATAAGCTCCACGTTGTCAAGCCCTCTACCGCTGCACGGGAGACCTCCGTGAGGGTTTCACGCAGGGAGTCGGTTGTCCTTTGCCGGCTCCGTATAGGCCATACTTGGCTTACACACGATCACTTTCTGCACCGTGAGGACCCTCCTCAGTGTCGATGTGGTGCGCCTTTGACAGTCGCTCACATCTTACTTGAATGCTGCAATTTAGCCGCAAAGCGACGAAATTTTAATATCCCTGATGCTTTGCAGCTTGCTTTAGCCGACAGTGCCTCCATGGTTGACTTTGTTTTAAATTTTATCTGTGAGTATGGATTTTATAAAGTCATTTAAAGTTTGTGTGTGTCTGTCATTGCTCTGTCCTCCACCTGCCTAAGTCTTTTAGGTAGGCGGTTTTAACGTGTCCCGGAGTGGCTGGATGTGTTCCTTATATTTCTGTGATCACCCAGCAAAAACACTCTTGTACTGTTTCAGCCCTTTTATCCCTTCTTTGTTTTTACTTGTATCCTTTCTTCGTATTTACCTGTGATTTTTAAACTTTGACTTGTTAACGCATTTACTTAGGAATGCTTAACACAATGTTTTATCTCTAAGACTGGAACAAGGGACTGATAATCGTCGTTGTTTAGTCCCTTCCAAAAACCACCACCAACAACAAAATATTCACTCCATCTGCCCAAGACATCCAAAGGATTCACTAATAGCCTTCCTGACCTGTCCAAAGCTTTTCATTTCCTTCTTCCCTCCCTTTTGAAGACTATTACTTAGGTCCCAGAATAGATTTTTACAGCTTGGCCTAAAGTTTATAACCTATTTCCAAAGTCTTCCCTTGATTTTTGCTTGGAGTCTGCAATTATACATTTGGCTTTTGTTTCTTTCTTCAACATAACTTTCTCTGTCTGCCTGATTTCTGGAATAGAACCATTTTTGAAATGCCTTCTTTTTCTTTTTACAGGCTGCCTTGACTGTGTAATTCCACCAAGCTGTCTGCTTTTTCCTGCCTTTACACACTACTGTTCCAAGACATTCTCTAGTTGCTTCCAGTAGTGTGACCCTGTACCCTGCTCATTCCCCTTCCAGTGACTGTAAGTGACCACATTCAAGTAACTGGTACCTTTCTCTGGTCATTGTTGTATATTTGTGCCTTATTTCTTTGTCCTGGAGCTTCTCCTTTCTTGTCCTTCTAAAGATGGACCTGACTTTTTGTAGTTTGGCCTCACAAAACCACTTTCCCTGCAGATTAAATAAGGATCAGTGTCATTAAAGAAACATCTGAAAACACGTGTGTCCCTGACTTCCATTCTGAATTCCTGATCTGTTGTTATAGTGTCAAAGACAGATCTGCTTCCCTTCCCTTCCGTTCCTAAATTGTGAAGCTATAGCCCAACTGAAAAGTGATCACATTGCCTGTATTGCACGCGATTAAGCATTACATGTAATTTGTATTCAGGAGCTTCACATTAGTGATAAAAACCAATTAAGTGGCCGAGCAAATATAGATTTCTTGATGGTGTCCTTCAGCTTGTCTAATGTTCATGGTTTTGATATCTTTGTCAGGAATGAAATTGGAGGGTTTTCAAGCCATCCTATTACTTTTTGTGCTCCTGATCTGGATATACATTAGAAATTATCTGGTATCATCGTGTTGTCATTAAGTCCCCTAATATATGATGGCCCCAGAGCATTATCCTTCATTGCTCCATCTGGCTTTTTACCTTGGATACTTAAATAGTTGTCATAATTCATGGGGATACCCCACTAATAATGTTTATGGAGAAACTGTGTTGGAATGGGCTGGTATAAATAACATACCTAATGTGTGGTAGCAGAGATTGCAAGGTGTTTCATCTGCAAAGATCCCTGTGACTACTCTCTTTCATGTGATGAAAAGGTTCTGGACTGACAGTCAACATATGAGGAGGTTCTGGACTCATTTCCACACAGTCAACATAGGCCAATAGTTCTTACCATTGGAATTCAAGTCCCACTCATTAGGAGAGTGCCACTTCCACAATGGTATTTCAGGAAATCAAACTGGCTTTCTTTCCAAACAAGAGGTTAAAACTAATATCTGACAATTATCGCCTTCTGTCACCAGTCAAGATACTCTCAAAAATTCTACAAGACTGCCAGAAAGAGTATCCCACATGGATTCCGCAAACAATATATTCCAGGCTGCATAACAGATTCAGAAAATCTCTACCAAAGATATATAAAAACAGCTTATGATCAAATAGCAAATTATCTACTTAAATCTTTAGACAGCAACAGGACAGAGTGATGGAAAGAAACAATGAAAGGAAGCAGTTTTACCCACTCAAGTAGGAAAAGCTGGTCTGCCTTGGACCATCTTGGGGTTGCAGTTCCTCCTACAGAGAAGACTGCAAACACAACCCCTATGAAGTAGCTAGTCAAATAAAGAAAGTGACTAAGAGTACCCTTGTGTACAACAATTTTGCCCAGGACATTAAAATGGTGGTTAAATCGTCATCCCAATCCATCCTGGCAGAATCTAAATAGTCACATCCCTTCACAGTAGCAGAATTAACTAATGCTATTAATAAAATGAAAATATAAAAATCTCCAGGACATGATGTCTTCCCAGAGTTCCTTAAAAGTCTTGGTGCCTTGAATTCTGCAGTAACATTATTTTAACTGGCAATATCCTGAACAAGTTCAGAAAGTCAGACATCTCTCTCTTCCTTCATATATGAGGCGGGTTTCTAGAGAAACCTCTTGTGATTATGTAGACTTTACATCAACATATGACACTGTGTGGAAAAATAGGTTGATTCATAGACTCCAACAGAAACTCCATGCAGAAACATTACCTCACTTAACCAAAATTTGCTGAGCAAGTGAAAGATAGTAGTTTGTCAACAATAGGCCAAGCCACCCTTTCATGCTGAACAATGGTCTTTCACAGGGATCAGTCTTGGTATCCCTCCTCGTCAATGTCTACACAATTAACTTACACTCCACTTCATCAAAATTCACCTGTGCTGATGGTACGGCATGTGCTATTCAGCAGCAGTCACTGGAGGAAGGGAGGAATCAGCTCACACAGGACCTTGAGCTCATATGTAATTATATTTAAAAAAAAAAAAAAAAAAAAAAAAAAAAAAAAAAAAAACAATCACCATCGCAAGAGAATTTTTATTGTTCTTAGGCAACTGGTTTGTCTGCTTCTGAGACCATCTTCAGGCCGACTGCAATACAGTAATCTTACATATATTAAGAAGGATGTACAGAATGCAATATTATGGAATAAACAGTAAAACAATAACAATGTGAAAAGTTATATCCATGGCAGCCATTTGTAGGCAGGTCGGGAACCGTTGGCTGTGGAAATCGGCTGCGGAATACTGCAGTAACGGTAGAGTTTATATAGGGACAGCTCTGCCCCCCACCCACCATACATGTAGTTAACACGTTTGCTGTCGTCACCAGTATGGGCCGCTAACGCTCTAGGTGGACGCCTGTAATTGCATGTGCGCCAAGAGCTGAAATCAGACCCTGCCAAACTTCTAATATTGAAAGTGAATATAACGTCTGCAAAAGAGGTGGTGCTAAGCTGTATGCAGATTATGTAATAAATGCTGCAAGCTCTATGACTTATAATCGCCATATGCATTTATTGCAAACAATTCTAACAACACATGAGATTTATTGATTTTATTGCTAACTGGGAAGAAAATAAAATTCAAACAAGCGGTAAATCTGCTTCATTGAGAAAGCATTACACTGAAAACACCAAAAGGTTTATTAAACGGAGAAAAAGAAACACGTCTCATCTGCAATGTGTTGCTATGGAAACCTTATCACATATAACAATTTTGCAAGGTGTAAAGGTGTTGTTTTTATAGCAAACCGCTAAAGACGAAATACTCAACTGCAGAAAGGTAAATGTTACATGATGTTTTTTGGTGGCCTGTACTAACACGAGTGCACGCCAAACTAACTAAACTGGAGTACTCAGCTTGCGTGCCGCTTATAAGTGTAGGCAGTTCTGGCATGTCGATTGAGGAAACGCTTATAAGCGTCGGCAACTCTGGCGTGTCGATCGCGGAAACGCTTATGAGCATCAGCCGCGGCGAACGTGTTAATGTAACTGCATGTTAGTGCATTCCACCTCAGTAACAGGTGCTGAAAGGGAAATTAATGTTCTTTTTGGTGGGAAGAGACTCTGACATAACTATTACACAATTTATCTGGGTGTAACACTAGACTGATTTCTAACCTATAACCAACACTCGATCAGAACAGCCCACAAAGTTAAGACTACACAGTATCAGCAATCCTCTAGCACCATCCTCATGACCTACGTTGTGAATTACCTTCCCCTTCCTTTCCCATTCATTTTTCCTGCTTTTTTCCCCCTTCTCTCTTACCTGAAGAAGGAACACAGTTCCGAAAGCTTGTTTTATTTTCGTCCTTTTTTTCTATCTGTGTGTAACTATCGGCGGTACAGCAACAAGGTAAGTACTGGCCAGCCATCTGTTTTGAAAAATAATTTATCAGACCTGAAACAATATCATACATAAGCTTGCATAAAAGACATGGGGACCAGCTGTGAAAACTTAGAACTGCTGCTCTATCATTGTTATTCAGTAGCGGAGTACTGTGAACCAGTCTGGTACAACAGCTACAGTACTCACAAACTAGATATTACCATCAATGAAACAAGATGCAAGACAGTGTTCGTCCACACAGCCAGTATTGTCAAACAGTTCCTGGCTAAAGAACAGCGGGAGGGAGGGGGAGTGCAACCTGAACATCCACCGTGCTCGCCGGATCTCTATCCTCCAGACTTAATCCTATTCCCTCTAATCAGACCCGCTTTGAGAGGAAAAAGATTTGATGATATTCCTGACATCAAAGGAAGAGTTCTTGCAAATTTTGGAGGACATGTATCACACAGCTCATTGGTTCATAGTTGTGGGAGGTTGGATATTTTGAAGGACAGTAAGGTAATTGTAGTTGGTAGTTCGTCTACATTACCGTTACGGGACTATTCACCAAACTTTGTCAGGGGTTTTGTATGAAATTGTATCAGCTCTCTTTATAGCTGTTTAGGGCTCTACTTTTTTGTGCTTCTCATATGAAATTCATGTATCAGCTTCCTTCATAGTTTTAATTAATAAATTTTCTGATTCATGTCCTCCAACTGATCTTCATGTCTTTCTTTCAACATTTAAAGTTAAATCTTTACTGAACAGACTTCCAAAGAAGAGGATATTTGAGTTGAACCCAGTTAAACGGATTTAGTGCATGAATTGGATAAGTCCATTTCAGGATATTATCAGTTGTCTTGTGAAATTAATTTGAAATGGTCAAGAAATTAGACTCTTTCAGTGTGCCAACTTGTAGCAATGAACTTACTAATGACTGAATTTTAGTAGTTGCAAAACCTGAAAAATGTCATTAGAAAGCGTTTACTGAATCAAGGAAAAATAAAAAAAAATCATGCTGTATTCACTTTCAGTTAGTCTATTTTCATTCTTGTTTGATTATGACCCTATTAGTTCTCCATTTGGTTATGCTCTACATTACTCAATAAAACGTTTTTCAAAATATATGGGTTGGTTAGTAAAAAATGGGACAATATAGTGACATATTTATTTTTTCATGACCTCAGGGCACTTCAGCTAAATAAGGGATGATTCTGTAAAATCCAGGATATCTGGTTACTAGGGATGGGCTATGAGCATGATCGAGAAAAGTGACACCGAGGCAAATTCTCGAACACTCTCGAGAAATTGTCTACAGTGCAGCACTCTCTGGAGGCTGATCGAAACTATTCTGCAAGGAAGAATTTGTATTTTCCACATTTTTGTCAACTACACTACTTTATTTTATTTGTACTGATTAGTAGTAAGTTGTAGAATTTTTCTCATAAGACAAGCATCTTTATTAAAACACATATACCAGGTGAAACAAATCTTCATTCTTGGCAAAAATGAATATGCATTTTTCATGTATTTATTCTTATGAGACAGTAATCTACAACATATTTTGCCCAAAAACTCCATACACGTGTTTAATTATTGTAGAAAAAGATTTCAACAGAACTTACAGTATCTTTGGTTTTAGCCAGTGTTAAGTACTTTCAAAGAGTCCAGGTTCTGTGCATACAATTTCAGCTTAAGGCTCTGGTACTTTCTGAACACAGCTACGACAATGTACAACTACAATACTGACTGTTATTTCTTCTGTCCGTATGCTGTTTTAAACTTTGGATAGTGTTAATTTTGATGCATGTTTTATGTTATCAACCCCAAATTAAAAGTTAAAGTTTTCCTATACAGGCAGATTGTTTCTGGCACTATCTAACATTTCTACCGAATTTCCTGTTAATGTACAGTAGTTTGAATAAATTACATGCATGTTTGTTATTTATTCAAACTACTTGACATTAAAAGGAATTAATAGAAGAATGTTATTCTGTATCCATGGAGTCTGTGTTTGATTGCTAGATATATTGTGTAATTTTAAATGTCTTTATGATGCCTGTTGTATTTTTTGCTACAGTTCGACACTGTACGGGGGATATTGTCTGGTTCACTGACGGGTCAAAATCAGACCGAGGTGTTGGGGTCGGGGTATATGGGGTGCAGACTGGAGGGCGTCATCTCTCTAGGAAAACTGGCCTCAGTATTCCAGGCCAAAATCACTGCCATCAGGGCGTGTGTGGAGGAGAATTTGCGTAGGTGCTACAAAGACCGTAGCATCTATATCTATTCAGACAGCCAGGCAGCCCTGAGATCACAAGGTCTAAAATTGTTGCAGAATGTCACAGGGTTCTGGTGGAGCTAGGGGAAAGCAATAGAGTAAACCTATTGTGGGTCCCTGGCCACTCGGGGATCAGTGGCAACGAACACGCCGACAGATTAGCCAGGATGGGGGCAGAGACTCCATTTATTGGACCGGAACCTGTCCTGACAATCAGCAAGGCAATGATCAAATTGGAGCTACGTAACTGGCTCAGAAGACAGCACGTAGAATATTGGACCAAAGTCTATCAACAAAAACATGGCAAGGTAATGATGCCACAGCCATGTTTTAAAAGAAGCTCTGCAATCCTGGGTCTGAACAGGAGAGAGATTAGACTCATGGTTGGATTGCTGACAGGCCATGGGAATTTCAAGAAACACCTACGTACAATGGGAATAACAGAAGAGGACCCTAAATGTAGGATCTGTGATGACGGTGATGAAACTGCATCACATCTAATCTTTGGATGCATTGCATTGGAAAATAAAAGGCACAGAATATTTGGGACAACCAGACCTGAAGAAATTGTGTCTAATAAAGAACTGGTAAAGGGACTCCTTGCACTGTTCAAGGGTATTGGTTGGCTTTACTAGATATACAGGGAGCGATACCGCACAATAAACTTAGTTTCGGTGCGGGCAGTGGTGGGTTGGACCAAGACTGTTTTGGCTTCCCTGGAAAAATCAATCAATCAATCAACCGCAGCACTGTTTCTTGGGAGCTTCTCAGGAACTGCTTGAGCACCAGCAGCTTGAGATATTCGTGGTGTGCGCGAGTTGCTGCAGCTCACAGTCCCATCCCTGCCAGTCACCCTAACATAGGATTGTATAAACATAAGGTATTTGTTCTGGAATGATGAAAGGAGCTGAAGAACCAGAATGGTAGACTGAGGGCTAGATGTTTGTCACAGCACTTAACTTACTTGGAGTGTACGTTTCCTGTACATTCTTGAAGGCCGCCCACATACTCGATGCGTAAAAGGTGATTGGGTAATGCGTAAGTACCAGCCCCGAGTCGACGTTTAGGGCTGGCACGTACCCCCTGGTAAAGGCCTGTGATTGCCTGAGCTGACACCTTCCTAGAATTCCAATTGTTCAAATGCAGTGGGTTATTCCTCTAAAATAAAATGTTAATAAATTACAGATTCGAAAGAAACCACAGCTTCACCAGTCTTACTGCAGCATGTGATGTTACCATGAGGTAGAGACTTCCTAGAATGACAATTGTTCAAATGCAGTGGGTTCTTCCTCTAAAAGAAAATATAAATAAATTACAGATTCAAAAGAAACCACAGCTTCATCAGTCTTACTGCAGCATGTGATGTTACCATGAGGTAGAGGGCTGATATACCAGGACAGGAAAGGAATAAAAAATTTTTGAATTTCATTTGTAATTTTAATGTGATAATTTCTAAATATTTAGTATTTTCTCAATCTGTATTGTATAATTCCAGGGAAATTAATTATTTTGATGTGTCAGAGGAGTAGTTTTATGTTATAGTAATGGGTGTAAGAAAACGATAAACTTTGAATGATTATCAAATATTTTAAAAACATATGATGGTCAATTAGCTGATGTATCACTTGTCTAGTCTTGTGTCTACTTTCAATAGGTGTAGCCATCTTGGTATGTATTCATTTTAAAAGTATAATATATTGATGTGTTTACCAAAATGTGTTGAAAACTTCATTTCTTATTCAAGACAACACTCCGTACAATATCTAGGCATAAAATTAACGAACTACATGCCCTGAGATGTATCAAAAAAGAACATTTCATAATGAATATTAACATTAATCTATAGAAATTGACTAACATTTGCTTATTTTTCAGTGAAGTTCATACATTATTCCAGTCAACATAACTATATCTGAACATTATTCAAAAAACAAATTATTTAATTCTCATATTTTATTATTTACAACAATAGAACTGTACAAGCACATTGTTATCTAGTGTTGTCCCAGACTGAAGAAGGGAAAAGATTTTCTTCTGTGAATCTATTAGTGATACAAAAAGGAGTCAATGCAATCACAGGCCCAGTAAAATTGTGTTCTCGTCTTCAAAATGGCACTCTTCTGCTGGAGACAGAAAGTGCCTTTCAGACACGTCTGCTCAAAGCGACCCTGTTATACAGTTGCCCTGTACAGGTGGAGGCTCACCACACTCTAAACTGTTGTCGCGGTGTTGTTTCCAGCAATCTCTTGGATGGGTTAAGTAAGGAGGAGATTCAAGAATATCTATCTGATCACGGAGTCGTGGCTATCCACAGAGTTACGAAAAGGCTCGATATGGACTTAGTGCCAACTCATTCCTTATTTCTGACTTTTGATTGCGTAGTCCTTCCATCAAACATCTAGGCTGGCTACGAGGTCATTACTGTGCGACCATATATCTCATATTCCACACATTGCTACCAATGCCAACATTTAAACCATACTCGACATTCATGCAGAAAAGCTGTGTGTAGTACGTGTGGCAGGGATGCCCATGATGGCGACTGTCCACCTCCATCCCCTCACCACGCCAACTGTATTGTTAAATGTACAGCCTCCTCACGAGACTGCCCCGTATTTCTCGATGAACGAGCTATACAGGAGATTAAAGTGAAGGAAAAAGTGCCGACACCTGTAGCTCATAAAATCTATGCCAGTTGCAAACCTAGTGTGCCTTCTGCTAGTTCATATAGCTCTGTTGTTGCCACAAAGCGACCGACGAGAGAAATAGCAACACAGACTTACCACCTCCAGTTTAGTGCAGGAGTTGTGTCAACACTGAGACCCACAACTTCATCTTCAATTACGAATGTCATGCACCGCCCTACCAAACCACCTCTTTCACCACCAAAAACACGGTCCTTGCAAACAGAAAGCAGGAAATTGAAAAAGGAATACAGTAAAGTCTCAAAAACTCTGTGTAATGTGGACTGAAGGGTGGCCGATTTTGCCCACTATGCCAATTAAAGATATACCTCTCAAGTTGTTACAATCTTTTCTGTGTTTGTGCCACGATTACTGCTTTCATACAGTCAGGCAGAACTGTCCCAACTGCCACACCATTTAGACGAGCTCCAACTTAATTTCATCTACCCCATCGTCTTTATGGCCCTGCAATCTATTGACCACTCTCTCACTTTCTCAGATGTGATCCTGTTTCCATCATCATTATTATCCTATTGTCCTTAAAAATCTGACACATCCAACATTGAATGTTTCACCTACATTGAGCAACTCTTCAAAATATTCCCTCCATCTGCCTGTGGCAGCAATAGCATTTATCAACCACCTTAAGAGCTAAATATCTTTCTCTGAGCTCTTTCGGTGGGCTGATTCTTGGCTTCGCCATGCTTTATCATTCATTCAAACTATGTTACTGTGGGCAATAAAGTATAGTTGTTCAATTAATGTGGGCTTTGTCTGGTTCTACATCATCATCATCATCATCATCGGTTTTCTGCTGCAATTGCCCATGTGTGGTTTACAAGCACTCCCCACTTGCATCTTCCGCCTCGCCTATATCCCAGCCGATGCCTCTTGTTCCTATGTCCTCCTTCACTTGGTCCAGCCACCTCTTCCTTGGTCTTCATACTGGTCTTCTACCAATCACTTCTGTGTGTAGCCATTGTTTTGCTATCTTTCCATCATCAATTCGTTTGATATGGCCAAACCATTTCAGATGGTCTCTTGTCACTTCGTGGTGGTTGGGCAGGTTTTGAGGCCATTTGTTATTACTGGGGTAAAGTATGATCGAAAGAGAATCTGTTTTGATCTTAAGGGAACTTGTTCATTCCAGAGTAGAGTCCGAACTTGATGGTAGAACTGAGCTGATTTTTCAATACAGTTATTGGTATCACGGTCTATCCTACTGTTGTTTGAAACGATGCATCCAAGACAGTTGTACTGGTCTACTGCTTCCAACTGTGAACCATCCAGTTTTATTTTTCCTTTCTTATTCTGTCGGTTAATTGTCATTGCAACTATTTTTAATTTATTTATTGTTAATTCATGTGATTTGAGATGATCATTGTAGGTTGTCAGTCTCTCTATATTACCCCAGATTACATCATCATCTGCAAATGCATTGAATTCTTCGTTGTTGTTTTGCTTCATTCCTTCAAGTACTTCATCCACGACAGTGATAAAAAGTAATGGTGAAACGGTACTACCTTGTTGAACACCGGTAGTTGTTTTTAATCAATCAGAATAACCATTTCCTGCCTGTACACAACTGCAGCAGCCATCATACAGCATTTTCACTTTCTAAGTTGGTCTTCTGGGTTCATTTTTTTTTCTTGGGTGTTCCCATATGGTTTTCCTTAGGACACTATGAAACGCTTCAAGATCTAAATACACAAGTGTCAAGTCTCTGCCCTTCTCCCAGAGTTTTTCTAACAACATTCTTAGAGCAAATATGAGATCAATAGTTGTACAGTGTTCTCTGAATCCATACTGCTCTTCTTGTAGTTGTGGTTCTATTATTTTCCTAAGCCTATTCTCAAGTATCTTCTCAAATATTTTCAGGCCATGAGACAATAAAGTGATCTCTCTATAACAGCAACATTTCTTTCGGTTTCCTTTTTTGAGAAGGGGTACTATTATCCCTTTGTTCCAATCGTCTGGAATTTTTTCATCCTTCCGAATTGCACCTATTACTGTATGAAACCATGTATTCCTAGTGGGCCAGCAGCTTTGATCATGTCTGCATTGACATCATCAAATTCTGTGGATTTTTCTTTGGGCTTACTGTTAAGGGCTGTTTCTACTTCCATCCATGTTGGTTGATCAAGCTCACTATTACAGCTTACATTGGTCTGAGTTGCTACATCATTGGGCTCTCGTGTACTTCTATACAGATTTTCAAAATAGGATTTCACAATCTACCTTAGTTCTGTCTCTTCTTTGACTATATTGCCATCTGGTGCTTCTAGTGCTGTTATGTATTCATTATCTCTTCTTAAACTTCGATACAGTACTGGGGCTACAACACCTCCAAATTTCCATAGAGGTGACCCCGCTGTTTCATTCTACACCCTCGTGCATGAACGAAGTGAGTTGTGCATCATTTGCCCCATTTTTTTTTTTTTTTTCATTATATACGACTAGACGTCGACTGACGGTCTCCTGCCACAATGACTTCTCCCGCGTGACCTCTTCCGAGCTATGTTCTGGCTTCACAACTGTACGCAGACTCACCTCTTCTACAAGATTTCATCGAGCACCTTTGCTTCTAGACTTCTTCACCAGACTCAGCAATATTCACAGAACTTATTCATCATGGCCTCACAATGGACTCGGGCTTTGTTTCACCGAACATTCCCTACTGTGCTTGAGACTTCAACGCTCTCTGCTCTTTGCAAAACATTTTCAGGTATGTACAACATTGACCTGTGTAAAACATGAACAGTTCATTTTTCATTACTATGAATTTAAATTTATGGCTCACCACTGTGCCACCGTATTCTTCAATGTATCACTCTGTCGCCAATGGTTGAACAGTGTTTAGTTCCCACAGAACCTTCTTCCACCTGCCCACCCAGTGAACCTGTCAGTGGACACATTCCAGACTTTTCCTCGAATTCAGTTTACAACTTGGGATCCTACTCGCAAGTTTCTGTTGCTTTTTTTCTTGCACACAGTTTCAGTGATAAACAATACTGTCCCAGCCTTGTATGTTGTGCAATCACCAGTGCATTATTTCCACAGTGATACTGCTTTTAACACTCATAACATTTTGAGTAACTTTGCCCGCATGAGCATTTTGTCAAATAAAAATGTGTATGGTATGCAGTCATGCTCAGCATATCAGGACACAGCTGTTTACAGATGACACCATCATTTACCATCTAGTATAATCATCTGAAGATCAAAACCAACTGGCAAATGATCTAAGTAAGATATCAGTATGATGTAAAAATTGGCAATTGACACAAAATAATGAGAAGTGTGACGTCTTCCACATGAGTATGAAAAGAAATCCACTAAACTTTGTTTACAAGATAAATCAATCAAAAGTGAAGGCTGTAAACATCACAAAATACCTAGGAATTACTATTACTTCAGAATTAAACTGGATAGAACATTTAGATAATGGCCTGGGAAAGGTGAATCAGAAACTGTGTTTTATTTGCAGAACCCTTAAAAGATGCAACAGAACTACTAAAGAAACTGCATACCCTATGCTTGTCTATCCATTTTTGGAGTATTGCTGCCTAATGTGGGATCCTTATCAGGTGGGTTTGACGGAGGACATCAAAAGAGTCCAAAGAAGGGCAGCTCGTTTTGTATTGTCACAATACAGGAGAGACAGCGTAACGGAAATGATACAGGATCTGGGATCGGAATCATTACAATGATGGCATTTATTGGTGCGGCGTGGGCTACTTACGAAACTCCAATTGCCAAAATTCTAATGCAAAAGTGAAAATATATTGTTGACTCCCACTTACATAAGTAGAAATGCTCATTAGAATAAAATACGAGTAATCAGAGTTTGAACAGAGATATTCAGATGTTCTTTCTTCACACACGTTATTCGAGAATGGAATGGTAGATGAATAGTATACAGGTGGTTTGATGAACCCCCTACCAGGCACTTAAATGTGATTTATAGAGTATCCCACGTAGATGTAGCTACTGTGCTGCGACAGTGCACGCCGCCCTCTTCACTTGCATGACATGCGCATCACAGGACTCTTCCGTGTTCTTGCACATTGAAACATATTAATAGATTTTAAGTAATTACAATTTATTCTACCAATACTCAGCTTTTTAATGTTACGATGTATGGGGGTTCTGCTCGCTGCAACATTATTCTCCTGGGGCGTCGTAGTAGAAATAAACACTCGATATATACAATTTTTCACTTCTTCTTTAATTTGAAATCAAATTCCTTCTCCATCAAAACATTACAAATTCAAAAGAATGCAAAGCATCAGAATGGTAGTACTTCAATTTCAAAACACAGAGCAACATAGATTCCAGTGCACTTTGTAAAAGCCAAAACTCGAACTCCCCCACGCAAGGCGATGAGGCAAATATATAACATCGACAATAATGACGTGATTCTTCAGTTTCTCCCAGCGTATTTGATGATCAAAACACAACCTGTGGAAACGGATGACAACACAAGGGAGGATGTAGGCACTGCGTTCGTTCCATATACCGGCGCACTCTCAGGGAAGATCGCTCGCATTTTGAAAAAACACCAGGTTGGAACTGTTTTTTGGCCGCCGAATAAAATTCGTGCTCTGGTGGGGAGCGTTAAAGATGATCTCGGTTTGAGGAAGACGGGCGTGTACCAGATTCCGTGTCACACGATTGATGTATCCGAGCAAGTCGGCGGTCGCTGAACATTGTTTGTTGGAGAATCACGCCATGGAGTATGAACACACTAGGATTCTGGTACAGACGTCGAGATACTGGGATGCGTCGTTAGAGAGGCCATTGAAATTCGCGCAAGTGACAACCTCATAAACCGTGACTCTGGCTATAATCTTAGCAAAGCTTGGGAACCAGCGATCGGGTTAATTAAGGGTAAATCTAGCAAACGTAACGAAGTGATGACCACGGCGGACAGAGCCCTCACACCGACGACTTCTCAGACGCCGGCGCAATCGGTTCCACTGCGCGGCCGCGGCGCGGGGGCGGACCGTGGAGGGGTCGCCCTGCGGGCCGAGGGTATTTAAATGGCCCGCTACCGGGCTAGAACCCAGTTCCCTTCGAGCAGCCGTAGCGTGTGGATCTCCGTGCCGGCGCGTTTCCAGGAGCTCAGTCCGTCAGTTCACCTGATGATGGCGACATGTATGATTGCCGAAATATTGTGCCTGTTGGACACTATAGACCGGCAGTACACCCGTGGATATTTTGATCGGCAATAATGACGTTACATTATCTATTGTTCATAACAATTGGATATACTAATTTACAATTAACAAACACACAAGTAAAACATTTCATGTACACAAAAATAATCGCAATATAAAATGAAAACTATACATACAAATAACTTTAGATTGCACCTATCTTTTAAGGCGAAATTTCCGATCTTTCTGTTAACAACAAAGTGTGATGTTAAATATCAATTAATTAATTAATGAGTACATCATACATGTTCCTAACATAAATTGGACTATTAAATCTCATGGCCATTCACAAAATATATTCAAAATATCACATCAGTCGATATATACACAAAGAATTCAATATTGATAATTAATGTAATAGCCAAAATAACACAATTAGCTGATCAACACAACTTGTTTATGAGCCTAACATATACACAATGCTATTAATTTTCATTTCTTTTTGTTTTTTACAAAAGATTTTACAATTCGTCTGTTTAATGACTAGAATGTTCTCGAAAATCGGAATGTATTAATATGCACAAATTGGCAGGAACACAGTTAGTCTTACTCTAGTGTTAACCCTAGAGCAGTCGTGCATTTTCATGGTGCAGGAGCAGTCGCACGGCGCACTGAGTGCACCACGTACATCGCATCAGTTCTATTACACTTTTCACATGAACTCATGACAGTACTAATTTTTATAGTTAATTTTCTAAAAGGTAGATGTACTATCACTCACTAAGGTATTAATAGTAACAAAATATTACACATTTTTGGCTAATTAATACGAATTTATGTTGACACCACAATTCCAAATACTACATGTCTAATCAAGAAATATGTATACAATATTTGTCACTTTCATTGCAAAAAGTGGTTCATTATTTAATGTGACAGTTAATGGCACTTCTTATTATAAACACAGATGAAAATCCAAGAACTTAAATCATACAATTTAACTGACAAAAGATTTTGTTTTACTATCAGCTTTGAAAACAAATATGTTTGTACTGAATGTCTACTGAAATGTTGTAACAGCTTACAGACAGGCCAACTCAGTAATTTTAGACAGGTCAAGGGTCATATTTCTAGTCTTCTGAGTCTGTAGTTGCAACATGACACTTTTCACACGAGTAACTAATAATCACATGCTTCCTGCAAACAAAACTCTTACATGAATCACACCTTATTGTTGTGTTAACATTCTTGGCTCTTCCACAAATAATACACCATCCTCGTTTGTTAGAAGAAGGCTGCACAAGTTGCTCAGACGTTGTCTGGTATTTTTGAAGGAATAGCGAAATATCCTTAGGAAGGCTTGGAATTTTGGCCCTTTCTATTACATGTGATTTCATGAGATCATAAGCCAAGTTCTTTAGAAAAATCCTTCTTGACACCTTATGTTTTTGTCCATTTGAATAAAATAGGATCTGGGCATTGATGCCCGCAATGTCCATTAGAGCGAAAAAGATTAGCAAGGGCCATCTTCTCGTAATACGGGCCACAGAATATGTGCCTCACATCTGGTAAACTGTATCAACGCGCCCCTTCGTGGCATTATAATCTAACGCAATATCAGGCTTACATGAATCTTCATTGATAGTACCTGAATCATGCATAGCTGACAGCAACAGAACCGCCTTGTTCTTCTTTGGCACATACAAAACCGATGTCATATCTTTATTGTACCCGAAAAGGGACAAACCTGGCGCTCAGTCTTTCCTAGGCAAAAATTCCAAGAAAATTTCTCATTTATTTTTTCTCAGTGTCCCAATACATGTAAGCTTTTTCTGTAATAGGTACAACTTATGTACCAATTGTCCATTGTTATATTTCTGTTGGATACCTTTATATGACTCACTAGCCTGTGAACTATTTCTGAAGCTGAATTGGAGACTGTGTAAGGTCCTTCAGGTTGCTTTGCACAAAGTGCGAATATCTTGATGCCATATTTGGCAGGTTTGTTGGGAATATATTGTACAAATCCACAATGTCCCCGAAAAGCTTGAAGTTTTTCATCAATGGTTACAAACTCACTAAGATTGTATGTACTTTTACAATTGGAGACAAACTGTTCCAAAATGAAGTGTACTGTAGCCAACTCATCAAATTTTCTTCTCTCTGCTCTAGTTGTTTTATCATCAAAATGAATACAACGTAGCAAGAATAATAATCGCCTGCAGCTCATCACAGCTCTTGCAATTTCGATTCCTGATCCATCGGTATTCCACATCTCCATTACATTCAAATGATTAGCTTATTTTATTCCGAAAAGATAAAGTAAACCAAGTAGTGCCAGTATTTCAGTTCTCATCGTTACTTTTTTATCTCTTTCTCTTTGATAATCAGGTATGAGCTGAATGTATTTGTTTGTGTAATGTACAATTATATCAATCATTCCCATGCTAATTATCTTCCTGAATCCAGAAATGTCCGTTGTTACAATAGCCTTTGGTCCTGGAAATGTTTTTACAATATTTTTTCTTCTGGCTTTGCTTGTGGCTGTGCTAACTACTTTCATCCACATAATTGTTTTGTCCCTTCCCACGAACCAATCACCAGGACAACCTGACTGACAGTTACTGTCTTCATTTTCATCAAACTCATACTCTTGTTCACTATCAGTGTTATGGTCACTTTGAGTAATTACCTCTTCTTCATCATCAATGTCATCATCCAATATACTGCCTACGTCTTTCAAAAAATCTGGATCTTCATTCAAGAACCACTCGAGTTCCTCGCTTGTTAAACACTTCCTTGCCCTAAAATAAAGTATTCTCATGAAGACGGACCAAAGGAATAACGTAATTGAAATACAACACTACGTTTGAGAAAGTGAAAAAATACTTACATGACCAGTCGCACAGCATACTGAGTGCGCCAGTTATGACAATGCTTCACAATTTCTCCTGTTAAGAATTTTCTTAAGCACTGACAATTACCAGACTGCACACAACAATAGTGAGGATAACAGTGGGGATAGCTAGAGTTTCAGAAGACAGCACGTAGAATATTAGACCAAAGTCCATCAACAAAAACATGGCAAGTTAATGATGCCAAAGCCATGTTTTAAAAGAAGCTCTGCAATCCTGGTTCTGAACAGGAGAGATTAGACTCATGGTTGGATTGCTGACAGGCCATGGGAATTTCAAAAAACACCTACATACAATGGGAATAACAGAAGAGGACCCTAAATGTAGGATCTGTGATGACGGTGATGAAACTGCATCACATCTAATCTTCGAATGCATTGCATTGGAGAGTAAAAGGCACAGAACATTTGGGACAACTAGACCCGAAGAAATTGTGTCTAATAAAGAACTGGTAAAGGGACTCCTTGCACTGTTCAAGGTTTCAAATATCTCCATTGTTACCAACATAACGAAAACCATGTTTATTTAACTATGGCGCACTCAGCGCGACCACTCGAGGGTTAAAGATACACACAGTCTCAAGTCAGTCTTTAGTTAGCTCAGTCTTCAGTCAGTCATAGTGTACAACAGGGGTAGGCCACCACAAAGCCGTGGCGATCTGTTATTTCATACTATTGGATCAGAGTGATCTACTCCCTTTAATAATACAGTAATTCTTCATTTGTTAATATTGAAGTACTGCAAAATAACTATATTAAACAATAATCTTTTACATCATCACTATTTGTTCAAAACATAAAAAATTATTTCTCAATATTTTGCAAATAGTATTTTACTTTTAACCTGAAACCTGAGTAGATGTTCATTTAACAGTGCCCTTGATATTTGGCGTATAATGTGTTATCCTTAGTCAAATACAAGAGTCAAGGTGTTAGACAGTCAGCCTTGTCTGCTTTTATTTTTAATAAAATTCATATTTGAAAAAAAATTACAGCACAGTAAAAAGAAGCCAACAGTCTTTATTCTAAGTGCAACATTAACTAATGCAGATTATTTCACTTGACGATTTAAAGCTCAACAGGTTTTGGATTCTGCAATACTTTTGAGAAACAATGTTTGATTATGTTATTTCAAGTTCTTGGTTCAAGAAACCTTTTGAATATCTTAGTCACACAATATCCTGTCCACACACTACGATCGTAGTTTACCGCACCAAAGACTTTGATACTCTAATCTTCTTGAATTGCACGAGGTATGAAACTCGACGTCTTCTCCAAACACGTACTGAACCAATACTACACATTGCATAAGATTAATCAAACAGTGTAGCAATGCATGGGGTGTTGGTAGTGGCTGATTGAACCAGTGCGGGTAAACACAGCTATAAAGTCCAAGGTAGATATTGATAATAGTTGTACGATATTGTTAATAAGTAAAATGAACTTGTAAGTCAAACACTCGCACATTTTGACTGCTACAAGAACAGTTATCAATTTTATTCAATAATTTTTCTTCTGCGCTGTCAGTACACACACGATCTACTAAATAAGCGCTTGCGATCTACCAGTAGATCGCTATCGGTGTGTTGCCAACCCCTGGTGTACAAGATGTCTTGGGACAGTCATTTATTGTTTCCTTATGATTGTTTATGTGCTTCTTCATGAGTGCAAATAAATGAATATAGTTAACAAACATGTCATATTTGAGATCCTAGACAATCAAGAACCCGATACTTTCTTAATTATATACAGGCAGGCGAGCTATTGAAATTATTGGAGCTGTTCAAACTACTGAAGTTACCACTGATAATCAATTGCAAGGTGATGTAGAACTTCTATTTATGAAACACATATAAATTCAGGTTATAATGGTGTGTAAACATTGTTATACTTGGTGCATCAGTGCTGGGAAATGCTGTCGATTTGTGGAATTTAAAACTGTGGCATGTTTGAGACAGACAAAAAGGAAAAAGAAACAATACATATATGCTTTCTAAATGTAATCTTTGCTTTCTACAAATGTCTGTCTAGGTGTGATTACAGAATCACTTTCTCCACCGCCTGAAATCCTTACCTAACCTGTCACCTCTGGAAACCATCCTTCAAACTATTGATGCTACTTCCTTATACACAAACATCCCACACGGCCAGGGCCTCACTGCAATGGAGCAACTCCTTTCATGCTGACCACCTGCAATCCTACCTAAAACCTCTTTCCTTAATTACCTAGCCAGCTTCATCCTAACCCACAACTTCTTCACTTTTGAGGGCCAGACATACCAACAACTAAAGGGAACAGCCATGGGAACCAGGATGGACCCCTCGTACGCAAACTTATTTATGGGGCACGTAGAGGAAGTCTTCCTGGATACTCAAGCCTTTCAACCCAATGTTTGGTACAGCTTCATTGATGACATCTTCATGATCTGGACTCACAGTCAAGAAGAACTCCAGAATTTCCTCTCCAACCTCATCTCCTTTGGTCCCATCAAATTCACCTGGTCCTATTCCAAATCCCATGCCACTTTCCTCGATGTCGACCTCCATCTATCCAATGGCCAACTACACACATCCGTCCACATCAAACCTACCAACAAACAACAGTACCTCCATTATGACAGCTGCCATCCATTCAATATCAAACGTTCCCTTCCCTACAGCTTAGGTCTTTGTGGCAAAAGAGTCTGCTCCAGTCCCGAATCCCTGAACCAGTACACCAATAACCTAATAACAGCTTTCACATCCCGCAGCTATCCTCCTGATCTGGTTCAGAAGCAAATTATCAGAGCCACCTCCTCATCCCCCAAATCCAGAACCATCTACCGAAGAACCCCAGAAGTGCCCCTCTTGTCACCGGATACTTTCTGGGACTGGAGTGGACTCTGAATGTGGTTCTCCAGCAAGGATATGACTTCCTTAAATCCTGCCCCAAAATGAAATCCATCCTTAATGACATCCTTCCCACTCCACCAAGAGTGTCTTTCCGGCGGCCACCTAACCTCCGTAACCTCCTAGACCATCCCTATGAAATCCCAAACCACCTTCCCTACCCTCTGGCTCTTACCCATGCAACTGCCCCCATTGTAAAACCTGCCCTATGCACCCTTCCACCACCACTTACTCCAGTCCAGTAACACAGAAGGGCAGAGCCACTTGCGACAGCACCCACGTGATTTACCAACTGACATGCCTGCACTGTGAAGCGTTCTATGTGGGAATGACCAGCAACAAACTGTCCATTTGCATGAATGGTCACAGGCAGACAGTGTTTGTTGGTAATGAAGATCATCTTGTGGCTAAACACGCCTTGGGGCATGACTAGCACATCTTGGCACAGTGTTACACCGTCCGGGTTATCTGGATACTTCCCACCTACACCAGTCTTTCAGAATTCCGGAGATGGGAACTCGTCTTTCAGCTTATTCTCTCCTCCTGTTGCCCATCTGATTTCAACCTCTGCTAAATTCAAATTCGCGTCCACCATCTTTAGCATCTTTGCCTCGGTTCTGTGGACAGAGCCTCTGCCTCAAGTGGTATTTCTGTCCAACTTCTTTGCTTTATACAGTATGTCCGCCTAAGTGTGGTGAGTGCGGTTGTGTATATGTAATGGTGTGTGTGTATTTGTTTACCTTCCTTTTTTTCCCTCAAGGTAAGTCTTTCCTCTCCCGGGATTGGAATGGCTCCTTACCCACTCCCTTAAAACCCTCATCATTTCCTTTTCCCTCTCCTTCCCTTCTGCATGAAGAAGCAGCTAGGCTGCGAAAGGTAGTGTTTTTGTGTGTGTGTTTTATTTATTTGTGACTATCACTACCAGTGCTCCTTTGCCTGGTAAGTAATCTTCATCTACTTGTCATATATATTTTTCCTGCTAGGAATTTTTCCTCTATAATATATGTATATATGGAATATCAAGGTATAATACTACAATCTAATGTGGTATCATAATTTGCATATTTCCAAACAAGCGGTATTTTATGGGGTATATTCATTATAGCTTTCAGTGAGCCGGTTACCGAGCGCTTTCTCTGGCAGGACGTGAAATCCGACTGTCGGGCACGGGCAACTTCCTTGTCGATGAAATAAAATCGCGTCCTACACTTCCTCTCACTTGGGCCCCTTTCCCATTCTTGTGGGCAGATTTCAACGTCCTTACTGACATATTCAAGCCTCTTCTACCCACCGTCAGTTACCGATACATTCTTTCCACAATCGGACGCAACACTCGCTGCGTCGAGGTCACTCCCTCCATAAACGTGTCGGCAGAAACTGTCGCCAGGGCCTTTCTTCTATCCCGGGTTGCTTGCTTCTGCTGTCCTCCGGTCATTACCATCTATCCTCTTTTGGACCTCTGCAGCATTAAGCCCATCCACACCACCACCTACCACCCCCAGTTCCACAGGCTGGTAGGGCGGTGGCACAGGACACTGAAAACAGCTCTACAGAGCCACAACTCTCTCCGGATGGAGACCCTTCCCCTTGTAATCCTTGGCCTTCACGCCATCTACAACGAAGACCTCCATGGTACTGTGGCAGAATTTGTCTACAGACAACCCTCATTTTTACCAGGTAAGTTCATCAATCTTTCCTCTCATTCAAATGATCTTCCAACCTTGATAGACCAAGTATGGCTCCATTGCACCAGAATCAATTCCACCCCCCCCCCCTCGTCTTTTCTAGTCACTCACTTAGAGGTGGGCCAAACAGTCCACCACAGTGAGCAGCTCTCAAGTGAGTGCTCACCTAAAAGATCCAGCTCTTTGGAATACCTCAGCGGCTCCTGTCGGCAAAATTTGGTCGTGTGACATCCTTCACAAATATGGCGCACTGTAACAAATGCTTTTCGTATTTGGTGGGTTTTGATCATTAACTGTTTTTAATATTGGAAATAGTAGAAAATGAGTAGTCCAATATAAATTAGAATTAGTTTACAGAAAATGTATTAAATTAGTCTAAGTAAATTATAAACTATTAGTTATTTTGTTGTAATGTAAAACCGCTGTACGCAAACCAGTGGGGAAGGCCGGCCGAATGTTACAGAGTGAACGGGTCGGTGCCAGAGGGGGAGGACGTGGGAAGAGAAAGACATGCAACGGTTTTTGGAGATGTGTTAGAGAATAGCAAATGATTTTGTGTAATTACTGATCATACTTAAATAGACACTTAAGAAATTATTAAATATAACTGAAACGAAAAGTCCAAGTGTTCAGTCATTAATTGTTGAGGTAGTAAGCCTGTTTGTTAGAGTGTTTCCAGAAAAGTGATACCGAGAGCAAAAGCAAGATAAGAGAGGTAAGAATCTGCTTAGTTACAATTGGTGCCCAGGGTGAGAATCGAACTCACGACCTTAAGATTATGAGACTTAACAAAGTACAGACACGTGGCAAGAGTGGGTGCAGTGTTAAAACAGTGAACGCGCAGAGTATGAGTGACTTTAGAAATTTTGTGAACTTTTGTTTGAGGCATTAATTGAACTTTGAAAAAGGCGTCATGGTGGGAATAAGTATTAATGAGGACCAATGGTGAAGGGAGACAACAAACAACCGTCATGGATCAGCAGCCAATCAGCAGTTATCAGAGCAAAACTACGAAGAGATGACCTAGCAGATTGTTTCTGAAGAAACTGGAAACAGCTGATCGGCGCCACGCGAGAGGGGACAGTAGTATATCAACAACAACGCATGAAAACAACTAAGAACAGGTATATAAATACTGTCATATCACCTAAATATTTGTTGTTCGAATATGAAGTGTTGTTGGACAAAAGTGAGGGGGAACTTGTTGATAATGTTAATACATGTAAATGAAATGATATTGTTATGAATATTATAGACAAAAAATTCCTAGCAGGAAAAATATATATATATATAAAATATATATAAAAATAGATAAAGATTACTCACCAGGCGAAGGAGCACAGGTGGTGAAATGTTCAAATGTTTGTACAACTTATGGGACTTAACTACAGGGTCATCAGTCCCTAAGCTTACAAACTACTTATGAACTAGCTAAGACTAAAGACGGCACAAATATCCATGCCCGAGGGGGGATTTGAACCCCCGACCATAGTGGCCGTGCAGACCGTGACTGGCGAGCCTCAGCCACCTCGGCCACCGCGGCTGGCACAGGTGGTGATTCTAGCACAAATGAAATGAAAAGGAAATGAATCATTTCTTTTTCCCTCTCCTTCCCTTCTGCCTGAAGAAGCAACTGGGTTGTGAAAGCTTGCGTTTGTGTGTGTGTGTGTTTTATTTGTGCTACTATCACCACCTATGCTCCCTCGCCTGGTGATTTATCTATTTTTTATATATATAAATGATATTGTTAATGTTAATGGGGAGGGAGAAGACAGCGGTTTCAAATCTAGTGGGGAAGCACAATCTATCAGTGTAATGAAAGTAAACATAGTTGGTGACGAAGTGTCTCCGATTTCACTGGCAGTATTTGAACCGGGCAGAAATGGGATAAATATTGATTTGTTATGTAGCACAAGAATGAAATTTAACGATTCTGAAATTAATGTAGAAAAATTGTGGACAAGAGGATGCAGATTGTAATAATGCAAATTCTGTGCCTGAGGGTTCACCTAATGAGACAGATAAAAGTGGCGCTATAGGAGGGGATGATGCTATAATAGCATTTTTGAGGAAAATGAACGATAATATGAATGGCATGAACAATAACATGAATAATATTAGGGGCACAGTAGAACAAAGAAACCGCAGAATGGAAATAATGTACAAAGAGATTGGTGTCATTAATGACAATTTGATTAAACTAAATAAAAAAGTAAAGACTGTTGAGGAATCTTGCAATAAGAAAATCTGCACTGTAGACTTAGAAGCAAAAGATTTGTTAAAGAAATTCCATGTGACTTGTTTCTCGGGAAAAAACCAAGTGACAGCATTTTGTGAGGATAAAGTGAAAGACGTTTCTCAAAAATGTGAGGATAATAGATTACAGATAGTTCAGTTCTGTTCAGAAAACTATGAGGAGCTGCAGGGCAAAATCAATGAGATCAGCAGTAGTTTTACATCAAAAGTTGAAACAGAGGTAAACAAAAAAATGTGTTGCTGCTGTGGGGGAGGAAATTAAGAAAGTGCAAAATTCTGCAGATACTAAGTTGAGTGAAATAGAACAACAAGTGAAAGAGACTGTGAAAAGTGAAATGAGTAAGGTAGGTTTAGCGACAGCTCAGGTGGGGCCAACACTTAATAAATGTTCAATGTTTTTAAACCAAATGGACCAATACACCCAGTAGAATTCCTGGGGGAATTTAGGAGTTTACCCTATATGAGGGATAGAGTATATGAAGATAGAGATATGAAGGGTTGTATGAGAGGAGATGCGTATAGTTGGACAGCTGATGTGGCTGAGACATGTACATCATGGGAAGATTTTAAGAAACAGTATATAGAGAAATTCTGCTCACAGAGGGAGAGGAACTTGTTGTTGCAAGCTTTTACAAGTGGTAGTACGTATGATCCATATCAGGGCACTATGAGGCAGTTTTGTCAAGAATGCATGAGAAAGCAAAACATCTAAGTGCAGAAATAAAGGCTCCACCAGTACTGATAGGAAACTTGACAAACAAGTTGCCTGAAAGACTTAGATGTACCAGCTCCAAAGAATGATGTAGATGACTTCCTAAATTATTTGGAAGAAGTGGAAAGGATAGACTCAAAGGGGAGAAATTACTCAGGGAATGGGGGACAAAACCAGAATCATTTTCAAGCAAATGAAATATACTATGGGAATAATAATAGGAATCATGGAACAAGTGGGTACCAGAACAACAGTCAAGGAAACCATGGAAGTGGTATTGAGGCTAATAAGAGGAATAATTGGGGTCCATGACACAATAATGGGGGTAATTTTGGTAATCACCAAGGAAACCATTGGGAACAATGGAACAATAATGGGGGTAATTTTTGTAACCATCAAGGAAACCATTGGGAACAACAGAACAATGATGGGCATTTTTGGAATCAGGTGAATCAGTACAGAATTCAAAGTAATAATTGGGCAGTAAATGGACCCAATGGGGGTAATAATGAATGGGGAGGTGGCAGAGATCAACAACATGGTGAGAATGGAAATTTTGGTCACAACCGTTTAAACTAAGAAAGGCGGAGGTTGGGGTTCGAACCTGGGCAGGGCACGGAAAAGAACCTTGGGAAAACAACAGGGCACACAGTCATAGGAAAACCATGAATTACAATAATTGACATTGTAATCTAGTAAATAGACATAAACCAAATGAACGGAATCAGGTTAAATTAGTTGAAATAAATGGTTCTCTGGAAGATAAGGTAGTTGGTAGAAATAATGAAAAGATTGCCATAGAAAACAAAAAAGGGGTATCTAGATCAGAAGAGAGAAACAAGGTGGAGGAAAATAAGTCCTTAATGGATAGTTATGTAATGTGTAAGTTGCAGTCAGATATGAAAGTAAGTGATGATGTACTGCCAGAAGATAGTAGGGGGAGATGATTGTGGAAGAAGTGGGAGTGGAAGACAAAAAAGAAATGAGTGGTGTTTTGGTCATGGGGGATGGGGAGAATCTTGTAAGTAAATGTTTGGATGCCAATGAAAATCTTGACCTTTTGGGAATTGTTAAGAAGGTGATATGTTTATCTTTGTGGGTTAAAGAGGAATTAAGGGATCAAGTAATTGGCAAAATGTTTAGTAAAGAGGGTGAGAGCAGTGATTCCAAATCCAAAGACAGGTTAGTAGCGGAGAATGAGGAGGAAGATGAAAATGGTTGAATGTATTTTTGATGATGATGATGAGTTGATTAGAATAAAAAAGGTGGTTGGAGAAATAGTGGGGGAGGATATTATAGACTGGAGGGAAACAGAGGGGCGGAAAAAAAAAGAAAGAAAGAAAGAAAAAAAAAAAAAAGGGAAATTACTGTGTGTCACATTACCAGAGTTGGAGAAAAAATTTGAGGATCTATTAGAGGACTTGTCTAGAAAAAGGGTTAGTGAGGATTTATTGTTTCAAGAGGGAGAAGTAACAGAACAAGAGATGGTTTGGCATCCTGTAGTCACTGTCAGAGTAGGAGACCTGTCTGTAAAATGTTTGTTGGATAGTGAGAGTTAAATAAATGGGTTATCTCAAAAGTTTTATGAACATGTCTAGGAAAAGAAAGGAGTGGTTGTGTTACCTGTGTCTGAAGTGAGAATTGTAGGGGCTACAGAGAAAGCTTCAAAAGTTATTTAATAAATATTAATTAATACTGAGTTGGCTGGTCGAATGTTAGAATGTAAATGTTATGTGATACCAGACCTTACTACTGAAATGATCATGGGGACTGAATTCTTGAGAAAGTATCAAGTTAATGTGAATTTTCCTTGTGGGGAATTTAATTTTAAGCAGAAGGATGAAGTGTTCAATGTGTCGTTTGTGGAACAAATGGGTGATCAACAGCAGCTAAATATAGCTTTACTTTGCGGTGAACTTTTGGTAAAAATCGTGTTTTTGTAAGGGAGGAAGAAGAAACCATAACTGATATAAGAAGTAAGATGGAAGGATTAGAGGACCTAATCGGGTGTCAGAGGAAGGACTTGGAAGAGGTGTTGATGAGGAATAAGAGAGTATTTTCAGAAAGGCCTGGGTTAGTTCAGGGTTTTGACTGTAAACTAAAAATTAAAGAGCATGCACCATTCTTCAGAACACCATATGATATACCTGTATCCAAAAAAAGAAGCTGTCAGCAGATAAATAAAAATAATGTTAGATTGGGGTACAATAGAAAGGTCAAACAGTCATTACAACGATCCAATTGTAAGAGTGAAGAAAAAGAATGGAAGTGTGAGAGTAGTGTTGGATGCCCAGTGGTTAAATGAAATTGTAATTGGAGAGGGTGATAGACATGCAAAAATTGATGAATTATTGCAGAAATTTCATGGAGCAAAGTATTTGTCTTCTTTTGATGTAGCCTGTGGGTATTGGAACATAAAGTTAGCAGAAGAATCTAGACAATATACTGCTTTTCTGCACGAAGGCAGATCATACCATTACCGCGTGGTACCTTTCGGCTTAG
The DNA here is from genome assembly GCA_026315105.1 of Locusta migratoria. Lineage (NCBI taxonomy): Eukaryota > Metazoa > Arthropoda > Insecta > Orthoptera > Acrididae > Locusta > Locusta migratoria. Next base: position 120,407,201 of record CM048754.1, read on the forward strand.
ATAAGGTTTTGGGGAATGAATTGTTGAAGAAAGTGACAGTGTATGTGGATGATATTTTGGTGGCAAATTCAAATTGGTTCGAACATTGCCAGTATATCAATGAAATGTTAAATGCTGTTTATCGAGGGGGGTATGAAATTGAATCTGAAGTAGTCAGAGTTCTTAAAAAAGGAGGTTATATTTTTGGGACGTAAGATCAACAATCAGGGTATCCATCCTAATCCTGAGAAACTAAAGGCCACTGCTGATTTTGTGACACCAAGAAAGACTTGAAATCAATGTTCGGTTTATTTGGGGACTATAGAAAGTTTGTAGGGGATCAATCTTTTAATCAACCTTGTTTAAGTAACTCGCTAAAAAAGAATGCTGTTTGGAAATGGACTGAAGAGTGTGAGGTAGCTTTTCAAAACTAAAGAAGGAATTGATAGAAAGCAAAATACTACATCATCCTGATTTTTCCTTGCCCTTTTGTATGAGTACAGATGCAAGAATGTGCGGCCTGGGGGTGGAAATTTTTCAGTTGGTTAAGATGGAGGGTGGATTGGAACATAGGACCATTGCCTTTGCTAGCAGAACCCTGCATTCCCATGAGAATAATTATTATGTAACAGAATTAGAGGCTTTGGTAGTAGTTTTAGAGTTTCAAAAGTTTGCAAACTACCTCTTGGGACATGAAATAGTGGTATATACTGATCATAAACCTTTGAGTTTTCTGAAACAGAGTAGGCTGAAGCATCCAAGATTAACCAGATGGACTCTCTACCTGCAACAATTTAAAATAGAGATCAGATACATTAATGTAAAGGCAATATAATAGCCAATGCCTTATCTAGAATGCCTATAGGACTGAAAGAAGATGAAGTTGGGGAAACAGCAGATGAGGGGTTACGTTTAATTTATATTCTGGAGGTCATAGAAGAAAATCATATTAGGAGAATTTGTAAGGATTTGAGGAGGGAGCAGAATGGGGATCCAAGTTTGAAACTGGTTAAGGAATATTACAATTCAGGGGAAGCACCAAAAGTGAAGCAATATAAAATCCACAAGGGTGTTTTGTTCAGGAGGAACGCCTTGGATAAGAAAGAGTGGAAACTATGTCTCCCTGAACAACATCTAGACAAACTAATTGATTTGATCATGAAAGCTATGGGCACTATGGGACAAGGAAGGTAATAGCTAAGTTGCAGGAAACTGTCAGCTTTAATAACATGTGGAGGAAGGTGAAGAAAATGTGACATGTGTCAGAGAGTAAAATCTACAACTGTGCCATCCCATGGTTTGATGCATGATGAAGAGAATTAGTGGCAGTCGATCTCCTAGGCCCACTCCCAACATCTTTAGGGAGTTGCAAGCATGTATTTGTGGTATTGGATACTTTTTACAAATATGTCAAACTATATCCTATTAAGGGAGCTAATACTAAGACCATCGTAGATACATTAGATACCGAGTATTTCACAAATATAGGGGTTCCAAAAGCTTTGTTGTCTGATAATGGACCGCAATTCACTTCAGAACGGTTCATGCAATGCATGGGGTTTAATAAAATCAAACACATAAGCATTTCAACCTATTTTCCCCAGGGCAATATGAGCGAGCAAGTCATGAAAGAAAATAACAGTCTTTGTAGAACCTATTGTAATAAAAAACACATGGCATGGGCAAACCGTATACAACAATTTGAAAGCATCATTAATAATTTATGGAATGAATCAACTGGTTTTGCACCTTGCGAGCTTGTTTGGGATTAAACCGACCAATATTATCAGTGAAGAAGTTGAATTTCCGACACTGAGTGAACTAACTCGAGATGAGAAATTGGAATTAGCTAAAGAGATGATGAGTAAAAAGGCAGGGGCAAGAAACTGAGACATGACAGTAGGGTAAAACGTACTAAGTTTAAATTGGGCCAATTGGTAATGGTGAAGAAGAAAGAGAAATCCAGTAAATTAAATGACGAGATAAAGAAGTTCTTACACATCTACCATGGACCTTTCAAAGTGGTAAGGATCACTCATGAAAATGGTTACAAGTTGGCCTATACAAAGTCAAATAGGGTTTACAGACTGAAGAATATTACTGATCTGAAACCTCATAGGTTTCTGGTCCGATGTTTACAGGAGGATCCATTGAAAGAGGTTTTTATGATGTTGGGAAACTACATTATGATGATAGAATGAGGAACGTTTATTTGAAGGAATAATTAAAATATTTAAAGTTTGGTGTGTGAATATGATATGCAAAGGCATTGGTCTAGTTACAAAGCAAAGAAAAAGTCTCTCTATAAATGGGGAAGTTAAGTGATTATTGAATTGGTATTGTGTTGCGCTGTAAATGAAATACATTTTGAGGATGAAGTTGTTGCTAGAGAGTTTATTCATGGAAGACAATGAGATATAGAGCAGAGGGGTATTATTGAAGTTTAAGTATCATTGGAGCATCATTAACTTATGGAGAGGTGTGAGTTGGGGGTTAGGAAACTTTCTGCATTGGAAGTATTTTGTGAGATAACCTTTGTTGGTGGGGATTTTATGTGAGGAATAAGTAAGAGGATACACAGTGGGACGTAAATACACAACTAACTAGGATATGGGGTTAGCATCTAGCAAGTATGGACACCTGTTTGTTGACGTTGAAATGAAATAAGGGTATGATGGGAATTGTAGCTGCGCACATGACAAATGTAAATGTAGAGTGATGGGGTCTTGGTAAAGGTTGGATTTTGCACACTTTGAAGTTTCTTGTCCTGTCAAGCTCAGCAGACACAAGTACTACTAATATTAGTAATAATGATTTTTGTATTTTGGCAATGTGAAGTTAAAAGTTGATCTGATTGGGGAACTGATTACTAATTGAGTCATAAAAAGATTGAACAACTTGACTAGAATGACTCCTTTTCCACTTCCTTAAAACCCATATCCTTCCCTTTCTCCTCTCCTTTCTCCCTATTTTCCTGAAGAAGTGATCAACAGTTGCGAAAGCTTGTATGTGTGTGATTTTATTTGTGCTTGTCGACGAGCCTATCCTTTGGGTAAGTCATCCGTTTTCTATTTCCTTTTTTTCCCCTAAGGTAAGTCCTTCCACTCCTGGGATTGGAATGACTCCTTTTCCACTTCCTTGAAACCCGTATCCTTCGCTTTCTCCTCTCCTTCCTTCCTCTTTTTCCTGAAGAAACTGCCAGCGGTGGCAAAAAGCTTGAATGTTTGTGTGTTTTTATTTGTGTTTTTTGTTTCTATCGTCGAGCCTGTAGTTTGTGTAAGTCAAACAATCCTTATTTTTATACATATTTTTCCCACCAGGAAAGTCTCCTTCTATATTGGAAATAATAGAAAATGAGAAGTCCAATATCAATTAGAATTAGCTTAAAGAAAAAGTATTAAATTAGTGTAAGTAAATTATAAACTATTAGTTATTTTGTTGTAATGTAAAAGCACTGTACGCAAACCAGAGGGAAAGGCCAGCAGAAGGATACAGAGTGAAGGGGATGGTGGGAGACGGGGAGAACGTGCGAAGAGAAAGACATGCAGTGGTTTTTGGAGATGTTTTAGAGAATAGCAAATAACTTTGTGTAATTACTGATCATCCTCAAATAGACACTTAAGAAATTATTAAATATAATTGAGACCAAAAGTCCAAATGTTGAGTCATTTGTTATGGAGGTAGTAAGCCTGTTAATTAGTGTTTCCAGTTACTGTGTGTTTCCAGAAAAGTGATACTGAGAGCAAAAACAAGATAAGTGAGGTAACAGTCTACTTAGTTACAGACTGAACACAGCACTTACACTGAAAGCGTGTTTATTGTGAACTTAACATACACGCAGCACTGACTGCCTTTCGGGCAGAGTGCTCTGCTGTTTATACACAGACAGAAAGCACCAGAAATTGAAGAATAGTTAACACAAGAGACAAGTAGAAATTAAAAGTGAACATAAGAAACATGTAGAACATTCTGGAAATGTTAATTACAAAGAAATAAATTTGTGCCCTTGAAAAGAATTGAACCAACGACTTTCAGCACTGCAATAGGTGACGCTAACCCCTTGCGCCACGCCGGCAGTCAGTTAACATGCTCCCTCTCCCTCTCCTGAAAAACACAGCAACGTGCTGTTAGGAGCCAGCTGCAATGTCCTGGATCTTGATCTTGTCATGGGTCCTCTGTATGGCAGTTCTGGAGAATCCTTCCCTTCTGCACGATCACCGATGACAGACATTCCTGTCGTGGCTTCATCAGTATCACTACCGTCCTTAGAGTCTTTGAACAAGAAGCCATTCTCACCTATCTGCTCTTCAGGATCATAGTAAGGTTTCATGCGGAAGACGTGAACAATGTCTCTTCACTTTTGTCATTTCGACAACAGCTCATAATCGTCAACTATGTATGTGATGTCTGACATGCGGCGTATGCCACAATACGGACCAAAGTATTGTTTCAGTAACTTTTCTGATAGTCCAACTTTTTGTACAGGGGTAAAAATTCATATCAGATCTCCTGGTACATAACAGGTCAGTGCTTGCTGTTATACCGCTGACAGTCCTTCTCCTGGGCGTGCAGTGTCCGTATCTAGCTGTCTTGCTACTTCGACCGTGGTGATGAGCTGTTTTAACATAGTCATCCTGAGTGTCGTCCTGCTGGAATGGGTACAGTGTATCCATTGTTGCCTCAGCTTCACGGCCATGGAGCAGGAAAAACGCGTGAAGCCTGTGGAATCTTGTCTTTCGGTATTATAAGCGAATATCACAACTGGAAGTAATGTATTTCAATCCTTCTACTCAACATCAATGTACAAAAACAGCATATCTGCAAACATCTTCTTAAAACATTCTGTAAGACCATTTGTCTGAGGACTGTATGCAGTTGTCATTCTGTGGACAATGTTGCAATGTGACATTACCTCTGGTACTAGTTTTGACTGAAATACTTTTCCATGATCAGATATCATCACACATGGTGCTCCATGTTTCAAAATAATGTCTTCTACAAGGAATTTTGCGATCTCTGGACCTTCTGCAGTTGGCGCAGGTTTGGTGACAGCGTAGCGTGTGAGGTAGTCAGCGCAGAGTATTATCCATCAGTTACCAATTGTTGACTCAAGGACTTCCCTAAAAGATCAATTCCAACTTGGTGGAATGGAGCTGCTGCAGGTGGAATCGATATGAGATAATTGCGGCACATGCCTCCATCGCTGGCACTCTTTACATTGACTCGCATAGTGCTTGACATGACAGCATATCTGCTAACGTCTAGTTAAAACGTTCTGTAAGACCATTTGTCTGAAGATGGTACGCAGTTGTCATTCTGTGGACACTGTCGCAATGTGACATTACCTCTGATAAAATTTTTGACCGGAATACTTTTCCGTGATCAGATATCATGACAAGTGGTGCTCCATGCTTCAAAATAATGTCTTCTACAAGGAATTTTGCTATCAGTAGAGACCTTTCCAGTAGTACCTGCATCTGATTCTGTCTAGGGACTTCATTAATCCCAGAGGACCGGATATTGGAGCATCGTGGAAATACTTGAGAATAGCTAGCTGGAGATGAGCTGAAATGACCAGTTGCTCTTATGCAATGTCCTGTTTGTAAGTTGGAACTCTCCATTGCTCGGTTCTCCTTTCTCCAAGGCCTCTATGGTTCTTAATCGTACTTAATCCTTCTCTGCTCAGCTGTAACGTCACCTAATTCAGTGGGGGCTGCAATTTAATTCATGCTGTTGTGTTCCGCTAAAGGATATCTTGAAAGGCAGTTGGCATTCTTGTGTTTGCACCCGTTCTTGAATACCGGTGTGACGTCGTACTCGTGGAGTCTTTCTGCTATTTGACTTGATGGATCCTACATGCTAGTCAGCCATCACAAAGAATGGTGGTATGCCACAACGGTGAATGGTTTGCTGAATAAATATGGTCAGAACTTGTTGATAGCCCAGATAACTGAGAGACATTCTTTCTCAGTTGCAGAGTAGTTTATCTTGGACTTTGAGAGTACTCTTGATGCATAGACTATCACCTTTTCAGAACCTTCCTGAACTTGTACAAGCACTGCACAAATCCCATAACCACTGGCGCATGTGTGAAGTTCAGTTTCCGCATTCTTGTCGTATAAGGCTAGAACTGGTGCGGAAGTTAGAGCCTCCATTAAGTGCCTGGAAAGCTCTTTCTTTTGTCTCATCCTAGTAAAACTTGTCATCTCCCTGCAGAAGTTCTTGCAATGGATGTGCCTTGTTACAAAATCCTTTTATGAAAGGTCGGTAGCATGAGCACAGCAAGAGGAAACTACTCACATCACAAATTTACTGAGGAGTTCGAAATTCTGGGCCTGTCACTACTTTATCTGGATCAGGACTGACACCATCTCTGTTGACTAGGTGCCACAGGATTTTTATCTCTTTGGTGACAAAGAGGCGCTACTTTGGATTGAGGTGGAGTCTTGCAGTCTGAACACACTTCAACACAGTTGACAGGCGACTCAGATGTTCTTGAAATGTTTTCGAGAAAACGACAATGTCATCTAAATAGCAAAGACACGTCGTCCACTTAAGGTGTCGAAGTAAGTTGTCCATAATGCATTCAAATGCGGCCAGAGCATTACATAATTCAAATGGCATTACTTTGAATTCATAGAGGCTGTCAGCAGTACTAAAAGTTGTCTTATCCCTGTCAGCTTCATCAACCTCGATTTGTCAGTAACCTGTCTGCATGTCCATAGTTGAGAAGTATGTAGCTCCTTCCAAGCAGTCTAAGGTGTAATCAATGCGCAGCAATGGATAGACACCTTTCTTTGTGATTTTGTTCAGCCGCCGATAGTCTACACAGAATTGCCGTGTGCCATCCTTCTTCTTTACAAGGACCACTGGAGATGACCAAGGACTCTCCGAAGGTTGAATAATGTCATTGTGCTACATATTCTCCACTTCCTCCCGAATTATCTGTCTTTCAGCTGGCGACACTCTACACAAATGCTGGCTAATTGGTGGATGATCCCCAATATTGATATGGTGCCTTATCATGGGCCATTTCATCTGACTTTTTCCCTGCTAAGGTGTGAATGCACCCAGAAATTGGCGTAGTATAGCTAACACCCACTGGCGTTGTTCCTTGGTCAGTCTGGGCCTTATTGGCAGTTCCACAGTTGTTTCCTCCAGTGTGTCATCTGTACTAAAAGGAGAGAATGGGTCTTCGTTGATGACGTTGAGCTCATCATCCTGGATTGGTTCAGCTGTCCTGATACACATTCCTTTGGGGATAAGTGGTGACTGCTCGTGACAATTTGTGATCCAAATCTCTCCTTGACCACCGCGGATATGTAAATTTCTTTGGTGAGCCTGATAAACACTCTACTATCAACAAGCACTTCACAGTTTAACCAGTCATCTGTGTTTGTGAGTAGAACTCCTCCCATTGTCAACGGCAGTATCGTCACATTGTCGACGGCAAATAACTTCCCAGAAAATTCTGTATATGTGTACCCCTCAGAACGACTTCCTCAATTTGCAACTCAGTTCTTCTACAGTCAATGATAGATTGGGATGCCGGAAGGAAGTCCCACCCGAGAATGACATTATGACTACATTCTGTTAAAATGACAAATTCAAACGGCTGTGTCCTGCTGTTGATGATGGTTATTCTTGTAACTCAAGTTTCTGCTGGCTGGACGTACTTTCCATTTGCGACCTTCAGTACAGTTGCCCCCGTATCACAGAATATTGTCTTCTTTAGTGTGCGGCGGTAATTATCCGACAATACAGAGAAAGAAGCTCCTGATTCAACCAGTGCCTGGACAGGTTGCCCGTCAATGAGATTTCCCGACATCTTAGCGACTGTTGTCCATGGAGGATTTTCATCTACGGTGGCCTCACCTCCATAGTTTGTCACCTCGCTTAGTTTCCCTGGGGGCGGTGGGTAAGGGGGCAGTTGGTACCTCCGTACGGTGACGGTGAACAGCAGTGGCGGGGAGCGACCTCGTCCTGGGTACGGTGTTGGGCTTCTTCCCACAGGTCAACTGAACTCATCAGCAGGTGACTGCCTGGGATAGAACTCATCTGATGGCTGACGTTTTGTGGCAATATTTTATTGCCTTGTTGCACAATGTCCACAAATCCAGCTGCAGATTACAGAGCTGCTTACAGTTTCCTATCAATGTACAGAGTAACAAAACATGGCTTCTCTAACACAGTACTGCCTACTAAATCAATGACAGTGTTTTGCAGTTATTAAATAAATATTACAGCAATCCTTAAATAAGTCAAAATGTTTAAAATATTACATTTACATTACTAATATTTGGTTTAGTTTGTGTATATATTTCATGAAATTTGTATTTAATGTAATACACAAACTAAAAGTCGTTTTTTGACTCGTGTTAAACTTATTCAGTTTATTTACGTTATTTATGTTTTCAAAGTGCACACATATCTGTTTTGACAATATTGTGTAGTTGTACTATTACTGAGACTCATAATTTTAATGTATCTCTGGTCTAATTTTTTATAAATGCAGATTTGTATAAAGTCGCCGTAGTTTTGTTTATTTTGATGATAGGTTTCTTAGTACCAAACAGATTATTAAATAGAGTATGGGAATCATGATAAGTATTTAATTTAGGATCCAGTGATATATATAAAACATGGTCTGCCCTAATTTATTTAAACAACAGGTACATATGTAATAATGTTGTGCAATAGTTCTAACCTGTAGTAGTGTTGTTTTTATACAAATGAGTATCTTTATTGGCTCAGCATATTCCGTAACTAAGTGTAATGCATTTTTAGTGTTTGTAGTTATTATTTATGAAAGTATCAAAGTTGAAAATTACGTAAAAAGACAGCTCATTAATGACCATTTGTCAGTTTTATTTATTTTTAACAATTTTTTTACTCTTCTTGCCAGAACAATGCATTTATGCTCTATTGGAAGGATTCATAAAGATGGGGAAAAAAAAATATAAAATGACACACTGTTTTGTAAAATACCTAGAACAGTGGGAGAGAGAGAGAGAGAATCAGCGCACACTTTGATGATGAATTGTATTTGTAACATGCTGATTTTTATAATTTTGTTTTTAAGGAAATCTCTTCCATCTATAGTGAACCTAGGAAGCCTAAGGGTTTAGAGTGCAGAAAAGATGTACATCTATTTGAGACGTGTCTGAGATGAATCCAGGAAAGAGGTACATTGTTGTACTGCGGTGCTTATTTTAAATAGTCAAAATTCATACACAAGCAATGTTGTTCATCAACAAAAATTTTGTTTGAGAGAACTACTTCATATACCATCAATGACATTGCATGACAGTGGAAACAGTTTGCTGAGGTGCTGGCTTTGTAATCATAAAGAATCAACAGAAAAATGTTTCGTGTGTGTGTGTGTGTGTGTGTGTGTGTGTGTGTGTGTGGTGTGTGTGTATGACAGTGCGACAATTGATGGGCAGTAAGAATGGCGGGTCATGAGTCAGGTGCAAATGGCAAGTGATAATGTTGTTTCCCACTTCTGTCTGTAAATACAGCTCGCACAGTCAAGATATTTGTTTCGCTATAGAAGCCAAACATGGCGGTTGTGCATGTATAGTTGTCTCAGTAATTGTGTAAATATATTGCCGCAAGACCCCGAGTTAACCAACTGCTGGCGTAGCACAATGGATAGCATCACCGATTGTGGTGCTGAAGGTTGCCGGTTCAATCCCGTCCACTGGCAAAAATTTATTTCTTTTTAATTATCATTTCCAGAATGTTCTACATGTTTCTTATGTTCACTTGTCATTTCTACATGTTTCTTATGTTAATCACACTTCTAATTTCTGGTACATTCTGTCTGTGTATAAATAGCAGAGCACTCTGCCCGAGAGCAGTCAGTGCTGTATGTACGTTTCAGTTCACAGTAAACTTGCTATCAGTATAAGTGCTGTGTTCAGTAAACAACCCTGCCTTCGAAGTCAAGCCTGCTTCCACTTCAACGCAACACTGTTTGGTGGAGGCGCCGGGTATCCTGTGTAACAGCTGGATCACCGTGGCTCCAATTAGGCAACGTAAAGGCCGTCCGTCGCTTACACGGACTAGAGCCGGGATATGTTTCAAATGTTTGTATAGTCTATGGGACTTAACTACGGGGTCATCAGTCCCTAAACTTATGAACTACTTACGAACTAGGACGGCACAAATATCCATGCCCGAGGGGGGATTCGAACCCCTGACCGTAGTGGCCGTGCAGACCGTGGCTGGAGCACCTCAGTCTCCTCGGCCACCGCGGCCGGCAGCCGGGATATACCGAGTACATCCTTGTGAGAGTCCGTATCATCAGAAGACCCATGGACATGAAACCAGCAGAGTCAGCTACACATCAGACACTCGTCGGTGTTCTCTGGAGACACTGGACAGGACCCCAACAAATGGCTAAAAGGGTTCGACCGAGTCACCAAGTACAACAGGTGGGATCATACAATGTGGTTGGCCAAAATTTATTTCTACCTGGACGGAACAGCCCAGGAATTGTTTCAAAACAACGAAGAGAAGTTGAATAACTGGGAAACGTTCCAGATGGAACTTAAGAGGGTGGTTGGCCAAAATTTATTTCTACCTGGACAGATCAACCCAGGAATTGTTTCAAAAGAATGAAGAGAAGTTAAATGACTGGGAAATGTTCCAGATGGGACATAAGAAGACGTTTGGAGACTGCCAGCCAAGAACAAATGAAGAACCGGGCCCAACAGCATTGTGAGCACACACAGTTGTACATATACAATGTTTTGGTTCTATGTAACATAGTGAACCCGGATATGACTGACAGCAACAAAATCACGCACCTGATGAAGGGTATTGCAGAAGACATGTACCAAGCTCTCCTGATAAAAGACGTCACTACGACGGAAGAGTTCATCAAGTGGTGCCAGTGGATTGAAGAGATGCAACAAAGGAGGGTTGGACAAAAGAAGTATGACTGACTCCCCAATGTAGTCCCTATGGCCGTTGTGGAAGACCAGCATGACTTTGCTTCTCTCATACAACAAATTGTGAGAGAAGAATTACAACAGTTATGATAGCCAGGACTAGATCGAGCGAGCCTCAGATTATGGCCATGGATATAAGCGACGAGGGAGCCAACGCCGCTGAGGAAGAGGTATTCAGACATTAGCTCCTGCCTGCCCCACCAATCGCAAATGACGCGAAGAATGACGTCGCTCTGCTATGACTTGCGCTGCAGCCAACAAATGGCAGCCTATGAACCGGCCGACGCTGCCACAACCAACTCCCCTGGCAAGTATGACGCTCCGCAGAAGAACAGATGTCTGGAGGACAGAAGACACTATGCCAATGTGTTTCCACTGTGGGCGCCCTCGACTTGTACACTACTGCAGAGAGAGGAGGTAAGTATTCGATGATTATTTTGCTGCAAGACGTTAGCCATCAGAGGAGTTCTATCCCAGGCAGTCACCTGCTGATGTGTTCAGTACTTATCGGAAGAAGTCCATCATCGTACCCTAGATGAGGTCATTCCCTGGCGCGCCACAGCCGCTCCCCTAGCCACCGTGCCCAGGAAAAGTAAGTGAGGCGACCATCTATGGTGGCCTCCATGCACGACACTCACTAAGATGTTGGCAACTCTCATTGATGTCATAATAAACGGCCAACCTGTCCAGGCACTGGTTGATTCAGGAGCGTCTTTCTCTATATTGTTGGAGAATTATCGCTGCACACTAAAGAAGACAATATTCTGTGATATGGGGGCAACTGTGCTGTAGGTCGCACATGGAAAGTATGTCCAGCCAGCATGAACTTGAGTCACAAGAATAACCATCAACAAGAGGACCCAGCCGTTTGAATTTGTTGTTTTAAAAGAATGTAGTCATAATGACATCCTTCCTTTAGGCATCCCAAGCTATTCTTGACTGTGGAAGATCTGAGCTGCAAATTGAAGAAGTTGTTCCAATGGATATACGTAATACAGAATTTTCTGGGAAGTTATTCGTCGTTGACAATGTGACGATACTGCCGTTGACAATGGGAGGAGTTGCAGTCACAAACACAGATGACTGGTTAAACTGTGAAGTGCTTGTCGATAGTAAAAAGTTTATCAGCCTCACAATAGAAATTTACATACCAGTGGCTATCATAAACATTAGCGATGGTCGAGGAGAGATTTGGATCACTAACTGTCACCAGCAGTCACAACTTATCCCCAAAGAAGTGTGTATCTGGACAGCTGAACCAATCGAGGACGATGAGCACAATGTCATCAACAAAGACCCATGCTCTGCTATTACTACAGCCAACACGCTGGAGGAAACAACCGTGGAACTGCCAATAGGGCCTGGATTGACCAAGGAACAATGCCAACGAGTGTTAGCTATACTACGCCAATTTTCGAGTGCATTCACACCCGTCAGATGAAACGGCCCATGATAAGGCACCGTATCAATACTGGACATCAGCCACCAATTAGCCAGCATTCGTTTAGTGTCACCAGCTGAAAGACGGATAATTGGGGAGGAAGTGGAGAAGATGTTGTACGATGAAATTATTCAACCTTCGGAGAGTCCTTTGTCATCTCCGGTGGTCCTTGTAAAGAAGAAGAATGGCAAAAGGTGATTCTGTGTCGACTATCAACAGCTGAACAAAATCACAAAGAAAGATGTCTACCCACTGCCGCTCATTGACGACACCTTAGACTGCTTAAAAGGAGCTACATTCTTTTTAATTATGTACATGCAGACACGTTACTAGCAAATCGAGGTTGATGAAGCTGACAGGGATAAGACAACTTTTATTACTCCTGACAGCCTCTATGAATTCAAAGTAATGCCATTTGGATTATGTAATGCTTCGGCCACATTCGAATGCATTATGGACAATTGCTTCGACACCTTAAGTGGACCACATGTCTTTGCTATTTAGATGACATTGTCGTTTTTTCGAAAATATTTGAAGAACATCTGAGTCGCCTGTCAACTGTGTTGAAGTGTGTTCAGGCTGCAGGACTCCGCCTCAATCCAAAGAGAGAAAAATCCTGGGCACCTAGTCAACGGAGATGGTGTCTGTCCTGATCCAGATAAAGTAAGGACAGTCCCAGAATTTCCAACTCCTCGGCCCATTCGTGATGTGAGAAGTTTTCTTTGGCTGTGCTCATACTACTGACATTTCATAAAAGGATTTTGTAACAAGGCACGCATATTGGAAGACCTTCTGCAGGGAGACGCCAAGTTTTACTGGGATGAGACAAAAGAAAGAGCTTTCCGGGCACTTAAGGCGGTCCTAACTTCCGCACCAGTTCTAGACTTGTACTACAAGAATGTGGAAACTGAACTTTACACAGACGCCAGTGGTAGTGAGATTGGTGCAGTGCTTGTACAAGTTTAGGAAGATGCTGAAAAGGTGATAGCCTATGCATCAACAGTGCTCTCAGAATCTGAGATAAACTACTCTACAACTGAGAAAGAATGTCTCGCAGTTATCTGTGCTATCAACAAGTTCCGGCCGTATTTATTCAGCAAACCAATCACCATTGTGGCATACCACCATTCTTTGTGTTGGCTGACTAGCTTGAAGGATCCATCAGGTCGACAAGCAAGATGGCCACAAAGACTCCAAGAGTACGGCGTCACAGTGGTGTTCAAGAACGGGCGCAAAAAGGACGCAAATTGACTTTTGAGGAATCCAATAGTGGAACACAACAGTATGAATGGAATTGCAGTCCCCACTGAATTAGGTGATGTTACAGCTGAACAGAGGGAAGATCCAGCAGTATTAAAAACCATAGAGGCCTTGGAGAAAGGAGAACCGACCAATGGAGAGTTCCAACTTATAAATGGAACATTGTATAAGAGCAACTACGATCCAGTGGGCTCCAAATGGCTACTGGTCGTTCCAGCTCATCTCCAGTCAGCTATTCTCAAGTATTTCCACGATGCTCCAATATCCGGTCATCTGGGATTCATGAAGACCCTAGACAGAATCAGATGCAGGTATTACTGGAAAGGTCTCTACCGATAGCAAAATTCCTTGTAGAAGACATTATTTTGAAGCATGGAGCACCAATTGTGATGATATCTGATCTTGGAGAAGTATTCCAGTCAAAATTATTATCAGAGGTAATGTCATGTTGCAACATGACAACTGCATACCATCCTCAGGCAAATGGTCTTACAGAACGTTTTAACAAGACTTTAGCTGATTTGCTTTGGATGTACATCGATGTTGAGCAGAAGGATTGAGATACAATACAGCCAGTCATGACATTTGCTTATAGTACCGCAAGACAAGACATCACAGGCTTCACACTGTTTTTTCTGCTTCATGGCCGTGAAGCTGAGACGGCAATGGATACACTGATAACCGTTCCAGCCAGACGACTATTTGAAACAGCTCATCACCAGGGTTAAAGAAGCAAGACAGCTGGCTCGCATACGGACACTGGAAGCCCAGGAGAAGGACCGTCAGTGGTATAATGACAAGCATTGACCTCTTGTTTACAGCCCAGGAGAACTGGTATGGATTTTTAGCCCTGTACAGAAATTTGGACTATCAGAAGAGTTACTGAAGCTATACTTTGGTCCATATTGTGACATACACCGCCTGTCAGACTTCACATACAAAGTAGAGGATAATGAGCCGTCGTCGAAACGAGAAAAACGAAGAGATATTGCTCATGTCCTGTGTATTAAGTTTTACTACAATCCTGAAGAGTAGATGGATGAAAATGGCTTCTTGTTCAAGGACTCTAAGGATGGTAATGATACTAATGAAACAACGACAGGACCGTCTGTCGTTGGTCATGCAGGAGTGAAGGATTCTGCAGAACTGCCATACAGAGGACTCATGACAAGATCAAGATCCAGGATATTGCAGCTGGCTCCAAACAGAACTTAAAGTGCATCGCTGTTTTTTCAGGAGAGGAAGCAGTGCAGCAAGATCTCTAGTTAACCAACAGCCGGTGTGGCGCAATGTCACCGATTGCGGTGCTGAAGGTCACCGGTTCAATCCTGTCTACTGTCAAAAATTTATTTCTTTGTAATTATCATTTCCAGAATGTTCTACATATTTCTTATGTTCACTTCTAATTTTTACAAGTTTCTTATGTTAACCATTCGCCCAATTTCTGGCACATTCTGTATATAAATAGCAGAACACTCTGCCCGAGAGTCAGTCGGTGCAGCATGTACGTTTCAGTTCGCAATAAACCTGCTGTTTGGTTGACAACCCTGCCTTCGAAGTCAAGCCTGCTTCCATTTCAACGCAACAATATGTTTCGTTTTTTGACAAGGCAATGGAAGAAAATTTAACTTGTGCAAATGTGATTGTCTATTTGTCTTGCTTGTCAGCAGCTCAGCGAATATCTTTAGTGCAAATATGTTACAATTGTTGAGTACATGGTGGGATGGATCCCAAAAGAAGAGCTTTAATTGTGCTATCACATTCTCAGTCTTCCTTGTAAATAATGTTTAACTGTTTTCTTCAAACATGTCACGATATATGTGTATGTTATTACGCATGAAACCAATAACAGCAAAAGAACAACTACATTGCCGCGGTGGAGTAGCCGAGCGGTCTAAGGCACCTCGCTGCGGAGTGCGCAGTTCCTCGCCGTCGGAGGTTTGAGTCCTCCCTGGGGCATGTGTGTGTGTGTGTGTGTGTGTGTGTGTGTGTGTGTGTGTGTGTGTGTGTGTGTGTTTGTCCTTAGGTTAGTTTAACTTAGTTTAAGTAGTTTGTAAGCTACGGACTGATGACTACACAGTTTGGTCTGATAGATTTACAAACAGTTGACGTACAACAACTACAGTGCTTAATCATTTAGTTTGGTTTGTGTTCACTGCTCCTAATTTTTTAGCCATTGTCACTGCACAATTTAGAAACTATGTATTTATGAAAGAGCTAAAATGAATATGATAAACTAAATTTGAAGCTCTGTCATTTTTAGCATGTTACTGTTTGTTGAGCTGATGAGTATTTGGTGAATAAACTAATAAAATAAAAGTCTGAATATTGATTGGTTGTTAAATATACTAATTTAAGTAGAGATCAAAATAATGTATTGGTAATCATTAAGAAATGAAGTGATGGACAAACATATGTGTAACAAACCTTTGAGTTATTTGAAGTGACAGTTACAAAATTAATAAATTACTAGTTTAGAATACTGTTCCAAAACGTTCAGACAGTAGCAGTAGCAGACACTGGACTATGTTCTGAACAGGATGACAACCAGTACACAACTTGGCACAGCCATCAGTGTATCAACCAACTACTCACTTGTTGCAACAACCGCCACATCATACATCAAGTAGAGTACATATGCCTACTCTACTTTTTGAAGAAATGTGAACATAGGCCAGAAGCTGACATCACAGGCATCAGGGCATCGACTGAGTATTCATGTGTTGGGATAACCAGCAAACATGGCCACAGGCCATTGACTGAGTACATTCACCTACAGTCACGTTCCTCAGCAACGTGACATACTCGGTCGAATGAGCAAATGCTCGGCCACCTATTCACAATAAAAAAAATACTGAGGAGAAGGAAAAGTCGTCATGCACTACGCAGACACTATGCTGTCATGCACTGCTAAGTCAGTAGTTTGGTCAATGGTCAGTCACTCAGTTGCTGTAGATCAAAACCGTCCATGACGACAGGGCCGTGCACGGTTGACGAGAAGAAAGGCGTTATTCAGAATAAAGATCGGAGGGTAAGTCACAATCACGCAGGTGGCCGGTAAGGACAAAGTGATGCGGCCTTACCATAGAAGTCACCCGTTATCTAGAAGGTGGAGGTCCAGCAGCTAAAGACGGGGAGTCTGCAGGTCGCTGGTTCGAACCTGGGACACCTCGCAATCCACGTCACGCTATTTGAGGCATGGGGACACACGATGCAGGGAAGGCCGTACATTGTGATCTCCATCTGGCAGAAAGCTACAGGTGAGTGGCAAAAATGCTGCTCAACCACTCCGGCTGCTGCCTGCTGTTACCCTCTGTGGTGTCGCACAAGTATGAAGTGCGTGCCACGTACTTACGTCGCGTGATGCCATGCACGCACGGCGCGGCGTTCTTATGACGTCAGCCATGAGCGCCCTCTGCTACAACTTCGCTCGCCACTGGACTGCATCGTTTACTTGGGAATCAGATAGACACCAGGAATCACCAGTAGGCAGGTCTCTATCTAATCTATGTATCAGCATTCTGCAGTCAAGAACTATGTAAAAGTTAAGTATTACTAAGTCTCTATGAAATATATATCTCATTCTAATTTACTCTAGTGTTTCCAGTTTCTGCTGTCCCACTGGCTGGTCACCTCCGTACCTGCACACGCGTGCATCCTTTATTCCTGTGTCGGTCACTCTATACACGGCCACCGACACCTACGACAACCGGCGTAAACGAGACACAAAACACTCATTATCGTCGAGCAGCAGAACGCGCTGACAGAGTAACCTTCGAGACATTGCGTGTCTGGTAAAACACCGATGTTTCTTAAACATTATTAAATAAATTACTTTAGTGGAAAACCGTTATTTTATACTGAAATCGAATCTGCCCCTACAAAAGTAATAGGACCATGCAAAATCTCCTCTTGATCAGCACTACCAACACCTCATTCACCAGGATGAAAGTCAATCGTATTTACACTCTTATACACTGGTGGATGAGAACGTCAAATCTTCTGTAATGAGGAACCTCTGAAACCGTTCAATGCCATTGCCTGTGCGGCAGCCACATGACAACTGACGCTGTCTTACCTGAAGTGAGCACTTATCACTGGAAGATGTGGTTAGATAACTAGATTCTCCTCTGGACAGTGCTTAATAAAATCTAGAGCACCAGCCTCCCTCTCTTGCACACTCTCAAGGTCCCGCAGTACAGCACACTACGTGCACTACGGCTCACGGTGATGCCCAGAGGTGCCTTACACAGAGTGCATCCCAGAAAAGAAAAGAAGGCAAGGATAACTTTATTTAACTGAAAGGTAAAAACCTACAACCATGACCACATGTACGTTGGAACAACACATGAGGAGCATCGTTTCAAATCGTATTATGTCCTAAAAACTAAATTTTACAGAGAGAGAGAGAGAGAGAGAGAGAGAGAGAGAGAGAGAGAGAGAGAGAGAGAGAGAACTGATTACTCGTAACCAGAGGAAATTTCACAAATTTTAAAATTTTGCAGTTGTTTTATTTGAGTTGTAGGTACATGAAAAAATAAAATAAATTTCCTGTTGTGTTCTTCAAATTTAAAGAAAATGTATATGACTTAATATCCTTTGATACAATAATTTATAAAATATACAAATAAAAAACGATTACTGGGTATATATAACTAAGTATTTATTTTTGTTTCTTAAAGGAATAACATTTACTGCCTAAGATTTAAGTTGATGGGCATGTTTGCTCTTGGTGATAATTTCGAAATAAGGGAAAGAAAACCAATTTCTTCCTCCATAATCGAGAAACTACTCTCTTACACAAAGCTCATATTATAACTGTGATTATTGAATGTATAGCATTGTTGAAAATAGCATTCCAGCTGTCAGCATAGTCAACATAGCAACGTGACAATACTGCTTCATGCTGGACACAATATGATTTGAAACAGAGACTTCAGTGGACTGAATGTGATTTGAAACAGCAGCTACTTAACAGATACAATTTACACTGTTAGTGAATCAGATTTTTTACATTCCGATTTGACAGCACGAAAGATCGCTGTGTGAAATACAAAAATGTATCAAACTCAATTTTGTCCACAGGTGCTCCTCAAATAATCTAAGCATATTAGAACTGATATACCAATCCGCATTACACAATTTACAGGGTATTACTAAATTATACTGACTAACTTCGTGGGGTGCTAGAGGATAGCTTGAGGAACAAAATGAGGTCCGGAAATGTCACCCGACGGAGCTACAGAGTGTCAAAATTTTAGTTTCTGGCGCCTGCCACTAGGTCACCCCTCAGGTGTCATCTTATGCACACACAGACCGCAGGCAGATCTGTAATATGTGGTTTTTGATATTCGGGGTTTGGGAGTGATTGCAGCGATTGCCGGTGGAGAAGATGGCGCTAGCAGCTGTATGGGCAGGCCCAGTTGCCTACGAATTCAATGCTCTCTTGCCGTGATGGCTGACGGTGACGTACTCGGGCTTCTCCCCACGGTTTATTGCCTCTCGAAACCTCCAACACGATCTCCAATGTTGTACACTACAGCATAGTACAATGGATGTAACTGATAGAGAATCACAGCAGTACTGTGTTGTATTTTGTAGACTTAACGTCATCTTGTGCAGCAGCCATCACCATCTACACTGCCAAAGTGTACAGCATTGGGCCACACAATACGAATAATGGTAGATATTTCGTGATGTTGACACCTTTATTGTATTTAACAGATGGATACCATAAATGCAAGGAACTGAAGAGGAGCAATACGTGTAGACACCGACAGTCATCAGATGACAGGAACCGAGGAGTGTACATTACTATTTATTCCACTGATACAGGGTACTGAAGACATTGTACAACATAAAGAGCATGTGATCAAATATCATAAATTAAATGTACTTGTGCAGTCCGAGACTGTTTTTCCCATTTCTTTAATGTAGCTAATCAGATAAATTGTAGTCCCTGAAAGAACATTTGCACGACCTGTGAATTACAGTCTACAATTAAAGTAAGTGTTCGGAATGCCTGACCACAGGATCACAGCTCGCCCGACATCTGCATCTCGTCGACCGGTGCACTCGGTCGAGGATACCGGGCGTAGTGCGAACGGCCTCACACGGCGCACGTAGCCTCGCCACTAGGTCTTCCGCCGATTCCACTGGGGTGGCGTATATAACGGTCTTCAGATGGCCGCACAAGAATATGTCCGGCAGGTTGGGGTAAGGCGAACAGGGTGGCCACGTGACAGGGCCACCTCGACCGATCCAGTGATCCCCAAATATCTGTCTGCATTCTGGCGTTCTCGCGGTCTGGCAGCTCGACTGAAGTGTGTGGATGCTACATCGTACTGTAACCACATACATTGTCGGATGGCAAGTGGCACATCTTCCAGTAATTTTGGTAGCACTTCCCGGAGAAATACTGTGTAGCTTTCACTTCTGTCCGTAGAAGCGTAATGCTTTGTGCCCGTCACCTCACTGTACGTGAAGTGCGTGCCGAGCTGCTCGGCCCAGATGAATTTATCCACGACGCACATACCGGCACATGTCAAACTACGACTGAACCTTGCATTTCTGCTGTCTACGTTTGTTGTTCCCCTCTGCCGGGAATGCGGGAATGTCACAGGGTTCTGTTGGAGCTAGGGGAAAGCAATAGAGTAAACCTATTGTGGGTCCCTGGCCACTCGGGGATCAGTGGCAACGAACATGCCGACAGATTAGCCAGGATGGGGGCAGAGTCTCCATTTATTGGACCGGAACCAGTCCTGAGAACCACCAAGTCAATGATCAAATTGGAGCTACATAACTGCCTCAGAAGACAGCACGTAGAATATTGGACCAAAGTCCATCAACAAAAACATGGCAAGGTAATGATGCCAAAGCCGTGTTTTAAAAGAACCTCTGCAATCCTGGGTCTGAACAGGAGAGAGATTAGACTCCTGGTTGGATTGCTGACAGGCTATGGGAATTTCAAAAAACACCTACATACAATGGGAATAACAGAAGAGGACCCTAAATGTAGGATCTGTGATGACGGTGATGAAACTGCATCACATCTAATCTTCGAATGCATTGCATTGGAGAGTAAAAGGCACAGAACATTTGGGACAACCAGACCCGAAGAAATTGTGTCTAATAAAGAACTGGTAAAGGGACTCCTTGCACTGTTCAAGGGCATTGGTTGGCTTTACTAGACATACAGGGAGCGATACCGCACAATAAACTTAGTTTCGGTGCGGGCAGTGGCGGGTTAGACCAAGACTGTTTTGGCTTCCCTGAAAGAATCAAATCAAATCAATCAATCCCCTCTGCCGGTACTGCCGTTAGCGGCCTGTAGTAGTGTGTCTCTTTAATGGAACTGACCGCATTTGACACCATCTAATGTCTGGAATGACGTTAGGAAGGTAGCGCGACGTCCTGGCAGCAGCCCGCTCACGCAGAATGCCACACGAGCTGCCAGAGGGGTAGCCTAGTGGCAGGCACCGGCAACTATAATTTTCACGCCCGGTAGCGCCGTTTCCGGACACGGGTTCCCTACTTCATTTAGTCCCTCATCAGGTAAATTTGCAGGCCAATCAATACTTGTGCCAGAAATTTTACAATAATCCAAAGCAATGACCCTATTGCCAAAGTATTCGTGCAGTGTGCGAAACAACTTTTCGGTGCGAGGTGGTCCCACACCGTCTCTCACAAACCGTTGGGTTTACTGAATAAGTCCAGAAACTGTGAGACATTTGCAGGTTTAAGTACAGTTTGCCTGAAGTCAACATTGCCTACCACATCACCGACATTGTCCGTCTGTTGGAAATTGAAGAGCCTGCAATTTGCTTTCGCATTCGGTCCTTTTGGCAGTTTAAAGCTACGCCTCAATGTGCTAGGAGTGTGTTGTAACCTGCGATATTCCAGTAGCAGAAAAACGCGACTGCAGTTTCCTCCTCCAGTACGCAAACTACCTTTCACACTGCAGCTGCAGTAGTGGAACTAATCGCTCGGAGCTGTAGTACACTGTTTGTAATTCCACCTATTTCGGGAATACCGTCACATATTTTTTGATTTTATTGTTGAGTTGCTTTGTATGTGTTCTTCCAGGTCATTGATATTTGTACATAGAGGTCCTGCTACTCAGTGCCTCTAAATAAGATTCTTCCAGTTTTTAGAATTGTTCAGGCTTCTTTTCCATATAAATCAAGATCAGAAGAGAGAAATACCTCAACTCCAACTTTCTCACCAATAAAATTGAGAAGACTGCTCCATTATAAATGAACACCAATAACATCGGTTTATTTGACCCTTATACAATAGTTAATCAATTTCAATCATTTCATTTACATAAATACAACCTGATACCATTACAGATTGGACCTTATTCTGCTCAGGTCAACTCAAAAAACATATCCATTTATAAAACAAAACACTATCAACCACAGTTCTTTTTTCTTTGCTGTCTCTTCTCTGAGTATTCACAGAGTATTCATTGTGCATAGTATTTTGCACCACCACATTCCATGCCCTCAGTAAAGTTCTTGTCTGGGCCTTCACCTGTGGAATAAAAAAAGCCCAGGACAGTAACAGTCCCAAAAAGGCCTCCCTAGATTGTTTGACTTACCGAAAGTACAGGTTCGCCGATAGAAACATAAAACACAAATAAAAACTTAAACTTTGTTTTTATTTGTGTTATGTTTCTATCGGCGAGCCTGTACTTTCGGTAATTCAAACAATCTTTATTTTTCCCACCAGGAAAGTCTCCTTCTATAATATTCATTATATAACGAATATTATAGAAGGAGACTTTCCTGGTGGGAAAAATATGTACAAAATAAAGATTGTTAACTTCTTTGGTTTCCATAGTATGTCTACCTAGGTGTGTTTGCGTCTGTGTAAATGTATGAGTATATGTGTATTTCTTCACCTTCCTTCTCTTCCCCCAAGGTAAGTCTTTCCTGTCCTGGAATTGGAATGGCTCCTTACCCCCTTCCTTAAAACCCTCATCATTTCCTTTTCCCTCTCCTTCCCTTCTGCCTGACGAAGCAGCTAGGCTGTGAAAGCTAGCGTATGTTTGTGTGTATGTGTGTTCTATTTATTTGTACTGCTGTCACACCTGTGCTCCTTCGCCTGGTGAGTAATCTTCGGCTATTTTTATATATAGATGAAGTCTACTTACCAGGCGAAGGAGCACAGGCAGTGATAGTAACAAATAAACACACACACACAAACGCTAGCTTTCGCAGCCTAGCTGCTTCGTCAGGCAGAAGGGAAGGAGAGGGAAAAGGAAATGATGAGGGTTTTAAGGGAGTGGGTAAGGAGTCATTCCAATCCCGGGACAGGAAAGACTTACCTTGGGGGGGAAAAAGGAGGGTAAACAAATACACACACACCCACACATTTACACAGACGCAAGTACACTTAGGCAGACATACTGTAGAAAGCAAAGAAGTTAAGAGGTTATACATTTGGGCATCTTGTAGAACCACAGAGAACATGTAGTGTTTTATACACTACAAGGTGTGCCATAATGCTGTTGCATTGCCATCTGTCAATGGCTTTTTGAACTATTTCGACCACCTTTTCAACTTCTGAAGAGAATTCTTACAGCTTTCACAATACAAATGCTTTTTGGTGGATTCTTCTATTGCTCTTTGATTTTCAAATATTTAATTTTGAAATCAAGGACTCTTTTTCTGCAATAATTCAATTCCTCGAGACAAACATTGTCTTGTTATACCAAAGGTATTAAATAATTTATTATTGTATTTAATACCTTTGGAGTCAAACAGTTTGTGACTTAAGAAATTCATAGCAAATTCTTACAGTTTACATAATCTGGCATAAAACAACATTTACTTTGGAAGTAACTCTTCTCTAACCACTTTTCACATTTTCTCCTCATGCAGTAATGTAACCAGACTGCAATAAAATTCTTAACATTCGAAGATGAGCACTCAACCGCTCCACTGGGGGCAGCAGTTCATTGCTTAGAAGTCTCGCATAGTCTTTGTCCTAAGATTGAGTGAGGTGTTGCATAGGTAAGACTCTCAATCGAGAGGACGGCGGTCCAAACCCACCTCCTATTGTCCTGATTTAGGTTTTCTGTGATTTGGCTAAATCACTCCAGGCTGATGCCAGGGCGGTTACTTTGAAAGGGCACAGCCGATTTCCTTCCCCTATCCAAGCACAAACTGTGTCTCTAATAACCACGATGTCGATGGGACGTTAAACCCTAATATTTCTTCCTTCTTGTTTGTCTTGATGTCACATTCTGCCATTGGCAGATTCTGTGTGCACTGTGTTTTTTTGTAAATTACACATTTTCTTTTCAACTAAATTTTTGTTTTCACGTTAGTCCTTCACTGATGTTTCATTACTGCAGTATAAACTATGAGTTAAAATTTCTTAACCGTCGACATTTATATATAAATAAATAAATTTGCCGATAACTAAATGAAAAATTCAAGGAAATCCTAAAATATTCCCGGGCATTTTCTGGATGTATAAATTCCTGAGTTTTTCTTAAACCTTCTGGTTGTCTGGGTATACAAAGCTTCAATAAAATATTCTGCATAACAACAGAATTGAGTAAATATTACAATCAATCAATTATTCCTTGCTGTTCAGAAAGATAATGCCGTACACCTTTGAGATTAAGAGGTCTACAGAAGAAAATGTTAACCCACAAGAATGTATTTTCAGTTATTACAAATTATATATTCGATTAATGCAAGGAAAAAAATGTATAGATGAGAGCTCTTTCTAGTGGTACACATTAAAACCCCATTACCAACATGTGATATTTTGAAAGCACAACAGATGGACGAGATCAGACTAACCATACAAACTTATTTGAGGATTAATTTTATTATGCCTTTCACACTTCTATAAATTTTGTATTCTGTTGATCGCTCCATCAGTGTGTTCTTTGGGGCCGTTTGGCAGTCACGAATAGCTTTTACAGCAAAGACATGAGTTGCTTTCCTGTTACTAAGAATAGAATATTTATTAGCCTTTCAGTATTTTTCATACAATTTGCTTCGTCAGGATACAAGGTCTAGTTAGTATAATGAATGTGTAGGTAAGATTGCAAGACTATTATGTTCATGTTCCCACTTGTCACAATTTTCCATGAATGATATATGTTTTTTCGCTCATATTGTGCCACAAGGTCTGCAAAATAAATGTTGATAATAATCCACACTACTAATAAAACTGTAAATGTAGGCCTGTCATTATACACTGCAATCTTCAACAAAACTTCTAGATGAATTTTCAAGTGGTTTTCACAGAAAATTAAGTAAAGTTTGGGTCAACATATCACTATTTCATTAAAACTGGATCACAGATTAAAGGGGTGCGAGGAGCTCATAATTTTAAGTGTTTTCAGTAACCATAGTGTCTGTTCACCCATTAGATACCTCTTACACTGCACAACAAATTTGCACGGAATATCCACAGGTAACGAGAGCACATTGTGTAGTTACGTAAAGGCTCCATTTCATCAAAATCAGACCGTAGAAAGTAATAATAATTTAAACATTTGTCTTAAAGCAATTGTGTGTCTACCTGTACTGGCTGATCTCCATTAGTACTACACTAGCTTTTACTATGTTTCACAAGTAAGTTGAGAGTAACTGGGGGCCATATTCATATTTCGTCAAAAATGGATTAGTGGAAGAAAATATATCTGAATTTAAAGTTGCAGGCGTATGTTATTTTTATTAGTCTGGCATACCACAGCAAAGAACACAGGGACCATTAGTGACGGCGTGCACCAAAGAAACAGTAGATGGCTCTGTTGCACGACTTGCCTCAGTAACAGAAGTGTTTTGGAAAGCGTACATCAAGTGACAGAATTAAGTGCCACATTCTTATCTCTACAAATGCAAGCTAACCTTGAACAGCATGTTACTGATTTCACTTTGTGCATTTATAACTTAATCGGTTAGGTAAGTTAGAAAATTTGAAAAGAGAAATTGTTGGGTTAAAGTTAGATATGGTGGGGATTAGTTAAGTTTGGTGGCAGGATGAGCAGGATTTTTGGTTGGGTGAGTACAGGGTTATAAATACAAAATGAGTTGGTGGTAACACAGGAGTAGGTCTGATAATGAATAAGAAAATATGAATGCAGGTAGATTACTATGAACAGCATAGTGAATGCATTATTGTAGCAAAGATAAGACACAAAACCAACACCGACCACAGTAGTTCTGCCAATGATGAGATAGGAGAAATGTATGAGGGGATAAAAGAAATCATTTAGACAGTTAAGGAAGAAGAAAACTTAATTGTGATTGGGGACTGGAACTCAGTAGTAGGAAAGGGTAGAGAAGGAAATGTAGTAGGTGAATATGGACTGGGAAAAAGGAATGAAACAGGAGATCGCTTGGTAGAATTATGTGCCGAGCACAATTTAATCATCACAAACAGTTGGTTTAATCATCATGAAAGAAGGTTATATACATGGAAGGGACCAGGCGACACTGGGAGGTGCCAGATTTGTAACAAGTTTTTCAACTGTAAGACATATCCAAGGGCAGATATATACTCTGACCATAACATATTGGTTATGAACGGTAAATTAAAACTTAGAGAGACTGCAAAAAGGTAGAAAATTATGGAGATGGAATCTAGACAAATTGAAGGAACCAGAGGTGGTTGAGAGTCTGAAACAGGGGGAAGTAATAAAGTAGAACAAGAATGGGTAGCTCAGAGAGAGAGAGAGAGAGAGAGAGAGAGAGAGAGAGAGAGAGAGAGAGAGAGAGACATTCAACAGGAAAATAAAAGAGACGTTTGGAGACAAGTACTAAGCAAAGAAGGGAAAGCTGAAATATGGAAGGAATATATAGAAGATATGTACAAAGGAAATAAACTTGAAGGCAATAATTCTAGAAGTGCAAGACGAAGTAGAGGAAGATGAGATAGGAGATACTACATTGCAAGAAGAATTTGATGGAACAGTAAAATATTTGAGTAGAAACAAGGACCCTGGAGTAGATGATTTCCCGTCTGAACTTATGTTATCGTTAAAAGAGCCAGTCATGAAAAAATTGTTCCACTTGGTATGCAAGATTTATGAGACGGAAAATATCCTCTGACTTCAAGAAGAATATAGTTCCAATTCCTAAGAAAACAAGTGCAGACAAATGTGAAACTTACAGAACTATCAGTTAACAAGTCATGGTTGCAAAATACTAATACAAATTATTTGCAGACAAATGGAAAAAAGTGGTGGAATCTAACCTTGGGGAAGATCAATTTGGCTTTAGGAGAAATGAAGGAACACATGAGGCAATACTCATTATGACTTATCTTGGAAGATAGATTAAGGAAAGGGAAACCTACGTTTTTAGCATTTTTGGATCTGGAGAAAGCATGTTGACAATGTTGACTGGAATACACCTTTTCATATTCTGAAGGTAATAGGAATAAAACATAAGGAGTGAAGAGTTACATTTAACTTGTACAAAAACCAGACAGCAATTATTAGAGTCGAAGGGTGTGAAAGGGGCGCAGAGGTTGGGAAGAGAGTAAGGCTGGGTTGTAACCTTTCCCCAATGTTCTTTAATCTGTACACTGAGCAAGGAGAAATTTAGAGAGGGAATTAATGTCCAAGGAGAGCGAATAAAAACCTTGCGGTTTGCTGATGACATAGTAATTCCGTCAGAGAAATTAAACGGAATGGACAGTGTCTTGAAAGGACGTATAAGATGAACATTAACAAGAGCAGAACACAGGTAACGGAATGCAGTGTCAGAAAGTCAGGTGATGCTGAAGGAATTAGATTAGGTAATGAGACAATAATAGTAGTAGAAGAGTTTTGTTATTTGGGTAGCAAGATAACTTCGGATGACCGAAGTAGAGAAGACATAAAATGCAAAATGACTATGGGAAGAAAAGCAATTCTGAAGAAGCGAAATTTGTTGACGTCCAATATTAATTGCAATGTTATGAAGTCCTTTCTAAAAGCATTTGTCTGGAATGTAGCATTGAATGGGAGCGAAACATGGACGATAAGGAGTTCAGACAAAAAGATGATAGAAGCTTTTGAAATGTGGTGCTACAGATGAATGACGACGATTAAGTGGGTAGATCATGTAACTAATGAGGAGGTGCTTAAATGAATTGGGGATGAAAGTAGTTTCTGGCACATCCTAAGAGAAGGGATAGGTTGGTGGCAGACTTTGAGACTTCAAGAAATCGTCAACTTAACATTAGAAGGAAGTGTGTGAGGTAAAAATTGTAAAGGGGGACCGAGGGACTAAAAAAGTATGCAGATTCAAAAGGATGTAGGTTGCCATTCGTATTCTCAGATGAAGAGGCTTGCGCAGGATAGGGTAGCGTGAAGAGCTGCATCAAACCAGTCTGCAGAGTGAAGACCACAACAACCGTTTGACATTTCTTTGCTTCATTTAACAGGTTTCACTTCTACTTAAAACATAATGACGTTCCTTCACTTTTGTCAATAGATTTAATTTACTTAAGAATTCTTTGACAGGAAACTCGAATTAACATAGTTTTCTTTGAGATTTCAGTGCATACTTATTACATGTCAAGTCTGTTTTGTTTACGAATAATTGTGTCTAGAAGATGGTTGTGAGTTCCGCAATACCCAAGAGTGGCTGCACGACTTGGGACTATGCAGTCTCTTGGCTGAATCCAACAAGGATTCAATTTTTACTGACCAAGATCTGGAACTGTTAAAAGCAGTGGTATGCAGACACCCTACTTTAACATCCACTATGAAGTAGGGGCATATAGTAGTAGTAGTAGTAGTCGTAGTAGTAGATAATGATAATATTTTACTTACCTAGGAGCACATACAGGCAACTGACCACAAGCTTGTACACTCAAAAATTCAGTAATTAGTTAGAGGGGGAGGGATGTTTCGAGGACTACTTAACACCTAATTTGTATGGCACAAAAGAGAAATCCTTTTCCTGAACTTTTCATAATGGAAGTTCATGTATCTCTGATGAAGGGTATGGTATAATTCGCCTGAGAAGAGGCTTTAATAAAGACGGTATACTCAAGTTTTTAAGAAAATCTGATGTGCTACTTTTCCGAACAAGATAGTTGTCCGAGCAGTGGGAGTATGAAATTTATTTGTGAAAGGAAATAAATAATTAGTACTTCAGAACACTGAAATTTCCAGAAAAAAGTATATTTTTGACAAGAAATGATTTACAAAATGAGCTAATGCCACATTCACAAACACATACTTGACCAGCACACACAAACAGCTGTTGCTGCACATCTCAATCACACAGAAATGAATGAAGCAACATATTATTACATTTTCCCTTATTCACCATAACTTCTCTTCAACAATAATCAGATAGTTCTTAGAAGGGAAAAGTGGAACTTTGTCCTCTCATCATTGTTACAATGCAAATTGAGAAAAAATACAATTCCATTTTTTGTGCATGAAACTGTGTTTTCATATACACATATACATATATATTTCACACCATGTCCTTTATTTATTTTTTTACCATTTTAGCTTTTCCACACTAACAGCAAGCAACAGGCAGGACTTCAAAGAGCCCAGGTAACCTAAAAAATCCACACGAACAAGAGGCTCTTTATACAATATACTAGCACTTTGCAGCATCATATAGAAGACACTTTTGTTCTTGTCACTATTCTAATGCTTACACATAAGAATGAATAAAACTGACTGGGGCACATTTAACAGAAACATGTGAAAAGAAGGAAAGTTATGCTTTGGCATTTCTTAAGTCTCACATGCAAAAAAACTTATTTCCCATTTCACTCTTGTTGCTTACAGTGCTCTACCACTATTATTCTGCTGAAGATTCATCACACTCACATTCTGGTAGACTACACGATTAGAAACACACTTTAGTTTTTTCCCCCCAACGCTAAACTGTGATGCTCGACCACTGTCCGAATCAGTGGCCTAAAAATGTTGCTGGGTTTCAGTCTAAAATCACAAGTTAGATATTTGTGCACAATATTCAATTCAGAATACATAAAGCTGGACTAATAGGATAAAAGAAAGAATGTATTTGCAATATATGGCTGTCTACATTTACAAGGGCAAAAATAAAGATCACCAGATATAAAATTTATGCATAAAAATATAACAAATGATAAAAAGTTTTGGCAACAGTAATTCAAATAGGAATACAAATACTACACATTTTGTGGTTGTTTTCAGATGTCAAAAACTGTATCAGGAAGTTGCAATAAACACAGACAATGAGTGAAAAACAGTTGTTTGTAATTTATGAGTACCCTGAGCAAGCTATATTAGCAGCTTCAAAATTTTATTTAGTTCCTTATTATGGGCTGTACAAACCTGCATTTGATGTGATGACTTTGCTGGATATTAGTACACCATGGTGTCTCAAATGTGCAGAAAACTGATTCTCATTCTTCTGCAGTTCTTAAGTACTAATGAGTGCACGATAAAGCAAATAAGCATTAACATATACGGACCCTTACACGGCAGATGTCACGCGCGGAATTTAACTCTCGATTCTAATCCCAATGAACAACATTCAGTGGACTATAACAAAATTTTCAACACATTCTCACTGAAAATATATGGGGAAAACTGAATGTTATACTCTAGACTTTAAGCCCTACAACACACAATTGCAGATTCATTTTACACACACAGTGCTGCCAACATCAGTAGTTCCTGCCTATTTCAGCATATCTAGCTTTTCTCACTCATTTACTTACATCTGCACACAAAAAAATTAATATATAAAGCAGCTTCCTGAACAAAAAACCCATGTTAAATTTCATTTCAACCAAAATAAATATACTGATGCAAGATTTGAAGACACCACAAAAGCCTGAAAAAATTCAGACTTTTGAAGGATTACAATGACTCGTTCGTTTGGCAAGCTGACAGCAAATGAAGTCACAAGTATTCATTAATACCTGTTTGGGACAGGTTCACCGAACCTGTGCCCGAGGTGGCAATACGACAACTCCAGCCACACACACTAAGAGCGGAAATACGAGTCCGAGTTGCTTATGTCTAAATGACATACTCTGATATAAAATGAAGTAAATTTTAGCAGTGTCTATCACAATTTCAAATTGCCTGCTTCATTGCACAAATACTATCTCAGTCCATTAAACCGTGGCAACTTGAGATGACAGCCGAATTCCCCAACAGTCCGTAACAGAGATCAAATGGGGCCGACAGATATTCACAACTTTTAAATGATATTATTATCGTTGTATACTGATAGTATTACTGCACTCTGTTAATATGTCTGCACAATGCATCATAACAAATAAAAATTAGTCCGTATAAATATAATCCACAATGTGTGTATAGTTTGGCATAGTTATCCAATTAACTGCAACAATTTCTGTTTAATAAATAAATATTCTGTATACATTAATACAATTCACAATATTTACAGTTAGAAGATAATTAAACCAGCTGAATTTCACAAGCTATTTCTGTCATTATGAACACTACAAACTTCAGTATTCAACCACATTTACACCTATGATATATGATGCCAGGGAAACAACAATAAACAGAAAAAAGTAAAAACCATCCGCAAGTTCTGCAACGCTACTCGAAAACTGATCACATTCCGTTACCAGCATTTGATGCCTCCCACCGCAGACAAGCCCTACAAAAAAGCAGTGCGTCACAGACACGGTTCTCGCACTCCACTCCACACTAGGATAACCGCCGTGAGAAACCATCACCGTCCAAAAACCGTCTCGTCGCAGCAAAATACTTCTCGATCCAGAAATTTGAGTGACTGTGTCCATTTGCACATTGGCAAATCTGGATTTCTTCCTTAGGCCAAACGGTCACTGTTTAATTACTTACAACAGCCATTAAAACAATTAAAGCAAATATGCACATGCAGCTCACAAAAGAGCTGCAAAAGATATTTTCACAAATCCTTCACAACCTCCTCTCGCAAACAAAAGGAAAAAAGAGGGATAAATATTTTTCACACAACAATAGCATGCGCTCTGCACAGCTATACGGAATAATTAGCTTAGTACAATTATTTACAAACATGGAATAATTATGGGCTCATTTAAAATACAATTAACAAACAGATTAGCATACATTCATGAAAATGTCCCTTGTTTTACAACCAGGTGATGACAATAGGCACTGGAGATTCAATAGATTTCATACAGCTGCTCTCCATAAGTGCAAGTCAATGCCTGTCCTATGGGATAGGGAGGTGGAAAGGCCTGGATGGGAAGAAAAGTGTGTGAAGAGGAGAAGGAGAGAGAGAGAGAGAGAGAGAGAGAGAGAAACAGGGGTCAGAAGCAGGTAATATTCCTAGGTGTTAGCCTCCTCCCAATTCACAGATATGTTTCAAAGAAACTTTACCGAACTGACAGACACACTGATTCAAACAGTAAATGCAAACTCTGGATCCTTAAAAAAAGCTCTCAGGTGATCTTGTTACATTTCACCAAATTACAGGAAAATTTTAATGTAATATAATCAACTATTCTGCAAACATCTGCAGACAAATTGTTGCATAAAACATTCAACAATCAGAGGATAATGTTTAAAATGTTGCTCTTATCAGAAATGCTGCTGTTTGCAGCTTTCTGTAAGGTAAATGTGAACAATATTTTAACACCAGATGTGCCAATAAAGTAATAAATTTTTGGAGAATATCAAACCTGACAAACAAACTGATATTCCAGTACAAATTGGTCCACTGCTATAAATTTAATAGGCAGCCATAAAGAACAGTCGACACATGCAAACAATATGCTTATTGCAAAACTGAAGTTGTAATTAACATTAACTTTTTAGTATAAATGTAAATATCACACACAATCTTGAGGTACCCATCCTCATTCATAAATTTAAATGCTACACATAGTTCAACCCCCCCCCCCCCCCCAAAAAAAAAAAATGATGTAACCTCTCCACACATTTCCTAAAGCATGACAAAATATATGTTAAACACAATAATTTGTATTACACTCTTGTGAACAACCACCCCTGTTCAGAAATTTATCCCCTATAAATCACAAAACATGTTCTGCTATGTTGTCATTGGCAGTAGATACTTTAGGCTTCTGTAGTTTACATCAGAGAGAGAGAGAGAGAGAGAGAGAGAGAGAGAGAGAGAGAGAGAGGATGGAGGAGGGGAAATGGGGAGGGAAGAAACAGGAGACCAAAATATTGGTGACTTCTCTCCTGACAAACTTATCCCTACATCTGATGCCGGGTTCAGATGAAACAACACACCGGAGAAGGAGAGAAGGGACCTCTTCCATCCACAAATGATAAGCAAAGTGTCCGATGCTCTCTAATAAACGTATGACTGTACTTGGCATTGGATACCTCCGACCCAATACGATGAACACAATACGCAATGTATGAACATTTCCTCAATTCTTTTTTTCTTATGTAATAAAATGATTAAAAATAAATTATCTCTCAATATGTTATGTGGTGTCGAGCGAGAGCTGCCAGACGTGGCATGGCGTTTTAAACGAGGTTGTACTCCTTCAGGTTCGACTGCAAGATCGTGTCCTTCACTGCCGCAAACACGAACCTGATGTTCTCTGTATCTGTAAACAGCAATGAAAAGTCCCAATTACAAAATGCTACTACTAATCTAAATGACAGTTTTGACTTCTAAAGAATTTGTGAAGCAGCAAATCATTGAAAATACTGGCAAGCACATTTACAAATTTTATAGAGTACTCAAAATAATGTACATTCTAGATGTATTACAGACACAAAACTGAGAATTCTGATATTTTAATGTTTTTTATCCTCTTTACTTCCATTTCATTCAGTAATTTTCTTTCTGTGAGTTTCACAGCATACACTATGTCTCTGAGAGACTACTACTACTACTACTACTACTACTATTATTATTATTTGTGGTAATTATTTCAGCAATCAGTCGTCAAAAAATAATTTTTTTTATTTGTTTGCAAATCCAGATTTCGACCACTGTGTTGTCATTATCAATGCTCAAAACCAATTAAAATACTTAAAATATCTCGACCTCCATGTTGGAGGTTGCGTTTGCACTGACACAAACGCAACCTCCAACATGGAGGTTGAGATATTTTAAGTATTTTAATTGGTTTTGAGCATTGATAATGACAACACAGTGGTCGAAATCTGGATTTGCAAACAAATAAAAAAAATTATTTTTTGACAACTGCTTGCTGAAATAATTACCACAAATCAAATACAGTTGTGGAGCACCCATTCCAACATGGAATCAATCCTAATAATAATAATAATAATAATAATAATAATAATAGTACTGTATATTTCCGCAGGCAAGACGATGGATGCATCATAAAAACAGGCCACAAAATCCGAGGTTGTCTTATGCCTCGGTACAAAAAAATTATACTGAAATTTACAGTGTAGAGGAAAGATTTACAAAAACAAAGGTTTGCATAATTTTTTAAAAAGCTTTATTAATTTACTGAGCCGACAAGGGTACATATAATAACCTATACACCATAGTGCAGGAATAGAATTAATTATTTAAAATTCAGATTGAATTTACAATGTCGCTTGTCAAAAATAATTTTTCAATATATCCAGAGCTGCAAGGAAATGATTAGCGTATATTTACATACGGAGCAGTAAAAGGGTTAAAATATTTAGGAGCGAAAGGGAAAGCATGGATGGGAGGAGTCACGGCCGAGCGCCAACAGTTGCGCCTGCAGGAGAAACAATGTGTAAGTCGCAGGTGTATTTTTAAATCCCAAAAAAGAAAAAAAGTGTGGCTTGCATTTGTGTAAATTCAGTTTTTAGGGGTCATCTTATAGGCCAGATATAAGCTTAAACTATAAAATTTTGATGAAAATTTGTACCTCATATTACCTGAAGGTCGTCTTATCTAAGTAAAATATATGGTAGTAATAATTTTTTCAGTGCTGTACGAGCTTTATTATGTTCACTATAAATCAGATTCAGAGTAAGGCAGCCAGAGATGACATTTGTGAGACTGTGTTGTGTGCCTGTACGATTGTGTGAATGTTCTATTTTCTGAAAAAGGCCATGTCCCGATAGCTGAAGTGTATGAGTGTGCCTTTCTTATGAGCCTGTCACAGCTCATTGTTACGTCTTTGAAGTGGATTGTAAACTGTCCTCATTGTATCCTTTAATCCAAACATGGGCTTTCCATTATTGGATCTTGTGTTATGTGACTCTTGTTTGCACAAGATTCTCCTAAAAATTCCAAGATATTTTTCTGCAAACACTTTCTCCCTAAACAAGTTGCAACAATAACACTCCAAAGTCTGTGGTTTATTTATTCAAAAGCTAACAAAATATATTGCTGAATAGAGGAAAACATTAAACTTTAAAAGCTGTTTTAATTAGTTGTCTGCTTATGAGCCTTTTTATATTTTTTACATGTTAATACTAAGGAAGTGTGGGTTTTATCATACAGACACCACATTAAACTGGTCACATCTTTAGGAAATATACGTTTCACTTTACGCAATGCCTATGTTCCTAGACTCTGAAATTACATGTATATAATGTGACAGTTTTCTAAAACCTACGAGTGTAATGTGTGTTTATCACATGTTGGGCCTATATATATGTCTGTCTAGGTGTGTTTGCGTTTCGATATGTCTGAGTGTGTGTGTATTTGTTTACCTTCCTTTTTTTCCCCTAAGGTAAGTCCTTCCACTCCTGGGATTCGAATGACTCCTTTTCCACTTCCTTAAAACCCATATCCTTCCCTTTTCCTCCCCCTTTTTCCTCTTTTTTCCTGAAGAAGCTGCCAGTGGTGGCGAAAGCTTGTATGTGTGTTTGTGTGTGATTTTTATGTTTGTGTCTATCGACGAGCCGGTCCTTTTGGTAAGTCATCTCTCTTCTATTTTTAATTTTTATATATATATAGAGGAAAAATTCCTAACAGGAAAAAAAAATATACGTAAAAAAAAGATGAAGTCCACCTACCAGGCGAAGGAGCACAGGTAGTGAGAGCAACAAATAATCAAATAAATAAATAACACACACACACACACACACACACACACACACTCCGTTCTCAGGCTGGACTGCAACAGACAGCACTTCCATAGTTGCCAACCTTGAGAAGAGACTGTCAGTAATAATTTGACAGACCAATGAGGAGGAGGGTTTGGGGGTCATACGCGCATCATCCAAGAAAATTTTAAAAATTATAAGCCCTATTTAGACCATAAATGCTATATTTATGATATTCTCCGTTCATAAATATATTCCTCAAAAAGAAAGAATTCTAAATGAACAGGAGCAGGTTAGGAGGAATAACAAAAAAATTTTTTGTTGTAAATAGCGAGGGTGACAGAAACATTCCTGCAATTTTCAAACACTTGAGTTCAAGGAAAGTTAACAGTCGCAGAAGAAAGAAATAAGTGTGCAATTCCTGGCATTTATGAAATAACAATATAAAATCCTTAGCAGGTAACACTGTATACCAAATGGTTTGGTTTTTAAAACAACGAATAAACCAACCTATCCCAATTAATGTCACATTTTTCTGAAATGTCATAACTTGTATTTATTTCTAGCGGCACAACACTGCTATAAAAACGAAAACATGGGAAAAAAGAAAAAGTAAGAAAGAAAAAACAGTGGAAACTTTTCGCCCGAAAAAGAAAAAGATTGTTTACCTGAGACGGAAGACCAAGTTCTAGTTGTGAAAGAAGGAATTTACGTAGCTCTTGCTGCATGGGCGTTCTTTTGGTAGTTATGGAGGAGAACAACCGGCGGGACATTTGCAGTGAAACTGTTATTGTTAACGTTTTCTAAGGCTTTGCTACGTACTTAGGAAGAAAATCATTGCGATCAATAAAACTTTCCCTAGCATTATGATCAGCTGTACCGCTTTTCTTAAAACAGCATATTTAAGATGTCTTAATTCCGTATTTTTTATGAACTTTCTGTAACTCCGTAAATAAGATGCTAGATCCGTAACAATTACGGACTATCTGTAATAATTGGCAGCTATGCACTCTGAGGCGAGAGCAACCAGTGGCCAGTGGTGGGGGTGAGGAACCGGCATCAAAAGGGAAGCAGGAAGGGATGGAGCAATACATCAGAGCTGTCTGACAGGTAAGAGGGGGCTGGAGTGTGTGGTGGAAAGGGAGAGTGTGGGTAGGGAGAGGAGAGTGGTGGGCAGGAACTAGCTGAGGTTTAGGCCTAGGATACACTGCAGGGAGTGTTCCCAGCTGCGCAATTCAGACAAGTTGGTGTTTGTGGGGAGGATCCGTGTGGCACAGGCTGTGTAGCAGTCACTGAAGTGAGCCACATCATGCACTGCTTCATGCTCTGCAACAGGGTGGTCCAGCTTTCTCCTTGCCACAGTAGGACGATAGCCATTCACCCGCACAGACAGCTTGTTGCTGGTTGTGCCCACATAGAAAGCTGCACAGTGTTTGCACCTCAGTTGGTACACAACATGACTCCTGCAAACACTGTGCAGTTTTCTACTTGGGCATGACCAGCAACAAGCTGTCTGTGCAGATGAATGGTCATTGTCAGGTGGGAATTTTTTTATGGTTTGAGGGCGCACAACTTCTACGGTCATTAGCGCCCGGACAAGAACAGAGATTCGCTAGATCTAAAAAAAAAAAAGAAACCTGCCAGTTAGAACATCAAGAAGACGCTAAAAACGAAAGATAAAAGACAATTAAAAGGGTTAAATATCCTTTGATAAGTTGGCCAAGTTGATAAAACGCAAAACTCGAGCAGCTGCTCCTGTATCATCAGTTAAAATTTCCTCCAGAGTAGAAGGAAAGTGAAGGGCTACACGGAGATGATTAAAATTAACACAAGTCAGTAAAACATGTCGCACCATCAGCAATTCACCGCAGGAGCACAGCGGTGCAGGATCGGCGGTTAGCAAATAACGGTGGCTGAAACGGCAGTGACCGATCTGCAACCGGGCCAGGATGACCTCCTCCCGCCGAGAGGGGCATGAGGAGGTCCTCCAAGCGGCCGGGATCAGTTTTACAGTTCGCAATTTATTGTCGTACAGTGAAAGCCACGCACTGTGCCATGACGACATGATACTCCGGCGAAGAGCCCGTTGAACATCGTCCGATGGGAAGCAAAAGGCAGCCACGCGAGGTAAAAGAGCTGCTGCCTCGGCTGCTATGTCGGCGGTCTCATTGGTCTCATTCCCGGGCACACCCACATGGCCAGGGACCCACAGAAAAGAAACGTGACAGCTGTCATCTGCTTCCAACTGGAGGGAGCGTTGGATCCGATACACTAGAGGATGGTTCGAGAAAGGGTCCTTAAGACTCTGCAGGGCACTAAGGGAGTCCGAACATATGGCATAGAAAGGTTGGCGGTGGCGGCAGGTGTACAAGACGGCCTGGTGGAGGGCAAAAAGCTCAGCCGTGAAATTTGAGCATCAGGTGGGAAGTCTCCCTACAGTATACCCTACACTGCCGCAATCCCCGAGCCTAAACCTCCGCTAGTTCCTGCCCGCACCACTCTCCTCTCCCCTCCCTTTCCCTACCGGCTTACGTATTCTCCCTTTCCGCCACACACTCCAGCCCCCTCCTACCTGGCATATTGCTCCTCCCCTCCCCTCCTGCTTCCCTCTCTATGCCGCCTCCTCACCCCCACCACTGGCTGCTCTCGCCTCAGCTGTGCCGTCTGTTGCAGTCCAGCCGCAGCAGCCAGAGATGATGGTTGTGTGTGTGTGTGTGTGTGTGTGTGTGTGTGTGTAAGCGTGTTGCGGCAGATGAAGGCTTAACAGCCAAAAGCTTCATTATTTGTTTATTCTGTTACGTGTGCCTTTCTGCAGCTCATCGAGCATCAAATGTTTGTAAATCTATCGGACCAAACTACGTGGTCATCAGTCTGTAGCTTACAAACTACTTAAACCTAGGTAAACTAACCTTTGGAATAGGGATGAAAGTTCAGGGAGAAGAAATAAAAACATTGTGTTTTGCTGATGACATTGTAATTCTATCAGAGACAGCAAAGGACCTGGAAGAGCAGTTAAATGGAATGGACAGTGTGTTGAAGAGAGCGTATAAAATGAACATTAACAAGAGCAAAACAAAAATAATGGAATGCGGTCTTAGAAAATCAGGCGATGCCGAAGGAATTAGATTAGGTAACGAAACAATGAAGGTTGTAGATGAGTTTTGTTACTTGGGTAGTAAAATAACATGCGATGGTCGCAGTACAGAGGATATAAAATGCAGAATGGCAATGGGAAGAAAAGCATTTTTGAAAAAGAGAAATTTGCTGACATCGAATATTAAGTGTAAGGAAATCCTTTCTGAAGGCATTTGTGTGGAGTGTTGCCTTGTACGGGAGTGAAACATGGACGATAAGCAGTGCGGACAGGAAGAGAATAGAGGCTTTTGAAATGTGGTGCTACAGAAGAATGCTGAAGATTAGGTGGGTAGATCGCATAACTAATGAAGAGGTACTGAACAGAATTGGTGAGAGAAGGAATTTTTGGCATACCCTGAGTAAAAGAAGGGATCGCTTGGTAGGACACATTCTTAGACATCGGGGAATCGTAAATTTAGCATTGGAGGGAAGTGTGTGGGATAAAAATCGCAGAGGGAGACAAGAGACGCATATAGTAAGCAGATTCAAGTGGATGTGGGTTGCTGTTCTTATGAGGAGATGAAAAGGCTTGCTCAGTAGGGTGGAGAGCTGCATCAAACCAGTCTCCGGACTGAAAACCATAACAACAACAAACTAACCTACGGACAAACACACACACACACACACACACACACACACACACACACCGCAGGGAGGACTCGAACCTCCACGGCGAGCAACCGCGCATTCCGCAGCGAGGTACTTTAGACTGTTCGGCTACTCCACCGCTGCCATCGGGTATCTCTGTGGTGAGTAGCAACCTATCCTTTCCAAAATATTGTTGAAGCCTTTAAGGTATATCCATTGTTTGGCTAATATAAGATTTTTACATGCCAAGTCAAAAAGTAAAAATTACAGTAGAAATGATGTAAAATTGCAGGAAATAATGTTTTAAATGGTAAAATATGCTTACTGGACAAGCCTTGCGTTTTTGTAGTTTATTTGTAATACATGCACATAATAGGCATCAAAATACTTGCCAGGAACTTTAGAGGTTATTTAAATCTTTACCATTTTAAGCACGAGGCGAAACTGGCAATTTTATGGAAAGTAGAAATTTTTTAGGTAATTTAATTCAGTATAATCTATTAGTCAGCAAGCCTTTTACATAGTAAAACTCCACCAGTTTCGTTCTTTTTGTAGTTTTTGATGTTTCACATGACGATATTAGAGAATTTATTCACATTCTCGAGTGCAAATATATGCATAAGTATTTTGGTAACGTTTGCATAGGGTCGACGTCTCTCACTATCATCACTTTTTCGAGGTTGTCGGTATTATGGTGATGCTCACGTCAACAAAGCAACTGGTTCTGTTTGAGTACATGCCAGCCGCACTGGGAAAGAAGCTAGCGGAAAGAGGAACTACACTGCCACAAATCGACGCATCATAAATCAACTAGACGTTTACTGCCAACAAAGAAATGTGAAATATACATTTGAATAAATGCAAAGTATCAACAAACTTGACGGCGTAAAACTTATAAACACTATACTTTCATGCGAAAACCATGCCAGCATCAATTTATGTCAATCACGTCATTGTTTTCTTCCCAAACATGCTTTCAAAAAGCGTAAACCACGGGAAAAGTGTGGATATGTTAACACAAAAACAGAGGCAAATTAAAAATAAATAAGAACATAAGAAATTTGACGGGACCAACAAAAATGGTGTAAATAGCAGGAAAACGAAAAATCCGGGAACTTAAATATGGGGTTTTACTGTGTAACATGCTATTGCTGACCATGTTTATTCTATTGTAAATGGTCCCTGGCAAATAAATAGTATGGAGAACCCTAGATTTCACACATACAATAAGTGATTATATTGCACAAGTCATCCAAATGTAAATCTGTATGGTGCCTCCTTTTGATCAAATGCAAAACAAGTGAAAATAATTGAGGAATGATAATATCTTGTTTACTGCTGAACAAAAATGCTAAGTATTTTCACAGCTAACAATAACATTTACAGCTGTATTATGCACATCAAGTTTTAGCCAAAAATAAAACAAAGCTTAACCTGTACCCCATCAGGTGGTCGGGTAAGGGGACGACACGCAACAGAAGAACATTGCACAATGTATCAAAGGCAGCAGATGATAGTTGGTGAATGACAAGACACAGAACTACATCAAACCAATCGAAAGGCGCATTACACTCGTGCGCTTAGTCACCGAGCCTCTGTGGTTGCCCTTCACACATACAAAGAGGCATATATGCAAGTGGAACCCTCATTGTCAAGTGTGCAGGCACTGTGCCATTTGCACCTAGAGAGAACCACTTACAGTAGAACCTCGTTTTTACGCTTTTCAGGGGACTTAAGTAAAATGGTGTAAAATGCAGGAAAATGTAAAATGCAGGAAATAATGTTTTAAATGGTAAAATATGCTTACTGGATCAGCATTGCATTTTTGTAGTTTATGTGTGATATATGTACATAATAGACATCTAAATACTTGCCAGGGAGTTGATTATACAATAAAGGTTATCCAAATTTTTACTATTTTAGGCACCAGGCAAAACTGGTAATTTTATGGGAAGTAGAAATTTTTGACGTGATT
The DNA here is from genome assembly GCA_026315105.1 of Locusta migratoria. Taxonomy (NCBI): domain Eukaryota; kingdom Metazoa; phylum Arthropoda; class Insecta; order Orthoptera; family Acrididae; genus Locusta; species Locusta migratoria. Next base: position 120,448,489 of record CM048754.1, read on the forward strand.
TCTGTCATTATAATCGAGGACGCCACTGCTATAACACATCTTCAAAATTACCTGAACCGCTTCGATAGATATCGTTTGGACGCCCCTGCCAGGCTATGTAACACATCTTCAAAATTACTGCCTTTTACCGGAATTAATTATTTCCGTTCTTTTTGTATTTTTCGATGTTTCACACGACAATATTAGAGAATTTATTCGCCTTCTCAAGTACAAACATATGCTTAAGTATTTTTGTGATGTTTGCATAGGATCTTGTCTTGAGTATTGCTCAAGTATTTGGGACCCGCAGCAGATCGGTTTGAAGGAAGACATAGAGGCGGTTCAGAGGCGAGCAGCTAGATTTGTTACCGGTAGGTTCGACCAATGCGCGAGTGTCTCGGAAATGCTCCGGCAACTCAATTGGGGATCGCTGGAAGAAAGACGACGTTCTTTTCGTGAATTTCTGTTAAGTAAATTTAGAGGGCCGGAATTTGAAGCTGAGTGTAGTACGATCTTGCTGCCGCCTACTTACATTTCGCGTAAGGATCACAAAGACAAGATAAGAGAAATTAGGGCTCGTACGGAGGCATATAGGCATTCTTTTTTTCCTCGTTCAATTTGGGAGTGGAATAGGAAAGGAAATGCCTAGTAGTGGTACGTTGTACCCTCCGCCACGCACCTTACGGTGAATTGCGGAGTATGTATGTAGATGTAGATGTAGATCGGCATCTCTCACTATTATCGCTTTTTTGAGGTTGTGGGTATTATGATACCCAACTTTGACAGATAAAGTTCTTTATTAACCAGAAATATGTATCACAAAAACAATGCAACTATTTATTCTCACTTCAACAAAGCAACTGGTACTGATTGTTTGAGTACACGCCAGCCGCTCTGGCAAAGAAGCTGGTGAAAAGAACTACATTCCAAAAATCGGCGCGCTATACTTTAAAGGGAAAGCCATGCTAGTGTCAATTTATGTACATTACGTCATTTTTCTTCACGAACATGCTTTCAAAAAGTGTAAAACGTGGGAAAAGCATAAATAGGTTAATGCAAAAACGAGGGCGAATTAACATTGTAAACATAGGAAATTTGACAGGACCGACAAAAAATGGTGTAAATGGCGGGAAAACGTAAAAATCGAGAATGTAAAAACGAGGTTATTCTGTATACTGTTCCAGAGGATGAGAGCAGCAACAGTTGCCACATTTTGAGAGATACAGAAAATCTTACAAATGTGTGTACGTACTTTGAGTAATTGGTACCTTTCGCACAAATTGTGTGGCTGTGGTTTAAGAGGAAGTGGCAAGGGGTATGTCTTTGATAACTGTGCTTGTCATTTTGATGTATACTTTGTTTCATTTGATAACTGATACTGAAGGAAATTTAAAGCATATATGACTCAAAAAACACAAATGAAAACACACACACAAACAAACATTCAAGCTTTCGCAACAATTGGTTGTTTCGTCAGGAAAAGAGGAAGGAAGGAGGGGGGGGGGGGGGAGTGGATGAGGGGTCATTCCAATCCCGGGAGTGGAAGGACTTACCTCAGAGGGAAAAAAAAGGAAGGTAGACAAATACACACCCATACATATAAACACACACACACACACACACACACACACACACACACACACACACACACACACACACCTAGGCAGACATATTGTAGAAAGCAAAGAAGTTGGACAGAGATACCACTTGAGGCAGAGGCTCTGTCCAGAGAACCGATGCAAAGATATTACAGATGGTGGGTGGGAATTTGAATTTAGTGGAGGTTGAGACCAGATGGGCAACGGGAAGAGAGAATATGCTGAAGGGCAAGTTCCCATCTCCGGAATTCTGAAAGGTTGGTGTCGGTGGGAAGTATCCAGATAACCCGGACGGTTTAACACTGTGCCAAGATGTGCTGGCCGTGCACCAAGGCATGTTTAGCCACAGGGTGATCCTCATTACCAAAAAACACTGTCTGCCTGTGACCACACATGCGAAAGGACAGTTTGTTGCTGGTCATTCCCACATAGAATGCTTCACAGTGCAGGCATGTCAGTTGGTAAATCACGTGGGTGCAAGTGGCTCTGCCCTTGATCAAAAATGTAGAAAAAGAAAAAATTATTGTAAGATCCACAGTATGAAATATGTTATCAGACATTTTAATAAATGAGAATTGTCCGATTTGCTGCCAATGTTTTATTATTTCACAAGGGCCGTTTCAGCTTATGCCATTGTCGAGTGATGTTTGCAAAGAACCTATGTCAGTTTATTTGTACTTACTTTTTACGAGTGTGAAATGATTTTCTTTGAAGGAAGATATGCTGTGTAGCATCTCTTTGTTACAAAGACATTTTATTTAATCTGTTATCATAGTTTTGTATGTGAACAAAATGCAATATTAATCTCAGATAGTATTGACAGTATATGTTTATGTACATGTTATACTAGGAATAAAATAAAAACTTTTGTTATGTCATAGTATGTCTGGTTACTCAGATGTTATGTATCATTATTTTCTGAATTTTGTTATCTATGTATCTGAAGCATTTCATCTGAAAGCAAACCCCTTTACTTTCTCCCAAAATCTCAGAAATGAAAAGCACACTACCACTAATATTTACAAGGCACTACACATATTACAAATTATCCATAAAGGTATAATAATGAATTTTGTGGAAGAATTGGAATTAAACACAAACCTTGACGAAATTCTCAATGACAACACAGAATTTAAGCACAAACTTTATTTGGAAAATTTATCGGAATATTACGTTAACGGTTATTTCAAAAAATGCAATACTTCAGATTCTTATATAACAAAAATTCAGAAAATATTCACACATAACTTCTGAGTAGCCAGAGACACATTATAACATAACAAAAGATTATACTTAATTTCCATCATAACATCTATGTAAACATTAATAACATCAGAGATTAAAATTTCATCTTGCTCACATACAAAAATATCGAATAAAATAAAGTATACGTAAAAAATAGATGAAGAACACTTACCAGGCGAAGGGGCACAGGCAGTAATAGCAACAAATAAACACACAGACACACACACACTCAAAAATGCTAGCTTTCGCAGCCTAGCTGCTTCATCAGGCAGAAGGGAAGGAGAGGGAAAAGGAAATGATGAGGGATTTAAGGAAGGGGGTAAGGAGCCATTCCAATCCCGGGACAGGAAAGACTTACCTTGGGGGAAAAAATGGAAGGTAAATAAATGCACATACACCCACACATTTACACAGACACAAGTACACTTAGGCAGACATACTGTAGAACTCAGTTCTCGAGTGGTATTCAGAAGATCTTTTTATTTGCAAAAATGTTAAGAACGCTTTTGCGGAAGTAAACAAAGAGAAAGTTATAATGTATTTTTCCAACAAAAAGCCAATTCTCGGAAATTTCCCACCTAGCAACATAATTAACTATGATGAAGCTAACTAAAATCAAACAGAAAGAAAATAGAATAGGAAAAAGTCGGCAAAGATAGGCAAAAATTTTTTTTCTGTTATATGATATTTTGTTGGTTATACATATACCTGACCACTTCTGAAACAAACAATGCAATCTGACAAAACTTATGAAACATTCTGTGAAAATAATCTCAAAACTGTCTGAAATCACTCCCTTTGACAGTACACAATGACTTTTATAATCTCTGTATAAAAGAAAATGTGAAGAACAGGAATTTGCTGCCATAAGTTTTCAAACTGAACACTAAATTTAACAAGTTACAAGACAGACTAACTCTCGACGATTCTGTCAATCAGATTCGGTGCCTTTCCCAGAATTGGATGGCCTTTGTCGGGAATTCTCTTCTTTGTTTTCTGGTGGGCTTGGTTGTGCCGTGGGCTTTACCGCCCACATTACTATGAAACCGACGGCACGCCCCAAGTTCTCTCGAGTGTGCCGGGTGCCGGTGGCCCTGCGTGACCGACATAAGGCTGAATTGGATCACCTCCGAGGCTACGGCGCTGGTTATTGTAAAGAAACCTGCAGGGACTTTATGTATCTGTGGGGATTTTAAAGTTACGATCAATGCGCAGTTTGTGATGGACTCACACCCTGTGCCTCACACACATTAACTCCTAGCTTTACTCCTGGTGCACATTCTTTTACTGATATAGGTCTGGCAGAAACCTATCTTTAGCTTCCTTTGGATGATCATATCAAACGTCACCTGTTCGTAAACCCTCCTTTTGCTTTATACCAATTATCAACAGCTTCCTTTTGGGGTTGCTGCTATTTTTCAGCGTTACTTGGAGCAGCTCCTCCACCCGGATCTAGGCTGTGTTAACTACTTAGATGATTATGTTGTGACCGGGGCTTCATGCCATGAACATTTACCCGCCCTTTGCCACACTGCGTCCCGCATCTGTCAAAGATGTACAGGTTTTATTGGGCAACATTACCAACTACCATCGTTTCTTATCAGGGGCTGCCTCGGTAGTGCACCTCTTAAACCATGTTCTTCACAAAGAAGTTCCCTTTGTCTGGTCTTCAGAGTGTGAAGGTACGTTTTGCACCTTAAAGCACTTATTGATTTCTGCCCCTCGTTTGACGGCATATGTTCCTGGGCAAGATTTGGTTCTGGCAACAGACGCTTCTCAACATGGCACTGGTGCTGTTTTGGCACAGTGCCCATCGCTTACGCATCCAAGACATTGACGGCTACCCAGCAACAATACTCTCAAATTGAAAAAGAGGCTTTAGCCATTGTGTATGCTTTGAAGAAATTTCACGTTTACTTGTATGGGGGTCCAGTTCCATTTCATTGCTGATCATAAGCCCTTGGTTTATCTACTACAGCGGCACTTTCTGACAAAGCAGTTCATAGACTGTACTGTTGGGCTCTCATTCTTTCTGGTTATAATTATGAGATCCATTTCTGTCCAACAACGCAAATACGCTAACGCGGACGCATTATCTCGCCTCCTGGCAGGTTCTGAACCTGACTTTGATAATAGGGAAGAACTTTTGTGCTTTTATCTGGATTAGGAAGCTCAGGTTACTGTTGATGGTTTTCCTATTACTGCAGTGGTCTTGGGCTGCTGCTGCTGCGCTTCACTACATTCGTGTGGGCTTGCCAGATGCCTCTCCACATAGGGCTTCTGATTCCCTCCACAACTATTATTCTTTCCATTTTCGTCTGTCTGAATGGGACGGGGTTCTCCTTTTTTGGCTACAGATGGACAATTTTCGCGAGTACTGATCCCAGCGGAACTTTGTTCAAAATTACTTCAGGTACTTCATGAACGTCACTAGGGAGTTTCCCCGCACGAAAACATTGGCTCGCCAACATGTGTTTTGGCCCAGTATCGATGGTGACTAAGTGCTCCTTGTGGTTTTATTTTTATTTTTTTATTTTTTATTTTTTATTTATTTATTTATTTATATTTTTTTTTGTGGTTTTAGGGCGCACAACTTCTACGGTCATTAGCGCCCAGACAAGAACATAGATTCGCTAGATCTCAAAAAAAAAAAAAAAAAAAAAAATTGGTGACTGCCAGTTAGAACATCAAGAAGAGGCTAAAAATGAAAGATAAAAGACAATTAAAAGGGTTAAATATCCCTTGATAAGTTGACCAAGTTGATAAAACGCAAGACTCGAGCCGCTGCTCGTGTGTCATGAGCTAAAATTTCCTCCAGAGTAGATGAAAAGTGAAGGGCTACACAGAGATGATTAAAATTAACACAAGTCAGTAAAACATGTCGCACTGTCAGCAGTTCACCGCAGGAGCACAGCGGTTCAGGGTCGGCGGATAGCAAGTGATGGTGGCTGAAACGGCAGTGACCGATCCGCAACCGGGCCAGGATGACCTCCTCCCGCCGAGAGGGGCGTGAGGAGGTCCTCCAAGCGGTCGGGATCGGTTTGACAGTTCGCAATTTATTGTCGTATAGTGAGAACCACGCACTGTGCCATGACGACACGATACTCCGGCGAAGAGCCCGTTGAACATCGTCCGATGGGACGCAAAAGGTAGCCATGCGAGGCAAAAGAGCTGCGGCGTTGGCTGCTATGTCAGCGGTCTCATTCCCGGGCACACCCACGTGACCTTGTGTGCTTTGCAACAGGTGGCACCTAAGACGTGTTTCTCTTCTGGGCCACAACCCCAACAGCCGTGAGAATGAGTGCATATGGATTACGTGGGAACCTTCCTTAACTCTTATTGGTTTTTCATGTGGATGCCTATTCAAATTATCCATACATTTTTCATTGTCATACTACATCCACTATTCAGTCATTGTCTAAATGTTTCACCTTTGAGGATATTGGATAATGGCACTCGATTCACTACTACTGTTTTCCAAAATTTTTGTACTCGTCTGGGCATTTGCCACATTATGGCTCCTCCGTTTCATCCCCAGCCTAATAATGAGGTAGAACAGCTTGTGCGTACTTTTTAAGTTCAAATGTGCAAATGTGAGACCTCGTGCTCTGGGGACAATGCCAATATCCGTTTCTCAATGTCCTATTGATTCACACAGACAGGGGAACACAGCCTAACACCAGGTCGCTACGTTCTGGGTTCTCTCGTGTGGGCGCGAGGTTTTGGCCGTCATCCTTGTCGGCTGCCGCCTCTGCACTGTGGATACAACTGTGGGCACCACTCTTCGTCGTCACTGGGATCAGTCGCGCCTGCGACTCCTGGCAGATCTGCAATCGCCACCTCTGCTCTCGCCACCTCCAGGGCCTGTTCCGCCAACGTGCTCTGTGCCAACACCTTCGGTTGTGCCGGCTCCTGCACAGAGTGCGGTGCCCACCCGAGCACCATCGGTTGTACAAGTGCCTTCTCCTGCACCATCTACATCTACATACATGCTCCGCAATTCACCATAAGGTGCGTGGCAGAGGGTAAACTGTACCACTACTTGGCATTTTCTTTCCTATTCCACTCCCAAATTGAACGAGGAAAAAAAGAATGCCTATATGCCTCTTATCTTGTCTTTGTGATTTTTACGCGAAATGTAAGTAGGCGGCAGCAAGATCGTACTACACTCAGCTTCAAATTCCGGCCCTCTAAATTTACTAAACAGAAATTCACGAAAAGAACGCCGTCTTTCTTCCAGCGTTCCCCAATTGAGTTGCCGGAGCATTTCCGTGACACTCACGCATTGGTCGAACCTACCGGTAACAAATCTAGCTGCTCGTCTCTGAACCGCCTCTATGTCTTCCTTTAAACTGATCTGCTGCGGGTCCCATACACTTGAGTAATACTCAAGACGTGGTCGTACAAGCGTTTTATACGCAGTCTCCTTTACAGGTGAAGTGCACCAGCACCAGATCCGTTGGTCACACCCTCTGGATCACGGGCAACGCCATCTCCTGCGCCTTCGGCGTCCGACAGAAGGGGGTGGGGGGTGCTAACACTACCGAAGTCACGGACACCCTGCCACCGGAAATGGACGTGAACCAACCTGTGAGTACTGCAACCGTTCCTTTTTTACCTCCAGCGCCGGGATCGAATGGTGCGTTCTCATCCCTGGTGATCACGAGCAAAATTCAAAGATGTACCAGCCACTCCCAGCAAGTAAGATCAGGACACTATTGACGGGTTAGTGCCTGCCCAAAGCTGGCAGCCAGATACGGACTATGCATCCCCCATGGACATAGCGTGCGTGCATTCGGCACCCCTGGATATTACACCGTGAAGGGGGAGAAATGTGGTAATGCGCGGCGCGGACGTTTGAACGGTGCGCTACCCGTTACCCGGACTGGCCGTCGTGCGGCTCCGGCTGGGCTATAGCGCTGCACCCTGGCGGCCGCTCGGCCGTTAAAGAGCTGCCGGGAACAGCTGCAGCCTCTCTATCCAGTACAGTTTCATCAGTGTTTATGAACTAGTGTGCGCGCTCCGTGACTGTACTTGGCGCTGTTCGCACAGACTGGCGTGGGAACCGCTCGGATCGTAGTTCCTCAGCCCCCGAATGAGACAATTCGAGACTTCTGTACTGGGTGCAGCTTACATAGCTTGCATAGGTGTGTTACTCATTATAACACACTCGTATAACCCATTGTTCTTAATAGGGGCGAGTGTTCATTGTAGATGATTGTGCATACTTCCACATTGGTAACAATGTTGGTGAGGAGATCTTTTGACAGGGTATTCCATTCTTCCCCAAGTGCCGATTGGTAATTGGTGTAACTTCTCTCACCAAACTCCCTCCCCCCCCCCAGACTTGATAAAAGGAATTTAAGTCAGGGAAAAAGTTGGTCAGTCTATTGCAAGAGCTGCTGCACCTGTGTTGTGGTCAGCCACAATGAAGTCAGGGCTGAACGCATCCATCAAAGAAAGCACACAGGGAAGCTGTACAGTACCACAATTACAATGACAGACGAGTGTACCACATTAAGATCAGTACACACATCTTCGAGGGTAGGTTAAGGAAAGGCAAAACTGTGCTTATAGCTTTTGTAGAAAGCTTTTGTAGAAAGCTTTTCACAATGTTGAATGGAATACATTCTTTAAATTCTGAAGCTTTCAGGGGTAAAATAGAGGGAACAATAGTTATATTCAACTTGTACATAAACCAAATGGCCGTCATAAGACAGTGGGTGGGAAGGAAGAAAGACAGGGTTGTAGCCTTTCCCCAACGTTATTCAGTATTTACAATTCACACAGTGAAGAAAAGCACAGAGAAAGTATTAAAGCTCAGGGAGAAGAAATAAAAACTGTTGTTTACTAATGACAGTAACACTGTCAGACAGCGAAGGACCTGGAAAAGCAACTGAGCGGAATGCACATTGTCTTAAAGGGGGATATAAGATGAACATTAAGAATAGGAAAACAAGGGTAATGGAATATAGAATAAGGAAATGAGGCAAAGCTGAAGGAATTAGATTAAGAAACAAGGGAATAAAGGTGGTCAATGAATAATGTTATTTATGTAGCTAAATAAATTCTAATGGCTGTGGTAGACTACAGGAGTAAAAGCATTTGGGAAGAAGAGAAATACATTGACAGTCAATAGTAAAGAGTTTGTGTGGAGTGTAGCACTTTTACAGGACTGGAACGTGGACGATAAGGAGTTCAGACAGTAAAATCACAAATGCTTTTGAAATTTGGTGCTACAGGAGAATGCTTAAGATTAGCTGGATAGATCACGCACGCTATGCAGGTTCAACAGGATGTAAGTCGCCATTCTTATTCAAAGATGAAAAGGCTTGCACAGGATGGGTAGTGTGGAAAGCTGCATCAAACCAGTCTGTGGATTGAAAACAAGAACACACCCCCTTGCCATGTCACCTGGTACACCATATGATCCTGTTTCAAAATGTTCCTTTTTGCATCATATGGGTACGGCCTTTTCCATATCCAGCAATGATAAACACTTTTGTTTTGGTGGCCCAGATTTTATAGCGTGGGGAGGAATAATGTTGCCCCTCCACATCTTTCAACACGATACAGTCGGAAAGGCATACAGTCTATTGGTAACATTGACCAAGTGCATATGTTCAGGGGTGCAATCGGACCCAACTTCATTTTTACAGATAATGTGTGACCACATTGAACAGAGCAAGTGGATTGGCTCTACGAAGGAGAAGATATTAGGGAAATTAACTGACCTGTCTGTTCCCCCAACTTTAAACCTGTCAAACATGTGGGATGTTGCAGCTCATCCACATGCACCTACAAGCATCAAGTACTTTTCAGGAACAGACTACCCTTCAAGGGTAGTTTGAAAAGTTCTCTGAATAGAATAAAAAACGTACTTACATCACAAACTTTTTTTTGTTCAATTTTTCAACATAGTCTCGTAGATTAATGCACTCTGTCAACAATGTTCCAGTGCCTTGATCCCATCTCAGAAATACAATTCCTCCAGGCCTGCAAAACAGCTGTCAACTCCAGCTATAAGATCTTAGTTTGAAGTGAATCTTCATACACCAAGAAAAATTTTCAGTTTTGGGAAAAGATGGAAGTATGATGGAGCCATATCAGGTGAATAAGGCGGGTATGGCAACAAATCATACCTTAGTTTGTGTAATTTTCCCACGGCAATGGCACATACGTGCGGGTGCGCATTGTCTTGATGGAACATGACTTTCTTCATTGCTAAACCTGGCCTTTTCTCATGTATCTTCTGTTGCAATTTGTCCAGGAGGTTACCACAGAATTCTCCAGTAATTGTTTTCCCAGTGCGAAGATAATCTACAAACAGAATCCCCTTCACATCCCAGAACACCGATGCCATCACCTTTCCAGCCAAAAGAATTGTCTTTGCTTTCTCTGGTAGCAGAGAATTAACACGTTCCTACTGCTTTGACTGTTGTTTTGCCTTTGGGTTATAGTAGTGCACCCCAGTTTCATCTGTGATCACAAACTGGCAGAATAAAATCTTGTTTGTTTCCCCTAAAACGGGCCAAACATTGTTCCGATATGTCCATTCTCGTACGATTTTAATCTTGTGTCAAAAGTCAAAGCACCCATCTCGCAGTTAATTTTTTGATTTCTAATTCTCCAGGTAAAATGTGATATACCCACTCAGATGCCACCTGCCAAGCCTGACCAATTTTTCAAACTTTCAATTGGTGATCGTCCGTGGCCATTTTTTGCACTTTTGTAACGAGTAGTGACAAATCTCGACCAACTACCGAGTGGATCATCATCTATGATCTCCTGACCATATTTAAACTCATTAGTGTACTCAGAAAGAAGGAAACCCCGAGTTTAACGTTCCGTCGACAGCACGGTCATTAGAGATGGAGCTTACGCTCGGTTTGTTTGGGTAAGGAGTCGGAGGGAAATCTGCCGTGTCCTTTCAAAAGGGACCATCCTGGCATTTGCCTGGAGTGCTTTAGGGAAATCACGGAAAATGTACATCGGGATGGCCAGAGGTGGATTTGAACCACCGTCCTTCCGAATGCGAGTCCAATGTGTTACCACTGTGCCACATCATTGAGTTGTGCACTTGTCATTAGTTGAATATGAAGGAGCAGAGTCCCACAGTGTATTCTGGAAATCAGTGTGAATGTCCTTTGCTTTCATCACAAAGTACTTAATCACTGCTGAAATGTCAATTTTTTCCATCTTGTGGGAACAACAACAGAGTCATCTCACCGCCATGGCTGTCTTTCAAGAGCACTGATGTGGCACGTACTTGGGGACAACAGTCCAACGGAATCTCATGAACAACTCTTTGTGCTAGTGCTGGTATCTAGTAGTGATTTCAAAAACTTTTCAAACCTTCCTCGTATGACAGGAACCCCTTACCAATGTTGGAGCTAGCACGGGATTACGATGCCGTCTGCTGTGACGGTTTAACCTACTATAGTCGGCATCACCTACGAAGGCCGCCCAGTTTTCAGCCGTTCTGCACATCCCCCTCCACTACGCACTGGCAACCAGTAACGTTTGTTCTGTAGGCGCGTGGCTGGCCGCGCATTACGCAATGTTTCTCCTGCAGGTGCAACTGTTGGTGCTCGGCCATAGCTCCTCCCCACTTCCCCTAACGCTCCACCTATATACGAGGAAGCGCCTTCTTATACGACGCCAGGTATACAAAACCATGGCCCACCTTTCTGTGTTGTCTGAGCATTCGACATAAACTGCAGTAACATTACTGATTTCTGATAAAACTGTCATTTCTGCCTGCCTCTTTTTATATTTCTTTGTTACTTTTTGTACCAGTTATTTCTATGTACGGTCCTGTTTTCACCGAGCTACATTACTCGACAGTCGCATCATTTGAGAGTCACTTGCACACCAGTGTAACTTGACAGTCGCTACGTTCTGTATAGCCCTCTTAGAGTGTGGACGTGCTGCAACTACACGACGATACGTGCAGGGGAGCTGCTTATGGTGTACCGAGTACACCATCTGCACATACAGTCCCTACTCTCTTATCAAAAACTGTATCAGGTGTTTGGCTGCTAATGTCATGAAGTATGATTATTCCTTATCTGCAATTGGCTTCTTTATCTGTTTTGATATAATCAATTCTGAGACAACAGCAATCTCATTATCAAATTCTGCTGCATAACAAAAATATTTACGTTTGACTATGATTCATTAATCACATGTATTTTCATGAGAGGTTTGGATAACGGCAGTGTCAGTTGATAAAACAATAAATTTGAAAAGCATCCATCATTCAAAACCGTAACGCTTATAAAGTGGCCACAAAATACACTATGTGATCAAAAGTATGCAGACACCTGACTGAAAATGACTTACAAGTTTGCGGTGCCTTCCATCGGTAATGCTAGAATTCGATACGGTGTCAGACCCACCGTATTCTGGCAAGCAGATGTTCGATCAGGTGCAGGAAGGTTTCTTGGAGAATGGGAGCCCATTCTTCACAAAATGAAGCACCGTGGATAGGTAATGATGTACGTCTGTGAGGTCTGGCATGAAGTTGACTTTCCAAAAGTGTTCTATAGGATCCGTGTCAGAGCTCTGTGCAGGCCAGTACATTACAGCGATGTTAATTTCGTGCAACCACTCCGCCACAGACTGTGCATTACGAACAGGCACTCAATCGTGTCGGAAGATGCAATCGCCATCCCTGACCTGCTCTTCAACAATGGGAAGCAAGGAGGTGCTTTAATCAATGTAGACCTGTGATATGATAGTGCAAAACAACATGGGGGTGCAAGCCCTCTCCGTAAAAACATGACTACACCACGATACCACCACCACCTCCAAATTGTTTGTTGGCACTGCACACGCTGGCAGATGACATTCACCGGACGTTTGCCGACCCACACCCTGCCGTCGGATTGCCACACTGTGTCCTGCGATTCGTCACTCAACATTTTCCTACAGTTCAATCGTCCAATGTTTACGCTCCTTACACTGAGCGAGGCATCACTCGGCAATGACCTGTGCGACGTGTGGCTTATGGCCAGGTGCTCCACCCTGAAATCCAAATTTTCTCACCTCCCACCTAACTGTCGTAGTATTTGAAGTGGATCCTGAAGCAGTCTAGAATTCCCGTGCGATGGTCTGGGTAGCTGCCTGTCTATCACACTGTACGACCCTCTTCAACTGTCAGTGGTCTCAGTCAGTTACCAGACGGGCTCAACCTGTATGTTTTCGTGCTGCATGAGTTCTTCACATTTCACCTTCATTATCACATCAGAAACAGTGGACCCAGGGACGCTCATGAGTGTGGAAATCTTGCATACAGACTTTTGACAAGTGACAATCACCCGATCACGTCTGTAGTCCGCGAGTTCCACAGAGCACCCCATTCTGCTCTCTCTCTCTCTCTCTCTCTCTCTCTCTCTCTCTCTCTCTCTCTCTCTCTCTCTCTCTCTCACACACACACACACACACTCACACACACACACACACTTAATTAATTTCACCTACTTGAAATTTTTGATTTTCTATTTCCTTGGTTTAGTAGTAGTTTTAAGAATTCATACCCAGGTCTTGTGACCCTTCTAATTATGTTTAGGTTGCATGATCATGATGATGATGATGATGATGATGATGATGATGAGAGGGCAATCATCAGTTTGAAGTACAAATGAAGTAAGTAAAATCCCTAGCAATGGACAGGAAAATACTGGGGAATACTTCAGTGTTCTAACAACAAAGTCCAGGTTGGAATGTCAATAATATGACGATATGTAGCAACTAACTGCAATAACAATCACTGAGATGGAGACGACAATATAAAAATATTAATATTAATAATAGTAAATTATTATTCAAAGGAGATGGTACTGGCCAGCCAATCTTACCTTTTTGCTGTACTGCCGATAGATACACTCGGGGAAGGGGGAGGGGGGGGGGGGGGGGAAGGAGGAAAATAACGAGCTTTCGGAACTGCGCTTCTTCTTCATGCGGAGAGAAGGGAGAAAAAAGAAATGGGAAAGGAAAGGAAAGACATTTCACGACCTAGGTCATGAGGATGGTACTAGTAGGATTGTGGAAGTCATATATACTGTCTAGTAGTACTGAGCCATGTCAAAGAGGATATGCGAATATTATAGGGGCAAAATTCCTAGCAGGAAAAATATACATAAAAAGTAGATGAAGTTTATTTACCAGGCGAAGGAGCACAGGTAGTGATAGTAACATAAATAAATACACACACACACACACACACACACACACACACAGAGAGAGAGAGAGAGAGAGAGAGAGAGAGAGAGAGAGAGAGAGAGAGAGAGAGAGACAGGCAGGCGCAAGCTTTTGCAACCCAGTTGCTTCTTCAGGCAGAAGGGAAGGAGAGGGAAAAGGAAATGATGAGGGTTTTAAGGGAGCGGGTAAGGAGCCATTCCAATCCCGGGAGAGGAAAGACTTACCTTGGGGGGAAAAAAAGGAAGGTAAACAAATACACATACACACACAAACACAAATGCGTCTGTGATGTCTGCCTCTCTCTCTCTGTGTGTGTGTGTGTGTGTGTGTGTATTTTATATATACTCTTCCTGCTAGGAATTCTCTCTCTCTCTCTCTCTCTCTCTCTCTCTCTCTCTCTCTCACACACACACACACACAAACACACACACATTGAACAGCATGTCTGCCTAAGTGTACTTGCATCTGTGTAATGGTTGGGGGTGTGTGTGTATTTGTTTACCTCCCTTTTCTTCCCCCAAGGTAAGTCTTTCCTCTCCCAGGATTGGAATGGCTCCTTACCCCCTTCCTTAAAACCCTCATCATTTCCTTTTCCCTCTCCTTCTGCCTGAAAAAGCAACTGGGTTGAGAAAGCTTGCATGTGTGTGTGTGTGTGTGTGTGTGTGTGTGTGTGTGTGTGTTCTATTTAGTTGTGCTACTATCACAACTGTGCTCCTTCGCTTGGTGAGTAATCTTTATATATAACCAGAGAGTAAAGATCAAGCAGTAAAGAGAAGGAAAGAAAAGGTAGAAAACATGAGTGAACTGAATGATGTTGAGGGGTCTGTGTGTGTGGGGCGGGGAGGGGGGGGGGGGGTTCTAAAACGTTTTTGATTAACAGGGACGGGGTGATCAGTACCATCCTGACCTGGAATGCCTCAACAAATTCCTCCGACAGGGCTATGACTTTCTCAAGTCATGCCCTGAGATGAGATCATCACTCCAAACTGTTCTTCCCACACCACCCAGAGTATCCTTCCACCGTCTGACCTTACATCATCACAAAACCACCCTCCCTACCTAACAGTTCCTATCCCTGCAACCGAACCCGCTGCAAAACCTGTCGAATGCATCCTCCCACTACCACATACTCCAGGCCCTACACAGGAAAAACCTATGCCATTCTAGGCAGGGCCACATGTGAGACAACACACATCATATACCAACTGATATGTGTCCACTGTTCAGCCTTTTATGTTGGTATGACTACTAACAAATTGGCTGAGCGGATGAATGGGCACAGACGGACTGTTCGCCTGGGGGACACCCAATATCCTGTGGCAGAACATGCCCTCCAGCATAACTCCAGGGACCTGGGCACGTGTTACACCACACATGCCATTCGGATACTACCAACTAATATCAGTCCCTCAGAGGTACGGAGGTGGGAACCTGCCCTCCAACATATCTCTCCTTCTGCCACCCCCCCCTGGCCGAAATCTATGCTAACCCTTCCCTTCCTCCATCCTCAATTCACCTATTCATTATCCCTTCCTTAACTCTCTCTCTCTCTCTCTCTCTCTCTCTCTCTCTCTCTCTCTCTCTCTCTCTCTCTCTCTCTCTCTCTCTCTGTGTGTGTGTGTGTGTGTGTGTGTGTGTGTGTGTGTGTGTGTGTGTGTCCATCTTTCCCTGTTAATCAAAAATGTTTTAGAACACCCCCCCCCCCCCCCCATACACACACACACACACACACACGCCCTTCAACATCATTCAGTTCACTTATGTTTTCTTTTTCTCTCTTCTTTCCTCTCTTTTCTTTACTGCTTGATCTTTCCTCTCTGGTTATATATATTATCCACTTTGGCACGGCTCAGTACTACTACACAGTATCTCCAACTTCCACAATCCTAGCACCACCTCATGACCTAGGTCATGAATTACCTTTCCCTTCCTCTTCCATTCCTTTTTTCTTTTTTCCTCCCTTCTCTCCACCTGAAGAAGGAACACAGTTCTGAAAGCTTGTTTTATTTTTCTCCTTTTTTTCTTTCTGTGTCTATCGGCAGTACAGCAAAAAGGTAAGTACTGGCCAGCCAATCTATCTCGTTTGAACAATAATTTACTTCAACATTCAATAATAATAATAAAGACACTCATATCCACATAACGTAAATTTTTAAGCAAAGCCTTCATTAGAGAGAGAACATACTACATCCACTTGGGCACAACTTGTGCACCAGAGTTTCATCTTTGGGTGTTATGGCACTGTTCATACATTATAGTGAGGGTGGGTGGGAGGTTTATGAATGTTTAAATATGCAATGTTTGTCGACGTGAAAATTTTGAGTTGCACTGTGGTTCAGCAGACAAATCAAACAGTCTGTTCCCCTACAACTGGCTTCGTAAGTCAGTTAAAAGGTCTGAGGCAGGCAATCGCATACCACCTCCAAACAGGACATTGCCTAGAAAAACAATCTCCAGATTTATGACTGTTTAGTTCTAAGAAATTAAGTGCCGAGTTTGTTTGTTTTGGACGAAAGAAGAATACAACAAAAGCTATCTTGCTCCAGATTGTGATTTGTGAACTACAGTGTTCGTAGGATTAAAGCAGTAGTATTTGGTAAACAATGTATCTTTTCACTGTTACTTGATGAAACTTCAGATACTGTAACAGATGTTGTTAATGGTTTTAGCCTTAAGACCTAATTTTTAAAATTTTATTAAGTACAGTAGAATCCCACATTTATGTTCTCGGAATTTACGTTTTCTCGCCGTTTACGACATTTTTCATCAGTCCCCTCAAATTTCCTATGTTAACGATGTTAATTTGCACCTTTTTTTGCGTCATCATATTTGCAATTTTCCCGTGATTTATGCTTCGTGAAATAGTGTTCGTGGAGAAAAAACAGCCATAATTGACATAAAATTTCGCTGGCCTTCAAATTGCCTAGTGTTTACAAACGATACGAGGTTAACTTTTTTACACTAGAATGCTTTGTACCTAGCAGATCGTAGAGGGCCCTACACACTATGCGATTTATTGGACCAATTCATTGGTCACCCGAAGAATTGGGCGGATTTAGGCACTACCCGACCAACTTTTCTTGTTGGCCGGTTGGTTGTGCCTGACTGCCCGATCTCCGATTCCCCACCACTTCACCCGACAAATTGTGCGTGTGTAGCGCTACCCCACTAACTTCCTGCCTGCGATTGTCTGCACAGTGAACACACGAAAACAAACAGTTCGACAGACAGACACCAGAACAAGAAGGCGATGCGTGCAGTTGGTCGGAACGTGTGTAGGCTGCTACCAATTGGTTGGATCGTTTGACAGCTTGTTGGTTGGACGATAAATCTGAGTGTGAGTAGGGGCATATAAGGACAAATTTGTGTAGTTGTTTTGATAGATATCGAAGAAGTGGCATTAATTTGTTTCTTATCGCAACTAACTACAACATGTAATATGGTTACAATATTGTAGCCATAATTTTTCATTGTTAACTTCGCCCTGTGATTAAGATATAAAAGAACGGCGGATATTCACTTCTCAGTATATGTAACGTAATAAAATACAGTAGTATTGTCGTCTGGTAACTAATGTTGACATCGTTGGCTGCACTGACAAAACTGCTGCCACAATGAAAGCATATTGACATCGATTTCAAATGACTGATACATCGTTTTCTTACAAGAGAAAATTTCATTCATGTTCATTGTGTTGCTGTTCCTGTGTATTGGTGTTCTGTGCTTAGTGTTATTCGCTTCAAGAGCAGTAGAAGTTCCTATCGAATTGCAAGATGGAAAATACGGCGGTTACGAAGAGAGAGAGAGAGAGAGAGAGAGAGAGAGAGAGAGAGAGAGAGAGAGAGAGAGACTCTTTCGATGGACGAGAAGTGAAAATCCTCAAAAGATTTCAACTTCATTGTGGAAACATGTGGCTTTAGACAAGGACTTAGGCATACCCGTGTCTACGCTGAACACTTTCGTGAAAAACAAAGACTCAATCTTACAAAGTGTCAATAATAGTGGACCAAATATACATAAATTATAGAAAGAAACTTTCCTGGTGGGATAAAAAAAAAAAAAAATAAATAAATAAATAAAAAATAGAAAAGAGATGACTTACCAAAAGGACCGGCTCGTCGATAGAAACAAATAAAATAACACACAAACACATATACGAGCTTTCGCCACCAGTGGTGGCTGCTTCGGGAAAAAGAGGAAGGAAGGAGAGGAGAAAGGGAAGGATACGGGTTTTAAGGAAGTGGAAAAGGAGCCATTCCAATCCCAGGAGTGGAAGGACTTACCTTAGGGGACAAAAAGGAAGGTAAACAAATACACACACACTCACACATATCCACATCCAAACACACCTAGGCAGACATTTGTAGAAACCAAAGAAGTTGGACAGAGATACCACTTCAGGCAGAGGCTCTGTCCACAGAACCGAGGCAAAGATGTTAAAGATGGCGGGCGGGAATTCGAATTTAGCGGAGGTTGAGACCAGGTGGGCAACGGGAAGAGAAAATATGCTGAAGGGCTAGTTCCCATCTCTGGAGTTCTGAAAGGTTGGTGTCGGTGGAAAGTATCCAGATACTTCCAACCTTGCCTCTCAGTCCTTCCTGAAAAACCTTAATCCTACTCCCAACATTACCGCAGCTGAATCCCAAGCTATCCGTGATCTGAAGGCTGACCATTCCATCATCATTCTCCCTGCCGACAAGGGATCCACGACCGTGGTACTTGATCGGCGGGAGTATGTGGCTGAGGGACTGCGCCAGCTTTCAGACAACACTACCTACAAAGTCTGTCAAGACGACCCCATTCCTGATGTCCAGGCAGAGATTCAGGGAATTCTCAGATCCTTAGGCCCCCTAAAAAACCTTTCACCCGAGTCCATCAAACTCATGACCCCACCGACAACCCGCACCCTTACCTTCTACCTACTTCCTAAGATTCACAAAGCTAATCATCCAGGCCGGCCAATTGTGGCCGGTTACCAAGCCCCCACAGAACGAATCTCTGCCTACATAGACCAACACCTTCAACCCATCCTGTACAGTCTCCCATCCTTCATCAAAGACACCAACCATTTCCACGATCACCTGAAATCCTTACCCAGCCTGTTACCTCCTGAAACCATCCTTGTAACCATTGATGCCACTTCCTTATACACAAATATCCCACATGCCCAGGGCCTCGCTGCGATGGAGTATTTCCTTTCACACCGACCACCCACTTCCCTACCTAAAACCTCTTTCCTTAATACCCTAGCCAGCTTCATCCTAACCCACAACTTCTTCACCTTTGAGGGCCAGACATGCCAGCAACTAAAGGGAACAGCCATGGGGACCAGGATGGTCCCCTCGTACGCAAACTTATTTATGGGACGCTTAGAGAAAGCCTTCCTGGATACCCAAGCCTGTGAACCCAAAGTTTGGTACAGATTCATTGATGACATCTTCATGATCTGGACCAACAGTGAAGAAGAACTCCAGAATTTCCTCTCCAACCTCAACTCCTTTGGTCCCATCAAATTCACCTGGTCCTATTCCAAATCCCATGCCACGTTCCTCGATGTTGACCTCCACCTGTCCAATGGCCAACTTCACACATCCGTCCACATCAAACCTACCAACAAACAACAGTACCTGCATTATGACAGCTGCCATCCATTCCACATCAAACGTTCCCTTCCCTACAGCTTAGGTCTTCGTGGCAAACGAGTCTGCTCCAGTCCTGAATCCCTGAACCAATACACCAATAACCTAATAACAGCTTTCACATCCCGCAGCTATCCTCCTGATCTGGTTTAGAAGCAAATTACCAGAGCCACCTCCTCATCCCCCCAAATCCAGAACCTTCCACCGAAGAACACCAGAAGTGCCCCTTTTGTCACCGGATACTTTCCGGGACTGGAGCGGACTCTGAATGTGGCTCTCCAGCAGCGATACGACTTCCTTAAATCGTGCCCCGAAATGAGATCCATCCTTAATGACATCCTTCCCACTCCACCAAGAGTGTCTTTCCGCCAGCCACCTAACCTTCGTAACCTCCTAGTCCATCCCTATCAAATCCCCAAACCACCTTCCCTACCCTCTGGCTCCTACCCATGCAACCGCCCCCGTTGTAAAACCTGCCCTATGCACCCTTCCACCACCACTTACTCCAGTTCAGTAACCAGGAAGGAGTACACGATCAAGGGCAGAGCCACTTGCGATAGCACCCACGTGATTTACCAACTGACATGCCTGCACTGTGAAGCGTTCTATGTGGGAATGACCAGCAACAAACTGTCCATTCGCATGAACGTTCACAGGCAGACAGTGTTTGTTGGTAATGAGGATTCCCTGTGGCTAAACATGCCTTGGTGCACGGCCAGCACATCTTGGCGCAGTGTTACACCGTCCGGGTTATCTGGATATTTCCCACCGACACCAACCTTTCAGAACTCCGGAGATGGGAACTAGCCCTTCAGCATATTCTCTCTTCCCGTTGCCCACCTGGTCTCAACCTCCGCTAAATTCGAATTCCCGCCCGCCATCTTTAACATCTTTGCCTCGGTTCTGTGGACAGAGCCTCTGCCTGAAGTGGTATCTCTGTCCAACTTCTTTGGTTTCTACAAATGTCTGCCTAGGTGTGTTTGGATGTGGATATGTGTGAGTGTGTGTGTATTTGTTTACCTTCCTTTTTGTCCCCTAAGGTAAGTCCTTCCGCTCCTGGGATTGGAATGGCTCCTTTTCCACTTCCTTAAAACCCGTATCCTTCCCTTTCTCCTCTCCTTCCTTCCTCTTTTTCCCGAAGAAGCCACCACTGGTGGCGAAAGCTCGTATGTGTGTTTGTGTGTTATTTTATTCATTTCTATCGACGAGCCGGTCCTTTTGGTAAGTCATCTCTTTTCTAATATCTATATACACACATAAAAAATAGATGAAGTTCACTTACCAGGCGAAGGGGCACAGGCAGTGATAGCAACAAATAAACACACACACACACACACACACACACACACACACACACACACAGACGCAAGCTTTCGCAGCCTAGCTGCTTCGTCAGGCAGAAGGGAAGGAGAGGGAAAAGGAAATGATGAGGGTTTTAAGGGAGTGGATAAGGAGTCATTCCAATCCCGGGACAGGAAAGACTTACCTTGGGAGGAAAAAAGGAGGGTAAACAAATACACACACACCCACACATTTACACAGACGCAAGTACACTTAGGCAGACATACTGTAGAAAGCAAAGAACTTAGAAGTTAGACAGAGATGCCACTTGAGGCAGAGGCTATGTCCAGAGAACCAAGGCAAAGATGTTAAGATGGTGGGTGGGAATTCGAATTTAGCGGAGGTTGAGACCAGGTGGGCAACGGGAAGAGAAAATATGCTGAAGGGCTAGTTCCCATCTCTGGAGTTCTGAAAGGTTGGTGTCGGTGGAAAGTATCCAGATACTTCCAACCTTGCCTCTCAGTCCTTCCTGAAAAACCTTAATCCTACTCCCAACATTACCGCAGCTGAATCCCAAGCTATCCGTGATCTGAAGGCTGACCATTCCATCATCATTCTCCCTGCCGACAAGGGATCCACGACCGTGGTACTTGATCGGCGGGAGTATGTGGCTGAGGGACTGCGCCAGCTTTCAGACAACACTACCTACAAAGTCTGTCAAGACGACCCCATTCCTGATGTCCAGGCAGAGATTCAGGGAATTCTCAGATCCTTAGGCCCCCTAAAAAACCTTTCACCCGAGTCCATCAAACTCATGACCCCACCGACAACCCGCACCCTTACCTTCTACCTACTTCCTAAGATTCACAAAGCTAATCATCCAGGCCGGCCAATTGTGGCCGGTTACCAAGCCCCCACAGAACGAATCTCTGCCTACATAGACCAACACCTTCAACCCATCCTGTACAGTCTCCCATCCTTCATCAAAGACACCAACCATTTCCACGATCACCTGAAATCCTTACCCAGCCTGTTACCTCCTGAAACCATCCTTGTAACCATTGATGCCACTTCCTTATACACAAATATCCCACATGCCCAGGGCCTCGCTGCGATGGAGTATTTCCTTTCACACCGACCACCCACTTCCCTACCTAAAACCTCTTTCCTTAATACCCTAGCCAGCTTCATCCTAACCCACAACTTCTTCACCTTTGAGGGCCAGACATGCCAGCAACTAAAGGGAACAGCCATGGGGACCAGGATGGTCCCCTCGTACGCAAACTTATTTATGGGACGCTTAGAGAAAGCCTTCCTGGATACCCAAGCCTGTGAACCCAAAGTTTGGTACAGATTCATTGATGACATCTTCATGATCTGGACCAACAGTGAAGAAGAACTCCAGAATTTCCTCTCCAACCTCAACTCCTTTGGTCCCATCAAATTCACCTGGTCCTATTCCAAATCCCATGCCACGTTCCTCGATGTTGACCTCCACCTGTCCAATGGCCAACTTCACACATCCGTCCACATCAAACCTACCAACAAACAACAGTACCTGCATTATGACAGCTGCCATCCATTCCACATCAAACGTTCCCTTCCCTACAGCTTAGGTCTTCGTGGCAAACGAGTCTGCTCCAGTCCTGAATCCCTGAACCAATACACCAATAACCTAATAACAGCTTTCACATCCCGCAGCTATCCTCCTGATCTGGTTTAGAAGCAAATTACCAGAGCCACCTCCTCATCCCCCCAAATCCAGAACCTTCCACCGAAGAACACCAGAAGTGCCCCTTTTGTCACCGGATACTTTCCGGGACTGGAGCGGACTCTGAATGTGGCTCTCCAGCAGCGATACGACTTCCTTAAATCGTGCCCCGAAATGAGATCCATCCTTAATGACATCCTTCCCACTCCACCAAGAGTGTCTTTCCGCCAGCCACCTAACCTTCGTAACCTCCTAGTCCATCCCTATCAAATCCCCAAACCACCTTCCCTACCCTCTGGCTCCTACCCATGCAACCGCCCCCGTTGTAAAACCTGCCCTATGCACCCTTCCACCACCACTTACTCCAGTTCAGTAACCAGGAAGGAGTACACGATCAAGGGCAGAGCCACTTGCGATAGCACCCACGTGATTTACCAACTGACATGCCTGCACTGTGAAGCGTTCTATGTGGGAATGACCAGCAACAAACTGTCCATTCGCATGAACGTTCACAGGCAGACAGTGTTTGTTGGTAATGAGGATTCCCTGTGGCTAAACATGCCTTGGTGCACGGCCAGCACATCTTGGCGCAGTGTTACACCGTCCGGGTTATCTGGATATTTCCCACCGACACCAACCTTTCAGAACTCCGGAGATGGGAACTAGCCCTTCAGCATATTCTCTCTTCCCGTTGCCCACCTGGTCTCAACCTCCGCTAAATTCGAATTCCCGCCCGCCATCTTTAACATCTTTGCCTCGGTTCTGTGGACAGAGCCTCTGCCTGAAGTGGTATCTCTGTCCAACTTCTTTGGTTTCTACAAATGTCTGCCTAGGTGTGTTTGGATGTGGATATGTGTGAGTGTGTGTGTATTTGTTTACCTTCCTTTTTGTCCCCTAAGGTAAGTCCTTCCGCTCCTGGGATTGGAATGGCTCCTTTTCCACTTCCTTAAAACCCGTATCCTTCCCTTTCTCCTCTCCTTCCTTCCTCTTTTTCCCGAAGAAGCCACCACTGGTGGCGAAAGCTCGTATGTGTGTTTGTGTGTTATTTTATTCATTTCTATCGACGAGCCGGTCCTTTTGGTAAGTCATCTCTTTTCTAATATCTATATACACACATAAAAAATAGATGAAGTTCACTTACCAGGCGAAGGGGCACAGGCAGTGATAGCAACAAATAAACACACACACACACACACACACACACACACACACACACAGACGCAAGCTTTCGCAGCCTAGCTGCTTCGTCAGGCAGAAGGGAAGGAGAGGGAAAAGGAAATGATGAGGGTTTTAAGGGAGTGGATAAGGAGTCATTCCAATCCCGGGACAGGAAAGACTTACCTTGGGAGGAAAAAAGGAGGGTAAACAAATACACACACACCCACACATTTACACAGACGCAAGTACACTTAGGCAGACATACTGTAGAAAGCAAAGAACTTAGAAGTTAGACAGAGATGCCACTTGAGGCAGAGGCTATGTCCAGAGAACCAAGGCAAAGATGTTAAGATGGTGGGTGGGAATTCGAATTTAGCGGAGGTTGAGACCAGGTGGGCAACGGGAAGAGAGAATATGCTGAAGGGCTAGTTCCCATCTCCGGAGTTCTGAAGGATTGGTGTCAGTGGGAAGTATCCAGATAACCCGGACGGTGAAACACTGTGCCAAGATGTGCCCCAAGGCATGTTTAGCCACAGGGTGATCCTCATTACCAACAAACACTGTCTGCCTGTGACCATTCATGCGAATGGACAGTTTGTTGCTGGTCATTCCCACATAGAACGCTTCACAGTGCAGGCATGTCAGTTGGTAGATCACGTGGGTGCTGTCGCAAGTGGCTCTGCCCTTCTGTGTTACTGGACTGGAGTAAGTGGTGGTGGAAGGGTGCATAGGGCAGGTTTTACAACGGGGGCGGTTACAAGGGTAGGAGCCAGAAGGTAGGGAAGGTGGTTTGGGGTTTCATAGGAATGGACTAGGAGGTTACGGAGGTTAGGTGGGCGGTGGAATGACACTCTCGGAGGAGTGGGGAGGATGTCATGAAGGATGGATCTCATTTCGGGGCAGGATTTTAGGAAGTCGTATCCTTGCTGGAGAGCCACATTCAGAGTCCGCTCCAGTCCCAGAAAGTATCCAGTGACAAGAGGGGCACTTCTGGGGTTCTGTTGAAGGTTCTGAATTTGGGGAGATGAAGAGGTGGCTCTGGCAGTTTGCTTCTGTACCAGACCAGGAGGATAGCTGCGTGATGTGAAGGCTGTTATCAGGTTATTGGTGTATTGGTTCAGGGATTCAGGACTGGAGCAGACTCGTTTGCCACGAAGACCTAACGTTTGATGTTCCCTTCCCTACAGCTTAGGTCTTCGTGGCAAACGAGTCTGCTCCAGTCCTGAATCCCTGAACCAATACACCAATAACCTGATAACAGCCTTCACATCCCGCAGCTATCCTCCTGGTCTGGTACAGAAGCAAACTGCCAGAGCCACCTCCTCATCACCCCAAATTCAGAACCTTCAACAGAAGAATCCCAGAAGTGCCCGTCTTGTCACCGGATACTTTCCGGGACTGGAGCGGACTCTGAATGTGGTTCTCCAGCAAGGATACGACTTCCTAAAATCCTGCCCCGAAATGAGATCCATCCTTCATGACATCCTCCCCACTCCTCCGAGAGTGTCATTCCGCCGCCCACCTAACCTCCGTAACCTCCTAGTCCATCCCTATGAAATCCCCAAACCACCTTCCCTACCCTCTGGCTCCTACCCTTGTAACTGCCCCCGTTGTAAAACCTGCCCTATGCACCCTTCCACCACCACTTACTCCAGTCCCGTAACCCGGAGGGTGTACACAATCAAGGGCAGAGCCACTTGCGACAGCACCCACGTGATTTACCAACTGACATGCCTGCACTGTGAAGCGTTCTATGTGGGAATGACCAGCAACAAACTGTCCATTCGCATGAATGGTCACAGGCAGACAGTGTTTGTTGGTAATGAGGATCACCCTGTGGCTAAACACGCCTTGGGGCATGACCAGGACATCTTGGCACAGTTTTACACCGTCCGGGTTATCTGGATACTTCCCACCGACACCAATCCTTCAGAACTCCGGAGATGGGAACTAGCCCTTCAGCATATTCTCTCTTCCCGTTGTCCACCTGGTCTCAACCTCCGCTAAATTCGAATTCCCACCCACCATCTTAACATCTTTGCCTTGGTTCTCTGGACAGAGCCTCTGCCTCAAGTGGCATCTCTGTCTAACTCTTAACTTCTTTGCTTTCTACAGTTCTACAGTATGTCTGCCGAAGTGTACTTGCGTCTGTGTAAATGTGTGGGTGTGTGTGTATTTGTTTACCCTCCTTTTTCCCCCCCAAGGTAAGTCTTTCCTGTCCCGGGATTGGAATGACTCCTTATCCACTCCCTTAAAACCCTCATCATTTCCTTTTCCCTCTCCTTCCCTTCTGCCTGACGAAGCAGCTAGGCTGCGAAAGCTTGCGTTTGTGTGTGTGTGTGTGTGTGTGTGTGTGTGTGTGTGTGTGTATTTGTTGCTATCAGTGCCTGTGCCCCTTCGCCTGGTAAGTGTACTTCATCTATTTTTTACGTATATATGAAGTATGCTAGTTAGTCTAAGTATGCGCAATTAGAAGAAATAACAAAGAACTGGTTTCATGCAGCACGTACGTTGAACATTGCAATAAACGGCACAATGTTGCGTAAAAAGGCACTGAAAGTGGCAAATGTTCTCGGAATCGAGGACTTTAATGCTTATAACGGATGGATTGATAGATTCAAGAAGCGACACAATGTGGTGTACAAGACTGTATGTGACAAATCTAATAGTGTGAATATGGAAACAGTGAGTGAATGGCAGAATGGGAAATTAAGAGACCTTTTGAAGCTTTACGAGCCGAAGGATGTCTTTAATACTGATGAAACTGGCTTGTTTTACAATGTGCTTCCCAACAAAACACTTCCGTACAAAAGCGAAAATTGTCATGGTGGAAAGCACAGCAAAGCATGCTTGACAGTAATGTTAGGCACAAATGTTGATGGGTCTGAAAAACTTAAACCATTTGTGATAGGAAAGTCGAAAAACCCTCAATGTTTCAAAAACAAAGACATTACCAACACAATACAGAGCCAACACCAAAGCTTGGATGACGTCTGAGTTATTTGTAAAGCAATTACATAGCTTAGATACAAGAATGGGGTGTCAGAACCAGAAGATTCTGTTATTTGTTGATTGTTGCCCTGCACATCCGAAGGATGTAAGTTTCAGGAATGTGCAATTGGAGTTCCTCCCACCAAATTGCACAAGCAAATTACAACCTCTGGATTTGGGCATCATCCATGCCTTCAAATCATATTATAGAAGATCTATTGTACAGAAGGCATTAAGTTGATGGAGTTTGGATAAGACCAAAACACAATTAAAATAACAGTTTGGATGCATTACATTTTATTGCAAAGGCACGGGGCGAGGTTAAAGCAGCCACTATTCACAACTGCTTTATAAAAGCAGGATTCATTGTAGCAGATGGAGAAAGTGTATCAGAAGTGAGCAATGATAGTGAAATCCTTCCAGAACTCAATTCATCTTGGAAAACACTGCAGTTGGAATCTGAAGACTTCCTGAATGTTGATGTTGCCACTGTGGAAAGTCTGTCAGTGGAAGATGTTGAATTTCACAGTCAGCAAAATACTGCAGGCAGTGTTAGTGACAACGATGATGATGATGATGATGAAGACAATGTGGTTCCCTCTATTTCCGATGTGAGTGCAGCAGTAATGACAAAAAATATATTTCTGCTGCAGATGTTGACACATTGAATCAATACAAAAAAAAAATTGAGGCAATGTCCATTTTTGGTAAAAAGTAATATTTACTGCACTGTAATTATGTGTATAGTATGCTGTGTTTATATATTAAAGGTATGTATAAAACATTAATAGTCTGTTTGGTAAAATTTTACAGTTCGTGTCATGGTGTAGTGTTGAGTGTTCAGATGTTGGCAATCCGGAGCAAACAGAATTTTATAAAGTGATGGGCTTACTTTTTTGTGCCAAACATGAAGTAAATAATTAATGCTGTTCCTGCTCTATGGTTGACAGGTTGTTGTTGTTGTACCCTTGTCAGCTCAATAAATTGTGTAATCATCACTAGAAAAATTCATAACAAAACATTTGGAAAAAGATCCTGGTTGCTGTACTTCACATGCAGCGGCCATAACCAACATCTGAACACAAACCAGCTCACCGCGACATGGACTGTACAATTAAGCCATCTGTTTTATTTACTGTAAATTGTGTGCTTAAAATGTTATATCTACTAGAATTTCGATTCTGAAAACAGACCTTGTGTCTGTATTGCTTAGGTGACAATTTGGCTGAGTTGCGAAAGCCAGTGAATGAGAAGCAAATACTATGGTGACTCATCTGTAGGGTAGTCCCATATTTAATGCACTGAACTACATCTCTCACACTTTTCTCAGGTCACTTTTACAGGACAAGTTAAAATGGGGTGCAATGAACACTAAGTGCATTTTTCATGTGTTGCAAATACAGATACTAAACTAAAGTTTAGCCTCACAAACTCTTAAAAAAACCATGGCAGCACTTCTTACTTTCGAATCATTTAATTTTAGGTAAATTTGTAAACAGTATAAGATTCAGTGATTCTTTAATGGGTATATAGAAGTCAATGGTAAGTATTTTGTTGCATATTATGTATCTATAGCTTTCATAAACTATGAAAATGCTAGGGAGGATTCTGTAGGTAACTTTTACAGCTTAAAATTTTGTTTCCCACATTTTACATTTTCCCGAATTTTACACCATTTTATTAGAGTCCCCTGAAAAGTGTAAAAGTGAGGTTTTACTGTATATTCTGATTTCTGATGGTGTATTAATAAATGTCAAAGCAGCATTCAGCAGATGCACATGCAAAGCGCAACATATGAAAACATGCAACCACTATTTGATCTTCCAGACATCAAGTGATTAAGATAAATAAATAAATCAGAGGTCAACAAAAACAAGTTTCTATATTTGTGCTTTTCCAATTCATATTAGAAAATAATTGTATTTAAACATTAGTCTATTGATTTTGAAGAAGAATGGGTTATTTACAAAATTAGTAATTATATCATCAGCACATTATTCTACATCTTGCACTACACAACAAACCATCTAAACAAAATGATCAAGCTCATTTCAATAAAGTCTCCTAAAGTTATATTTTTAAGGGAAACAGCCACACCAGAAACAAAATATTATGACAAAATGTCTTAGCTGCTGGAGAAACCATAACAAATATTGTATTAACAAAATTAAAAAAACAATTAAATAAATAAAAAAAGAAGCAACACAATGTCTGCATACCCCACATATTAAATAAGACTGATGGGCATTGTAAAATTGTTACCCATGATTTTAAACATTTCCTGATCATTTTAATATAGAATTAAGCATTAACCTCACAAAGAGCAGTTAATGCCTGAATATACCACTTAAAGGTATATTACATAAGGAAATAATAGTTTGCAAAACTGACCATTTGCCAATTCTCTTCTGTTCATACTTTTGGGCTAGGAAACATGGATGTTTGACTTATTTTATAGTAAGAGTCACTGCCCCTTTTTTACGATGAAAAACCAACATGTCCCACCTTCATTAGTACATAGAAAACAATTTGAAAACACTCCAGAAAAGTATAAAATAATATTATGCACATTGTGGCTTTGCACATTAAAACATCTCCAACAAAACAGAACAATGCAGAACCCTCACAAGAAACATGCTATTGTTCCCAATGGCAAAATACAAGACACAGTACAAATTTCTTTGACACAGAAGGAAGAAAGAAATGGGAAGCATGCAGTCAGCAGTAATACAAGGAAAACAAAAGGATGCATGCACACGTTAATTACATTAGGCCAAGTTGAACTCTTTCAGAGCACTCTGCATTATAGTGTCTTTGACAGCACAGAACACTAGTTTAATGTTCTCAGTGTCTGTACACAATAGCCCAATCAAGCACAGCAGCCACCATTAGACAAAGTCGCACGACAAAACACATTCACAGCAACTGGGAGGTCATGCATTCAGTAAAGCACCGATCAGCATGCATGTCGAGATAGTGCCGGAAAGTGAAGAGACGCAGGCCCGATCCCAGGACAGGAAAGCGTGCACAGAGACAGAACACACGTTAGAGTAACAACAACATGCACACAGATCTGCAGTGACATTGCCAGCCAATAAATCATGTTGCAGCAGTATTTCTGAGGAACAGAACACAAACAACAACAACATTATCTCACCTGACGCCAAACAACAATGCGAAAACACAGAAGTACAAGCACTTACATTGAAGTCGAATGTCAATAATTTTTTTTTTCTTTTTTATAACAAAAAGATAAAGTAGGTCATATTTTCAACCACATCAGCTAGATTGAATTTTGTCAGCTGTCATTGCACGTGCGCAAAAGTAAGGTTTGATATTATCCTTAAGTTATTTTTCATTTTTTTTTTTGGTCAGCCAAAGTGCAAGCAGAGATGCTGTGGAACATGGCTACTGGAAAACTAATTATTTAGTCTCCGACACTGAAGTGAGGGGTACCAGTTGTCCTTCCTATGACTTTTCAAGTTTGTTTCTTTAACTTCTACTAGAGGTGACCCAAAACGAAGACTGTTGATCAGGCAATTTTTCTACATCTTTAGTTGACTTATAACTTAAGTTTCAGGTCTCATTAATAACAATAATTTTTCCTAACTTACCACACCAGCCTATCACCATCATGCTAGGTTGCATCTCATCTGTCACTACTAGGGTTGCCAGATCTCCGGGCGCCGCCCGGAGTGCCCGGGTTTGGAATGAATTCTCCGGGTCTACGGGACAATGACTCTTCTCCGGGCTTGAATGTAACCTTCATCTTAACTATTTTTTTTTTTTTACTACGCTTTTTAAGTACTGTGGCGGCCGCCACTCCCCATGCAACTCACTGACGGATTCTCGGTGCAGTAATTAAAAGACGCCCACCAAAGCGATGAAAGTTGTGCCCTTAGTTGTATTTGCACGCCTGTGTATCCTGCACGCTCGGCCAGCGAGGAATTTCGGCAACCTAGCTCCCCTTCCAAGCCCGTGTCCAAATGGTAGAAGGGGGGTTCTGCAGTGCCGGCGATTCGTGGCGACGACCAGTCGGCCCCGAGCAGTGGAGAGCAGAGCAGCAGGGGAGTCGGGCTTGGCGCGGCTAGCAAGCTTCCACAGGGCCATATGTAGACACGAGCAGGAATCACAGGCGTGCTCCCCCTTTCTTTTACTTCATTTAAAAACAGGAATCACAGGCGTGCCCTCTTTTATTCAATGAAAAAATGTTGATTATTGTTCCATGTAATTTTATTGTAGTAGTTAGTTAGAGTAATAAATTCGTTGATTTCACCAGACTGTTTTTCTTATATTACCCTCACACAGTCAGATAGTTGGTGCAGCTTATAGCTTTGCCACAGTACTATGCTCATATAGCGACGAACTACATCGAACTTAACGTAACTTAAACGAAGGACGAACACAACATCCTTCCCTGGGGGGGGGGGAGATTCGAATCTCTGGCGGAAGCAGTCTCGCGCACCGTAGCAAGACGCCGCAGTGCGCTCTGCCATTCCTGGCCGGTTCCTCTCTAGTAATTATGAATAACTTTATATAAAATGTCAATTTCTTATTGCAACAGAACGCTACTTTTCTATTCTTCCTCTGAAAACTTTTCGCTGTTGCGTCGGTAGTAATGGCTAGCGCATTATTAAGCAAACACTGTTGCGGCAATGTGTCAACTGGCGACGTCTATTATTTGTGTTCGTTCATTCATTGTTTGTTATCAGTTTATCGGCAATTTTTGGAATACTCAGATCGTGTGTGAACAGACAAGCTTACATTAACTCAGATTAGTGAGTAATAACAGTGAAATGAAGAGACGATATCTAAGTTCGTTCCGTGAAGAAAGGTTGCAGGAAGAAAATTATAAAAAGTGGCTACAAAAGTTTATTAGGTATTTGGCACTCTTCTTGGTGACCAGTTTGCGGAGCCTCAAGCGGCAACTCTTCGAAGGCGCAGCTGTTGATGTGAGCAGCTTTGATGCTGCCACTTCTGCCGACTGAAGTGTGCCGATTGTTGATCCACAGCTACTGGCGGCCTGGCCGGTCAGCTGCGGCATGTGAAGTGAAGGCCACCCCTAGCAATGTTCCACCGGGGGGGATACTTGCTGGGAGGGAGGAAGTGATTAATTTTTTTATTTTTTATTTTTTAGAATTCATGTGTAATCCTGGTTGGGGGGGGGGGGGAGTCATTGGCCAACGGGGAGGGGGGCACGTCTGGGCTCCAGGCCTGCCTCTAGTTCAATCTGTCAATCCTAGTCACTACTGTGAGGCCAAGTGAAATCACTTTTCCAATTACTTATAATTTTAGCCCTGTAATCACTGCACTGGGTCCTCAACGAGCTCACAAACCAATTGTGGTCGTCAAATTATAGCTAATAAAGATATCTGCCGTAGGAAATAAACTGGTCAGGCTGTTTGTAAATAATGTAATTTCATTTATTACTATTAAATTATTTACTATGCTACATTTAACAGAATTTTAACCCAATGAAGTGATTACACACACAGAAGTGAAGAAACTGAGTGACGATAGAGATGTGGCATTCAGACTGGTCACTGTTTTAGTCTTCACAATTACAGAGCTACTTTTTCGCCATGACAAAAATATAACAAATAATTTTAATAAAAAATGCAATGTAAGTGCTTATACATGACAAAAGAACACAAACAGCACAAAGAAATCAACAACACTGAACAAGTAGTTGGCAATGTCACTGCGTCAATTTAGGAGAGATACCTGTGGCACAAGTGAAGTGCGAGTAGATAATCTTCTCGCTGTCAGGATTCAGCTCGACGAACATACGCAGAATGAATTCCCGAGCTGCAATGGCGTCTCGCTGAGGACCTGTGCCAGAGAATTTGCCATGTACTACTCTACAAACCATAAAACACATACAGCAGTTTCTCACATACTGGCTTCTGGAAACGCCATTAAGTCCCTCAATCGGCGGTAAGTCTACCACAACACGACATTCCTTTACCACAAATTATATATGTCAGTATTGTTATTAATGATCACGGTCATCAATAAATAAATAAAAACAAGGGCAAAATTAGTTATTTTGAACAGGTAGAACCTGAAATAGAATGTTCATTATTATTTATTAAAAAGTGGGGGGCAAGAGGAAGGATTGAGGGAAAAAGAGAGGGAGGGGAGGAGAGGAAATGGGCGGGGAAGGGGTGAGGTAAGGGGTGATAGGGAGAGTTTTTTATTGTGGTTTTAGGGCGCACAACTTCTCAGGTCATTAGCGCCCAGATCGGAATAGAGATCCGCAAGATCTCGAAAAAATTTATAACTGCCAGAAAGGTGAGTATCAAGAGAAAGCTAAAACAGAAGGAAAAAAAAGAAACAAATAGAAGGGTTAAATATCCTTTGATAAATTAGCCATGTTGATAAAGCGCAAAACTCTAGCAGCTGCTCGTATGTCATCGGCTAAAAGTTCCTCCAGAGTAGAGGGCAAATTAAGGGCTACACAGAGATGATTAAAATTAACACAAGACAGTAAAACATGTTGCACCATCAGCAATTCACCACAGGAGCACAGCGGTGAGCAAATGACGGTGGCTGAATCGGCAGTGACCGATCCGCAACCAGGCCAGGATGACCTCCTCCCGCCGAGAGGGGCGTGTGGAGGTCCTCCAAGTGGTCGGGATCGGTTTGACAGTTCTCAATTTATTGTTGTACAGTGAAAGCCACGCACTGTGCCAGGACGACACGATACTCCGGCGAAGAGCCCGTTGAACATCGTCCGCTGGGAGGCAAAAGAGCTGCGGCCTTGGCTGCTATGTCGGCGGTCTCATTCCCAGGCACACCCACGTGGCCAGGGACCCACAGGAAAAACGTGACAGCTGTTATCTGCCAGCAACTAAAGGGAGCGTCGTATTCGGTACAAGAGAGGATGGATCGAGCAAGGGTCGCTCACTCTGCACAGCACTAAGGGAGTCAGAGCAGATGGCATAAAAAGGATGGCGGCGATGGCCAGTGTCGATGAAAACCACATTGGACATTAGTCAGGAGGCATCGAGATTCGAGGAGCCAGACCAACCGAGCATTAACTATGCATTCCATCACCTTATAGACGCAGCTCAGCAGAGAAATGGGGCGATAACTGGAAGGAAGATGTTGGTCCTTCCCTGGTTTGGGGATGGGGACAACAATGGCTTCACGCCAACTTGCGTGAACCTGACCTTCAGCCTATACGCAATTATAGGTGCTAACAAGGAAACACTTGCCCGCAGAAGAGAGGTTCTTCAGCATCTCAATATGGATGGAATCTGGCCCAGGAGCAGAAAATCTGGACAGGGCGAGAGCGTGGTCTAGCTCCTGCATAGTGAAGGAGACACTATAGCTTTCACGATTAAAATAGTGTAAAGAAGGCGGCCGTGCCTCCTCTGCCTGTATGCGATGGAGAAAGGCAGGGTGGTAACGGGCAGAGCTCGAAACCTCCGCAAAGGAGCGGCCCAAAGCGTTGCAAACATCAGCGGGATCCACAAGGACTGCGTTCTCGACGGTCAGGCCAGAGATTGGGGAGTGGACATTTATGCCAGATAAACGGCATAGACCAACCCAGACAGCCAAGGAGGGAATAAATCTGTTAAAAGAACCAGTAAAAGCAGTCCAGCAAGCTTTTTTGCTGTCTTTTATAACACGACATTGCGCTCGCAGTCTTTTATAATTTATACAATTCTCCAACGTTGGGTGGCGGTGGAAGGTGCATAAAGCACGTCGCCGGGCTCTAAGAACGTCACGGCAGGCTGCATTCCACCAAGGGACCGGGACGCGACGTGGAGAAGAGGATGTATGAGGTATGGAATGTTCTGCAGCACTGAGAATAACCTCTGTGAGGTATTCGACCTGACTATCACAGCTGGGAAAAGTCTGATCGTGAAAAACAGCCATGGAAGAATAAAGCCCCCAGTCGGCTTTAGAAATGTTCCAACTGGTGGGACGAGGAGATGGAGTATGATGTAGGAAGTGGATTACACAAGGGAAATGATCACTCGAGTACGTGTCGGAAAGTGCATACCACTCAAACCGACGCGCAAGCTGAGGACTGCATATTGTGAGGTCTAAGTGGGAGTAAGTATGTGTTGTGTGGGATAGGGAGGTAGAGGGGGATGGAGAGGCAAGGAGGGACAAGAAGGTTGGGAGGGAGGGAGGGAGGGCCAATAAAGTTCTGCGAGATGGAGGGAGGGGTAAGACTGTTCTGTGGGAGAGAGGAAGTGTTTCCTAAGAAAGATATGATATTTGCCAACTATAGTAATAATAATTCTAAATATATTTCTCAATTTCAATAATTGTACAAAATTTAATCTCTCAACATAGTTCAGTGTAACACACAAACATAAAAATATTTTTACTTAATTCTTTGAAGTGATGCTTTATTGCGAGAATCTTGATACTAATCAGGCAGTGCATCATTAATACCAATTGAGTTGCTTTTTCTGCACTTTCTTTTAATGCTAATTAAGAGAAAGGTATGGAGGGACTCTAGCTGCACTAGGCATTGAAATAACTCTATGGCAACAAGTGAACATTCTTGCCGGACCAGGATTTAAAACTGCTTTGGGCCAGCGAGTGCCTTAATAAATTTGCTATCGAAACATGCCTCATGTTATAGAAGTAGAGCCCCCATAGTTCATTACTTCAATGTCCTAGTGCTTCCAGAGTTATTCCAGTCTGACACTTCTGTTTACATAAATTAAATGCACTGCATAGCCATTATGAACCAGATGTGAGTGTGTGTGTGTGTGTGTGTGTGTGTGTGTGTGTGTGTGTGTGTGGTGTTTTGGACTTGTCCAAAAGAACTGACACCACACCATCTATATAAATTATTCTGTATTATTTCTATGCTTAATATATGCATCAAGCTTAAAATAATATACTTTTTCACATATAACCATTTCCATAATATTACTAGGTGGTTGACTATAAAGCATCACCATAAAAGGAACCCTACAAAAAATTAGCAAAAAGAATACGAGGTCTTTGTAGACTACTCTTGGAGAGGGAGAAAAGCCACTTTACAAAGTGCAAATTGTGGTTGTAGCATACTGTAATTACAGAGCAGACCATACATCATATCAACTGACTCAACAAAAAACAACTAAATGGAAAACAATATGTTGCTATTACAATGAGCAACTGCCATGTACACAATTATATATGAAGGGAACTTCTCTCAAACCATTAAGATAACTCAAAAACGCTTAAACCTGAGTGGTAATTATCAAACAAATGGTGTTTCTGTCCCCCCCCCCCCCTCGTAATGTGATTTCTTGTGAAGCCCAAAGATAACCAAACCAGTGTTCACACTATGCAGGTCGAGCAACTTAATCAATGGAAAAGAGTTTGACTGGCGGAGAAGTCGTCAGTGGTGAATTACAAGCTCAACAGGAGGAAATGGTAAACAGCACTTAACTCCTACATTTGAGATACTTTTTATCTCTACTCTGTACCTAAAGGGGACAACAAACCACAATTCTACTGTGAAATGAGGTATGGGAACCCATGAAACGACAGTTCTGACCTGTAGCCACTGTGAAATGAGAATAACACATTCGGTCGGGGTCGGGGTTCTGTGCCAGATACATCTTCAGAATGTACTCCTGTGCAGCTATGTGGTCTTGTTTTGGCCCTAAACAGAAACTTCCGATGAAATATTCCACTTCAAAACAACTACAAATATTTAAAGTACAAAATCAAGCCTGCCATCCTGTTAATTAATCTGTACACTCCACAGTCACAAGGAAAAAAAAAAGTAAGTTATTTATATTCTTTGTGTCTAACACACATTGATGAATCACATTTTGTTGGCCTAATCCCTTAATCCCTTCCCATTTGTCTATGCACATTGCAACAGCCCTGCTTTGAGGCTGTTCTTTTTACACAGAGGTGCCATGTTTGAAAAGAACTTATCTGTATGAGGGCAAGAACTGGGGAGGAGAGGGTGGGGTGTATTAGGGTCCTAACCGGGAATTTATTTCAAACTTGACAGTAATAAATTTTCATTTGATGCTTAATTGTATAAAAATAATTGTTAAGTCATGAGAAGGCACCCACTATAAAATAAATGTACCTCTGGAAGAGTATATGTGAAAGAAACAATTGTGACGTTACAGATAAAGGGGGAAGATTATTGTTTCCATGTGAAAAGCAGGTTTTGGCAAGCTGTTGGGTTCCCCAGCTGGTCAACTAACAGTTTGGACCTAGTGAATGGAATACATGTTTGGAAAACCCTGCTCGGAAACAGGAAACTGCAGTCTTCGATTAGCGAGGGTGACTATCCCAGATTGCAATTGAAATACAATATAGCCACAGACATTATTCTAAATATCCATATAAAATCAGAGAATGATCATATGGCAAATATAATTATATGAATGGATTCAGAAGACTTAGGAGAATCAACGCCGTAATTCCAATTTCAGTATCCCTTACAGATAAAACGCCAATAAATTTCACTACTATAATAATAGCATTATACTACTTACATTTACAATTATTGTTACGTAATATTTATCAGTTACAAATGGGTAGAATTTCACTATGTTCCCTATCTTAAAAGACGCAGCAAGTTATTTCCCTATTCTTTCAATAAACTTTGTTTTACTCTCTTATTCTGCTTTTCGTTGAGGTAGTAATATTCTTGTGTCAGAACTGCTTCCACCAAAGAAACACAAAACACGAACCCAGAAAATCGCATTACTTTTATATATGTATTTTATTATATTTAATATTATTCTTAGTAATATTCTTTTTATGTTATAGACTGCCTCTTAAATACAGCGTGTCTCACGAAAGCCGCCTGCCATCTGGGGGTCGCGCGGTACGGCTCCCGGCCGCCGCATCCACCGGCCACGGCAGCGCACGATTCTCATACTCTATTGTGCTGTGGGCGAATACACTGAGTTAAAGTCTAAAAAACATTGCCATCTGAGTAGCCTAAGCTTACCTTTATTTACAGTAGATGTTCAAAATGTCGTCCCTCTATGGAAAGAGCAGCCTGACATCTGTTTAACACATTAGCAAACACTCGACGAATTTCGGCTGCCGAAATCTGGGAATCCACTAGTCGAATCTTTTTTCACGAAACAATAAATTCTGACAAGAATGTGAACAATATCCTGCATCCATTTTTTCAAGAACTTTTACCCAACGAAAAGCTGTAGGGTTATTTCATGCAGGACAATGCAAGACCACACATTGCAAATGCTTCTATGGCAGCAATACAAAGTGTTTTTGATGATACGATACTTGAATGGCCTCCTCGTTCTTCAGATCTAAATCCGTGTGACTTTTATCTTTGGGGAATGTTAAAAGACAAGGTGTATGCAAGCAATCCCCATACACTCTAAGAGTTGGAAGACAGGATTCGACCAGTCATTTCCCAGATTTCGGCAGCCGAAATTCGTCGAGTGTTCGCAAATGTTTTCAAAAGATGTCAGGCCGCTCCTTCCATAGAGAAACATTATTTTGAACATTACTGCAAATAAAGGTAAGCTTAGGTTACTCAGATGGCAATGTTTTTTAGACTTTAACTCAGTGTATGCGCATGCAGCACAACAGAGTCCAAGAATCGGGCACTGCCGTGGCCGTTGGATGTGGTGGTGGCAGCAGCCGGGAGCCATTCTGTGCGATCTGCGGATGCCTGGCAGGCGAGTTTCATTAGACAGTCTGTATTTCATGGCTGATTAAAAGTAGTAGATAATTTGTACATAAACAATTATATGTATTATATATGTAAAAAATAGATGAAGTCTACTTACCAGGCGAAGGAGCACAGGCAGTGATAGTAACAAATAAACACACACACACACACACACACACACACACACACACACACACACACACAAACGCTAGCTTTCACAGCCTAGCTGCTTCATCAGGCAGAAGGGAAGCAGGGAAGGAGAGGGAAAAGGAAATAATGAGGGTTTCAAGGGAGTGGGTAAGGAGTCATTCCAATCCCAGGACAGGAAAGACTTACCTTGGGGGGAAAAAGGGAGGGTAAATAAATGCACACACACACCCACACATTTACACAGACACAAGTACACTTCGGCAGACATACTGTAGAACTGTAGAAAGCAAAGAAGTTAGAAGTTAGACAGAGATGCCACTTGAGGCAGAGGCTCTGTCCAGAGAACCAAGGCAAAGATGTTAAGATGGTGGGTGGGAATTCGAATTTAGCGGAGGTTGAGACCAGGTGGGCAACGGGAAGAGAGAATATGCTGAAGGGCTAGTTCCCATCTCCGGAGTTCTGAAGGATTGGTGTCAGTGGGAAGTATCCAGATAACCCGGACGGTGTAACACTGTGCCAAGATGTGCACCAAGGCATGTTTAGCCACAGGGTGATCCTCATTACCAACAAACACTGTCTGCCTGTGACCATTCATGCGAATGGACAGTTTGTTGCTGGTCATTCCCACATAGAACGCTTCACAGTGCAGGCATGTCAGTTGGTAAATCACGTGGGTGCTATCGCAAGTGGCTCTGCCCTTGATCGTGTACACCCTCCGGGTTACGGGACTGGAGTAAGTGGTGGTGGAAGGGTACATAGGGCAGGTTTTACAACGGGGGCGGTTACAAGGGTAGGAGCCAGAAGGTAGGGAAGGTGGTTTGGGGATCACTGCCTGTGATCCTTCGCCTGGTAAGTAGACTTCATCTATTTTTTACATATATTTTTCCTGTTAGGAATTTTTCCTCCATAATATTCGTATCATAAATTTGAATTCAACAATTATATGTATTTGTTGACAAGAACTGAATATGTTTGCATAAAAAGCCATGATAAATTAAATATTAATTATGTAACTATATTTTGATGGCGGCAGTATATTTGAACAGTGAGATGCCACGCTTAATAGCTACCTCAGCAAAGAGTTTCAGTCTCAAACGATTATAGTATTGTTAAATATGTATTTGTATGTTAAATGTAAACAACATTTGTAGGGAGGTATCAAAGCATTTAATTCTGTGATATTCAAAAGTAAAATACAATTTCCCTTCTAAAATATTATAAAGACGAGGCGTAAGGATGTGGGGAAGGATACAATTTTGGGAGCAGGTAGAGCACACTTTCGAACGCATGGGAAAGGACTCAACTTGGACGTGATGGTGAAAGGTTGTGACACTGGAGAGTCTGAAGCCGTGTTACGAACTTGTGATTTGAAGAGGTAGGCAAGTGTGAACTTAGAAAATTTATGGGACTGTGACTGCAAAATTTAGTCTCTAGTGAAGAGTGGTAAACTATGGACAGTGGTAGAGCTGTGGAACTGTGATAATTCAGCAATCATGTACTCGGGTGATGACAAACTGTGTTTTATAACAATTACTGCAATTAATTGTGAATTAATTTGGAACTGCAATGTTCAATGGACTTCGTTGATTTACGAGTGTTGATTCGGAACTTTTAATCTCAAGTGCATGTGATACTTCTTGTGCATCTCATGAACAATAGTTGGGAAAATATTCAGTTATTTAACAATGTATAAAGTAGCACCACCCCCAGATTTTCATGTCCAAAAAGAATAAAACTCCATTTATCAAAATTTACTTCGTTTGTCAATCTCTTCTGAACATTATCTTAGAATCCATTTTGTTGGCTATTCAGAGCTTTAATTTATGTTTGTTTAAATATATATATTTCGCGTCATCATTACAGATTGATAGAGTGGGTAAACTACAGATTAATTATTGATCTGATTTAAACAGTTTGGATAGCTGTTTAGGACATAAAAGCTGACATACACAACTTACCCCTATGAACAGAGACAACGAGCAATAAACCTTTTACTACCCTGAGTTATGTATTGCCCAATTCTTAATTGTGAGTATCAATAGGAAGGTCGCACAATTACACAGACATTTACTTTCATTTACCTATATCTGAGAAAGACTAAAACAGTGTGAGAATTTTAAGGGCTACCCAGTAAATGATTTACACTAGACAATGAAATAATACGCAAAGGAGCACAGGTAGTGATAGTAACACACACACACACACACACACACACACACACACACACACACACACACACACACACACACGCCCGCGCACGCAAACGCAAGCTTTCACAACCTAGTTGCTTCTTCAGGCAGA
Source organism: Locusta migratoria (assembly GCA_026315105.1). NCBI lineage: Eukaryota > Metazoa > Arthropoda > Insecta > Orthoptera > Acrididae > Locusta > Locusta migratoria. Next base: position 120,489,385 of record CM048754.1, read on the forward strand.
AGGGAAGGAGAGAGAAAAGGAAATGATGAGGGTTTTAAGGGAGGGGGTAAGGAGCCATTCCAATCCCGGGAGAGGAAAGACTTACCTTGGGGGAAGGAAAAAGGAAGGTGAACAAATACACACATTTACACAGACGCAAATACACCTAGGCAGACATACTGTAGCAGACATACTGCCTAGGTGAATTTGGGTCTGTGTAAATGTGTGTATTTGTTCACCTTCCTTTTCTTCCCCCAAGGTAAGTCTTCCCTCTGCCGGAATTGGAATGGCTCCTTACCCACTCCCTTAAAAGCCTCATCATTTCCTTTTCCCTCTCCTTCCCTTCTGCCTGAAGAAGCAAATGGGTTGCAAAAGCTTGCGTTTGTGTGTGTGTGTGTGTGTGTGTGTGTGTGTGTGTGTGTGTGTGTGTGTGTGTGTGTTTTATTTGTTACTATCACTACCTGTGCTCTTTCGCCTGGCAAGTAGACTTCATCATTTTTTGTTTACATATATTTTTCCTGTTAGGAATTTTTCCTCTATAATATTCGTATAATGAAATAATAGCATGAACATATCATCAATAATATAACCAATGCATAGCAGGGAAATCTTGATGCTCTGCACGACACCTGTAAATGTCAGAACTACTAATCCTTCCAGTTTAGAGTATCTACTCACGATTGTCTGCAATATCAGAGCCAACGATTCTGTAACACCATATTTAACATGGAGGGGCATAAGGATGGGGTATTAACCCACTTCACAATCACAGTGTGGGGGAGTGACATTACACAAAATAATAACTATCAGTCATCCTGGTATAAGCAATGCAGAGACGACTCAGGGCTGTGGATTCCTTCCGAGAGTGTGGAAGGAACAACTGTGCACCAGTGTTCTCCCCAATTGTGCACAGTTCATTAGTTCATGAGAGGAGGGGGAACATCAACTGAGCCGGCAGTGCGACTGAGGTAAGTGAGAAGGCACAGATAGTGGAAACCAAACAGTGATAAGAATAGTGTCAATCGATGGCCCGAGGACTGCTAACGCAGTCAGTACATCCTAAACCTCAGCCCAGCCACCGTGGGACGACACGGTGAGCAAAGTCTGGCGAAGGGAGATGAAGATCTTGGCAAAGCCCATCCCACTGATAATCCCACATGAGAGTATGTATCAGGAAATAAGTACCCCTTGTATGCAGAAAGGATTTTCAAATATTTGTTAAGCTTACGGGACTTAAATACGGGGTCATCAGTCCCTAAACTTCTGAACTAACTTAAACTAAAGACAACACAATCGTGCACGTCTGAGGCAATGGAGGATTCAAACCCCTGACGAACGGCCTCGCACAGCGGGAGCATAGCGCCTCAATGCGCTCGGCAACTCCGCCTCGGTCAGAAAGGATGTGGCGAGTTGATCAGGAAATTGTCTAATCTACATCTACATACATACTCCGCAATTCACCGTAAGGTCCGTGGCGGAGGGTACACTGTACCACTATAAGGCATTTCCTTTCCTATTCCACTCCCAAATTGAACGAGGAAAAAAAGAATGCCTATATGCCTCCGTATGAGCCATAATTTCTCTTATCTTGTCTTTGAGATCTTTACGATAATGTAAGTAGGCGGCAGCAAGATCGTACTACACTCAGCTTCAAATTCCGGCCCTCTAAATTTACTCAACAGAAATTCACGAAAAGAACGTCGTCTTTCTTCCAGCAATCCCCAATTGAGTTGCCGGAGCATTTCCGTGACACTCGCGCATTGGTCGAACCTACCGGGAACAAATCTAGCTGCCCGTCTCTGAACCGCCTCTATGTCTTCCTTTAAACTGATCTGCTGCGGGTCCCAAATACTTTAGCAATACTCAAGACGTGGTCGTACAAGCGTTTTATACGCGGTCTCCTTTACAGGTGAAGTACATCTTCCCAAAATTCTCCCAATAAACCGAAGTCGGCTGTCCGCCTTACTCACAACTGTCCTTACATGCTCGTTCCATTTCATATCGCTCTGCAATGTTACGCCTAGATATTTGAACGACGCGACGACATCAAGAAGCTCACTACTAATGCTGTATTCGAACATTATGGGATTGTTTCTTCTACTCATGCGCATCACTTTACATTTTTCTACATTGAGAGCTAGCTGCCAATCTTTGCACCAACTAGAAATTTTGTCCATGTCATCCTGTATGCTATTACAGTGAGTTACAGACGACACCCTCCCATACACCACAGCATCATCAGCAAACAGCCGCAAATTACAACTTACTCTGTCCATCAGATCATTTATATAGATAGAAAATAATAGCGGTCCTCTCACACTCCCCTGGGGCACGCCTGACAATACACTCGTCTTTGATGAACACTCGCCATCGAGAACAACATACTGCGTTCTATTACTTAGGAAGTCTTCCAGCCAGTCACAAATCTGTGAACCTATTCCATAAGCTCGTACCTTCGTTAGCAGTCTGCAGTGTGGCACCGCGTCTAACTCCTTTTTGAAGTCGAGAAAAACACAATCCGCCTGTTGCCCTTCGTCCATGGCTCGCAAGATGTCATGTGAGAAAAGGGCACGCTGAGTTTCACATGAACGATGTTTCCTAAACCTGTGGTGATTCATGGAAAGAAACTTTTCCATTTCAAGGAAATTTACTATATTCGAACTGAGAATATGCTCCAAAATTCTACATGGTGATTATGTGGTAAATCAAGAGCTGGTGCTATCTAATTTAAAGAGGGAAGATCGTCGGAGCGGAAAGAGCTGCCGAGCAGTAAACCTGACACCCGGAATCCACTCCGGATGAAGTCAGAGGCTGCACGAAGGAGAGTAAGGTGGTCTGCACTCCCGACAAATGGTCTAGGAAGCGGAGAGCGTTAAGTTTCTGCAGGCAGATACTCTCAGATTACATACGAGACCGGTAAGTCAGCTTTTTATCAAAAGGAAACTCAACAAACTGTATTGTGATACAACATTTAGGTGGTGAGTACCCAAGCAGAGTTCTGTGTCATGGTGGACACGCTAAAATGATAAATGCATAACCCTAATTTCTGAAGGAGCTGACTGAAAACTGTGGGAGAGAGCCCACCAGTTGGCACTTAGGAGTGGGCATTCCAGCCCAGTTTTGCTTCAAATGCCCAGATGGGACCTTAGAAACAGATGATCAATTTCAAGAATCTTTTAAAATGTTAATCCCCCTAAAGAACAACTCACCTCTGAAAAACTCTCAGCCACTCACGATTCAGAACACACAACATTGGAATAAGTCAAATAATCTGTGGACTCAAAGATGATAACACCCTGGGGGAAGATGGTACAATTGCCAAAAATCAGTTGGGACAGCATAGCCCGGAAAACCCACACAGTTGCCAATAACATCTGGATCACTGAAGAAATTCCAAAGATTAGAAATGTGCACTAATCCATCCACTGCACAAGAAAAGGGATAACACTAGTATAAACAATTAGAGAGGATTTTCCCAGATACCAGTTATTTAAAATAATAATAATAATAATAATAATAATAATAATAATAATAATAATAATGTCAAAAAATATTCAATGCTTGGCTACTAAACTTGAGAAATAGACCATGTAATTGGTGAATACCAGGCAAATACATGGGAAGGAAGATTCCGTACAGCACAAATTCTTAATCTAAAAACTATGACAAATGCACAAGAACAGTAATCAGTAATTTCATTTCATTTGGGCCTGCAGCATTGTGTATGTCTTTTAAGGACATATTGTTAATCTATGAAATGCCAAAATGCTGCTTCACTTTATAGATGTTAAAACAGTTTATTATTATAGCAATAGGCCTATTTCGGCACTGTGGCCATCATCGGGCTATTTCCATATAGCATCGTGGAGGTATAATTGATTATAATGACTGCAATGATTGCAGTATACATGTTCTTTAGATAATAGATGATAGAGCATCGCTGGATGATATGTCAAACTGACAGATTAGCTGTAAAGAATTAAGACCTGATTAACGTAATATACATACCATCTAAAGAACATGTATGCTGCAATCATTGCAGTCATTATAATCAATTATACCTCCATGATCCTATATGGAAATAGCCTGATGATGGCCACAGTGCCGAAATAGGCCTATTGCGATAATAATAAACAGTTTTTAACATCTATAAAGTGAAGCAGCATTTTGGCATTTCATAGATTAACAGTAATCAGCTTCATACATTTAAGAAAAACATATGATTCTATACACTGCCAAACACTTTAATACTATAGAGGAATTTTAAGTGGATAGAAAAACAATATAATTTATAAGACAAACATTAAATGGCACTAATTCGAAAGGTAAATTCCTTGACAAGATATCTCGGCCTTTTGTAATTACCACTGGGGTCCACAAAGAAGGCAGATTATATATTTCACTATTCAACCTTGTACTTGAGAAAATAATCAGGACCTGACAGAAAGGAAATAAGCTTTGGCAGACTACTAAAGATAGAATTCATGTGCAAAGTCTGGCCATTGCTGACGAGATAGCCTCTAATAATAGGCAACAAACAATTCATTTCATTGAGAAACCACAAGAAACTACCATCAAAACTAGTCTTATAAAGTTCATATAACTAAAATTCAGTCCAGAAAACGAGCCTTACAATACTCAGATGGACACCATACGGTAACTAAATTCAGCAAAATTCTTCGAGTGAAGCAATTTAAGTTTCTTGGGGAAATTGTTCACTGTCTGGTTTAAATCGAGAAACAAATACAGATAGAATTTCTAAATTTACAGAAAGCTTACAGAATCACTTAGAATAGGTATAATTAATAAAAAAAACCAACATCTCAGAGAGTCAAACTAACAGCAAACAAACCCGGTGGCAAATCTTTAACCAAAGACACAGAGAAACAAGAAAGGAAAATTTTACAACTTTTTTGGCTTAATTTCTATGCAGGGAATTTGGAGGGGGAAAATAAAACCCCCAATGATTTGTGAAAAACTCCCCCCCCCCTCCAAAAGTATGTTTTACAGACACTTTAGCAGGATGAACAATGATCGACTGACTAAAATAATTCTCAATCTGGCCCTCACACTACAAACAAAGAACAGCTGGCTTCGTGAAATTGAAACAGATCTCCAGGATATAAACATCTCAAAATATCCTGTATGGGCCAGAAAAAAATTTAACAATGATGGAAGATCCAGTAAGGAATGTTAATAATAATATGTAGATGGGGAACAAATCCCAGTAAAGATGAAAGATATAAATTTAAAACACTAATCAACAATCAGCAATTTGAAGAAAAACTGAACACCAGGGTCACTATAACTTGGACAGAAGAATGAAGGAGCTCAGTGAAAGGATGAAGAGATATTGGAAAGAAAAGAAGGCCAACACATCAGCTAAACAGGTCCCATTGTGCTTCTGAGTTGGGCATAAGAATGCAAGAAGAAAATATATAAAAAATTGCAGCTATGCAAATGGAGGTGTACCACGCCAAAAGCGATTGCAAAACTCAATACTCACTTGAGTAATACTGTGTCAGTACAATTGGAGCTTGACACTTGTGGGCCCTTCAAAGTGAGCCAACACAAAGTTGTGAACGATTGTAAACCCTGGACACTAGATAATCAGAAGAATGTGGTATGGTCTGATCAATCATTTTCATTGCTTCCTACAACCGGCCATATTTATGTACCAAAAACCCACAAAACAGATTACAATATGGCACGCATATTTCAAACAGTCAAGCAAGGTGGAGGTACTGTCACGATTTGGGCAAACTGTTTCTGTCATTACCCTAAATGAATATCTCACCACCCTCGACAACAAACTGTTTGCTATGACTACTGCTAGCAACACCATATTCCAAAATGATAACTGTGCCTACACCCACAGCAAAAAAGGTTGAGAAGTGTGTTGTACAGAATCAGAAAATTATAAAACATCTCTCCTGGACAGGAGAATGACCACTTCTAAACATAACTGAGTTGTGGTGATTCAGAGCAGAGAGCAAAAACCAACATCATTCAACTAATAGGTGGATGTTTTAATACAAGAATGGATGACATTATGTTGTAAACATTAGGATAAAATGTGGGCCAACTCCTTACTAATAAATAATTATTGAGCCCATGTCAGGTGTTCATATTATTTTGCCAACCTCTGTTTTACCCTTACAGGTTGGCCACAAAGAAATGGTTAAGAAATTCACTGATTTCTAGGTTTTCCAGTAAAGTCCATAATACTTTTTCCTGATCTGGCAATTTTAGTCACATTATAAAGAAAAGTTTGAACTTATATATGAGTGCATGTTTGTGCGGCGATATCCATTAATGAAATCTTCTCGGGTTATAAGCCGCGTCATGTGGTTTACTTCCCACGAGCTTTCGACAGAACTCTTCTGCCATTGTCAAGTGGGATGACTGTCAAGCCCACTCACACGGACCGGTATTTGCACGCCTCCAGCTACCATCACCCAGCACAGAAACAATCTGTTCTGAAGACCTTAGCACACAGAGCTGTAACCGTATCAGATGCTGATAACCTGTCAAAGGAGCTTAGCCACTTACGCAAAGTTTTCAAAAAAATGTTCAAATGTTTGTTCAGCTTATGGGACTTAACTACGGGGCCATCAGTCCCTAAACTTACAAACTACTTACGAACTAGGATGGCACAAATATCCATGCCCGAGGGGGGATTCGAACCCCCGACCGTAGTGGCCATGTAGACCGTGACTGGAGCGCCTCAGTCTCCTCGGCTACCGCGGCCGGCGCAAAGTTTTCAAGGATAACGGCTATAGCAAGAGACAAATATCTCAAGCAGTGTCACTTAAAGCACGAAATCAGAAGACATCTGAAGAAGCATTTTTGCCGTTTTGTAGCTCTACAACAGGGAAAATCAGCCGGCTCCTGAAGAGACATAAAATTGACACCATCTTCAGACCTCCAGCAAAGATCCGACGACTAATGAAGCCTGTGAAAGATGATGTAGGTCTTAGAACACCAGGCATTTATAAAATTCCCTGCGAGTGTGGGCAGTTTTATGTCGGCCAGACTGTTCGCACTATTGAACAGCGACGCATAGAACACGAGCGGTGCTTTCGATTAGGCTATCCCGAAAAATCAGCTGTGGTGGAACATGCTTTAGAAAACGGACACCGAAATGCTTTCGATGAGACATCTATTATTAAACGGACCAACAGCTTCTGGGACAGCGTAATAAACGAGGCAGTACAGATCAAAATTTCAGAAAACACACTCATTCAAGACGGCGGTTTGCAGCTCAGTACAGCTTGGGATCCCGCAACTGCGGAGTTTAAGTGGGCGCGCCGTACGCGCGACCAAAACATTGCCTTAACTGGTCAAGGAACGGGGGTACCAGTGACGTGACTGGCGGCGGCGCGGCTATATAAGCACGGCAGCGGCCACGAATTGACAGTCATCCACTTGACGATGGAAGAGGAGTTCTCTGCCGAAAGCTCATGGCCAGTAAACCACATGACGCGGCTTGTAACCCGAGAAGATTTCATTAAAAGTTTGAACTGTTTTTTATCAGGCAACAAATCCTGGTACAAAAAAAAGGAAACATTTGACACACTTAACTATGTTTATCTTTGTTTCATTCACTTTTCGTAAATTGCCATACATGGTATTTTCTAAGTAATTTGATATCTTGTAAAATGTATATAATTTAAAATGAGTAATACACAAGTAAGCTTATGACTTCTAGCATAAATTAATACAAATTAAAATTTTAAAACTTGGCAGATGAATCTATTTAAGATTTTTACATTGCTCTTCAATAGCTTTAATCTTGGCTAAAAGTTGGATTTTTTATGCCCCCCTTCTTTTTCCTTTTTTTTATTTGCTACACTTTTTTTTCCATATCTACTGATTCAGTAACCGTAGCTTTGTTTTTCCAACATTTATGAACAATTATGAACATGAATTTAAGCTGCATCCAAAAAATATGCAGACTCTAAATTATAGGAGTATGCTGCACTTAAAATTGAAAAGAAGTTGAGTCATTCTAACATGAAGATGCAGTAGTTTGATTCCAGTCATAAGCTTAGTAGTCGAACTCAAGTAAGGTGGTGGTTGTTGTTGTGGTCTTCAGTCCACAGATTGGTTTGATGCAGCTCTCCACACTACCCTGTCCTGTGCAAGTCTCTTCATCTGAGAATATGTTCGGCAACCTACATCCTTTTCAATCTGCTTACTATATTCATCCCTCGGTTTCCCTCTATGATTTTTACCCCACACACTTCCTTCTAATGCTAAGTTGACAATTCCTTGATATCTCAGAATGTGTCCTACCAATCTATCCCCTTCTCTTAGTCAGGATATGCCATAAACTCCTTTTCTCCCCGATTCAGTTGAGCACTTCCTCATTAGTTACGTGATTTACCCATCTAATTTTCATCATTCGTCTGTAGCACCACATTTCAAAAGCTTCTATCATCTTTTTGTAAGAACTCCTTAATGTCCACGTTTCACTCCCATGCAATGCTACACTCCAGACAAATGCTTTCAGAAAGGACTTCCTAACATTTAAATTAATGTTGGATGTTAACAAGTTTCGCTTCTTTAGAAACGCTTTTCTTCCCATAGCCATTCTGCATTTATATCTTCTTTACTTCAGCTATCAGAAGTTATCTTGCTACCCAAATAACGAAATTCATCTAAGACTTTTATTGTCTCTTTCCCGAATCTAATTCCTTCAGCATCGCCTGATTTCTGACATTGCATTCCATTACCTTCATTTTACTCTTGTTAATGTTCATCTTATATCTTCCTTTTAAGACACTGTCCATCCCATTCAATTGGTCTTCCAGATCTTTTGCAGTCTGTGACAGAATTACTATGTCATTGGCAAACCACAATGTTTTTATTTCTTCTCCCTGAATTTTAATTCCCTCTCCAAATTTCTCGTTCCATTCCTTCACTGCTTGCTCAATGTACAGATTGAACAACATTGGTGAAAGACTACAGCCCTGTCTTCCTCCCTTCCCAACCTCTGCGTCCCTATCTTGCCCTTCGACTCTAATAACTGCTTTCTGGTTTTTGTATAGGTTGAATATAACTCTTTGCTCCCTATATTTTACCCCTGATACCTTCAGAATTTGGAAGAGCGTATTCCAGTCGACATTTTCAAAAGCTTTCTCCAAATCTACAAATGACGAAAACGTAGGTTTGCCCTTCCTTAGCCTATCTTCTAAGGTAAGTCGTAATTTGAGTATTGCCTCCCGTGTTCCTGCATTTCTCCTAAATCCGAACTGATCTTCCCCGAGGTCAGATTCGACAAGTTATTCTATTTGTCTCTAAATAATCCGTGTTAGTATTTTGCACCCATGAATTATTAAACTGATAGTTCTGTAATTTTCACACTTGTCTGCACTTGCTTTATTTGGAATTGGAATTACAATATTATTCTTGAAGTCGGAGGGTATTTCTCTTGACTCGTACATCTTGCATACCAGGTGATACAATTTTTTCATGACTGGCTCTCCTAACGACATCAGCAGTTCAGACGGAATATTATCTACTCCAGGGGCCTTGTTTCGACTTGAGTCCTTCAGCGCTCTGTCAAATTCTTCTCACAGTACCATATCTCCTATCTCATCTTCCTCCACTTCGTCTTCCATTTCTAGAATACTGCCTTCAAGTTTATTTCCTTTGTATAGACCCTCTATATATTCCTTCCACAGTTCAGCTTTCCCCTCTTTGCTTAGTACTGGTTTTTCCGTCTGAGTTCTTGATATTCATAGAGCTGTTTTTCTTGTCTCCAAATGTCTCTTATTTTCCTGTAGGGGTTCTGCATTTGTCCTCTAGCCACTTCTGCTTAGCCAGTCTGCACTTACTGTCAATCTCATTTTTCAGACGTTTGTACTCCCTTTTTCCTGTTTGACTTGCTGAAATTTTATATTTTCTTCTCTCATCAATTAAATTCAGTATATCCTGTGTTATCCAGGGATTTCTATTAGGCCTTGTCCTTCCTGCTTATATGATCCTCTGCTGCATTCACTACCCTATCTCTCAGAGCTACCCATTCTTCTTCTACTGTATTACTCTTCCCCGTTTCAGCCAACCCTTGCCTAGTGCTCCCTCAAACTCTCAACCACCTCTGGTTCCTTCAATTTGTCCAGGTTCCATTTCCTAACCTTTCTACTTTTCTTCAGTCTTAAGTTTTAATTTTCAGTTCATAACCAATAAGTTATGGTCAGAGTCTATAACTACCCCTGGATATGTCTTACAGTTTAGAACCTAGTTTCTAAAACTATTCCTTACCATTAAAAAGTCAATTTGGTACCTTCCAGTGTCTCCTGGTCCCTTCCACGTGTATAGCCTTCTTTTATGATGACTAAACCAAGTGTTAGTGATCATTAAATTGTACTCTGCGCAAAATTCTACTAAGCGATCTCCTCTTTTATTCCTTTTTCCCAGTCCATATTCACCTACTACATTTCCTTCTCTTCCCTTTCCTACTACCGAGTTCCAGTCGCCCATCACAATCAAGTTTTCGTCTCCCTTAACTTTCTGAATGATTTCTTTTATCTCCTCATACATTTTTTCGATATCCTCATCATCGGCCGTGCTAGTTGACATATAAACTTACACTACTGTGGTCTACTTCCTGTCTACTTTTACTACGATAATGCGTTCACTATGCTCTTAGTAACTTACCCGCATTCCTATTTTCTTATTCATTATCAGACCTATTCCTGCATTACCACCAACCTGACCAGAAATCCTGTTCATCCTGCCACCATACTTCATTAATCCCTACCATATCTAACTTTAACCTATCCATTTCTCTTCTCAAATTTTCTAGCTTACCTATGTGATTAAGGGTTAGAACATTCCACGCTCCGACCCGTAGAATGCCTTTTTTTTTCTTGATGACGACATCCTCCTGAGTAGTCCCTGCCCGGAGATCTGAATGGGGGACTACTTTACCTCCGGAATATTTTACCCGAGAGGATGCCATCATCATATGTTCATACAGTAGAGCTGCATGTCCTCGGGAGAAGTAACAACTGTAGTTTCCACCTTGCTTTCAGCCATTCGCAGTAACTGCATGGCAAAGCCATGTTAGCTGATGTTACAAGGCCAGCTCAGTCAATCATCCAGACTGTTGCCCTTGTAACTACTGAAAAGGCTGCTGCCCCTCTTCAGGAACCACACGTTTCTCTGGCCTCTCCATAGATACCCCTCCACTGTGGTTGCACCTACGGTACGGCTATCTGCATCGTTGTGGCACGCAAGCCACCCCACCTCGACAAGGTCTGTGGTTCATGGGGGTTATTAGGGTAAAAACGTTTTTTAGGTCTCGGTGGCTTCTGTTTTGCATGTAGTTGTTGGTAACGGCGCAATGACGCAGATGAAGCATGCGTGGTCAATTGTGTGTTGGATGCAGACTATGTTGAATCTTTACAAATGTAAACAAATCTTTGTTATTGACGTAATTTCATTGTGCTAGCAACAAACTCAAAAATCTTGAAATATTTCTGGGAGAATATAAATATATTTCTGACATGCAAGTGTATGTGAAAGTGTAAACTGTTTTATGCATGAAACAAGAGAGAAGAAAGATGCCACAGTTTGTAGGGAAATGCAATTAAATACGGCCTCTCATTATGCGGGGAGAAAACTTTGCTTCAGCACAATCCACCAAGCAATCTACATTTCAAATGCTTAGTGTTTTTTAATTAAATCATTAGTGCATGAGCTTTTATTGTCCCTATAATCCCACAGAACTATGACAACCACAAATACTCACAGCCAAAAACTCTAACCCAGAAAATCCCTTCAATTTTGGCACAATAAATTAACTCATTGTGCTCTGACATCTCATTGGTTATGTGAAATACAGATAAACACAGGAGAATGTTAATTCTGATGTGCAAATCAGTGTATTTTAAAGATTAATACTAGGTTCCTACCTAATCACATATTTGAAAAATTAATATATTGGCAGCAACCAATTCATGGAAAAAAAATCATGAAGCCTTGGCCATGTCAGTGATTAGTCAAAGAAATTTATTTTTGTTGATAAAATATTTGAAAGGCTACTACAGTTTAAGATTAGCAATACGAAACTTCTCTATTCTCCACTGGATGATTTAATAAAATTCAGAGCCCAAAATTCAGATAAAAGTAAACACTATATTTGCTGACTACTACTTTGTGTTAGTATTTGAGTTTGAGAGGCATGCTTAGTGGTGCTTAATTAGATGGCAAAAGTTTTTCAGAACCTCCATTTGCTTTGCACCCGATTCTAATCTGCAGGCAGTTATTTGTACCCCAAAAGTGGGAAAAAGTGTGGCTAAAATTTAAGTACATGTGGTTAAAAAAGGTATTCCTTGATTCTTTATGAAATTCCCTGAAATTTCCATGATATTTCCCGGTCTCATGAAATCCCTTGATTATTACTGCTATTCCCAGTTTGTTGCCATTGTGCCTTACTTATGTTTCTACAAATTGCTTTTCATCTGAAGAAGGAATTGTATTGTCTGCCTTTCACCTCTCAGATGCAAATTTTTAGGAAGCAAACATGGTTTGGTTTCCATAGTAAACTCCAAGTCCTCTTTCCCTCCTATGATAAGGATAATTAAGGACTAGAATGAATAGCCAAACAGAATTATCTTTATCATAAATCATTGGCTATAAGTCTTCACTTTAAGAGTCGTATTTGTCACTAACTTATTAAGAAATACTTACCATCATATTCTGGAAAATAGTCTACTAGATGTGAATACATAATTTTCTCCTCGAGAAGGTCCTTCTTGTTCAAGAACAGGATAACTGAGGAGTGTTGGAACCAGGGATATGTTATGATCGTTTTAAACAGTGCTTTGCTCTCTTCCATCCGATTCTGCAACAATTTTGAACACCATTTCAGGTGCCAATCACATCCAACATGCACCAATAATTACTACTTTCAATGAACATAATTTATTCATAAATAAGAACTAATACGAATGCTAAATAATAATGTTCAAGATGATATTTTTCCTCGGTTTCCAGTAATATCATCAAATCATCTCAAGGCAAATTTATGATCCGGCTAGAAATCCCAGAAAATATCATCAATAATTACACTGGGGAAGTCTACATAGTCACATATTAAATGTTCAGTTTATGGAATTATTCAGTGAAGTTTTGTCAAATAAGGAGGAACTCTCATATGTAGGAGAAAGATCAACAAATGCTCACCTCATTTTCAGATTCAAACAGAATTTGGTCGTATTCACTTAATGCTACCAGGAATATAATGGAAGTAACATTTTCAAAGCAGTGAATCCACTTCCTTCTTTCCGAGCGCTGTCCTCCTACATCTACCATCCTGTGGAAAAAAAAAAAAAAGATCCAAATGCAGTAAAATGATCGACACAATCACATAAAATAGATACAGTGTTTCCTCTCAAAATAATATGCTGTTTGTGAAATGTTTTTTCAAAGTTATACATGTGAAAAATATCTACTTACAGAAAAGTACATTTTCTTGCGATTGAATAGTTGAGAAAACATTAAAATGCTTACCAAACATTGTGTACTTACAGTCTACAACTGTTAGTGAACAAGACACAATAAAGTAGAAGAACTGTTACGAATTGAGCAAGCACAATAAAGTAAACCTGCAGCTCTAATATTAGCTGAGTAAAGGTGAGCAAAATAATAAAGCATTGAAACTTCCTGGCAGATTAAAATTGTGTACCGGAACCGGGACTCGAACCTGGGACCTTTGCCTTTCGCGGGCAAGCGCACTACCGACTGTGCTATCCCGACATGACTCATGATGCCGCCTCACAACTTTACTTCCGCCAGTACCTCGCCTCCTACTTTCCAAACTTCACAGAAGATCTCTTGCAAACACACAAGACTAGCACTCCTGGAAGAAAGGATATGGAGGAGACATGGCTTAGCCACAGCCTAAGGGATGTTTCCAGAATGAAACTTTCTCTCTGCAGCGGAGTGTGTGCTGACATGAAACTTCCTGGCAGATTAAAATTGTGGAAAGTAGGAGGCGAGGTACTGGCGGAAGTAAAGTTGTGAGGCGGCATCGTGAGTCGTGTCGGGATAGCACAGTCGGTAGTGCGCTTGCCCGCGAAAGGCAAAGGTGCCAGGTTCGAGTCCCGGTTCCGGCACACAATTTTAATCTGCCAGGAAGTTTCATATCAGCGCACACTCCGCTGCAGAGTGAAAGTTTCATTCTAATAAAGCATTGTTTATGACTTTATTGCCTTTTAACTCCATATCAACAACCTTCTTCACACCTTACAAGTGAAACCCCATCCAAATTAGTGTTAAGATAGTGTAGTAAATAGCCCATTAAAAACTGAGCAAGGATTAAGCATGAAAACAGAAGGTGCATTAGATGAAGTCAACTGTGAGTAAAAAAATCAAAATAGGAACAGCAAATGGCTAAAGCTAAACACGTACAACATCAAGCGAGTGAAGAACCGTAACATCGTGGTTAAGGTGTTGAGCTGCAAAGTGGGCTATCTCCCATGTGCCCCACTGTTTTTAAACATAAAATTATCAACTGTCCATTTCTCCTGGGCACGTAAGGTAACCTGTCAACACATACCCCTCCCCTACCTGCTTATCCTGTATCTTCTTACAAACATGTCTTTCTGCGTGTCACCCCTATTTGTATTTTATGCTATTTATTTTTCTTTAATATTTCAGTGTCCTTTTGATAGTTTATTGTATTTTATACTCTCCCCCACCCCTCCCCTCACACATTCTTATAAGCCTCCCCTTTTTCACTCTCCCGCCACTTCTTTTTGCTACATTCAGAGCTGCATCTCTCATTCCCACCTATCTGAGCCTTTACAATCCGTCATGCAATGTGGAACATTCTCTCCCCACCCTTGCCCAGCATCCTTCCACCGCCACTCCCCTCCTCACTCGTCAAAACGCTTGTCGCACTGGCGCACGTGTACCCATGTTACGTCTGACAACAACTCGCCATAAAGACAATCAACTGAGCCGCAGGAAGACAGGTAAAATAGACACACACATTAACATCACTTAAATTTTTGGCCATGGCTTTTATAGAATAAAGACATACATTAATTCCATCTAACTAATTTTAAATACTCTTCCGGAGAACTATATTTCAAAATTCTTTATTCTCTTATTGTATGAAGTAATTATCATTACATCCCAGTTCCATATGACTCTACACTCGAGGCAAATACCTTCGAAAAACCCCTCCTTCAAAAATGCATTGTTATTGCTAGTCAGCATTTTATATCATCTCTACTTCTTCAGAGGTTCCAACTTTTGAATATGGCAAATAGTAATGCGACTAAATATGTATGAGCAGGTAAAAGAGAGGGGTAGCAAAGCGTCAGAGTTCATCATCAAATTCGTTGGGGTTTTATTTGATGATCTAGCTTTAACATTTTCCAAATGAAGTATTATTGTATTGATGTGTTTCCGGCAGTCGTCTAGGCCGCCATGTGATAATGAAATGTGTCGTAACACACTACAAATGACTGAGATTTCGCCGAAGCCTTCAAACAAGAATATGCTTCATTATATTTCTTGCGATACTTTTGCTCGATATGATTTTTCGGGTGTTTTTTTTTCCGCAGAGATACATAATCATCACTTTCAAGAGGATTAGTTTTTTCTTGTAACAAACTTCATTTGGCGAAAGAAAGATGAAATGAGATACCAGTTGTTAGCGATTTCCTCATAGAGCTCTGCATTAAAAATAAGAAATGATCATCGCACACGTCGACATAGGCGATCACACACACGAAATCGCCGTATCAGTAGATACAGTGCAATAAAATACAAAACACAACTTGAACTTCTGAACTCTGTTTAACGAACTAGATTATACGATGAATGTTGTTTATTACTGCCCACCACTTCAAGAGTTTTGCTGTAGGACCGCAGCTTCGAGTCAAGTGACAAGCCGCGGTTTCATTGGCTACTGCTTGATTTCACAGTGGCACGACTCTGTGGATCCATCCCTTATGGCGTTTTACGCAGTTTTCGAGTTCGTAGATGTTACTGTTAATACTGGAGATTTCCACAAGAACATACTAGAAGGTGTTGCTCATAACCAATTTCCTTTCTCGATGACATCACACAAACGATCTCAAAAGGAACCGAGTTTTTGATGACGGAAAACGAATTACACTGATTTGCCATTTGAACCTGAAAATCAGAATTGTAGCCACTAAAATTGTAAACTCGTAATTTTAAACAATTTTTGTAACAATTATGAATAAATCTTAATGGTTGGAACCTCTGCTTCTTTGCTGCCCAAATAGATAAACTCACCTGCTGTAAAATAAGGAAAATCCAACTAACAATTCACCTATACCAAAACAATGCATGGAGCACAGAAACACAATAGAAACTACACTCTTACTAGCTTTTGAGTATTTACTTGTTCCAGCAGGAGTACACAGACATCCAAATGCACACTACTGTGGCTGTGTACGATGAAAAGGCAAATGTTCAAAAGCTAGAATCAACATTATTTCTGTGCTCCATGCATTGATCCACTATAAGTGTGCTGTTGCCTTTCTCTTACTTTACATACTGCTCCATTCAGGAAATCAGATTATTGTAAAACTCACCTGTGACTATTCTGTGACCAACTCGCTAATTTCTCATAACATCACCCGATTTACTCTGACTACATTTCACTTACTGAGGTTTTATTTATGTTCCACATCTATGCCCATTCTGTATATCTTTGTCATCTCTGGCAGCATAACAATGTCATCAGCAAACTGCTATGTTTCTCCTCCTACAACTTCATCATCTTCAACCTAAACTCTAATTTCCTTCCCAGATTCTTCCTCATTCTACTTTACCACTTGCTCAATTTACAGATTGAATGATACTGAGGATAGCTTACAAATCTGTCTCACTCCATTCTTAACCATTCCATCCTACCCATTAACTATTATAAATGCAACAATTTCTGTACAAGTATTAAATAATTTTTCACTCCCTCTACTTTATTGTCGATACCTTTAGCATTTCAAATACAGACCTATATCTTGCACTAACTTTGGTAATTATGTCTTTTCTAGCTTTAACAACAAGTCAGAGTCTGCTAGGATTGAAATTGGACAAGAGTACTGGATACAGTCTGAGGGACATTTACTTCAACTGTTGTGATGTTATGTCAACTCCTATAAATACCACATCTACCCTCAGCAAGTCACTTTACAATGACCTGAAAAATACTATAGGATCACAAAAAGTGCACCAGAAAAATGGTAATATGCTACCCATCCTCTTGTAGCAGAGTTTATACCCCTTTTCAACAAAACTTCCTGGCAGAATAAAATTGTGTGCAGGAACTGGAATTCAAACCTGGGACCTTATATATAGAGGAAAAATTCCTAGCAGGAAAAATACATATAAAAAGTAAATGAAGTTTACTTACCAGGCGTAGGAGCACAGGTGTGTGTGTGTGTGTGTGTGTGTGTGTGTGTGTGTGTGTGTGTGTGTACACAGTAAGGCAACATCACAAGTAGTATTTGTTTATTCCATTAATGGATTGCAGGTAGATATCTAAGTGGATGCAGATATCTGTGGATCCACAGTATTTCTTACTTTGCTGATAAATTGTGAGCAACATCCGCTTGTTATATGCGGATAATGAGTGAGGTACCTGCCCAGTACGTCTGTCAAACTTCAAGCCTGTGGACATTCTTGGAATCCTTGCAGCACCAAGGTAGAGCGGAAGTCTGTTGTCCTCATCCCCTGGCCACAGCAGACATAGCTGTACTTGAGGGACCTGCACCTAATCCGTGCCTTATTTGCGATCTGCCAAGTGCTTTCTGGGTGGCAAACTGACCCACTGCCCACCAGAGGTGCATGCCCAAATTTCCTTTGCCTTTAGTTGTGAATTGACCGAGTGACAACGTAATATCACATTGAATACAATGACAGTTCTTTCTTAAAATTAACCAAACATCAGCTGTTTATGATGCGATATCTCCCGAGACGTGTCACGGTTTTTACCCCTACATCGAGTGTTACCTCAAGGAAGGAATATGTGCACCATTGTTGTGTGATGCAGAAATTTACCATCCATTTCATTGTTTATTATGTCATATATCCTGAACTGTGTGTCTTACAGTCATTTAATTATGTCAATATCCGTTGCGAAAGTGCACACAATATTATGTCGGCAAAGTTTCATTGCAACCGAATGAACGGGTCAGCTGCACATAAAATATGAACAAACATAGATTCATGTTTCTGTAATAGATAAACTATGATTGACAATAGCATTTTATAGCAACTTTCATAATCAGATACGGTGTACAGTGAAAGTAACATATTTACTACATTCCGAGCCGCATCTCGCATTCCCACCTATCTGTGCCTTTACAATCCGTCATGCAATGTGGAACATTCCCTCCCCATCCTTGCCCGGTATCCTTCCAGTAGACAGCAATTTTAACACTTGAAATGACATGCTTTTGTTTGTGTCACATAACCTCCTGTGCATTAATATGGGGGAAAAGTGTTTCTTTTTTTGAATAAAAACACAGTAAAATCTCCCCTATGCCGATCAGTTTTAACCACTGAAATTTAAGAAAATGCCTGTATTAAACAGCTGACAGTGCTCTGACCACACAGGCACCGAAGCCCTACTGTGTGTATCCGGAGCGCCAATGTTTTCCTGTGTGGAAAAGCCTATTTTGGAGTAGGTATACAACAGTTACTGTGATTCGAGAAGAGTAGGTCAAGTTGTTGCAGAAATGACAATTATTTTTAGAGTATCATTACATACCATAGCTTTCTGTTACTATTACCCATTCAAAACTTTAATATCTGTAGGTGCAGATGACAAACTTGCGGATATGCGCCTTGCGGATGTGGTGCGGATACCAATTTTCTTATCAGCACAAATCACTAGTTGCAGGTCAACAACACCATCCTACAAGCACTAAATCCTTGAGGAAGTTTTACATGTACTAAAAGGTTACAGCCAACAACTGGTTGCAATATAGACTAGATGTTTCTGTTATGCCATTTAAGACCACCACTGTCATACCAATGCCTACAAAAATTATAATCTTCAATATATTTGAGCCAGAAAATTAGCCAAACCCTTTGTCCTGTATTAACTTCAATAGTAACATGATCTACCCAATTTGCCTGCAATTACTATGAATATTCTATCTACTCAAGACCAGTAACAACATGAATACTGGCAAATAGTGGCTGGCAGACAGCCACAACATAACCAACCAACCAACCAACCCCCCCCCCCCCCCCGGATACTATCTTCTCTAGTTTGCAACCTCCACCTGCTTCTATCCTCCTCCCCACCCACATTCCATCCCTGGCCAAACTTCTATAATGCCAGGACATCTGCATAGTCCCTCCCCTTTCTCAACATCTCTTTTCCCACTTCGTTGACAAGATCACCAATCTCTCGCCAACAGGACACAGTACAGAATGAAGTGGAAACTTATGGCTTTTCCAGGAGACAAGAACCACAGTCAAGTTGCAAATAAATGCCCAAGATGGTCGACCACATGATGCCATTTGGCACATTAATACTGCATATTTGTTAGTGAAAATTAATGCTTGCATTGCCTCTGTTGGGTGTACACTGTATTGCTCATTATCTGTGTTTAACACCACACTGCTACTTCTAACAACACCCACTGGCTGGCTAATTATTCAAGCCAATACACAGCTATTGCTTGCTATTTGTTCAATTATTGTGGATGGTAAAGAAGGAGTCATTGAAGAATGACACTTCTTTATGTAAATTTCATTTTATCAACACAGAAATGAAACTCAAAATAATGTGTTTCTAGAGAGAGAGAGAGAGAGAGAGAGAGAGAGAGAGAGAGAGAGAGAGAGAGAGAGAGAGAGAGAGAGATCAACAAAAGTTGATCAGCAATTATAGAAATAAGGACCATACAATTTCCGAAAATAACATCACATAATAACAAAACATTCTATAAACATTTACTAGCTGAAGCAACATGCAAAGCTTTCTGTCAAAGTATTACTAAAACACTACTGCATTGTATAAGCAACAAACCAAGGGCCTCCTTCACTGCATAGTAATCCACAAGGTGTTTATAGTTGCAAAGAGAGAAAATATAAACTGATGTGCAGAAAACAGTATTTAGAAATGACAATGGTAAAACAGTGGAGAACACAAATTTGTTTTTAGGTTTTCAAAACAACTTCAGAAAAGGATGCTGGTACTAGCAATGTAAATTCCAGCCCTCCTCTATCCCCCAAAGGAAAAACAATAATTAATATGTAATGCCACATATGCAGAGGGAAGGTTAGTAATAAAGCTCTTTATATTGACACTGATTACAAGTATGCATTTAAGTTGCTGATTTCAAGTTTAAGCTCCTATCATCATTGCTGTTGTCTCCAAAATTGCAAACCATGTAATAGAGTCAATGAGATAATCACATAGTATTATTGGCCAGTCTGTGTGTTTACGGTTTCCTGACGCAAGTCTTCCAATCTGACGTCATATTAGACACCACTTCAGCTACTTATGCACTAATTAGAGTGTTGTTGTTGTCGTCGTCGTCGTCTTCACTTCATAGATCAAAATGTTTGTGAATCTACTCTGGCTTATAAACTACTTCAACTAACCCAAGGACAGACACACATACCCATGCCCATGGTAGGCTACCAATCCTTTTCTCCGCAGCAAGACTCTTCAGAAAGCTCAGCCGCTCACTGTGGCACACCAAAGTAGGTTTGATGCAGCTCTATGAGCTACACTATCATGAGCCTCCTTCCATTTAAACGAAAATGATAACCCAATATCCATTTCCACTCTACTTACTGTGCTCTTGTTCCGGTCTCCATCAGAAATTTTTACTCCACCCCCCTTCCCTCCAATACTAAACTGCCAATTCTTTGATGCCTCAGAATGAGTCCTACCTGTTGATCCATCTTTTAGTCAAGACAATACAAATTTCTTTTTTTCCCCAATTCTGTTCAGTACCACCTCATTAATTATGTTACCTACCCATCTGATCTCGGCATTATTCTGTAGCAATGAAATTATTAGGACAAGGCACAAAAGCCACATACCAAAATGAAGAAAATGTCCAATGTTTAAGAAAAGTTTCTACGTAAAACATCTCTTTAAAGTCTCAAGCCGAGAAATTTATTTTCTGCTCTTGGACAATACTTCCCAAATGGTTCTGTGTACACATGATATATTATAGTACTCTAAATGTAACTTTCAATTAGTGACAAATTTTAGCTTGCAAAAATCCCAACTGCAAAAATACAGAGGGTAATGGGGGGAAGAAATTTTCTTTTTTACTCTGTATGGCAGAAGCAGGAATTTTTTACCGATCCTGTAGTGGTACCGAGTAAGCTGCTTTAAAATTGAAATGTCTGTTTGGAGGCACAACATACAAGCAGTATCTGGCAGCAGGGGATGCAACTTTAAGACAGTATACGCACCATACGGGAATTCCTAATCTTACAGTACCTATATTTACGAACAAGCAGTTGAACTTCCGTAACCAGAAATTTGAGACACTGCAAAGAATGATATTTGTACATTTTTACCTAAATATTATGGAATCCAAATCAAAGGGATACTCTAGGATGCCAGTTGTCGGTACACGGGCACGCAGAATGTCTTGTTCGGTCGGAAGAAAGTCTGATCTCTCAATCCTCTCTAAATCGCTCAGGTAGCTGAAAATTCACAAATGGATGCATTTCGCTTTTTAGTGACAGAAAAAAAGCTAAAAGTTCAAACAACTGGGGTCACAGGTGTCCCACGGTGTCCTATATTCTCATGTATTCACTTAACTACTACAGCAGACAGCATGCACATGCAATAAAAACAATAAATTGAGTAACAGAAACCAGCTTCCAGATAATTTTCAACCACATCGTGTCTGAAACATGCCATTGATCACAACTGACTACTGCACATTCATAAAAATGTTTCCCACCACAACAACAACTTAAATTAAATGTTTCACTTCTTTCAGAAGTAACCTTTCAGATATAAAATTACGTTTCCCTAAATACACGAAAGAAACAGAGAGTTTACTGCTCCTGGTTTACTACACGATGAAAATTGACCTACATCATAAAAATGCCACACTTTCAAAATAAAAACCTTGGTTGGAAACACAAATGTTGTAAAAAAGAACTATCGAGCATTAGTTGTTTAGCTTGCAAATTATGGGACTGAGGCTGAAACTTCAAAAAATGGAATATACAATACCATAAACCAATAATACATAAATTTTTGCTGTTCATTTCTATAATTTTTAACACAGGCAATATCAAACATGGAGGATAGGTAACAACTCACCAAAAAGAGGCTGACAGACAAGAAAATAGATAAATATTGTTGAAATGAGATAGAATGGCTGGCCAGTACTTACCTTTGTGCTGTACTGTCGATAGTAACACAAATGAAGAAACAGAAAAGAGGGGACAAAAAGGACTAGCTTTCGGAACAAAGTTCCTTCATCAGGTGGGAGAGAAGGGAAGAAGAAAGGATGGGAACAGAAGGTAAAGGTGGTCCACGACCTAGGTCATGAAGGTGGTGTTTCGGGAGTGTGGGCATCAGAGATACTGCATGTATGTACTGAGCCAAGCCAGAGAGGATAAATATAACCAAAGACGAAAGATCAAGTAGTAAAGAGAAGAGAAGATGAGTGAACTGAATGATGCTGAGGGGTGTAGGAGGGGCATTTTTCATTAACAGGGAAAGATGGATGGACACACACACACACACACACACACACACACACACACACACACACACACACAGAGAGAGAGAGAGAGAGAGAGAGAGAGAGAGAGAGAGAGAGAGAGAGAGAGAGAGAGAGGGGGGGGGGGGGGGGGGGGTAAGGAAGGGATAATGAATAGGTGAGCTGAGGATGGAGGAAGGGGAGGGGTTAGCGTAGATTTAGGCCAGGAGGGTGGCGGGAGGAGAGGATATGTTGGAGGGCAAGTTCCCACCTCCGTAGCTCAGAGGGACTGGTGTTTGTTGGTAGTATCCAAATGGCACCTGTGGTGTAACACGTGCCCAGGTCCCTGGAGTTATGCTGGAGGGCATGTTCTGCCACAGAAAATAGATAATCACATCCACACAACTTAAATTTTTGGTCATGGCCTTCGTCAGAAAAAGAAACACATACATTGACGCAATCACTCGGACAACTATACACACACACAAATATCATGTCCGGCCACACCAGCAACACACCCTAGACTGTGAGTCACTAGCTTGTGTTGCTGGAGTGGCCGGACATGATATTTGTGTGTGTATAGTTGTCCGAGTGATTGCGTCAATGTATGTGTTTCTTTTTCTGACGAAGGCCATGGCCAAAAATTTAAGTTGTGTGGATGTGATTATCTATTTACTCGTCTGTCAGCAGCTCAGCAAGCCTCTTTACAGGGAGTTGTTACCTATCCTCCATTTTTTATATTCCTATCGGATTTTCTATTGTTAAAATAACATAAATATTCGTATACAATCACGATCGAGAAACAGTTCCCGCCCAGAACATTGCAATCCTTCCAGTTCCAGGCCTGTTGTGAAACTTTTACAGCAATGTACTTGCCTACAATGGTGTTGCTACATGAATCTCACAATATCTGAGAGGGGGCACTATGGAAACTCGTGGTCCACTGGTAGCATATGAGGTTCACTTGATTATACTTATTTGTGTGGCAAGTAACTGGGATCCGAGTTTAAAGGCATGGCTCAAACACGACAGGACAACCACAAGAGGACACACTTATTGGTAAACAAAAACATTACACATATCCCTATCAGGCCCTGCACACACAATTGTGTGGTTCTGGTTTTGCTCACTTTATTTCTTTGTGATTAATGATGGAAATTCTCCACAGAGAGGATAAATTATTTTTCAAAACAGATTGACTGGCCAGTACTTACCTTTTTGCTGTACTGCCAATAGTCATACACAAAAAGAAAAAAGGAGAAAAATAAAACAAGCTTTCGGAACTGTGTTCCTTCTTCAGGTAAGAGAGAAGGGAAGAAAAAAGGAATGGGAAAGGAAGGAGAAGGTAATTTGTGACTTAGGTCATTAATTACCTCCCCCTTCCTTTTTTCTTCCCTTCTCTCTTACCTGAAGAAGGAACACTGTTCCGAAAGCTTGTTTTATTTTTCTCCTTTTTTTCTTTCTGTGTATGACTATCTGTGTTACAGTGAAAAGGTAAGTACTGGTCAACCAATCTATCTCTTTTGAAAAATGATTTCTTTGTGATTCACACTAGGAAGTTCAGACCTGCATCACACTATCGTGGACGGACTGTGGTAACATGCACAACGTGTTTTAGTTCCATGTTTCTACACCGTGTGGCACCAGCAGTCGCCAAACTTCCTGTACACTTACAATGGCGGCAAGAGACTTGTTGATAGGGTGTTGATATCCTTGTTTTGACAAGTGAAGCTACTATATCCTACAGCCAGTTAATTTTATGTGATCATGTGATATTATGTAATTTCTTTCAAAGGCATGTTACTGTAAAATGTTGCAGATCATAAAAATTTGTAGTAAAGGCCCAAAACAGACAACTGTATTGGTACAAAATTTTTGAAAATTAAATTTATTTTCTTCTTTGTAATGAATTACTGTATGTATTTTGTATCTTAAAATGAACCTCTTTATATTAAAGACACATCACCTACAATATTGAGTCAAAGGGATACGACACTGGACAATAAGGAATGAAAACAATGTCTTCCAAATAATTTTTGTGTGTGTCACATTTAGAAATTTGATATTTAAGGGTAAAATGCTTTGTTATTTTGTATGGATTCAAAAACCAATTATAGTACTGATTTACAAAACATGTTTAGCCATACATTTGATAGAGAAGATGCAAATAACTTAATTTCTCAATTACTGAAAATAACTGATTTCTTCAGAGATATTTCGTATAGTTACCTTAAAATTACAGTACGATATTACATTGGCATATTTTTCCGAATCAGGCTATTTAAATATGATTAAAACAATTATATGTTTGCACCTTGAAGTGATATGCAATTACTTTAGAAAGTATGTACTTGTGAAACCTGATATCTACTATATCTGTCCTGTAATTTTAACAAATGGTCTAAAGTGACATTCATTCTAATGACGTTAAAAAGTATAGTGGAAGTCAAAATATTGGAAGTGGAGCATGCTGAATGCACATTTTGCCCTGTATTCAGAGCCCACTATATAAATCTATCACTGGTTATTTACCTTTGCTTTCCACAGTGGCAAATTCTCTCTAGTATTAAAATTGCTATCTCTCTTTTCCAAACCAATGTTCTCCACACGGATTTTCTTACACAAAGACTTCCGAGTTACGCAATGTAAAGCCTATACAATAAACCAGAACCTTCTGTTGATATTAGAAAGCTTTCACCCATTTTTATTTGCACGAGGAAATGTGTTAAATCAATGCTGAATTTACTGGGCACTGAAGGTTAATTTTGTTGCAAATACAATATTCCCCAAAAGTTTCGGGATCACTCGACAAACTCGATAAGAACAGATATAACTATTATATTAACATTTGAATTTTTGGGAAATGGCAATATACCATACAGGCATGATACTATAAGAAAAATTTTGATCCCGCAATTGATATGAGACACTGCAAATTTACTAGTTCTGTAATATCTAAAAAAACTACTGAAACATCAAGTATACTACAAAAATATGTACATTTCATTAGTTCCTGTCAGATAATAGTGTGAAAGATGGTGAGTTATCATAGTAAGAAAGTTAAAAGTAAAAGTTTAGAAGACTAACATCCACAGGTAAACCTATCATGATGATTATAAAGGTCCACTGCACCAGTATTGCTACTTAATTAAAGAGCACAACCACTTTCATGACCTGTAGTCACATCATGTTTAATGTTTTAATAGGTACCATGATCCTTAAAATATTCCACCAATTCCAATTTTTCCTTATTTTTTCTTCTTCTTCTTCTTCTTCTTCTTCTTCTTCTTCTTTACTTCGTGCTTGGACCACATCTGTCAAAAAATACATTTCATTCCATTCCATGATGGTGGTGGCGGCGGCTGGTGCAGCAACAGTGTTGAATAATTAAAAAATGCTCAGTCTTTGTTGCAGTATTTTATTCTCCAATAACGCATTTCGCGCTGTTAGCGCATCGTCAGATTGGGCGGAGATGGAGCCACAGAACTATCTATTGCTGTGTAGGAGATATCTTAACAATTTGTGTTATTGGGCGCCATAGCAGCAGAGGAGTCGCTGTCGCTGCAGGTCCACATTTACAACTGGTAGTATTCTTAATAAATGATCACGTTTTGCATTGCCTCCTTAGTCATAATGTAGGTTTTGATTTTTCCCGATTTTTTAAATTTATACAGTTTTAATAGTTATTAACAATACTACCAGTTGTGAACGTGGACTTGCCGCGACAGCGACTCCTCTGCTGCTATGGCGCCCAATAACACAAATTGTTAAGATATCTCCTACACAGCAATAGATAGTTCTGTGGCTCCATCTCCGCCCAATCTGACGATGCGCTAACAGTGCAAAACGCGTTATTGGAGAATAAAATACTGCAACAGCGACTGAGCATTTTTTAATTGTCAAAAAATATTTCAACCATGGCACTACCCTGTTACATGATGACTCAGTGAATGTTTTTGATTCTGACGACCTCATTTTATATATTTTTTGACAGATGAGGTCCATACATTTTAAGTTTAATAGAAGAGAAATTTTAGGAACTGGGGGCTATTTTAAAGATCACCATACCCCTTGAATAACATTTTAATAGTCTTAAACCTGATTTGAGTCTACAGGTCATGAAACTGGCCATGCAGTTTAATGAAGTTGCAATACAGCTGCAGCAGAATTTAATCACCACACTTAAAAGACCCATACTCTACTTAGATATCAATCATCACAGCAATTAGTACACTACTGTGACAGAGCGATTACTACTAAGGAAAAAAAAATTACAAAGGCCACAGCACCACACAATAAACAAAACACTAACAACTTTATTTATCAAAGAGCAAAAATACTAATTAAACAGCTGACACCCCTAATTTCCAGTACTGTAGAAGCAACCAGATTGATTTGTCTATGATATTTGACATGATCACAGACATGACTTCACTTGCAATTCGAGATGTACCCCCACAATAATGTTTTGAACCTTGATTCTGTACCTCAATATGGTAAACAAGTTTTGGCAGCTCACCAGTGTGAATATGACACTTTTTTTTTTATCCCCATCCCCTCTTTAACAGCTTTGAAAGCACACACTATCTGGAAGCTGATTAATGAAAATTTACTAAGAATAAAGAGACACACAAAAACAGAAAAAACAGTCATGCACACTAAACAAGAGTTCCAAACACCAAAAGAGAGAAGAAACAAAAGAACCAGAAAGGCGACATTTCCCATTCCGCATGCACCAGCAGCCCGGATCACCAGATAGCAGCTGTACCTAAAACGAATCTCCTCCAGATCAAACGGGTACTCTATGATGCCGGTCGTGGGCACTCGTACTCGCAGGATATCCTGCTCCGTCGGGAGGTAGTTGGGAGCCGCCACACGGTCTATCTCCGACAGGTAGCTGTGTTCCGACAGAATGACACACTCGACACAGTCACAAAAGTGAGAAGTCAATAAAACACTTTCCAACTCAATCTAAAGCACAAACAATAATTGAGATACATATTATGCAAAATAAAAAAAAATAAAAAATAAAAAAAAAATGAAATATTAAGTAACATTTCAGTTCATAGATCACTACAAAACCATACATAAAAAGTTAGTTTATTTGTAAAAAATGTGTCAGAACTTAGTTTCCCAAATACTGTATTTACTTTTCAAACAGGATGAAACTAATTTTATGATATCATACAATGCTCAGTAGACCTACAATTATAAATCCAGTCAAACTTTTAATTTATGAGGAACATGTGAAATTTAAGGGCCATTCTAAATATGTTCACTAGCATCAACGTTAAGTATAATTTTTCTGTGCCTGGGTGTTTGATCAGTCCACAACACATGCACCAAGTTTCTCACGTTCAAACCATGTAATAAGTAGGAATAAATGTGCTTGCTAGTTTGGATTGTGGAAGCTGAGAGGGGATTGATGAATTGCTAATGAAACGCTGCCTCTCACGTTTCGTACAGGAAGCAGTGACCTGCAGACTGCTGTGAGTCTACAAGTCATCAGTGCTCCTCTGGATGCAGTGGACACCAAATTGCAGACGAATCTCGTTTCCACACTTTTAAAGGAATGCTGTTTTTTGGTGGGAAAAGTGAAATTCGGGAATCTAAAAGCAGGACTTTACTGTATTTTTCAGAGCGACAGCCACTTCTGGTATATTCGTGGTTACGGGATGTGTGGCTACCCTAATCTTCAGACCTTCCCTGTATGTTCTTGAAATTATCCCCGGGCAGTGCGAGAGCAGTGTGGCAGCATGTTGTTATCTGGAAGGCCAAAATCAGGTGAAAAAATACCAGATGAGCTGAACATACCATGGGCCAGAGTTCCTCCCAGTCCGATTAAAATTACTCGCCAGTTGCGTGTGTCACGTGTCGCTGCAGTGTCGCCACACAGGCAGTTGGCTACCGCTCGGTTGTAGGTGACTCCTAACACGGCCAGTTCACTTCACAAATGCTGTTAATGTTATTTTTATAACGTGCCTTATTTTAAGAGACCCAAGAGTTAATGGCTCTTTCAACAGCTAATTTTAAGTGATCAGTTACTGGACTGCAGCAGAAAGACATTTTGTAGTTCTCAATTTAATCTCTTGTTGTAACTTAACCACACGTGACAAATTATATATTCTGCAAAATGGCATTCTACCATCTCCAGCATAACTAAAAAAATAATTTCTTCATTCATGGGAAATAAAGCTTTCCTTTATGAGCAAACTCAAACATAAAAATTTCAGATACCACACAAAAAGCAAACTAATTTCTCGCTACAATTCATTATAGCCGACCTGAAAATATCCACATAATGGCTAGAGGTTTTAAGAGCTGCTGTGCTACAACCAGCAGTCTGCTTGATCATGTTACAACACCAGCAGATTTATTTTTATTTATTTTTAAAGAAAAAAAAACAAATTGTAGAAGGGAAAGAGTGAATAAAAAAATTCAATACTATTATGAAACATACGTAAGAAGGTATCAGAACTTAAATCAATTAAGTTGGTAAAAAAAACACCACACACACACACACACACACACCACTTTTGGTTTGTAAATTAAAATGACATATGACGGGATTCGAACCCACGACCTTTAACACAGGAAACAATAACTATAAGGACTGTCCTACACAGCCGCGCTCATACGCACTGCTATTTCACAGTATACACCCAGTAACAACCTTGAATTGTCAAATCGTAGACTTCGGAGAGCTCGTTTTCACATAAAACATAGAAAGCTTTGCTAATTGTAAGCTGATTTATGTGATATAATACTTTAATGTGCCATCAGAACAACTCTTGTACAAAATGATCCACTAGTATGTGCTCAGCACAGCACAGGAGTACATATTTCATCAGCACTGTTGTCCTAGTTTCTTCTTTTGTGTGTGTGTGTGTGTGTGTGTGTGTGTGTGTGTGTGTGTGTGTGTGTGTGTGTGTCATTAAGTGATGAAATGTGAAATAAAAAAGGCAGACATGTGAATAATCAACAAAGCAAATCAAGAAAGAGAGCGAGATAAGGAAATGGAATTATTGTGTTGTCCAGTAGTTATGGCAGTTTGGCAACAGAGAATGGTTGAGGCATGACACTGAATGCCCTGATTGGGAGAAAGTAGCTCCAGCACATGAACTGTCAACTCTTTCTCTTTGGCCATGTTCCCACACATGCAGTATTGGCTTTATTTATATCACATTTGGCATGTTAATTTTAATGGGGTGGCGGATGCCTTCCTGTTGTCACCCCGTACCACCCGGAAGGGAATGTGTACCCCAAATGTCTGAGTATAGTGTTCTATGGGTAAAGCTGTAAAGTGTTACAAAATGTTTGTGAATCTTGTAACTGAGTTTGGGACCTCCACGTCTCTGAAAGCTGTGCGTTAAGACTGCACAGCTAACAGAGTGGGTCATGAACTGTCAACTGACAAGTAATTTTAATCAGACTATACGAGGGCCCATTCCAAAACTGTAAGTGCACCCAGACCATAACAGAGACACCACCAACTTGGACCAGCAGGATTCACCAATTCAGATGGTCTGAGCCACATACAGTACCTCCCATTGTTATGGTGCAGTTGTAATCATGATTCATCCAACCGTATCATGTTTCTCTAATGCTTCACTGAACAAGCATTATGACTGGCAAAATATGCAAGTTGACATGCCCCATTACAGGGTTGAGTTAGTAACAGAACACGTTACAGACCATATTCCACACAACAAACCATGTTTGTACTTTGCAATATTGTCCTGCCACTATTGATGATCCATTTCAGATGCTACCCATCATAGTAATCGAGAATGGCAAGTAATTTGTTTGTTGTGGATTGTGACACCCCACATTCAACCATTCAAGATACACCCTGTACAGAATGAGCCACTACAGAAATAGAAATTTCCCTTATGTCGAGCACCGATCGCAAAACCCAGTTCAAACGCTGTTGGCTCACAATGACACTGCATGTTACACAAATCACTTGGAAAGTCTTCTTCAAAGATGATGTACAAGACAGTAGTTTAACATGTCATTTATTGTGCATCAACTATCCCATACAATGTAATATTTCAAAACTGGCATTAACTTCACTTATAATTTCCCTTATTGTTTTGTCTACGGCTGCAGAAGACGAAACGTTAGGGGAAGTTTTACTTATTGACTAAGGCCTATTAGCCTATAAATCTGAAGTGAAGGTATTATCTGTTTGGTGAGCATTACACAGGATGTGTAGGAGCAACAATCACATATCAGCTTACACATTTCAGTCCACACACTGTATATTTTCATTGGTCTGTAAGCTGGAACTGAAATTTCTTGGACAATTATACAGTCAATAACCAATTGTTGAACTTTAACAATAAGCTAGGCATAACTAATCAATCTATGATTTTGAAGGTTGTTTGCACAAATAAATCTAGTTGTAGTATGCACTTCACAGCTTTCATCTACAAACAAACAATTATTCAATAATAATTATTATGTGGCTTTACAAACAACAAATAGATGGTACTGCATTAACGCAACTTTTGTTCTCAAGTCTCAACATTTAAATATATGTACAGAGCCCTTACTTTTTTGATATGCCTTCTCTCTCCCCTCTGCAATAACATTAAAAATTGTTTGGAATGCTGCCATCAATTCTTTGTAAGAAGCTACTACATATATTCATCGTGAGCAAAATTTAAGCACCACAAGAAGCTACATATAAAAACACACTATCCTAGCTATGGGAATTAATTCCTTCTTCACAGAGGTCACAGGGATAGGATGAAGAATCCACATTGCGAAAAATCATCTACGTCCATCCTTCCCCAACCTATAACACTAACTTTCTTCCACATTCTGTTTGACTGTTAAGGCATAAGAACAGGCAACAGAACGAGTGGGAGACCTCGTAACTGCCTTTAGGCAGAGGACTGCCAAGGCTGACAAAAAGATAGAAGAACTGTGTTGCTCCAAGTGTTATGAAAAGCAGAAAGACACATAAATGGAAATTAATCATTCATTTTTGGAAATGAAAATGCCTTTCTCTTAGTGCAATTTATTTATTTTATCCAGACATGTTTCTACTTCAAGGCATCACCTCGGAATTTGGTCTTTCTTGCACAACTACTCCTTTTATGCAACATCTTCGGTTTCTGAATGTTTTATATTTACCTGTCTCACAGTACTGCCTGGCAAAAATGTCCCTGGCTAAGATGGCCACACAAACAAATGGCAAATTCATCAGATTTATCGGCAAGTAATGAAGTGTGTACAATCACCAAAGAAATTGTGCAGTAGTTAGCCGGCAGCGGAACGGCGACCTGCATTGCATTGTGTCACCCGAGATCACCATGACCTCCTCTTTAGATGCTGAAGGCTTGGTCCTCCCAATTGAGCTTAAAGGGAACACTAAAAGCTTTACTGTATATTTCCTTAGATAAAATGGTGGCTCAATCATAAAAAAAGCCCCCAAAATCCGAGGTCGTCTTATAAGATAGTACAAAAAGAAATTAGATTTAAATTTAGTGTGAAATTGGTATTTCGCAGATGTGGTTCGTAGCGCAGCTATAGCGAGGCTTCGACCTCCGAACGATATATATCAAAGCGATATATATATCGCAATGATAAGTATTGTACAGGAGAATGTTATGATTTTTACGAATACGTCGTGATTTTTGAAGGACGTTGTTAGGCAGGAACCTAAGAGTACAGCTTTCTGGGTAATTTACAAGAAAGCTTGGCCTTACAAGAAGCTTGGCCTGAAATGATATCTATCGAACGTGCAACTGTAAATCGATTTAGAGTTTCTGAACCGTATATTTGTGCCCTTACATACTAAGAAAAAAACTTTGTTTAACCTATACCCAACCTTTTTAAGGCTACACTA
This sequence comes from Locusta migratoria, assembly GCA_026315105.1. Classification (NCBI taxonomy): domain Eukaryota; kingdom Metazoa; phylum Arthropoda; class Insecta; order Orthoptera; family Acrididae; genus Locusta; species Locusta migratoria. Next base: position 120,521,920 of record CM048754.1, read on the forward strand.
CAGATAACTTATTTTGAAGTGAAAGTTAGGTTAGTACATGAGGGCGCGTAGCATGCGAATCTCTGGTTTAGAAACATTCACTTATTCCATACATAACATTTCGAAACTTATCAATTCAGTATACATCATTTGGAAGTCAAAGCCTCACTACAGCTGTGCTATGTAGCACGTGTGTGAAGTTACCCTGAAATTTACGTCGTGGAGGAAAGGTTTATGAAAACAAAGGTTTGTAGGGGGGTGGGGGAAATCGCTTTTTGAACTTTTATTAATTTACTGAGTGGACAAGGATACATACAATAACCTATATGCCAAAAAGCAGGAATAGAATTAATTATTTCTAATGCAGCTTGATTTTACAATGTCAGCTGTCAAAAATAATCTCTCAATATATCCAGAGTCGCACTGAAACGATTAGCATATATTTACGTATGGAACAGTGAAAGGGTTAAAATATTTCGGAGCTGTACGCAACAATTGTGGCTTCCTTCGAAATCCTTTATCTTCTGTTCTCAGGCAATTTTGTGTGTTTTCACCCGCATAATCTGTGCATCAGTACAACTAAATGTCATCTCAGCAAAATAAATTACTTTTTTCTTAAACTTTGTGCTGTAAAAAAAAATTCTTCGCGATCGGATATAACATAGCACCACACCCACGAAAGTTCAAAAGCAGACCGCAAGCACTGCAACAAGGGGTGAAATCCAGTTGTACCAATCACGAAAACTGAAAGCTTCTAATGGCATTTTTCGGAACTCCCACACTCAATGGAGGCTACTTATGGAGGCTTCCTGATGCTTTGCCTCTGAATCAGAGTTGCAGGCGCATTTTTAAATCCCAAAAACTGGAAAAAAGTGTGGTTGCATTCGGGAAAATACGGTAACTTACGGGTCACCTTTTAGGCCAGATATATGCTTAACCTATAAAATTTTCCATGAAAATTTGTACCTCGTCTTATCTGTGGAAATATACGGTATTTTACTGTGCTGTGTAATGCATACAGAGGAGGAACAGTTGACAGACCACGATCGATTGAATCAGCACGACAATACAACCTGTCATAAGGCAGCATCTATGCCGTGGACAATAACATTCCTGAAAGAGACTGTTCTGCCCAGAGTCCTGACACAAGTCCAATGGAACACCTTTGGCATCTATTTGGAATGAGTTAGAATGTAAACTTCACTCTGTACACCACTATCCGACATCACTACATTCCCTGATTTCGGCTCTTGAGGCTGTCAATCCACAAATATGCAAACACCTTACCAAAAGCGTCCCAGAAGAGTTCAAGCTGTCAAATGTAAAGGATGAACACAACCCACAGTAATGTCCATTGAGAGGTGCCTGTATACTTTCGATTAGGTAGCGTATAGTATCTTATCTCAAAATGATGTGCACAGATTACTGATCACACAATGGTGAATATTATAATAAATAGAATTTTTGAGATTTTTAACTGTTTATATTTTTCAGACCATACTTACTATTTGGCAGAGTCTGTGAGCTGATACTCACGACGCCTGTCGTAACATTCCTGAATTCCTGCGTCTGCCCACAGATCCTTGATTGCCTCCACATACGGACTTTCAAACGTTGTGACTGTTTCGAAGTCTACACTTCGAATGAGTTCTGCTTTTTCCTAAAATAAAAATAACATCGTTGTGAAGTAACAACTTAGAAATTGAGTCTTACTTGTTAAATTGCAATGTGTGGTACTAAGTTGTAATATCCATTCACTTTACAACTGGCGTTTTAGCTTAGGGTGCTGAGAACTGTTGACATGTTCTCCTTTTGGTTACTTCGAATGACACACAAGCAGTACAATTATGCTCAATTAAAATGTAAAATGGTTCCTGCACCAGACTTAGTATATTTGCAGTAGTTACAACAGATGCACATTCTATTATCTCATTTGCACACAGAAAAACAATCTAAATGGAAAATAAGAATATAAAACCATTATTTTACAATCAAACAATGCAGCAGCACATTTACAAAACAACAGTGCAATTGCTTTTAATATATTCTCCTGTAGGATTACATATGAAATGAAAAAAAAAAAAAAAAAAAAAAAACCTGTAGTGTTACTATCGAAGAACTGAAGTGAATGTGTAATACATTTGCTATTAATAGATACTTCAACAAAAAATCATACAAATTTAAAACTGTTGTTTTACAATCTACTAACTTGAGTTTGGTGTATAGCTGATAAAAATACAACTTCTTGTTAAACATGTAATAAATTTAAAAAAATTAAAAATAGAAATTTTGTTGTACACTCATATATAAGAAGAGGAGGTCCTCATTCAAAGGAGTGATAATTGGATACCACATATAAACTGGTATATATTTCACCCTAGTGAGCCTTCATTTATGAAAAAAATCCGGAATTTTGATAAAAACTCTAGAGCCTTAAAACGGAAGACATTCAGACAGCTGGCGAGGTGCTCGTTTATGAATAACCGCCGAAGAACTATTTCAGAATTTCATTTAATATTCTAGATTTTTAAAATGAAACTGTATTGTTGTCAGTTGGTGTAGCACAGTGCTTACCACATCTGCTTCTGGTGCTAGGGTGTATAGGTTCCAATTATTTACTAATTATTTTCCATTTCCAAATATCAATCAAAGTTAGTGCGCCTCGGTTGCACAGTGGTAGAGTGCCAGACTACAAATCCAAAGGTCGCGGGTTCGATCCTCGTCGGGTCCTAGGATTTTTATCTGTCATTTTCCACCTCTTTCACCTCTGACAGTATTGCTCATGTGAAAAAATACCGAGTAGTACCGTGGTTCGGAACCCACATTAAACTGTAGGTCCCCCTATAACTGGCTGGGTAAGTCAGTTCGAAGGTCGGAGGAAGGTAACGGCATATCACCTCCAAACAGGACCATGCCTAGTAAATCACTGTGGTGTTCAAACCAATCTTCGGATTGTTAACTTCTTTACCTTTTTACTTTAATTGAAGTTACTTTGATCAATGTTTATACTCAGGTAATTGGTTTGAATGTCTTTATTTATAGTAATAATAATACTGAAGAAATTAAACTGAATTAATAAAAATTACACACACACACACACACACAGAGATTCCAAATAAATAATGACCACTCCACCTGGCCTTCTTAACATCTGCCACTGTCCTTATCCTCTTCCTCTTCCTACTGCAGCTGGTCTCCCCATAGCTCTTTCTAACGATATTCGCAACCCTTTCTGTTTTTCCTCAACAGAACTTCTCCATCTGAACATCCTCTCTGATTATGTATATTCGTGCATCCCTATCCATTTTAGCAGACGCAAAGAATACGTTGCCACACTGCGACAATGTTACTGAACGATGCTGAGGCACATAATACGCCTTCTGGCCTTAAACGTAGTTCCACTCTCTGCTGCCAGCAATTGTAAAGTGAATGGGTAATATAGCTATGCGTGCTGTGAGCTCTTACTCTGTGCAGTTTTACCATGTTAAAGTGTTTGTAACAAACTTTTTCATATTGAATTGAAACCGCTTCAGCTGTATGGTATCCTTTTATTCAACCAACTAGTTTTGTGGCATTAGAGCCACATCATTATGGTTATCTGACACTAAGAAGAGCAAATGCCAGTAACAATCACATTATGCATAACATGATTGTTACTGGCATTTGCTCTTTTTGTATACAGCTGATGATGTGGCTCTAATGCCACAAAACTAGTTGTTTGAATAAAAGAATACCATACAGCTAAAGGGGTTTCAATTCAATATGAACAAATTTGTTATAATATAATAATGGAAAGTCCAGGTTGGAATTAATATTATAGTGAGGACAGTTTACAACTCACCGCAAAGACGTGGCGACGAGGTGCGACAGGCACATACAAAAGACACACACATACATCCATACAACACATTCAGCTATCGGCCATGGCCTTCTTCAGAAAATAGAACACTCACACAATCACACAGGCACACAACACAGTCATACAACCATCACCTCCGACTGCCGCACTTCGAATTCACTGTCTTTTGTATGTGCCTGTCGCATCTCGTCGCCATGTCTTTGCCGTGAGTTGTAAACTGTCCTCACAAATTTGTTGTAAAACACTATAACATTCAATATGAATCAAGTCTACAGCTGTGGGTGCCCACAACACATAATTTGTTACAAATTTGTTCATTAGATTCAGGTACCACCTGTAAATCACCATGCTAGTAACTTACGTATCAAGGCTGTATACTTCAGCATTATATTCTAATCGATGCAAAGTAAAAAATTAGAAACAGTGCATGGTAATTTTGGACAACTAACTAACTTTGTAGACAAATACTGTTGAAAACTGTCAGGAACAAAATAATGCATTTAACTGAAGTATGCTCAGCAAGAGCCAAAATTATACCACCCATTCATCATGGGTTAACTGCAAAACTTCATTACATGAATTTTTCATTTCAGTTTGTCTAGGTTTTGCTTATCAGAAAGTGACTATCATTAGTCTAGAGATAACCCATTGCGTACAGTTCTCTCACTAAGAACACTTAAGAGAGCAAACTAGACCTCACTGGTTTTCTCCAGCACATATATTCTGATACGGAACAGACAGACCACAAAGACAAAAAATGCACTTAATGAAATGGGTTTTTCCAGCAAGTGCACAACATGTTCATCAGCAAGACATCTCTTCTGCTAAGTGATTGGTGGTCAAGGCCTCTTTTAAACAAACATCATTACTAAGCAAACTATTTTATTTGTTTATCCAAGAAAGATTTTAAATTTGCTTTTCTCTTTCAATTATTTCCTTGACATATTTGAAATTCCCTGACCTCTCAAACTTGTGACATCTCCGTAATTATCATTCAACTCTTACATTTACTTTTAATTCTTCATGCTTCCGATGCAGGTAATAAAAATTAGCATAATAAACAAAACTAATTTCAAAAGAAATCACGTGACGTGAAATGCAGCAGCCAATGCGAGGAAAGCACCAGTAACATAGGCAGGCTTTCCCACGGGAACCAGCACCTACTGTGCCATATGCTACTGCTCCCCACCCCAAACAGGGATTATCCAACACAAGACAGAAAAATCATTTTCATGAAGACTGTGGTTCCTCACAGAATCCAGAGTGGGATTACGCACTACAGTGTAAAGATAACTGACAAACTCCCACTGGAAATAAAATGACATTTGGAATCCAGTCGCATAGATAAATTATTCTCCTGAGGGGAGTGGGGTGATTCAGTTCTGTTCAAGTGCAAGATATCCATTCAAATCAGCATCCAAAAATATAAAAAGAAGAGCTGAACTGTCAAATTTCTCTGTCCATCTGAACACAGGTTGCATTTCAAGTGCCTCGAAACAATCCTTCGTGGATAGGCCTTTGGATGGGGAAAGGGGGCAGAGCTATGACAATTCCAATCATTTTGCAGAGAAATTAAAGAAAACCTACTTCATTAACTACAGCTTCAACAAATTATCTAATTACCTACATTTAAGGATAGAAATTCCCATCAGCTTTATGACAAGTAGCAACTATCACATGAAACCCAAATTGTGCTGTTGATCCACAAAACTAAGAAAGCAGTAGATGCCGGCTCTCGTGTACAGGACATATTTCTTTACTTCCAGAAAACATTTGATATAAGAAAGGAAGATTCATGTTTAACGCCCCGTCAACAGCACGGTCATTAGAGGCGGAGCTTACACTCGGGTAAGGATGGGGAAGGAAATTGGCCGTGCCCTTCGAAAGGAACCATCCCGGCATCTGCCAGGAGCGATTTAGGGAAATCGCAGAAATTCTAAATCTGGATGGCTGGAGATGGATTTGAACCACCATCCTTCCGAATACGAGTCCAGTGTGTTACCACTGCGCCACCTCGCTCGGTGCATTTGATACTGTTCCACATTGTCACCTATTGAATAAAATATGAGGATGGAATATCAGACCAACTGTGTGATTGGATTGAACAGTTTAAAGCTAAAAGAATGGAGCAACCATTCTCAGGTGAAAGTAGTAGTCTGAAATTAAAGGTGGTTTTTTTTTTTTTTTTAATAAGTAAATTTCATATAACACTCCCTTGAGGCACACCAAAATTCACTTTCATATCGAAAGACTTCTCTCACACGAGAATGATAAATCCATTCTGTGAGCTATAAACTATTCAATCCTATCATAAAGTTGACCTGATATTCCATCACAGATTTTATTCATTAGGCGACAGTGCAGCACTGTAACAAACATCTTAAATGGAAGTAAAGAAATACGTCATCTACATGGGAGTCAGTATCTACTGCTTTTTGGGTCTCGCGGATGAAGAGCACATTCTGTGTTCCACATGATCATTGCTTTCAGAACCCACGTTAATTACTACAGATGAGCTTTCTGGACTCCAGTACAGATCTCATCCACATCCTTTCTTCCAAGAGCAGCAGTTCAATGGAATTCTGAGAGTGGAGCCACACTGAAGCTGTGATGTATATCTGGATATCACAGCTCTCTGCAATAGGCTGGGGTGTCGGTGTTCCTACTCTGGTACTTTTCATGCAAAACACACCTCAAACTCTGAATGTCCTCTTATCAGTATCTGACATTCTTCCAGTAGCAATGGAAGCAATCAGGATGAAAAATTAATTTCCCGAGTTATGATGTGCTACTAGTAATATCTTCATGTGAAAATGGTCCAGCTGCATTAAATGTTCTCCCCACTTTGACTCACCAAGTGCGAGGATTCTCTCCCCCCCCCCCCCCCTTACGTCTAGTTTATCATTAACCTAATGTCTGCTAGTTGTGACGTAACTGAGCCAGCTCATTTCAACAACTGCGATGTAGCCGCTCGACTCGGTTGAGATCATAAAAGTTTAAAGTCCTCCATAACGTCCTGAATGGTGCATCTGAAGTGATTCCTTGTTATCTCAGGGTTCGGTATAACTTCTGGCAACTCATCATCAGGAGTCGCTATAATGCAGCAACCTCTGGATCGTGTCGAATACGAGCAGCTGGAGTCAATTATTAAGACGTACACTACTGATTTGAAATTATGCAGAGCAACACCAAGTAAGTTTGAATAAGTGATTTAATACGAGACATTAAACTGGCAAGGTAACATCAATAATCACTTCAACAATGAGAAGTCAATGGACTGAGTGATGCCTTCAAATCTGATTAAAAACTGCACTCCCACGTCCTCTGTCGACCACCTTTATATACAGTTCTCAACACAGCCTTGAATTTTTAGAGTTGCTAAAAATGTAAAATTATTAAATTTACCATCCATTTTCTGGATCTTAACATTTGATATACTACAAAACAATCTTAAATATGACTTCATATTTTAATAATATTTCTTGGCTGCCCACTACTTACTTTAGTGCTGTACCGTCGATAGTCAAACAAAGAAGAAAAAGGATGAAAAACTAGCACTAGCTTTAGGAACAGTGTTCCTTAATCAGGTAGGAGAGAAAAAGAAAAAAGGAATAGGAAACAGAAGGGGAAGGTTATTCATGACCTATAGAACAGAATGAAGTGTTCTTCCTGCCTCACGGTTGAAACATGAAATATTCTGGACGCTGGTTAAAGTATTTTCTTCCAACCTTCGGCCAACACTTCCATATTTAAATTAACTTCCAGCCAGGTTAAGCACATGATTTAATGAAGCTGTATTAAATTTTATTTAATTGATCCAGCCTCAGCTGTGCCTCTGTAGTTTCCAAAACATGCTGTAATAAGTTATAGGTTTCTTGATGTTAATTGTTCAACTGAGAAGCTCTTCATAAATATAAATAAGAACTCAAGTTTACCACAAAACTTCTCAACTCAATTTATTGGCCTTATTACATTTTTAGACGAATACTGGAAAAATGTCTTCAACATCTACCAAGTCATGAATGAATAATACAAATTACCATGAACACATATATAAAATCAACAAGAATTAATGCTTCAGTTCTTTTCTGTCCTTCTCAGCTACTCTTAGATCACGGAGAAACGTCTTCAATTACTTTGTATGTCATCTGAGACAACTTTGCACTGTCTTTCGCCCCCAGAATCGGTAAAAGACATCGATTCTAGCCGCAGCTTCTGTTCTGCGCAAGCTGAATATCAACTTAATTAATATTTATATACATCAAGTCGATGTAAAAGAGGTAGTAGTGTTCCATGTAACAAGAGGATGATGATTGAGGACTTTAGAAGTCTGAGAAACTGATACAGAGATACCGTCCCAGATACAGGGTGTCCCAGCTATCTTGTCCACCCAAAATATCTCTGGAACAATAACAGCTATTGGAAAACGACTTTCACCGATATCAATGTACGGCTGGGGCCCATGAATGTACATATTTGAAAACACCTAAAACAAAACCAAAGGTGTTTTTTAACACAAACTTTTTTAATGGACACCTTATATTTTTTTCTCCAGCAATCCATAGCATGACAAATCACATAAACAATGGTGTTGATTGCATCGCAATATTCCAATTACATCCCGAGATATTGCAACGCGAAGTTGACGCTTGAAATACGCAAAATGCACGGCTAGCGCTCGTCCTGAGCAGCATGGGGTTCTCGCCTGAGTCTCAGGACGTGCGTTAGCCACGCGTTTTGCGTATTTCCAGAGATATTTTGGATGGACAAGATAGCTGGGACACCCTGTATAGCCTACACTTGTGCCATTGTACCCCCATATCCATTTATTTACTCATTCACTAAATATAGTCATTTATTAAATAGAAGTCTCCCTTACTGATAGATTGTTGCAATAACCCAACATTGTTGCACTGTTTACAAATGTCTTAAAATTATATCGACCAAATTCCAGCGACTTTTTCATTAACACTAATCCATAATGATGTTTTTGTTGTTTATTGGCCGTTATACCATGAATTTTTTGCCACTGGTAATCTTTTATGTGCTGCTGGTGAAACTTTGTTTGCCGCCAAAGACCCTTTCTCAGCCCTCAATGATTTTTTTAAGTTTATCCCTCCCTTTTTCACTGGGACTCAGTTGTTATTTTCATCGAAAAATCATTTGTAAAAGTTTTTAGGAAAATTTTTGAAACATTTTTGAAAAACTTTGAGAATTTTTCACCCAAATCTTTATCTAAATTTTCTTTCCATTCCACCCCTACTTAACACCACGGCCCAATCACTCCTTTTTATATATTTTTTATTATTTATTTATTTATTATTTTTTCCAACCAATTGTGCACCATGTATCCCAACCCTACACCACAGTTCCTACCGTCTTGCAGCAAACATGCATTCACCATAGCCAAACTGCAGTCCAACAGTCTTTTCCTCCGGTCCTGTTTGTCATTTGGAACAATCCCCAAAGTACACAATTTACAAGTTCCCATCTCTGGGTGTAACATTTCTTTCCATTACTCTCACCTTAACAGTGTTTCTGACTTCCGCAATTCTCAAATGTCTTCCTCGTGCCCTGGGTCGTGAATAACCCCCCCCCCCCCTTTTCTGTTCCCTATTCATTTTTTCTTCCTTTCTCTCCTAACTGATGAAGGAACCCCGTTCCAAACGCTAGTGCTATTTTTCATCCTTTTTCTTCTTTGTGTGACTATTGACAGTACAGCACTGAAGGTAAGTACTAACCAGACAGTCTATCTCTTTTGAAGAATAATTTACCACCTCCGTGGGGAGTTTCAATCATTAATCGAATATTTTAATAATATTTAAGCCTTCATAAATGTTTCTAATTTAATTAAATATACTTCAATATGAGAAGTAACACACTTATTGTAATGACTTGAAAATATTAATAAGAACTGTTCCTAACATTTATGTAGCTACGATTCACTAGTATTTTCAATTCTTTGATGTTATTGATTACAAAGAATAATGCACACTCTGAGTTTATGTAAACAATGGATTTGTCAATGACTGTGTGTTGTGGGATCGAAATTTAATCTAAAATTTATTAGTAACTAGCTGAACCCCTGCTCTTCGCATACGTAGGCTGGTTGGTCTGCACCAGTTGTTTCTTTTTAATCCGGATGAAGAATCCATATCTTAAGTTTCGTAGTTATAGCTCGAAATTTGATTTAACAGCAACATCTCTTTGAAAATCAATTTTTGCATCCCGTATTTCACCCCCTTATTAGTCTAATTTCCAAAAATACCAAAACATGTGTCTTTTAAATTCTAACCCCGAATCCAAATCCGAAAATTTGTAGTTCTAACTTCAAAATTGCCTAAATAGCAACAGATTTTCAAAAAACATCCCCTCTCCAATTTTACCCCCTGGATGGTTGAATTTCCAAAAATATAGAAACACGTATTTTTTAACATCTAACCAACTACACAAATATAAATTTTTGAAGCTCTAGCTTCAAAATTGCATTAATACCAAAGTGGTTTCAAAAAGAATTTTTGATCTATCATCCCTCTTAATTTTTGAATTTCCAAAAATACTAAAAATCATGGATTTTTAATCCTGACCAAGATTCCATATCCGAAGCTTCGTAGTTGTAGCTTAAAATTTGAGTTAATAGCAACATATTTTTGAAAATCCATTTTTGCGTCACCTATTTTACCCCCTTATTTGTCGAATTTCAAAAAATGCCGAAACACGTGTCTTTTAAATTCAAACCCTGAATTAAAATCCGAAATTTGTAGCTCTAGCTTCATAATTGCCTAAATAGCAACGTATTATCAAAAAACGTTTCATCCCCTATTTCACCCCCTTATGTACAGAATATCGAAAAATCGCTTCTTAAATGACGCCTACAGAGTAAGATTAACACCCTCCACAAATTTCAAGTTTCTATCTTCAGTGCTTTGTGCTGGGCGATGATGAGTCAGTCAGTCAGTCAATCGGGACACTTCCTTTTATATATAGAGATAATATCTTACATGTTGAAATATAATCTTATTTACTTTATATTGGTATTTGAGCTGAACTTTATGACATCTACTTAGTCTTCCATGTGAATCCAGACATTTTCAGATTTACAGTAGACAATATCATAATTTATGTTCTTACCAACTGAAATGAAAGGCTTCACTGTGTACTCAGATGTGTCAAGTGGATCTTTGTTAAATCTTTTTACTAGTGTTTCAAACAACATTACAGTTTCAATGTAGTATGTTTAGTGCATAAAATGGGGTGGTAACTGTGTTTAAGGTCTTGTCTGTTACATATCATAGTTGTCAGTACTTTTACATTTTCTTCATTTTAGTGTGAATTCACGTTCCAAGTTCAGCAAATCGTCCATTCCACTTAAAGAGGTCTTGCATTTCCTTAAGAGTAGCAATGCCATCACAAATGTTATCACTCAAATCCTTTCATCTTACATTTTGATTTCACTATTCAACCTATTTGATATACCGGTTGATTCTTAACTTTTGAGTCATCTATCTTCAGATGCAGTCAATGAGAGCCACTGCAAATTCCTCTCCTGTGCCAAAACTCATTATCTCTGATTAACTCGTGCACTCAATATCCTCAATTAACTGTTGGATGTTTTCCAAACTCTGTATCCTCCGACAGCTTTTATTCTCTACAACTCCCTGTGGTACAATGGTAGTTATTTGCTGCTCTCTGAATACACATCCCTTTTTCTCACAAGGTGTGTTTTATACTTCTCTCCTGGCTAGTTCTGTGGGGATCCTCCTCGTTTCTTACCAGTCCACTTCATTTTCAATGTCATCGTATAGCATCACATTTCAAGTGCTTCAGTTTTCTTCCCTCTCCGTTTTCTCTGCACTTATGAAATATGTAGTCTCAGATATTACTTCCTCTAATGAAGATTGATGTTTAACGTTTGGGTGGGAATGCCCTCTTCTACATTGTCCCTTCTTGATTCATTATGGGTTATTTTGATTTCAAGATAGTATAATTTCTTCACTTCATCTATGAAAAGGAGAAAAGGAATTTCTGGCATACCTTGACTAAAGGAAGGGATAGATTGGTAGGACACATTCTTAGACATCAAGGAATTGTGAATTTAGCGTTGGATGGAAGTGTATGGGGGGGGGGGGGAAATCGCAGGGGAAGACCAAGAGATGGATACAGTAAGCAGATTCAGACAGATGTAGGCTGTCGCTCTTATGTGGAAATGAAGAGGCTTGCTCAGGATAGGGTATTGTGGAGAGCTGCATCAAACCAGTCTCCGGACTGAAGACCACAACAACAACAACAACAACAATAACAACAACAACATCTATGAAGGTTGTTTGATAAGTAACTTGGCTTGAATCCAACAGCTGATAAAAGAAACACTTGTGTATATGAACTACGAGATGGCGTAACTTTAGGTCAATGAATGTAAGTGCGGCAGGACAGGTGTTGGAGACACTATATCACAACCTGGGGTTCCAAAAACAGCTGTGGCAGCCGATAACAGTGACAGAATCCACATGAGCATGAGCATGCAGTTAGCAGAGCCCAAGAGGATTTTATTTTTCATCATCAATTGGGCACGAAAAAATTGTGTGCAAATTGTGTGTCATAACTGTTCATGAAATAGCATGCAAACATCTTACAAGTGTTCGCAGCTACTCGAGGAAAGTCTAGCAGATATTTTCCATCATTTTAATCCCCTAGGCAAAATTGATACATAATTACATTAAGGAAACAAAGCAATTGTCAAAACAATGAACTGCAAGAGAAGAACCAGCTCCAAAAAAGGTCAAACACAATCCATCAGCAAGGCAAGTGGTGGTGTCAGTCTTTTGGGATGGTAAAGATATTCTTCTTTTAGATTACCTCAAAAAAGGAAAACCCATGATAGCAAATATTATGCATCCCTTCTGCATAAAATCAAGGCAGCTATTGCAAATAAAAATTGTAGAAATGTAAAAAAAAAAAAAAGTAAAAATTTAACAATGGAAAATTTGATTGTAATGTCAATAATGAGGATATTGTATTTTTCTTGTAGACAATGCAACAGGTCAACCTAACCTACATGTACACTGCATAATATTATTCCACCTGATGGGGTTTAAACCCTTGAAACGCATTGTGTGGCTACAATAAACAAAATGATTGATAACAGATATACCTTACGTTTTAATCAATTTCAAACAACAGTCATGGTAAAGACTAAACCAAAATGTATTCATTTAAAATAATGACGATAGCTCACAACTCACTGTAAAGACACACGCTGAGCCGCTGATAGGCACATAAATAGACAATCACATTAACACAAATTTTCAGTCCCACCAAACATGGTTTTCTGTGTCATGAATGTTGTACCAGCCAGCAGGAGGACAAACAGTATGCAGGAAGTGGAAGGGAGCACACTTCCCTAGAAGCTGCATCATCCAGCTCTTTTTCCCTACATCCCTATGTGCCCTGGAACCCGGTAAAAACTTTTTTATCTTGACTTTGCAGCATAAGATGATCTTCCTGAATTTATTGCATCATCCGATTTGCCGGTTACATTTAATCGACAGTGATAAGGAGACTTTGGGAATATGTACAGATCAGGAATTTCATTCCATTATGCTGTTACATCTGCTCTGGCACCTTCAGGATAGCAAATAGTTCCGCATAATAAATGGAAACTGTTCCAGAAGCCCTTTCTGAAGGCTTAAAGCTGAAACAGTGTCCTCTAGTTTTAAAACAGTTAATGTCGGGGAACACTACAGAACAGTTAATACGATCATTCTGCTTGGACCCAGCTAAGTAAACTTGAAAATAAAATCCGAAAAGCAATTTAAAGTCTAAAAAACATTTAGTTTTGTAAAAATGATCAGAGGTAAATTTCTAAAAGCAACCTGGGCCTCTTAAGTAGCCAGGGAGATCCCCTACTACACCCCTGGAGTTGGACCTTAAACGCCCTGCAGCCATAGGTGCCAAGTTCGAAAAGAAGCTATCCGTAATGGGGCAAGTATTGGGGAGGAGGGAATTGGGTGTACGAGAGCCTTAACTCAGAATTTATTTCAAAAATTAACAGTAAAAATCTCCATTTGATGCTTAATTGCATAAAAATAATTGTTAAGACACGATAAGGCGTGTACAAATAAATATACGTCTGAAGAGTATATATGACCTTAGATGGAACAATTATATTAACCTTTACATATGTTTACCTATGTTCGAAACAGACTAAAAAAGTGAGAGAGTTAATTTAAGGGCTACTCAAAAACTCATTTACACTTTCTAATGATATAACATTAGTACGGTAAATCACAACCTAACTACAAGTTCATGAACTCGCAATAATGAAGTTATCAAGGCTCCATTCAGTGTTTGTGTATATTATACTGTTTGTATAAAACTATAAAACTGATGAAGGATATGGTACTGCATTATTTGTCAAACTATAGTGGTTCATAAAATGAGCTAACAAAGAAGTGTGTTGTTACCAAACTACTAACATAAATAGTGAAATCCATATTTTTAACACAGGCTCCCAGAACACTAACTTTTGCCTAGAAATCACGATGATTACAGACAAATCGTAATATATGGCACGTATGCCTGCACCTTCAGCAAATTGAGGTTTTCTTTTGCTCTGACTTCTAATGGTCATATTGCATGCGGATGGTTATGGAACAGACATTCTAACGGCTGCTACACAACAGTAAAGGGCACTAGTGAGCTAGGAACAGACATAGGCTCGTACATCTGGCAAACCACGAGGAGAAGAGAAAGCAGGGGCTCACCGGACTCTGCACACTGGCTAACAACTTGACTCATGCAGTAAGCTTCCGTTGACAGCCTGATACCTTTACAATATACTGCATTTTCAGATAGAAAGGTCCTACCGATCCATAAACATGTCACCCATAATCTTGGACAGAGCGAACTTCTTTGCTTTTTACAAATGTCTGTCTAGGTGTGTTTATGTTTGGATATGTGTGAAAGTGTGTGTATTTATCTACCTTCCTTTTTGTCCCCTAAGGTAAGTCCTTCCACTCCTGGGATTGGAATGACTCCTTTTCCACTTCCTTAAAACCCATATCCTTCCCTTTGTCCTCCCCTTTTTTCCTCTTTTTCCTGAAGAAGCTACCAGTGGTGGAGAAAGCTTGTATGTGTGTTTGAGTGTGATTTTTATTTTTGTGTCTATCGACGAGCCGGTCCTTTTGGGTAAGTCATCCGTTTTCTATTTTTTATATCTGTTTAATAGTCGTACTAGAATTTCTTCATTGCCAGATTTATATTTTACTATGTTACAGTTTAACTTACTTCAGACAGTTTCAGTTTACAGCCATTACTGTTTAGTAATTAATAAAAAAATAAATACCTCTTTTAATCTGTATAATGGAAGCTAGAGAAGCAAAATGCCATTAATAAATTCCTTATAACAATTCTTGCATCTATGAAACAAATATGAAAAGCTATCTAATTTTATTTTCACACTTCTTAGAAATTCGCCTTCCAAATGAGGCCATTCAATTTTTTTTTTTATTAAATGATTGGGCTATATGGCTTTTATTGGCCAAGATATTCCCATTGATGTTTGGCCACCAGTTGGAGGTCTACATAATTGACACCACTTTGGTTCAAAATGTTCAAATGTTTGTAAAGCTTATGGGACTTAACTACGGGGTCATCAGTCCCTAAACTTACAAACTACTTATGAACTAGGACGGCACAAATATCAATGCCCAAGGGGGGGGGATTCGAACCCCCGACCGTAGTGGCCATGCAGACAGTGACTGAAGCGCCTCAGTCTCCTCGGCCGGCACCACTTTGGTGACTTTGGTGTTAATGATGTTGAAAGTGATCATGCGGACAAAAACACAACACCCAGGCTCTTTGCATAGCAGTCAGCAGTGCTGTCCCTGAGCTACGGACGTGGATATATGCCACATGTAAACACATGAAGCAATTTTAACTGTAATTACTGATGTGGGACAATGACTTTTTAGATCGTGATACACCTACCAAATATCTTGGAATTTTTATAGCCACTACCAATACCATTATTTATTATATTATTATTATTATTATTATTATTATTGTGTGTTGAAAGAGCGCAGTTACAGCGGCAAAATTCTTATTATTTTGGGGCTTTATCTGGTAACATTATTAGAGATGTTGCAAACCATCAACAGACAATGCTGCTACAGATTAAAATATCAAATAATAGCAGTAATAAGTCATTTCTATACAATTAAACAGTAATTACTTACTATATTTGATGACTGTGCATACTGAATCTTTAGTAACTCCATAGCCCTAATCATACTTTGCATGGCCATGAATATGTTCTGGTAAACCAATTTAATGAAACCTCGCTTGTCTTCATCCGAGTATCCTGAGCCGTGGATGATACGCATCTGTTTGATGAACGTTGACTTCCCCGACTCACCAGTCCCTGTGACATGCGTGACAAAATTTTATTTGTTCTACAAATACAACTGAAGCTATGCATATATTAAGATGCATGTTCATTATGAATAATTACTGTTAACACATTTAGTTCATTTATATGGATAATCTAAGGATCACATCTGCAAAATCTTACTGGTACAATTTTCAGTAAGTCCATTTACAATAACAATAGTTTTAATATGAAAAAAGAAAAGAAAAAGTCTAATTCGCAGAAATTACTAGGTGCAGGTGCAAAATTATTCTATGGTGAAATGTGCCATGTGTCTTAGCCTACAACAGAGATAAATAACCAGCAAAGTACAATACAATAAGAGCAGTTACAGAACTAATGATAAAACATTATTTAGAGACAGCCAGAAGACTTCATAGGCAGGCCAATGAATAAATCACATAAAATTTTAACAGTTTGCATGGTACCAGATGTGTATTCTCTCCACAAAACTTTAGTCTGAGTTGCAATAAAAACTACACAGAATTCTTAGCTCAGTATGGTTACAAGAACACATTAAAATATATTTAACTCTTTTGGTATAATGTGTGATGGGGGGGGGGGGGGGGGAATTGCCAGTGGAGGAGGAGAGGAAGGATGAGAGGTCTTTAATCTCATTATTTTTTTACAGATTGGGAAGATTTAGTTAGCAGCATATTATGTACGCAGCCAGTTTTATGTATAATTACAAAGCTTTTGGTGTAAAGCTTGATAAACCATTATCCAATCATAAATATCAATTACACATCATATACAGATAGAGCACAAGAAAAATATCATTATATCCACGTAAGACTTTAACAATGGAAAGTCCATGATGGAATGTCGGTAATATGAGGATAGGATTCAACTCCAGCATATAGATAATCACTGGGCTGTAGGCAGAGATATACAGAAAACTATCACACACTAACTTTTAAACATCTGACCACTGCCCATCGAGCCACTGATGCCCTTTGTGTCTACTCAAGTTGTGCTTGTGCAATTGTGAGTGAGCACTTTTTCCTGTCAAATGCTGTGGCAGAAATTTGGAAAAGTCTTGCGAGTGTCAGTGTGTGATTGATTTTTGTATGTGACGGTGTGGATCAGCATTACATTGAGTTGCAAGATATTCACGTTACATTATTGACAATTAAGACTTTATATCGAAACATGAGCATCACCAGAACATTAGGAAGAGCGAGTTGAGCAAAGGATGGTAGAGGAGGGAGTTGGTGGTGAAGGGGTAGGGAGTAAGGGAGGGAAGGGGTTGAGATAGTTGGTGGTGGGGGGAAGGGAAGGGAGGAGGAGAGGGAAGGGATGGAGGTAGTTGGAGGTGGGGGGAAGGGAGGAGGATAGGGGAGGGATGAAGATAGATGGTGGTGGGGGGAAGGGAAGGGAGGAGGAGAGGGGAGGGGTGGAAATGTTGGTGGGGGGAAGGGAAGGGAGGACAGGGGATGGAGTCAAGTGGTGGTGAGGGGAAGGGAGGACAGGGGATGGAGTCGAGATAGTTGGTGGTGGGGGAAGGGAGGGGAGGAAGTGGAGATGGTGGGGGAAGGCAGGGGTGGGAGATAGCTGGTAGTGGGGGAAGGCAGGGAAGGAAGTGGACATGGTGGTGGGGGGAGGCAGGGGAGGAAGTGGAGATGGTGGGGGGAAGGCAGGGGTGGGAGATAGCTGGTAGTGGGGGAAGGCAGGGGTGGAAGTGGAGATGGTGGTGGGGGGAGGCAGGGGAGGAAGTGGAGATGGTGGTGGGGGGAGGCAGGGGAGGAAGTGGAGATGGTGGTGGGGGGAGGCAGGGGAGGAAGTGGAGATGGTGGGGGGAAGGCAGGGGGTGGGGGATATCTGGTGGTGGGGGAAGGCAGGGGTGGGAGATATCTGGTGGTGGGGGAAGGCAGGGGTGGGAGATATCTGGTGGTGGGGGAAGGCAGGGGAGGGAGTGGAGATGGTGGTGGGGGGAGGCAGGGGTGGTAGATAGATGGTGGTGGGGGAAGGCAGGGGAGAAAGAGGAGATGGTGGTGGGGGAAGGCAGGGGAGGAAGTGGAGATGGTGGGGGGAAGGCAGGGGTGGGAGATAGCTGGTAGTGGGGAAAGGCAGGGGTGGGAGATATCTGGTGGTGGGGGAAGGCAGGGGAGGAAGTGGAGATGGTGGTGGGGGAAGGCAGGGGAGGAAGTGGAGATGGTGGGAGATAGCTGGTAGTGGGGCAAGGCAGGGGTGGGAGATATCTGGTGGTGGGGGAAGGCAGGGGAGGAAGTGGAGATGGTGGTGGGGGAAGGCAGGGGAGGAAGTGGAGATGGTGGGAGATAGCTGGTAGTGGGGGAAGGCAGGGGTGGGAGATATCTGGTGGTGGGGGAAGGCATGGGAGGAAGTGGAGATGGTAGTGGGGGAAGGCATGGGAGGAAGTGGAGGTGGTAGTGGGGGAAGGAAGGCAGGGGAGGAAGTGGAGATGGTGGTGGGGGGGAAGGGAGTGAGTGGAGATGGTGGTGGGGGGAAGGGAGCGAGTGGAGATGGTGGTGGGTGGAAGGGAGCGAGTGGAGATGGTGGTGGGTGGAAGGGAAAGGTGGGAGAGAGTTGGTGGTGGGGGGGAGAGGAAAGGAAGAGAGGGGAGGTAATGGAGAGAGTTGGTGGTGGAGAAGATGGAGAGGGGAGGAAGTGGTGATAGCTGGTGGTGGTGGGAAGGGAGGAGGAGAGGGAAGTAAATGGAGATAGTTGGTGGTTGGGGGAAGGGAGGGAGTGGTGATAATGGAGGGGAAGAGGCGGGGGAGGAGAGCTGTTGGTGGAGGGGAGGGGAAAGGAAGAGAGGGGAGGGAATGTTGAGAATTGGTGGTGGAGGGGATGGAGAGGGGAGGGAGTGGAGATAATGGTGGGGAAAGGAAAGGTGGGAGAGAGGGGAAGGAGTGGAGAGAGTTGGCGGTGGAGGGGAGGGGATACTTACTTGATATAGATAGGATGGTATTGTCTACACAACTTCAAAATGGGCATACTGCAAAACATAATTACAGCAGAGCTACAGATCTGGCCTACATTTCCTTGGCGCAATCTTTTCCTACAAGAATGCTTATAGATACAAATTCTGTTAAAACTGATACTATGGGGAACTCTGGGGGATTTAAAATATTCATCACGGGAATTAAGCACTATATTTCAATCACCTCTCTCTGTCCCATCCACAAAGTAGATTCAACGGCACTAGTTCTATAAATGCAACTAGAATAATTAAATGCCTAAAATTACACAGCAAAGGACACAAACGACTAAGGTGTTATCTGAAACAAGTATGCAATGTGTAGGCTGTAGATCCTTTATTGTTTCAAAAACATGAATTGCGTGTAGGCCCCAGTTAATTTCAGTAGTAGAAAGACATGATAGGTTTAATTAGTTTTTATTTAAGTGCACACATGAACTCTTTTGTATACACTGCCTATGAAAATATAAACAAAATGACTACGGTATATACAATAGTACTAAAATATTACACAATGCACAAAACGTAATTCCTCGGTTAAGCAAACTTACACGAAGTTGGGGTTTATAAATGATTCTGTGTTAAATTGTAATAACGATGAAGTAAAAAAGAACATGAAGGCGTAAACATAAATTTTTCTGTCGCCGATTTCTACAATACGTGTTATTTTTCAAATAATCGCGGATGCCTAAACGTGCCTACAAATGTAAACTTGCAGAAGTTGGGCTATCAGTATGCCTATAGCATTGGTTTAGGGTTGTCAGATACACCAATGCTTAGCAATTTGAATGAGCAATTAATTAAAATAACACAGGAAATCTTTTACGTGGCCTGTTGTTCATTATCAAATTAAATCTCTTACTACCGTCTTAAATTACGGCCGATTACTATGGCGATTTTTCTCACTTGTTTGCAATAACTACAAAAATCAATCTAGATAAATGTTATGGCTACTTATTCAACGTAGCAGGTTCCTTAGAGAACATCTACCGATCCATGTTCGTTGTCTATAAGTGAAATATGTATAGCCTACCTATCAATGACAACCAACAGTTTTGATATAGGACTATCAATCAGAATGGTAAGACAAGGTGTTTCGTAACACAGAGCTGCGTAATTTGACTCGGTCTTCCGCAAATCGCGTTATTAAGATAGCAGTACATTTAGTGAAACGAGAAGTATTACAATAAAGTAGTAAGATAGTGTAGATATATTTAGCCGGGTGTATTCAACAATTTGTCTGACATCAAGAAGCCATGTAAACGACAAATGGAAAATATTGTTTATTAAGAATTTGATAAGACCGTCCCAAGTGTAATTTGGTTGTGTAAAAATATGAAAGAAAAAAGTTTTATATAATAAATTCAATCATGATCCTAAAACTGTCAAACTGTCAAAACAAAATACGGTGATGACATCACAAAGACAACTTCAGTCTGTCGGAACACTTACCTAGAAGTAAAAGTTTCAGCTCCCGTCTCGCATCACGTTTATCCCTCCGAAGCTGCCTTTCGATTTCTTGGTTTATTCTCTTCTGCTCCTTCGCCTCTTCTGAAAGGCAGCACGCCATGTTTTAGCTTCGGAGGGTTGGCTCAGCCAATATTATCTGTTTCGAGCCGTTTTCCGAGCCGTTTTACAAACTCTCACTTGGCTTCTCACAAACGTAGCACTCCTATGAACATTAATAATAACCACCAAATCTTTCCGCATAAACACATTAGCGCACAGTACACACTGGATGTTTTCTGCCTGTTGGGTGTGGTACAGACGACGCAATACTACAGGCAGCCTACTAAAACCCTTCCTTTCCCCGCTCGCAAAAACAAACGAGACGCTTTATACCCCCAGACTGGGACACGGCGCTTACGACAAATCTTGTTACAGTAATGCGATTTGAAAACCTAGTCAGCCTTGAGCGCACGTGTATATTAACAAGATTAAAATACTGAACTAACGCTGAAGTGCACTGGGGGGAAGGCAGGGTTTTCTCAGCACCGAGCCAAGGGTACGCCGATTATCGACCATTTCTAGCACTACAAAGACTATACCTGTAGCAGCTTTAAAGTAAACTCACGCGAAATATTATCCATTGGACAGTCATAAGTGTATCCGGCTTTCTTTATGCACAAAGTAATAAGTTCTTTCTTAATAAACGACCACTACAGCCTTCCAAAATGGCGTCCCCTGGTGATGTTTCGTCCCATGATGCAGTTCCTAAAAACAAATATGTGACGAGATTTGATTGTCCGAAGTTTCTGAATGAGAAATTATATTGCATTGAAGATGATGTAAGGCTCCGTGTTGTTATACAGAAGTGAGTGGTAGAAATTGCATAAGTCTATTAAGACGGAAGAATTAATGAAAATGATTTCAATGTAGCAGATAGTATTGTTCCTCAACTGTATGAACCGTGTTCGGTGGATTCAGCAATTCTCATATACTTCATCGGTATTTTTTTTAGGAATCGTGCCCTCCTAAATAATATATGTCATGCTATTTCTACGCCGTAATCACAAAAACTTTGTCGTGTGACTTCAGCGTGCATGGTTCTTTCGTGCAACACGTCATTAGAATAAGATCTGAATGAAACTAACTTTTTAACTTTGCTACAGTAAATAAAATCTCAACGCTTTCCTCAACTAGAGCTATTTTTGTACAATTCGGGAACAGGCGTTGAGATTTTGGCTTGTATTTAATTAATTCTGTGTGAAATCTTGCGTGCAGTCTTTAATTTATCGTGAGAGGTTCCGTTCACAATTGCTGTATTCTAGCGAAATGTTCACAAAGGTATTATTGGTTACGTCAAGAAATAGTTTCCCCCGACTGTTTTCGCCTTGACATTTCTAATGCGTCATTTGTGGAACGTTGCCGTTTGTTTTAAAAAAGCTCATAGCTAGGTACTGCCAACCAATTTTTCCATGACCAATCGTTATGAATATGTATTGCCTGTTTTACAATAGTAACGAATCTACGTTCTCAGAAGAAAGAATCTGACTTCCAATGGGGAATTCAAGCGAGATTTGTCAAGCTTGCCTATTAAGCCGTACTTTAAACATGTAGGTGTAGGGCCAAAATGCACCAAAGCCACATGAACAACTTTATAACATAGGCCTAAGAGAATACATTTACAAATTTCACCACCCGTAATTTGCATTGCTTTCGTCAGAGTCACATTAGTTGCATTATCGTATATTAGGCCTATAGTAGTGTCATTTGAATATTTGCCAAGAAAGTGTGATAACATTTTCGGACTAACTGAAGACCGGGATACCACTCATCAACTTTGACCTACTACACCATCATGTCAAAAAACCCATTTACAGGATAATATCTTAATATTTATGTATTCTAGATAATAAATCGTGGCTATTCTTGTAAATTACATATTACAACAGAATATAGGCCTACCATTGATTACAGGTATCAAACCAAAAATTCGTACATTGGACACTCACTTGCTGCGATAAAAACCCTCTCTGTTAACCTATACCTCACTTTCACAGTGAAACTATAGCTCACGTTTTAAACACAAAATCTTTATCTATAATCTATGTTCTTGTAAACAAACTATCGTCTTTGACTCAGCCGGCACATAATTACTCAAGCCACCTACAACATGCACTCACATGATAACACCTCAATGCCACACATCAAAGCCAATGGGCGGTATCCCAATCTTCAGATCAGGCACATTTTCTATTATGAGAAAACCTGATGAAGGTTTTGTGGCTGCTGATATGCCTTCTTAGATTCAGAAAATTGTTACTCAAGTCACTTAGCCTATGTTATTGGGGAGAGCTCTAAAAATAGTGTATTTCTGAACACTTTATTGAAGGAAGGAGCAACTGAATAGAAATTGTTTTATTTTTATGTCAGTAATTGACCATCTTTTCCTTAGTCAAAGGATTGGAAGAAGCACCATTTTTTTATACAAAATTATTAATTACACAGTGTTTCTTGAACCATTTAAAATCTCTAAAATATGAATGGAATTACAATTATTTACGGTAAAAATGAGTTAACATAACCAAGCTATTCAATCACAAAATAATGCATAATTTACATGTAGACTTATTTTTGTCATGCCAATGCTTCTACTTTGAACGACAGCTTTGTCAAAGGGGGCAGGAGTGGGTAGAGATTCAGACTACCCAGTTGTTGTTGGGTTGGGAAACTGTTTCTACAAGGTTGACAAATCATGTATGATGGATAGCATGAGGATGCATAAGGGAATGGAACTCACTGCATTAAAAGAACATAATACCTTACCCATCCATAGGACATTTAGCTTTCCAGGAGGGGAATACCAAGGGGAAAGCAACCATGAGAAAAAGTTGAAAAGTTTGTGAAAAAGTTACACTCCACAATTGAATATCAGAAATTTGAATGTGGTTTGTGAAGTTAGAAAATCTGGACTCAAACTAGGTACAATAGGATTCAGTGGGACTGGAAGGGAACAAAATCACAGAATTTATAGGTTATATGAGCAGCAGCAAAAAATTCTACAATTGAAGCAGAATTCATGCAGGAACAGCATTAATTATTTACTTCGTGGTTGGCACAAAAAAGTAATCATTTATTATGATTAAATGAGGTCCATTTACATTACATAAAACAGCTGTTACTTTCTGAAATCTGATTGGCTGTTACCACCTGTGCTGTGATTGGTCGTCTGCAGCCACTGGCAACATCTGAACACTCGACACTACAACGTAACGCAAATTGTAAAATTTTACCTTTTCCTTTCGTTATGAATATATCCTCACTTTTTGCAATACAAACTGATCAAGTCACATTCACCCATCCACCTACTGATCACCATAAAAAACACTCTAACCACATGGCTCTTTGTGTGTAATGGCAATTGGTGGCAGAGCACTGTGGCAAAGGAATGTTTCTTTCTTCTTTGGGGGTAATTCCGTTTAGTATGTTCCTACCCATGATTTCATGGGTCAAGACAAACGGGTGGAATCAGGACCTTCAGTATTATTTTCACCAGAATCAACAGTAAAGTGATTCCAACAACAATAGTTGAAGAAATGCTGTTGTTACAGTTTGAACATAAGTTTGAGACTGAATCACTTCGTACCCACTGATATAAAACCTCTTTAGTCAGTGAGTCGCTTGTAAATGTTTAGGAGACATCCTGGTGAGTATAAATCCTCACACCAGACCTTAAATATTACATGGGGCATTATTCACCATAGCCATCTCCTTGAATTTGTGACTAAGCTGGAACATTGCCATGATCCGGTGTGTCCAGAGAGGTCCAGAGGACAATTGTGTTGTCACTGGCACTTTCATTCTGCCTGTAGAAGGGTAAACTTTCTGGAAGTCACAGTAACGATCTACAGCTTTAGCCCTGGGTCCCAGCTCGTATGTGCTAATTTTGCTGTCTCTTCTTTTTGTCCACGTGTCCCTCTTTACGGTGATTGATTTTGATTTGATTTTTCCAGAGAAGCCAAAACAGTCTTGGTCCAACCCGCCACTGCCCGCACCGAAACTAAGTTTATTGTGCGGTATTGCTTCCTGTATATCTAGTAAAGCCAACCAATGTCCTTGAACAGTGCAAGGAGTCCCTTTACCAGTTCTTTATTAGACACAATTTCTTTGGGTCTGGTTGTCCCAAATGTTCTGTGCCTTTTACTCTCCAATGCAATGCATTCGAAGATTAGATGTGATACAGTTTCATCACCATCATCACGGATCCTACATTTAGGGTCCTCTTCTGTTATTCCCATAGTATGTGGGTGTTTTTTTTTTAAATTCCCATGGCCTGTCAGCAATCCAACCATGAGTCTAATCTCTCTCCTGTTCAGACCCAGGATTGCAGAGCTTCTTTTAAAACATGGCTTTGGCATCATTACCTTGCTATGTTTTTGTTGATGGACTTTGGTCCAATATTCTGAGCCAGTTACGTACCTCCAATTTGATCATTGGCTTGGTGATTGTCAAGACAGGTTCCGGTCCAATAAATGGAGACTCTGCCCCCATCCTGGCTAATCTGTCGGCATGTTCGTTGCCACTGATCCCCTAGTGGCCAGGGACCCACAATAGGTTTACTCTATTGCTTTCCCCTAGCTCCTCCAGAACCCTGTGACATTCTGCAACTATTTTAGACCTTGTTGCAGGAGCTGCCAGTGATCTCAGGGCTGCCTGGCTGTCTGAATAGATATAGATGCTACGGTCTTTGAAGCACCTACGCAAATTCTCCTCCACACACGCCCTGATGGCAGTGATTTCGGCCTGGAATACTGAGGCCAGTTTCCCTAGAGAGATGACGCCCTCCAGTCTTGGCTGAACCCCATATACCCTGGCCCCTCTTTACGGTGACTATGGCTGCTGTCTCCAGGTGACAAACACTTTCACTCCACTGCCCATGAGTGTGAACTGTCCTACACCACATGCTTGTTGTTTGCTGGATTGTCCAATTTATAAAAAACATAAAGAAAATTCAGAAATTTAAAACTCTCAACTGTCTGTCCTACTCTGAGGCCCAACAAAAATTTGACTGTCCACCATCCACCTTTGCTTTTGTTTTGACCTATCCTCATTCTCAGCTGGGGAAGAAACCCTCATCTTCAACTACTGCCAAGGATTGACACCCTGCCAGAATACTTCTTGCTGGTGTTCTCATATAATGAAAAGTGTGCTACTTCAGTTGGACACTGGATCCACACAAAGTGAGCCTCAAGGACACTGTTTCTCTTTTGGAGCTGATATCACTATGACCTGTACTCTCCCTAACCATGTCTCGTGTTGCCCAGTAAAGGAGATGTTAAGAGTGTGAGCTTAATTCTCAGGATGAGGCCCGCCTGACATTTTAGTGGTAGCTCTGCCTCCAGTGGCAGACTAATTCGTTGAACCCCTCTCGCATACCCTCCTCACACTTCATTTCGCTTTGTATAAGTTTTGTTTGTCTGCAAAGCTTTGGCTATGTCTATTGCTGCAGTGAAGTTCCCTTTGCTTCTGTAGCAGTTTTCTAACTCAGTTGTTGTAACATGGTGGCTCCTTTCCATATCTTACAATCTTGCTTGGTACATACTCATCTAATACATATTGTACAAATGGTTTTGAACTTTGTCCACTGTTTCTCAACACTATCTGTACTTGAGATAAAACTTCTGTGTTGAGCCATCAATTACTCATAAATCTGCTTTTTGTCACTTTTGTTAAACAGAAAAATCTTCCTACATTTTTTAATATTTATATTTACGACCAGAATCATTGATGCTGTAACTGCTTTATGATTGTTAATTCCCTGTTCTGCGTTAACTGTTTCCAATAGTTTGGGTCTGTTTGTCACCAGAAGGTCTAATACATTATCTCCATGAGTTGGTTCTCTGCTTAAGGTAGTTTTCAGGTAATATACTTAAACCAATTTCACTGGATTCTTTGTCCTTGCCACCCATTATAAACTTTTGAGTCTCCCAGTCTATATCCAGTAAATTAAAATCTCCTCCCAAAACTATAACATGATTGGGAAATCTACTCAATTTTCCAAACTTTCCTACAGGTGTTCTGCCACAACAGCTCCTGAGCCAGGGGGCCTATAGAAACATCCAATTACCATGTTCAAGCCTGCTTTACCAGTGACCTTCACCTGAATTATTTCACATTTTGGATCTCCTCCTATTTCTTTCAGTACTATTGCACTTTTTATCACTATAAATACACCTCCCCCTTCACTGTCCAGCCTGTCTCTGCAGTATACATTCCAATCTGCGTTTAGAATCTCATTACTGTTTACATCTGGTTTCAGCCAACTTTCCGTCCCTAGTACTACATGGGCATCGTCACCATTTATTAATGAGAGCAGGTCTGGGACCTTTCTATAGAGGCTCCTGCTACATTGATAGTATCATTCCCTGTTGTGTTTTGTCTACTGCTACTTCGTCATGGCTCAGGAGATGTCTTTTCTGCCTAGGAAGGGAATTCTCTAACTTAAAAAAGACCACATGTGCACTCCACAGTACTCTGCTACCCTTGTAGCCGCTTCCTGCATGTAGTGCCCTCCTGACCTCATCAGGGGGAACCCTACATTTCTCTGCCCGTTAGCGGAGGTCGAGAAATTTGCGTCCCAGATCTCCACAGAATCATCTGAACCTCTGGTTTAAGCCTTCCACTCGCCACTCAGCTCCAAACCAGAGGACCGTGATCGGTTCGGGAAGGACACTACAAATAGTTACCTCAGGTTCCAACTCTCGAACGAGGCTTTCAGCCTTCACCAACTTTGCCAACCGCCTGTATGAACTGAGGATGATCTCTGAACCCAGACGGCTAGAGTCATTGGTGCCGAACATGAGCAACAATTTGCAATCGGATGCAACCAGTGCTCTCTATCACTGCCAGACAGGCCTCCTCCACATCTCGGATGAGACCCCCCAGCAAGCAGAGTGCACACTGGCCTTGTTCCCCGACCTTTCTGCTATTTCCCTAAGCGGCTCCATCGCCTGCCTAACTTTGGCGCTCCAAATCACTAATAATCCACTCCCCCCTGTGCGCCTGCTCGGACCCTGCTGAAGGAGCGGCCACATGTCTACTCACAGGCAGAGCAGGCAATGCTGCACGGCCATCCTCCACATTGACCTTCCGCCTCGAGTGACACGAACGCCATTGAAACCGCCACACCCCTTGCAGAGAGGGGGGACCGACCACGTCCGGCACACGTGAAGATGTCCCGACAGCAGGGGCCGTGGGTGAAGCATGTAACACCTGTGGTGTCCCATGCGACGCACCTAGGGTTGCCAGATCTCCGGGCGCCGCCCGGAGTGCCCGGGTATGAAATGAATTCTCTGGGTCTACGGGCCAATGACTCTGATCTCCAGGCTTGAATGTTAACCTTCATCTTAACGTTTTTTTTTTTTTTTTACGACGAGTTGTAAGTACTATGCTCATGTAGCTAACTAAGGACGAACACAACATCCATGCCCTAAAGGGGGGATTCGAACCTCTGGCGGGAGCAGCCTCGCGCACCGTGTCAAGACACCTCAGTGCGCTCGGCCATTCCCGGCCGGCTCCTCTCTAGTAATTATCAATAACTTTATATAAATGTCAATTTCTTATTCCAACAAAACGCTACTTTTCTATTCTTCCTCTGAAAACTTTTCATTGTTGCGTCGGTAGTAATCGGCTAGCACATTATTAAGCAAACACTGTTGCGGCAATGTGTCAACTGGCGACATCTATTATTTGTGTTCGTTTGTTCATCGTTTGTTATCAGTTTACTGGCAATTTTTGGAATATTCGGATCGTGTGTGATCAGACAAGCTTACATTAACTCAGATTAGTGAGTAATAACAGTGAAATGAAGAGACGATGTCTTAAGTTCGTTCCGTGAGGAATGGTTGCAGGAAGAAAATTATAAAGAGTGGCTACAAAAAGTCGATACTGATGAGTGTACGTGTAAGTGCAGAATATGCAATATCTCATTTACTGTTAAGTACGACGGAGTGAAAGCTGTGAATAAACATTTACAATCAGAAGACACAAAGCGAATACTACCACACAAAAGAAGAATCAGTCGCTTCTTAAATTCTTGCCGAAACAATTTTCTGCAGAAGACAACAAAGTCACTGCAACGGAATTAACTTTGACTTACCATGGTGTGAAACACCACCATTCTTACAATTCTCAATATTGTGGTAATAAGCTATATCCCTATGTTTTTAGAGATTCCTCAGTGGCAACGAAAGTAAGATACGGCCGAACAAAAAGCGAGGCATTAGTAAAAAATGTGCTTCTGCCTTATGCTAAAGAGAAGCTACTAAGCGAATTAAAGCAAAATGTCCCGTTTTCATTAGGCATTTTTTTTTTTCCTTTTAGAATTCACGTGTAATCCTGGTTGGGGGGGGGGGGGGGGGGCACGTCTGGTCTCCGGGCCTGCCTCCAGTTCAATCTGGCAACCCTAGACGCACCAGAGCCCCCACTGCCACAACACTCCACGGCCAACAGGACGCTCAGCTGCTCACGAACAGCAGCCAGCTCCTCCTGCATCCGTAAGCAGCAGTCGCACATCCTATCCGTCCTAACAAATCAACAATTGCCTGTAGAAAGTATCAACTTGTTACTAGTGTCAGTTTATAAAAATATAACACTGTTCAGTAAACAAATAAGTCAAAATAGTTCGCTTCTACTTAGCTGGAACTCTGCTGGTGCTGCTGGCTCTGTGGCTGACACCCACTGATGTAACTATTGCCAACTACACTTAAAAACAATAACAAAATGCTGTCGCGATATAGGCGGTGCAAATACACAGTTAATAAACTAAAAGCTTTTAAAAACGGAAGAGTGGGCCTGCTAAAAACAAGGACTAGTGCAAGTTTTATAAAAATTTAACACTGCTCAGCAAACAAATAAGTCAAAATATGTGAGAAAAAACCTCTTAAAAACAGAAGAAATAACAAAACTGAAAAAATTGACTGGCAGTGAAATTTCACACAAATTAAATTATGATACTTAGCGCTCTGAACATGTGACAGTGGCGGCAGCTGACACTGGATTCCTAGTTTAGTACCTAATAAATATGGTTTTGCCATTTAATATTGAAATTAAATATCTTTTATTTCACATCTTGCAAATTGTTTTATAAAGCCACCCACCCCCCTCTCAGGCTGGCCAAAACTACTCATTTTTCACCCCCCCCCCCCCCCCCCCCAGAAATGTCAGTGACGCAGTTTTAATCATGACACCTCCCTCCGCCCTTGTGGACACCTCTGTGCTGCGTTGTTTACCAATTGAATAGTTTCTGAAATATGTGGTAGTTCAACAAAAAAAGTAGTCCACTTTGTTGAAGCTTCCTAGCAGATTAAAATTGTGTGCCAGAACCGGGACTCGAACCTGGGACTTTTGCCTTTCGCGGGCAAGCACACTACTGACTGTGCTATCCCGACACGACTCACAATGCCACCTCACAACTCTACCTCCGCCAATACCTCACCTCCTACTTTCCAAACTTCACAGAAGTTCTCCTGCAAAAGTTGCAAGACTAGCACTCCTGGAAGAAAGGATATGGTGGAGACATGGCTTAGCCACAGCCTAGGGGATGTTTCCAGAATGAAACTTTCACCCTGCAGCGGAGTGTACGCTGATATGAAACTTCCTGGCGGATTAAAATTGTGTGCCGGAACCGGGACTCGAACCTGGGACCTTTGCCTTTCGCGGGCAAGCGCACTACCGAGACTCGAATCCCGGTTCCGGTACACAATTTTAATCTGCCAGGAAGTTTCATATCAGTGCACACTCCGCTGCAAAGTGAAACTTTCATTCTAGTCCACTTTGTTTATTTTCATTCATTTATGACATATGGTGTTAGTTTTGGAGTAACTCATCTGGTTCAAAAAGGGTGTTTATTGCACAGAAATGGGCGGTTCGAGCAATACGTGGTGTAATCTCACATACTTCTTGTCGACCTCTGTTTAATAGTCTGAGAATTCCGACAGTGGCCTCTCAATACATATTGTGTTTAATGTTGTTAATAATATTTGGCTATTCCCAAGAGTCAGTAGCTTTCACTCAGTTAATACTAAACAGAAATCTAATCTGCAATTGGATCACACCTCCTCGACCCTCGTGCACAAAGGTGTGCAGTATTCTGCCGCATCCATTTCTAATAAACTGCCACGAGAAATCAAAATGCTTAGTAGTAATCCTCAGACTTTAAGGCTAAACTGAAAGGTTTGCCCATGGCTCACTCTTTCTATTCAGTCAAGAAATTCTTGGAAAAATTAAAAAATTAAGCTAATTTCTGTGTAGGTTCTTCTTACTTATACTAGACCTGGCCTGTAAATAGGATTGTTGTGTATTTCACTTTATCTGTTACTACTCTTTTGACTTCTTCGATGACATCAATTTGGTCCTGCAGAACATGATAAATATAAATACGAGGGTTGGAACTTAAATAGTGGCAATACTGCGGTGGAGACACAATGCAATGGAATCTACTGTTGTTGCTGATAGCAAACATTGTTGACATACCTACCTTATGTCCAAGCAAATGGACTTACCCGTCCCACATCACCAGCGTGTGCACAGACAGTCAAAGGAAACACAGTAGCTTGTGAGCCAGTGGTCTAACGTAATGGTATCATTGGTGCTGTAGTTGTTGTGGTCTGCAGATTGGTTTGATGCAGCTCTCCACGCTACCCTGTCCTGTGCAAGCCTCTTCATCTGAGAATACGTACGGATATTTACACCCCTTTGAATCTGCTTACTGTATTCGTCCCTCGGTCTCCCTCTACGATTTTTACCCCCTACACTTCCTTCTAATGCTAAGTTGACGATTCCTTGTTGTCTCAGAATACGTCCCAGCAACCTATCCCTTCTCTTGGTCAATTCTATTGAGCACCTTCTCATTACGTATGTGACCTACCCATCTAATCTTCATTATTTATATGTAGGACCACATTTCAGAAGCTTCTATCATCTTTTTGTCTGACAACATATTGTCCCCGTTTCACTCCCATACAATGCTACATTTCAGATAAATGCTCTCAGAAATGACTTCCTGACACTTAAATTAATATTGGATGTCAACAAATTTCGCTTCTTCAGAAACGCTTTTTTTTTTCCCATAGCCATTCTGCATTTTATACCTTATCTACTTTGGCCATCAAAAGCTATCTTGCTACCCAAATAAAACTCGTCTAATTCCCTCAGTATCACCTGATTTTCTGACACTACATTTCTTTGCCCTCGTTCTACTCTTGTTAATGTTCATCTTATATCTTCCTTTCAAGACACTGTCCATTCCATTTAATTGCTCTTTCAGGTCCTTTGCTGTCTATGAGAGAATTACTATCTCGTCAGCAAACTGCAAACTTTTTATTCCTTCTCCCTGGACTTTTAATCCCCTTTCCAAATATCTCCCTGCAGTCCTTCACAGCTTGCTCATTGTACAGATTGAACAACATTGGGGAAAGGCTACAAGCTTGTCTTGCTCTCTTCCCAACCACTGCGACCCTTTTATGCCCCTTGACTCTAATAATTGCAGTGTGGTTTTTGTACAAGTTTAATATAACTCTTCTCTCCCTATATTTTACCCCCTGCTACCTTCAGAATCTGAAAAAGTGTTTTCCAGTTAACATTGTCAAAAGGTTTCTACAGATCAACAAATACTAAACATGTAGGTGCCCCTTTCCTTAATCTATCTTCCGACATAAGTCCTAATGAAAGTATTGTGTCACGTGTTCCTATGTTTCTCCTAAATCCAAATTGATCTTCCCCAAGGTCAGATTCCTCCAGTTTTTCCATTCTTCTGTAAATAATTCGTGTTAGTATTTTGCAACCATGACTTATTAAACTAATAGTTCTGTGATTTTCACATTTTTCTGCATTTGCTTTCTTAGGATTTGGAATCACTATATGTTTCTTGAAGTCTGAGGGTATTTCCCTTGTTTCAAACATCTTGAATACTAGGTTGAGCAACTTCTTCATGACTGGCTCACGTAACGATAATAGCAGTTCAGATGGAACATCATCTACTCCACGGGCCTTGTTTCTACTCTACTCTTTTAGTGCTCTGTCAAATTCTTCTATCTCATCTTCCTCTACGGTGTCACTACAGTCTAACATAACACTCACGACACTCCTACAGATTTTTGTTATACTCAGCGAGAGCAGTGCTCCAAGTGGTCGGAAAGCTACATTTCAGAATACGATATTGGGTGCATACAAATAGCATCGTTTATATTAATTTCAAAGACTGAGGAACGTTAACGTTTACTCATTACAGTTCCAGTTAAATCAGTGAGTGTGGAACGTAGGAAACATGTATAGAATGCGGTAACTACAGTATTTAATATACCAAATTAGCCACCACAGCTATAGACGTGGCAATAAAATGGAAAAAGTAATGCATCTGTTTTCCAACAAAGAAGAACCCAATTTCACAATTGTTGCTACAGCTGAACCACAAGTGGCAAGAACAATAATAAATGTCTTCTTAAGCTAATGTAATTACACTAAGAAGAATGTGTGCATATAAAAAAGATGAATGAAGTGTAAAAATGTGGAAATTATTAGACTTTACATTGAATTGATACACATAAAAAAAAAAAAACGGCTTCCCATTGTAAGATCAGACCATAATATAAATATATGTTTATCCTATATTTATATTTTATTTCCAGCAGAATAATCTGCAAATATAAACATATTCGTAAGTATTTGTTCATGATGAAGATGTTCTTTATACCACTAAATCAGTTAAATTCGGCTGTTTTTACATTAATTTCTGTATTATGCATTTCTCTTGATGTTTTACTAATGCTTGTAATGCAAAAAGTATAGTAACTGTTTCGTTAATTACATACAAAAATAATTATAAACAAATGTCACTCCCTCGGCGGTTCGCCCACCACTAGGAGTGCCAGTGTCGCTGCAGCTGTCAGTTGGTAACAACTTTCACAGCAGTGAGTGTTGTGATTGATATGTTAGACTGTGCTGTCACTATGTTTTCGAAACAGGAACGACAGAGTCGGATCGAGATTGATTGTGCCGTAGGTCATACAGCACAACATTGTCATCAAGGTCTTTGAGAGGCAGCGACACTTTCTGTGCAACCCACCTATCATTTTCCACGATAGTGCGATGGGTGCATACAGTGGAAGCTGTGGTTGCTCTGGTTCACGGAACTGGGAAGTACTGTACCATCCATCTTACTCCTTGGACTAGTGACTTTTATTTGATTCTGAAGATGAAGGAACCACCTCATGGCTTTCACTTCAAAACTGTTCCAGAGTTTTGACAGACAGCCGATTGCTCCAATCACACCGTTGACAGAACGGGCTCTGCTAACGGTATACAACGCTTTCCGCATCACTGGTAACTGATTATACATGATGTGGTGACTACTTTGAAGGACAGGTGCAAACATGTAACACTTTTGTATCGGTTGTGAATAAATAGTTGCTCACACCCGAACTACCAGAACCGAATATAGGCGACCGCACCTGCCTGAGCAACCAAGTGTACTCTCGCCTTCGCCAGTGATACTTTCGCTTGCAGGAAGGCTAGTTATTGACGTGCCAAATTTAGTGCTACGAGGACTTCAATAGTGAGCTACCACTTCTGGCTCTAGATTCCTGGGGCATTTCTACGAGATTGGCGTGCCATACCAGGGAAGACCTACCGACGTATTACTTGTCTAAACTGTGCGATTGTGAAAGTGCTGTGTAAATAAATTGTTGGAAGCTTGGATTTTGCTTTTATTGTGTTATAATGATTCCAGCAAACGAACTCTCGCCGCGCAGTAGTGGCTGTGTGCTCTAAGGTGACTTGTCGTGGAGTGTGCGTCTGCTCCCTGTCGGAGGTTCGAGTCCTCCCTCGGGCACGGTTGTGTTTGTCACCCTTAGCAAAATATAGGCTAGTTTAAGTAGTTTACGAGTCTAGAGACTAATGACCACTTTAGTTTGGTCCCGTAGCTTTACAAACGTTTGGATGTACTCGTACTGCCTACAGACTAGCCAAATTTGCTGCCAGCATACTGACTCTCGAGGTCAGTATTCTAGAAGCAGGCATTTGGTCGGTATTACAACATCGAGATGAAGAGATCTGGGACACAGATTGGTACTCCTTGACTCTTCATAATTTAAAACTGATTATGACTTTCATTGTTCTGTCAGTGGCATAGTCCCCCTGATATTACTCCTCCGCAACCCCCTATCCACTGCTAAGACTGATGCTCATCTGATGTTAAGCCTGTTCTTCAAAGTCATTCTTGACCAAATCTAAGTACCTTCTCCTCGCTTTGCTTCAACTCGCCCTCTACTGCCAAACCCGTGAGTCTTTTAAGTAGCATTTTTTGTATCGTGCGTGCTTCATCTATTTTGTTCATTTCCAGTTTTTCTTGGACTGACTTTGCCAAATGTATTACAAGTGATTAAGCAGACCACAAGAGCTTTTGGAGGTTCTCTTTGTGAACCTCCTATAAACTGCATCAGCCTTTCCGGTTCCGCACCGAGCCCAGTCGGCCGACTCGCAGACACCTTTCCTGTCACGAGGACCTGCCCCTCTCTTGTCGTCGTTCCTGTTCGGCGGTGATCCACATTTTGCTGGACTGTTCCAACATAGCTGCCCTGCAGTAGACTTTTTTAATCTTCCTGCCCACTACACTCGATGTCGGAGGGTGACGACTTGGCGGCTGATGTAGGAGGTCCTTAGCACTCCCTCAGTGCTAGTGCCCCAGCCTTACAGTTCAGTAGACGTTGCCTCCGATACCACAACTGGGCTGTGTCTGTCTGGGCTTGGTGGCCTGCCTAAGCTTCAATGGCCCAGTTGTTACGTCTTTCCTGGGTATTTTCGGGTGCTAAGTGGCAGGGGATGTCACCTCATTATATCTGTGCTCGGCTAAAGTGGGCATTTTGGTCTGGGCAAGTTGTCGTATCCTAACACAGGAAGAAGGAAAAGGGGTTGACGGTTAGTCTGCTAGTCTCGAGCGGAAAGGAGTCACTACAGAAAGACAAGTAATAGGCATCTAGGGCCAGGGTATACGGGGTGCAGCCAAGACTGGAGGGCGTCATCTCTCTAGGGAAACTGGCCTCAGTATTCCAGGCCGAAATCACTGCCATCGGGGCATGTGTGGAGGAGAATTTACGTAGGTGCTACAAAGATCGTAGCATCTATATCTATTCAGACAGCCAGGCACCCCTGAGATCACTGGCAGCTCCTGCAACAAGGTCTAAAATTGCTGCAGAATGTCACAGGGTTCTGGTGGTGCTAGGGGAAAGCAATAGAGTAAACCTATTGTGGGTCCCTGGCCACTTGGGGATCAGTGGCAACGAACATGCCGACAGATAAGCCAGGATGGGGGCAGAGACTCCATTTATTGGACCGGAACCTGTCCTGACAATCACCAAGGCAATGATCAAATTGGAGCTACGTAACTGGCTCAGAAGACAGCACATAGAATATTGGACCAAAGTCCATCAACAAAAACCGCAATGATCGTGTAGGCGAAGAGCAAAGCCTGAACTATCATTGCATGTCGGTTTGAAGCATACCAGAAGATTGATGTCAGGGTAAGAAAGTAAAATCCGAACCCGCACAATTGTGAGGTTTGGGCGGAAAGGCAAAATAAGTTTGCTAACATTGTTCATTTTGATATGTGCTGTTGACTACAGAAAAATTATTAAAACTTTCAAATTAACATTTATGCAAATGAAATGATGCATTCTTTGTTTACATATCTGAAAGTGATTATCTGAGATTAAATCAGCTGAATACAAATATATAGGTTTGAATTATTACTATTGGTTAAAATATTAATTAACTATTTTTGTAAATGAATTTCGTGTTTGAACATCATTAATGATACAATTGGGTTTCCATAACATTGCATAATTGTCCTGATTCAAGTAATTTGTAATATTTGATGAATAATCAGAATGCCAATGCTTTATATACCGGATTCTGGAATGCTTTCTTTTAAAATAATAACTGCACAGATTTCATGAACAGATCAGTAATTATGTTTTCTCTTAAGTTCGCAGATGCCATATAATTCCCAAGAATGTCCAAAATTATGAATGGAAAGGCATGCAAAGTATTGCAAGTCTCGCTATAAGTACTGTGTCGAAAGAAAGTAGATAGTAAAAGAATTAGGGTATTGGGTACCAAAATAGACAGGAGGTATCGGGTTCAAAATAAACACAGTTATCGAGTAATAAAATAGCGTTCGGTATCGAGTAGTAGAATAAAGGCTTGCTCTAGCCGTTACGTTACAATGTACCAAGCCCTTGATTTAATTAAAAATACTAATCTTTAGAAATATTATAGAGGAGAAATTCCTAGCAGGAAAAATATATATAAAAAAATAGATGATGATTACTTACCAGGCGAAGGAGCATAGGAAGTGATAGCAGCACAAATAAATTAATAAATCCACACACACACAAACGCTAGCTTTCGCAGCCTTCTTCAGGCAGAAGGGAAGGAGAGGGAAAAGGAAATGATGAGGGTTTTAAGGGAGTGGGTAAGGAGTCATTCCAATCACGGGACAGGAAAGACTTACCTTGGGGGGAAAAAAAGGAGGGTAAACAAATGCACACACACCCACACATTCACACAGACACAAGTACACCTAGGCAGACATACCACTACAGTATGTCTGCCTAGGTGTGCTTGCGTTTGTGTATATGTGTGGGTGTGTACATATTTGTTTACCCTCCTTTTTTTCCCCCAAGGTAAGTCTTTCCTGTCCTGCGATTGGAATGACTCCTTACCAACTCCCTTAAAACCCTCATCATTTCCTTTTCCCTCTCCTTCCCTTCTGCCTGAAGAAGCAGCTAGGCTGCGAAAGCCAGCGTTTGTGTTGTGTGAATTTATTAATTTATTTGTGCTACTATCACTTCTTAATATTTAGAAACATTGATTATTTACAATAGAAAGTGCTTTGTGCTTAAAAATAGGTATTTAACAAATTTTTCATTGGAAAAAACTTGGCACACACAAATAAACAACTGACTCGTGCTCATCATGGACATTTTATATTGGTATGACGACTGTCTGTCAGGATAACTGGCCACTGCCAAACTGTAGCAAAAAGCAAGGTGGACCGCCCTGTGGCACAGCATGCGACTGAAGACAGCACTCCGGATTTTGACGGCTGCTTCGCTGACCAAGGCACCGGATCCTCCCCTCCACCACCATCTCTTCTGAACTGTGCAGATGGGAGTTGTCCCTTCAACACATTCTGCGGTCCCACAACCATTTCAAGGTGGTTCAGCTATGCTTATGATATGGCTCTAGCTATCCAAAGGAAGCAGTTTGAAGAAACTCAAAACATCCTCACAACTGACCTAAACAAAATGCACGAATATTTCACCAAATGGAGGCTAATACCAAATCCTACCAAGACTGAGGTCGGCTGTTTTCATTTGAACAACAGATTGGCAGGATACAAGCTGAAGGTGCATAGGAATATCAGTCAACTGCAATGTCAGCCACAGCCAAACTACCTGGCGGTTACTCTGGATAGGACCTTATCTTTCAGAAGACACTTGGATATGTATCACAGAACAATCTCATTCAGAGGCTCTGCAACACTAACTGGGGAGCATCAGCAGACACAATAAGAACTTCTGCACTCACCTTAGAGTACTCTGTAGCCGAGTACTGTGCACCAGTATGGTTAACCATCAAGCATGTTAAGAAGGTGGACACCCAGCTCAATGCAGCTATGAGAACCATAACTGGATGCATACAGACTACCCCACTATATTGGCTTCCAACGCTTAGTCATATAGCTCCACCCTCCCTGCGAAGACAGGAAGTACAAAAATTTAGTTGTGTGTGGAGATTTCAACGTTAATTGTGTAAGTGATAGCTCAAGAAAAAGTCAACTGTTATATCTATTTGATTCCTGTAATCTGAGGCAAACAGTATTTTTTCCAACGGGAGTTCAAGGCAGTAGCAGTTCTACCATTGACAATATTTTTCTTCATTCTTCATTATTAGAGGGGCACTCTGTCAGCAGAATAGTAAATGGCCTATCGGACCAGGATGCCCAAATTTTAATTCTAAAAAGTATTTGTTCTCAAACAAATGTTAAACATAATTATCAACTACTTAGAAATGATAATCCAGTTTGCAATTGAGACCTTTTTAAGCCTGATTAAGGAGCAAGAATGGCAGGATGTTTATAGTGCTGATAATGCAGATGATAAATATAATACTTTCCTGAACACATTTCTCACGCTGTTTGAAAGTTGTTTTTCGCTAGAATGCTCAAAACGGGGTACTTTCAGTAACAGGCAGCCAGGGTGACTGACAAAGGGGATAAGAGTATCATGTAGAACAAAGCGGGGATTGTATCAAAATGATAGAAGCAGTCAGAATGAAGATGCAGTAGCTCCTTAAAAATTGTACTGTAAGGTTCTGAAAAAAATGGCATTAAGAAGGAAAAAAGTATGTGGTATGCAAAAAGAACAGCAAACTCCCGGATAAAATTAAAACCATCTGGTCAGTCGTGAAGGAAGTGTCTAGTCAGCAGCAGAAGATAGAACATATGGACTGTGTTATGCATCAGAAGACCAAGCGCCATTACTTTATATTTCTGATGTGAGTGCAATTACTGCTGTTTAGTAGTTATGTACAGTGAGATTTCACTACTAAGTGAAAGTACACTAACCCATCTTTTGTAAAAAAGTCGAGAAACATTCATAAATAGATATATTTTAAGAACATGTAAAATTTAGGTCGCATTATGTCAGTTATGACATATGGCGCTTGGACTAGAGATGCGTAATACCGTCCATATAATGTCAGTGTTTCTTTTACCGACAAGTTAGATATATGTGCTGTATTCAACAATCGCTTTCTGAATATAGTAGGTGAACTAAATAAAACCCTAGTTTCTACAAGTAATCATATAACATTTTTAGAAAATGCCTTTCCGAGGCTGTTACCTGAAATGGTCTTACATGATACTTCCATAGGGGAGATTGAGTCAATAATTAAATCACTAAAGACTAAGGACTCTTGTGGATATGATGGGGTATCTAGCAGAATTCTAAAGTACTGTTCTCCATATGTTAGCGCAGTAGTAAGCCATATTTGTAATTTTTCCTTTCAGAATGGTCAGTTTCCTGACAGATTAAAGTATTCACTAGTGAAACCACTTTATAAAAAAGGAGAATGGGATAATGTAGACAACTATAGACCTTTTTCTAAAGTTATTGAAAAGGCTGTATATTCAAGATTAATTTATCATTTCAGTGCACATAATTTGTTGTCAAATGTACAGTTTGGTTTTAGAAGTGGTTTAACAACTGAAAATGCTATATTTTTGTTCCTCTGTGAGGCACTTGATGGGTTAAATAAAAGACTAAGAACATTAGCCGTCTTCTTTGATTTAAAAAAGGCATTTGATCATGTTAATCACAAAATATTGTTGCAGAAGTTGGAACATTGTGGAATACGAGGAGTAACTCATAACTGGTTCACCTCTTACTTTAATAATAGACAACAAAAGGTAATTCTCCGCAGTGTTGAAAATGGCTACGATGTACAATCACAATGAGGCACAGTTAAGTGTGGGGTGCCCCAGGGTTCTGTTTTGGGACCATTGCTGTTTCTTATTTATATAAATGATATGCCTTTGAGTATAACAGGTGATTGTAAAATATTTTTGTTTGCTGATGATACCAGCTTGGTAAAGGATGTTGTTCGTAATATTGACACAGTATCAAATAATGCAGTTCAAGAGATAAGTTCATGGCTTGTAGATAACAAAGTGTTAAATCACAGTAAAACTCAGTTTTTACAATTTCTAACACATAATTTGATGGAAGCTGACATATTGATTACACATAATGGGTATGTGATACGTGAGACTGAACAGTTTAAATTTCTAGGTGTTGAGATAGACAGTAAGCTGTCGTGGAAAGCCCATGTTCAGGAGCTTATTCCAAAACTAAATGCTGCTTTATTTACCATTAGAACAATATCTGAAATAAGGGATTTGTCAACATGAAAAGTAGTCTACTATGCTTACTTTCCTCACTTATGACGTACGGCGTTATTTTTTGGGGTAACTCGACTGAAACAAAAAGGATATTTTTGGCTCAGAAACGTGCAGTTCGAGCAATATGTGGTGTAAGTTCACGAACTTCATGTCGACCCCTTTTCAGTAGTCTGGTAATTTTGACACTGGCGTCACAATACGTTTTTTCTTTAATGTTGTTTGTTGTTAATAATATCATCTTATTCCCATGAGTTAGTAGCTTTCACTCCGTGAATACTGGACAGAAGTCGAATCTACATTTGCAGCACACCACCTTGACTCTAGTACAGAAAGGGGTACAGTATTCTGCAGCATCCATTTTCAATAAGCTGCCACAAGAACTAAAGAATCTTAGCACTAACACACGCTTTCAAATCTAAATTGAAGAGTTACCTTATGGCTCACTCCTTTTATTCTGTCGAGGAACTCCTAGAAAAATTAAGCAATTAAGCTAATTTTTTATTTTTTTCACTTAGTCTTAAGAGTGTTGTGTGCATAGGACTACTTAAAAAGTTTCTATTGTGTTAAACTTCATGTATTGACTTGTTCCATGACCATGGAATCTTACTCCTCAATTAGGTCCTGCAGAACAGAAAACCATATTATTATTATTATTGAGGAATATGCAAAAATAATTAATAACCCCCTACTTCCGATCCATGAAGACATCCCAACTTTGGAAAGAACGTGACTCCACTGTAGAAATCCCTCTCTAACACTGGCACAGCAACTGTCAGCTGCCAACTTCTACATCTACATCTACATCTACATAGATACTCTGCAAATCACATTTAAGTGCCTGGTAGAGGGTTCATTAACCACTTTCATAACTTTTCTCTACCGTTCCATTCTCTAATAGCCCGCGGGAAGAAAGAACACCTAAATCGTTCCGTTTTCGATCTGATTTCTCTTATTTTATTGGGATGGTCATGTCTCCCTATGTAGGTGGGTGCTAGCAAAATATTTTCACATTCATAAGTAAAAGTCGGTGATTGAAATTTCGCAAACAGATCACGCCGCAATGAATAACGTCTTTCTTTTAATGATTTCCACCCCCAATTCGTGCAACATTTCCGTGACGCTTTCCACCCCCCCGTAACGTGATAAAACAAAACGAGCTGCCCTTCTCTGAACCTTCTCAATATCTTCCGTCAGTCCCACCTGGTGAGGGTCCCACAAGGGGCAACAGTACTCCAGGAGAGGATGCACAAGTGTGATGTAGGCAGTCTCTTTGGTGGAGCTGGTGCATCTTCGAAGCGTTCTGCCAATGAAACGTAACCTTTGATTCGCCTTCCCCACAATATTTTCTGTGTGTTCTCTCCAGTCAAAGTTGTTCGTAATTGTACCTCCTAGGTATTTGGTAGAATTAACGACCTAAAGGTTTGACTGATTTATCGCGTAATTGAAGTTCAGTGGATTTCTTTTAGTGGTCATGTGTATTACTTAACACTTTTCTTTATTTAGTGTCAATTGCCAATTTTCACACCAAGTAGAAATTTTGTCTAAATCGCTTTGCAGTTGCTTTTGATCCTCTGTTGTCTTCACTAACCGATAAATGACAGCATCATCCGCGAACAGTCTAAGGGAGCTATTCAGATTGTCTCCCAAATCATTTATAAACACGAGGAAGAGTAGGGGACCTATAACGCTTCCCTGTGGAACGCCAGCACAGATAGTAATTGGCATGAGAACTGGACTGATAGCACCTTCACTGACAACCATGAACTGATCTGTCCACCAGAAAAACCTACAGGCTTTGAACTTCCACAACAGCTATGGAAAAGCCTAAACAGAATCAGAACAGGACTTGGACTGTGTGCACACAACTTACACAAGTGGGGCAAGCTTTCCAGCCCTAGCTGTGACCGTAGGGCACCAAATCAAACAATACAGCACATTGGCCACGAGTGCGTGTTAAGAGTCTACCAGGGTAGTCGGGCTGACTTCTTCAATGCCACACCGCCTTGCCTCAAATGGATCGCCAATCGAGACGTCAGAATTTGAAGACCCATGTAACGCATAATACCTGCTGTGATGTTACTTTTTACTGTGTTTATATATTATACTTTATCTGAA
Source organism: Locusta migratoria (assembly GCA_026315105.1). Lineage (NCBI taxonomy): Eukaryota > Metazoa > Arthropoda > Insecta > Orthoptera > Acrididae > Locusta > Locusta migratoria. Next base: position 120,564,704 of record CM048754.1, read on the forward strand.
AATGTATCCTTCACTTAAATATTTTATAGTTTATTTTAATGTGTAATTTCATAATGTAATGAATGTAAACCGTATGTGTAGCACCATACGCTAAATGAATAATGTGCTGTTGTTGTTGTGGTCTTCAGTCCAGAAACTGGTTTGATGCAGCTCTCCACAATACCCTATCCTGAGCAAGCCTCTTCATCTCTGCATAAGAACGGCAACCTACATCTGTCTGAATCTGCTTACTGTATCCATCTCTTAGTCTTCCTCTGCGGTTTTTACCCCACACACTTCCCTCCAACGCTAAATTCACAATTCCTTGATGTCTAAGAATGTGTCCTACCAATCTATCCCTTCTTTTAGTCAAGGTATGCCAGAAATTTCTTTTCTCCCCAATTCTGTTCAGTACCTCCTCATTAGTTACGCGATCCACCCACCTAATCTTCCGCATTCTTCTGTAACACCACATTTCAAAAGCCTCTACCCTCTTTCTGTCCACACTGTTTATTGTCCATGTTTCACTCCCATACAAGGCAACACTCCATACAAACGCCTTCAGAAAGGACTTCCTTACGCTTAAATCAATATTCGCTGTTAGCAAATTCCTCTTTTTGAAAAACGCCTTTCTACCCATTGCCATCCTGCATTTTATATCCTCTGTACTGCGACCATCATTTGTTATTTTACTGCCCAAGTAACAAAACTCATCTACCTCCTTTATTGTTTTGTTACCTAATCTAATTCCTTCAGCATCACCTGATTTTCTTACACTGCACTCCATTACCCTAGTTTTACTCTTGTTAATGTTCATCTTATATGCACCTTTCAGCACACTGTCCATTCCGTTCAATTGCTCTTCCAGGTCCTTTGCTGTATCTGACAGAATTACTACGTTGTCGGCAAAACGCAATGTTATAACCTACAAAATTAAAACATAATTTCCCAACAAGCAAGTTAATGTCAACCATCTTTACAGGTCATTTGATGTTCCTTTGGTTGATTCTATGTCAACAGGCTCTACAATTAATAAAAATCATTATTGTGAGAGACTAAGATAGCTACGGGGTATGATCTTTGTTATAATGCTCGCCACTAGACTGTTACTGCAACTGCAGAACTTCCAAGTCAAGTCCAGTTGGAAAGTTTGATCGTCCTCTCCATAGTCTGGAATTTGCTCTTACCAATCTTTTCCCTAACGTGAAATAGTTTTTGAGCAGTAAACATTTTGGGAGTGGTATAAAATTAACAAAAGCAATGATCACTAACCTAATGAACTGCAGAACAAGAGTATACGAGGCGCACCCAGAAAGTAAGTTCCGTTTGGTAATAAAATGAAATTGTACGCAGATACAGAAGACATTTTTATTGCACAAAATTCTACAACTCTTCAACTACTTTTCCACATAACTGCCAAAATTTTGTAGGCACTTATCATAGCGTGCCACAAGTTTTTGCATGCATCCTTCACAGAAGGTTGCCGCCTGTGTATTCAACCATGTGGTAACAGCTCTTTATCATCGTTGAAGTATTGACCACCAAGGACAGATTTTAGGTGTAAGAAGAGATGAAAGTTGCTAGGAGAGAGGTCCGAGCTGTATGGAGGATGATCAAACAGGTCTCATTGAAATTTCCGTAAGAATTGTTTGGTCACATTTGGTGTGTGAGGTCAGGCATTATCGTGAAAAAAAAAAAAAAAAAAAAAAAAAAAAAAAAAAAAAAAAATCTTTTGACAGTAATACTCTTCTTACACCTAAAATCTGTCCTTGGTGTACAACACTTCAATGATGACGATAAGCTGAAAGAACATATTACCACATGGTTGAATACACAGGCGGCAACATTCTATGAAAAAGGCACACAAAACCTTGTGCCATACTATGACAGTTGCCTACAAAATTTTGGAAGCTATGTAGAAAAGTAGTTTAACAGTTGTAGATTTTTGTACAATCAATATTTTTTCTGTATCTGTACCCGATCATTTTATATAACCAAAGAGAACATACTTTCTGGACGTGCCTTGTGTATGAAAATTCAGAAGCTCAAGACCAGATATGCCAAATATTTAAATGTAGCAGGCATTTTCTAAGAAGTAAAGTTTCACTTGTGTAGTAGAATTGTACGCGAGGTTTTATTTTATTTTATTTCTTTTTTACTTCAAATAAACATTCTGCTTTCCATTTTGTATTCTTTATTTTCAGAATGGTCCTCATTATTTCCAACAACATCATTTTCATTGGAATCCAATAAAAATTTAGTTTATTGCTTATTACTTGGAATCCAAGCCAAGGGCAATTTCATGTGGGTTCTGTGGAAGGTGCACTAGCATATCTGATTTTATTTTGTAAGTCTTTATTGTGCATACATGTTCTACATCCAAAAGTCTCTCCTCACTATGGGTCTTTGGAGCAAATTGTACATCTAATTTAAAATAATAATTGTTACCATAAAATGTGTGTTATTGCCACTTTAGGCTATTGTAATAATGTTTTTTTGGAGAGTGTAACCGACACACGGGAAAAACTCGACTTCCTCTATGTTTCTTGTTGCTATGCAGATTGGCCCTCACTGACCGTCAGAAGAGCTGTGGCAGTGCTATTCTTAGGCGTGAAGGTCACACTAACGGGATGAGGAAGCCCGTCCAGTGGCCACAGACAATCCTCTTAAGACCGCGGCACACGTGACCGGCCTGGAATTTCAGCTCCTATACTCCTGTATCTCTCTAGTTGCTGTGGCTCTAAAAAATAAAGAAAAATCAATGGATAAATAAATTTAATAATAAATCAATAAATATTTTATTGCCGTTAGGCCATGATAGGAAGAGCAGTTGAATGGAATGGACAGTGTGTTGAAGAGAGCGTATAAAATGAACATTAACAAGAGAAAAACAAAAATATTGGAATGCTGTCTTAGAAAATCAGGTAATGGTGAAGGAATTAAATTAGGTAATGAAACAATGAAGGTGATAGATGAGTTTTGTTACTTGGATAGTAAAATAACATGCGATGGTCGGAGTACAGAGGATATAAAATGCAGAATGGCAATGGGAAGAAAAGCATTTTTGAAAAAGAGAAATTTGCTAACATCGAATATTAATTTAAGTGTAAGGAAGTTTTTTCTGAAGGCATTTGCATGGAGTGTTGCCTTGTACGGGAGTGAAACATGGACGATAAGCAGCGCAGACAGGAAGAAGATAGAGGCTTTTGAAATGTGGTGCTACAGAAGAATGCTGAAGATTAGATGGGTAGATCGCATAACTAATGAAGAGGTACTGAACAGAATTGGTGAGAAAAGGAATTTTTGGCACACCCTGACTAAAAGAAGGGATCGCTTGGTAGGACACATTCTTAGACATCGAGGAATCGTAAATTTAGCATTGAAGGGAAGTGTGTGGGGTAAAAATCGCAGAGGGAGACCAAGAGACGTGTATAGTAAGCAGATTCAAGTGGATGTGGGTTGTCGTTCTTATGAGGAGATGAAAAGGCTTCCTCAGGATAGAGTAGGGTGGAGAGCTGCACCAAACCAGTCTCCGGACTGAAGACCATAACAAACAAACAACAGGCCATGATAGCAATAGACAACGTAAAATGAAAATACATTTAATAATACAGTATGATAAAGTATTGACTAATTAGCATATTTTAGTTTATTACAAAGATACACAGTAGGTCAGCTATTGAATTACTAATTTTTTACAGTTGAAGAATTCATTAATGTCATAGAATGGGTGGGCAGATAACCATTCATGCAGTCTTTCTTTGAATGTTAGTTCAGGAAGATCCTGTATAGCATGTGGCAGTTTATTAAATAGTTTGTGCCCTATGACCTCGTAGCTATTTATTGATTTTTGACAGCCTGTGGTAAGGCATATATATGTGTCTGATGCTTCTTGTATTGTAATTGTGTACATTTTCTGCGCGTTTCACATCTCGTAAGTTCTTCTTCGTATAGACAAAATATAATAATGGAAAGTCCAGGTTGGAATAAATAATATAGTGAGGACAGTTTACAACTCACCGCAAAGACGTGGCGACGAGCTGCGACAGGCACATACAAAAGACACACACATACAACACATTCAGCTATCGGCCATGGCCTTCTTCAGAAAATAGAGCACTCACGCAATCACACAGGCACACAACACAGTCATACAACCATCACCTCCGACTGCCACACTTCGAATCCAAAGTGGGGCAGTCGGAGGTGATGGTTGTATGACTGTGTTGTGTGCCTGTGTGATTGCGTGAGTGCTCTATTTTCTGAAGAAGGCCATGGCCGATAGCTGAATGTGTTGCATGTGTGTGTCTTTTGTATGTGCCTGTCGCAGCTCGTCGCCACGTCTTTGCGGTGAGTTGTAAACTGTCCTCACTATGTTACTTCTTCGTATAGATTAAGACATAGTATATATACAGGTTTATTACTGTCAAAATTTTATGTTCAGTAAACAAGAGTTTGCAGTTAGCCTTGTGTGACGAATTTGTAATTATCCTAATGGCTTTCTCCTGCAATATTAGTATGTCTTGTATATGGCTACAGTTACCCCACAAGATTATGCCATAGGTTAATATACTTTGGAAAAATGTGAAGTAAGATGATCGGACATATGTTTCAGGTACACAATTTCTAAGTTCTCTTAATAATTAAATTACTCTAGATAGCTTAGCACTACTGTAATTTATATGTTGGCTCCAGGATAACTTGTCATCTAAATAAACACCTAGGAACTTAACAGAACTAGGGTCATCAGATAGTGGCTCGTCTCTTAAAGTGAAGAGAATCTGCTGAGTTTTGTTTTTGTTAAGTAAGAATCCATTTGCTCTGAACCAGTGTGCTGCGTGAGAGAGTGTATTTTCAGTACAGGTTTTAAGTTCACAAATATTGTTACTGCTATGTAGAAAAGTTGTATCATCGGCATATAATAAATGAGGGCGGATCATTGATCATAATCAGGAACAGGAAGGGGCCCAGTACAGATCCCTGTGGCACACCTACTTTAACATTTTCTATGTTTGATATTTCCTTGCCAACACAAACTGCCTGTTTACAGTTTTTTAAATAGGATTTTAATAGTTTGAGACTGTTTTCCTTACTGCCATAAAATTCCATTTTTTAATTTTTTTTTAATCTTATTTTATTATTATTATTTTCTTAGTAGTGTTGTGTGCTTGACACATTCGAAGGCCTTGCTTAGGTCACAAAATGAGACCTGAGCAAAGCCTTTGTCCTCAAAAACTTTGAGAATGTATCTGACTACAGTGTCAATTGCATCCACAGTCGACAGTTTCTTTGTAAACCCATATTGTGCACCATTGATTAGCCCTAGATTTTCAAAATGAGTTGATAATTGTTGGTATATAATACATTCTATTACCTTGGAGAGTGCAGGTACTATAGAAATTGGTCTATAACTATCACCCGTTTTGTATACTGGAACTATCCTAGACAGTTTTAGTTCATCAGGAAAGTGTCCCTCAAGTAAACACTTTTTTATACAATGGGTTAAAGGGTACACTATGCAATCACTCACTTTTTTTAATAGGCTGCATGATATGTCATATATATCTAAACTGTTTGATGATTTCAGTTCTTTTATGACCCTTCCTACATATTTGGAGAAGCTTAGCAAACTTGTGTTTGGTGATTGGCTACAAAAATTTTGAGAGAGTAGCTCTGATGGACTAATGTCTGGTTTGATAATAGCATTACCTATTTCTTTCACTGAGTTAATAAAAAATCCATTAAGTTTTTGTGGTGGGATATTAATTTCTTCTTTTTTAGTATTTGTTTGGCAGCACTGTTAATTATTTTCCAAGCTGTTTTACATTTATTGGTGGAATTATGAATATTTTTGGCATTGTAGGTCTTTTTAGCTAGCAGGATAGCTTTTTTGTACTCATTCCAGCATTCAACATAACCTGATTTAGCACAGTCTGACTTCAGACAGCTGTATGTATTGGACAGTAACATAACCCTTTTTTTTTTTTTTTTTCTTTTTGTCCTGTCAGTTGTTTAGTGTACCACATATTTTGTCTCTTTTGAGACCTAGTTTTGTGGCCACTGTCAGTTATTTTGATTTTCTTTGTGGGAATACTACTGTTAAATAGGGTCAAGAATGCTTTAAAAAAATCTGTCAAATACTATTTTGGCTGGCAGATCATTACTTGATGCGTAATGTCCATCATCACTACTATGGCTAAACCAGTCTCTGTCAGCAAGTGAATTACAAAATGTAATTATTTTATCCTCAGTTATGGGTCTGGTGATCACAACTGTTGGGACAGGTCTGCTAGAAATGCTCCGATTAAGGATACTTCTATTTACATAATTTGAAGATACAGAGTCATGCTCAGAGAATGGGAACACTATAACTTTACATGAGTCTTCTGTGGTCTTGAAATGAACAAAAAATGTTATCTAAACAAGCTTCATTTCTTGTGGGTCTGTTATTAACATGATGTAAATTGTATTGTCTTAATAAGTTTTCCAATTCTGCAACACTACACTTACATTTAGTAACACCAAAACAAGCATTCAAATACCCTTCTATTGCAATATCATAGAGTAGCCATATAATATTACTTAATACAGAAAGCAGCATGTCCATTTTTTCTAAAAATATGTTAATACATCCCTTTTGTGATCTGTACATTGACACAACAAGTAATTTATGACTATTGATGATTACACCTGTAACTTCCAAGTCTTGTTCATCACACAGTGAATCTAGGTCCAATTTGGTTATTATGCAATTGAGTGAATGGTTAACATAAATTGCCACACCCCCTCTATGTGTTCTTTCCTGCAGTGGCTATTTTCTATACTAAAGTTGTCATATTTATTAACAGCAAGTTCTTTCTCATTTGCCCAGTGTTCACTAAGACATAAAATGTCTAATTGATTGATTGATAGTCCCAATCTGCTATTACGGTTGGAGCATTATTTTAGCATATTCAAATTTTTAAAATCAGGCTTTGTATAATAACCAATAGAAGTTCTTCCAGCATTCAATACTCCATTCAGTGCCTGCCTCTCATACTAATTCAAGAATGCACTGCAGAACTACTGTAGAGTGGAGGGGAAAATAAAAATTTAAAACAAATAAATAAAAATATGGTATGAAAAATCCTTGCAGAATGTGAATAAGTTAGGAGTACAGGCAACAACTCACCAAATAGTAGAAACATTTAATCATGAACAGGTTGAAATGTCCCCAAGACAATGTTTAATTTGGAGAATACATTTCATACAAATTATGTTTCTCTCATTAAATGGTAAGTATCTGAGGTCCAGTCTTACTGTGCCCCAATCAATATTCTTCTTCACGTAAATATTAGAATTTGGACTACTTCTCCATTAACTAAATGCATCTGAAGATAATGAAGATAAATACTAGCTCAAAAGAACTCACTTTCACCATAAATAACAAGTTACTCAGTTTTAACTTTCATATAAATGGGGCTTTATTGTAATCCAACTACAGTGTCTCTTTTAAAAATGCTCCTATTACTTTCAAACTCCAGGCTAGACAGTCATTAACAACTGAATAATACAAACAAAAACAAAAGAATAATAACCAGTGACTCCTTGAAGAGAATCCTTGAAGACTACACATCGTATAGGTTCTCTAAACCCACTCAAAGTGGCATTTGGTTATCTTGTCCCAATGGATGAAGCATGTAGTCTATTTGTTACACTACAAGGTAGAAACATTAAATCATCAACTGGCTCATGAAAATTAATGAAAACTTCAATAAGTTTGGAATCGTTTATAAAGCTAGGAATGTTGCACATATGCCCAAACATGCGCAAGCGAAATTGGGATAGAGTTTTAGATAATAGGCAACACCTTCCAGTTAATGCAGAATATTAAAAATAAATAAATAAATAGGTGTGTGCATTGATGAGAGATTTGAAATGGAAGGAACACACTAACAATACGCAGAAACATTTGACATCAGCTATTTGTGCTACCGGCATTATGGTCATTGCAGATTTTGGTGGTACACATCTCTGTGAATTAGCGTATTTGTGTGAATGTGTAAGACTAACAACTGCAGCCCTCCTAAGATCATCTTCCTGACAAACAGGAATTAACTGATGAAATTGTAAATGATATTTTCCAGAAAGTTATTAAGTGGTTCTCTACAAATGGACTCTCATTAAACTTTGATAAAACCCAGTATATACAGTTTCATACAGTAAATGGCATGACACCATTAATAAATTTAGACTTTGAACATAAATCTGTAGCTAAGGTAGGATATTCAAAATTTTTAGGTGTTGCATTGACGAGGGACTAAATTGGAAGAAACATATTGAAGATCTCCTGAAACGTCAGAGTTCTGCTACTTATGCTATCAGAGCATTGCAAAATTTGGTGATATAAATCTCAGTAAATTAGATTACTACGGCTATTTTCATTCACTGCTTTCATATGGGATCATATTATGGGCAATTCAACATTGAGTAAAAAAGTATTCATTGCACAAAAGTGTGTAATCAGAATAATTGCTGGAGCCCACCCAAGAGCATCCTGCAGACATTTATTTAGGGATCTAGGGATACTCACTGTAGCTTCACAATACATATATTCACTCATGAAATTTGTTATTAACAATCTGACCCAATTCAAAAGTAATAGCAGTGTGCATAGCTACAACACCAGGACAAAGGGTGATATTCACTATTCAAGGTTAAATCTAACTTTGGCTCAGAAAGGGGGTGAATTATGCTGCCACAAAACTCTTTGGTCACTTACCAAGTAGCATCAAAAGTCTGACAGATAGCCAACTAGTATTTAAAAAGGAATTTCTGAATGGCAACTCCTCCTACAATGTAGATGAATTTTTAGATAAAACTTAAAAAAATAAAAACAAAAAAGTCCTTAAAATATTGATTGTCAAGTATAGACAACATTTACTAAACTGACACGTTCCACATCATTGTGAAATGTCGTTTATATGATCTATGGAACAAGTATTAATCTAATCTAATCTAATCTTCACGGTGTGTGTGTGTGTGTGTGTGTGTGTGTGTGTGTGTGTGTGTACTCAGCAGACAAATGTAAACTAGTAATATGACAGAAAAAATTGAATTATGTCATGTAAAAAACCTTTTATTCAACTGTCATATCCCACATCATTATGAAATGTCATGTTCATTAACTGCAGAATAAGTATTAATCTAATCTTTATTATAATAATATGTTTATGTGACGCTCAATATAGATTTAAAACTACCTGTGAGTAGATTAAAATAAAGTAATACTGAAAAATTATAGTATGAGAGACAATAAACAGCACTATGATTTTAAAAGTAGTTGTGTTCTTTAGCCCGGAGACTGGTTTGATGCAGCTCTCCACCCTACTCTATCCTCAGCAAGCCTCTTCACCTCCTCATAAGAATGGAAACCTACAGCCATTTGATTCTGCGTACTATATTCTTCTCTTGGTCTCCCTCTGCAATTTTTACACCACACACTTCCCTCCAATTCACGATTCCTTGATGTCTAAGAATGTGTCCTACCAATTCATCCCTTCTTTTAGTCAAGGTATGCCAAAATTCCTTTTCTTTCCAATTCTGTTGAGTACCTCCTCATTAGTTAAGCGATCTACCCACCGAATCTTCAGCATTCTTCTGTAGCACCACATTCAAAAGTGTCTATCCTCTTCCTGTCTGAACTATTTATCGTCCATGTTTCACTCCGATACAAGGCAACACTGCGCACAGATGTCTTCAGAAAACACTTTCTTATGCTCAAATTAATATTTGACATTGGCAAATATCTATTTTTGAAATACGTTTTTCTTCCCATTGTCATTCTGCATTTTATATCCTCTGTACTGCAATCATTGTATGTTATTTTACTGCCCAAGTAACAAAACCCATCTACCACTTTTATTGTTTTGTTGTCTAATCTAATTCCTTCAGCATCGGCTGATTTTCTTAGACTTTATTCCATTATCCTTGTTTGTCCGTTCTGTATAATTTCTCATCCATGTCCTTTGCTGTCTCTTGACAGATTTACAATGACATTGGCCAAACACAATGTTTTTTTTTCCTCCTCGAAATTTCTCCTGGCTTTCCTTCTTAGCTTGCTCAAAGTACAAACTGAATAACATTGGAGAAAGGCTACAACCTGGCATTACCCCTTCTCAACCACTGTGTACCTTTCATGCCCTTCAACTCTGATAGCTGTAAATAACCTTCTTTCTCTATAATTTATTTGAAAGAGTGTATTCCAGTCAACATTGTCAAAAGCTTTCTCCTAATCTACAAAAGCTAGAAGTGTAGATCTCCTTTTCTTCTGAATCCAAACTGACCTTACCACAAATACCTTCTACCAAAATGAAACTTTCACTCTGCAGCAAATTGTGCACTGATATGAAACTTCTTGACAGATTAAAACTGTGTGCCAGAACCTGGACTCGTACCTGGGACCTTTGCCTTTCATGGGCAAAGGCCCCAGTTTCGAGTCCCGGTTCCGGCACACAGTTTTAATCTTCCAGGAAGTTTCACCTTCTACCAAGTTTTCCAACCTTCTGTAAATAATCCATGATAAATTTTTCCAGGCATGACTTATTAAATTGATGTTTCTGCAATTTTCACACCTGTATGCATTTGCTTTCTTTGGAATGGGGATTATTACATTTCTCTTAACGTCTGAGGGTACTTTGACTGTCTCCTACTGCTTACACAGCAGGTGAAATAGTTTCATCATGGCTAGCTCTTCCATAGACTTCAGTAGCTCTGAGGGAATGTTATGTACTCCAGGGGCCTCATTTTAACTCAAGTCTTTCACTGCTCTCACAAATTCATTGCTCATTCCAGGTACACCGCGTGTCATCTGCGTTAACTGCGCCTAAATCGTCCTCCTTGTTTGTTGGATTGCACCGTTCTTCATCAGAAACAGAAAATTATGGAATTTAAGACCTTGGACTGGCTATCTTATTCTGAGGCTAGTAAGGAGTACGAGCGACTACACCCCGTCACCATGACGGCCTCCTTTGCAGAAGAGATGTCATCGCCATCCTCTCTGGCGACTGCAGCAGACACTAGTGTATCTCTTTCCGTAGGCCCTCAGGGCCGCCAACTCGTGCCTGCCCCCACGGTGGGCGGGGGCTCCATTCCTCCTCCTGCTCCCAAGGCAATTGCTTCGGGAGCAGCCCCTGAACCCTCCGTCAGAGGAGCAACAACCTCCTCCGGCTGCACTCGTTCAGAAGGAGTCCCTAAGGACACTCCCTTCTCCGGGTTCTGCCAGTGCCGGTTCCGGCACTAGCCACCAGCAGGCACAGTCGCAGGCTGCTGGCCGCAGTTTGTCGCACTCTCCCTCAATCACTGAGGCTGAGTCTGCAAAGCCATTCCCTCTGGCAAAGCCCCTGAGGGATAAGAGGGTTTGAAAGAAAAAGGATAAGCTTAAAACAACCCCGGTAGCCACTGTGCCACCCTCCCCCTCCACCTCTTTCTCCGAGGACGAGGTGCAGATACTCGCATCCCCCGAGGATCTCACTCTCTTGGACGCATCAGACACAATGGACTTCGAAGCAGATGCATCGCTACCGGTGGATACAAATGATGCTGATGTGTAATGCATAACATATTCTCATTTGTGACTTCCCAGCTATCGGACACTGTCATCCTCGAATGGAACTGCAGTGGTTTTTTCACCCACCTGGCTGAGCTACGACAACTTCTGAGCGTAACACCTGCTCTCTGCATTGCCCTCCAGCAAACCTGGTTCCCGGCAATGCGGATCCCTGCCCTTCGGTGCTATAGGGGATACTAATACAATCGTAGCATGTATAACAGGGTGTCAGGTCAGTGTATGTCCTTACCTCTCTTATATAGTGAACTTGTGCCCCTTCAGACACTGTTAGAAGCAGTGACTGTCAGGCTAAGGACAACACAAGAGATCACTGTCTGCAGTCTCTACCTCACTCCAGATGTGGATGTCTCTACGGATGTCTTGGATGCACTTCTCTCGCCACCTTTTTTGCTATTGGGGGACTTTAATGCCCACAATTCCCTGTGGGGTGGTTCCACGATCTCTGGCCTTGGCAGAGTTGTCGAGGACTTGCTTTCTCACTCGACTTGGTCTCTTGAATACAGGTCCCCCCACACATTTCAGTGTGGCACACGGCACGTTCCCAGCCATTGATCTGTCGATCTGCAGCCACAGCCTTCCGCCATCCATCCGTTGGAATGTCCATGACGACTTGTGTGGCATTGACCATTTTCGGATCTCTTGTCACTCCCACAACATCAGTCCCCAGCATGCCCTCCTCGGTGGGCTCTTCATAGGGCTCACTGGGAAGGCTACACCTCTGCTGCCATCGTAGGCCCTCCCCCACTCGATACCATTGCTGTGGTGGTTGAGAGTGCCACCTAATCCATATTGTCTGCTGCGGAAGCTACTGTTCCATGTTCCTCGGGGCGCCCACAGTGTAAGACGTTGCCATGGAGGTCGCTGACGCCATTAAAGACTGTAGGCGGACCCTACAGCGATACAGGTGGCATCCTCTGTAGAGCAGCTCTGTGCTAGTGCTCGCCATTTAATGAGAAGACGAAAACGGGAGTGTTGGGAGACGTACCTCTCCACTATTGGGTCATGTATCTCCACTTCCCAGGTCTGGAGCCAGATTAGGCATTTACAGGGATACCCAACACCAGCAGGAATCCCTGGGATCTCCGTGAATGGAGTCATATGTACGGATCCAGTCATGCTTGCAGAGATATTTGCTGAGCATTATGCTTCTGCCTCTGCAAACTACCCACCGGCCTTCCGTACGTTAGAGGAGTGGGTGGAACACCAGCCTATCTCTTTTACCACCCGCCACACTGAGACTTACAACGCTCCATTCCATGAGTGGGAGCTCCTTGGTGCTCTCGCGCAATGTTCTTACGTGGCCCCTGGACCTGATAGCATCCATGCCCAAATGCTGCGACACCTGTCCACAGAAAGCCTGAGTCATATCCTCGCCGTCTTCAACTGTATCTGGTGTGACGGGGTATTCCCTTCGCAGTGGCGGGAGGGTATAATCATACCGGTGATTAAATCAGGCAAAAACACCGCTCATTTGGATAGCTATCGAGCTGTCACCCTGACCAATGTCCTTTGTAAACTGTTGGAGTGCATGGTCAGTAGGCGGTTGTGCTGGATCCTCGAGACTCGTGACTTCCTGGCTCCATGTCAGGGCAGGTTCCGCCAGTGTCGTTCCACCATCGACAACCTGGTGTACCTCGAGTCCGCAATCCGCACAGCCTTTTTCAGGCGCCAACAGCTCATAGCCGTCTTCTTTGATATGCACAAGGCATACGATACAATGTGGCGACACCACATACTCACTACTTTACATGGGTGGGGCCTCCGGGGCTCCCTTCTGATTTTTATTAATAACTGTTTTGCTGTCCGTTCTTTTCAAGTTCAACTTGGTGCCTCTCAAAGCACCTCTCATGTGCTGGAGAACGGGCTTCCTCAGGGCTCTGTTCTGAGTGTTCCCTTATTTTCAGTAGCCATTAATGGCCTAGCGACAGCAGTTGGGTCGTCAGTATCCCCTTCACTATATGCTGACGACCTCTGCGTCTATTTTAGCTCTTCCAGCATTCAAGTCTCTGAACACAGACTGCAGGGAGCGACTCGAAAAACACAGTCCTGGGCTCTTGCCCACAGGTTTCAGTTTTCTCCGGCTTATACTAGTGTTATGTCCTTCTGTCAGCATCGGACTGTTCACCCACACCCCAAACTTTACCTCGACAACCACTTACTTCAAGTAGTGGAAATACATAGGTTTTTAGGGCTGGTCTTTGACGCACGGCTGATGAGGCTTCCTCACATTCGTCAGCTGCAGCAGGAGTGCTGGCACCATCTGAATGTTCTTCGCCACCTGGGCCATACCACTTGGGGCGCTGATCGCTCCACACTGTTGGGACTCTACACAGCACTGATACAGTCGCGGCTTGACTTCGGATGCATTGCCTGCGGTTCCACATCGCCTTCGGCATTGCACCTGTTGGATCCCATCCACCACTGTGGGTTTCGCATCATGACGGGTGCCTTCCGCACCAGCCCAGTAAACAGCTTACTTGGGGATACGCTGCCAACACTTGCTTGCAGCTTATGCAGCCACTGTATATTGCTCCCCAGGCCACCCGAACCGTCGTCTCCTCTTTTCTGATGTGGTCATCCGTCCCCATCAGTGACGCCCCAGATCAGGTCATATGATTGCCTTTAGAGTTCAGTCCCTCCTGCTGGAGCTTTAGTCTTTGCCCCTTCCATCTCCCTATCGGGTTCATTCACTTAGGCCTACACCCCCGTGGTGCTTGCCAAAGCCGTGTACCCGGCTGGACTTGGCCCATAGGCCCAAAGACTCAGTTCCCCTGGAGGCACTCCGCCACCATTTCTTGACTCTCATAGCAGTGTTCCCTGGTTACGACCTGATCTACACCAATGGTTCTCTGGTTGATGGCTGTGTGGGATTTGCCTATGCTCATGGTGACCGTGTGGAACAGCACTCTCTGCTGAATGGCTGCAGTGTTTACACTGCAGAACTGGTGACCATTCACAGAGCTCTCATACATATCTGGTCCTGCTCAGGTGAGTCTTTTCTTATTTGCAGCGACTCCCTGAGCAGCCTTAGAGCTCTGGAGCAGTGTTACCCGCGGTCTCCTCTGGTGTTGGCCATACAGGAGACGCTTTGTGCCATTGAACAGTCCTGGTGATCAGTGGTGTTCATCTGGTCTCTGGGTCATGTGGGTATCCCACTTGCCAAGCAGGCTGTCAGTGCATCCATTTTGGAGATCGGCCTCCTGGCTTCTGATCTCTGATCATTGTTGCGCCACCGGGTACATCAGCGCTGGGATGCCGAGTGGTGTAGCCTGAGCACACCCAACAAGCTCCGGGTTGTCAAGGAGACCACGGCCGCGTGGTGTTCGTCCATGCTGGCCTCTCATCGGGATTCTGTGGTGCTGTGTGGACTCCGCATTGGGCATTCGTGTCTCACCCACGGACATTCCCTTCATGGGGAGGACCCGCCCCAGTTTCAGTGTGCCTCCCGTTTGACAATAGTCCACCTCATAGTGGACTACCTGTTTTAGCCACCTTGCTGCGTAGTTTTCATATCCCTGATGTTTTATCAGATGTTTTATGTGACGATGCTTCAACAGCAAATTTCTTCGAGCAGGGGTTTTTTATCAGTCTCTCTAACTGGACTTTTTCTTGTGCTGCCGTGTGGTTGCCTTTCCTTTTTTACTCCTATGGTTGGCCAACCACTAACATCGGCTTCTTTGTTGGAAGGTGTCTTTGTGCGATCGTCTCTTTTCGTTTAGTTTCTTCTCCATTTTGTTTATGTTTTATGGACCCAGTGGGATTCCCCTTCCACTTTGCAAACTTAATCTCTGGTCGCATTTCTTTGACGTCCGCAGATTTATTGTTTATGCTTCATGATGGAATGGGGGACTGATGACCATTGTAGTTTTGTCCCCCTTAAACACCCGAATAACAACAACAACAATAACGTCCAACAAACTCGGGGCTTTTAAGGAGACCACGGCTGTGTGGAATTCCTCCGTGCGGACCTGCTGCCGGGACTCCATAGTCCTGTGCCGGCTCCGCATTGGCCATACTTGACTGACACACGGTCATCTCCTTCGTGGTGCGGACCCGCCTGAGTGTCACTGTGGCACCCACCTGATGGTGTCTCACGTCTTGGTGGACTGCCCTGTTTTAGCCACTCTGCAGCGGAGTTTTAATCTTCCTGAACTTTTATCTGATGTTTTAAGTGATGATGCCAAAATGGCTGATAATGTTTTAAGTTTTATACAGGACAGTGGTTTTTACCTCTCCATTTAAAGCTTTTCTTCAGTATCCTGTCTGTGTTTGTCCTCTCATGTCCTCCTATTGGATGTTTCCATGTGTTTGACTTTTTTTATTTTTAGTCTCATGGCCGGTCAACCACAGACGTCGGCTTTTACATTCCATTTGTTGTCGTCACTCGGTGACTTTGTGTGATTGTCACATTTTGCGTTGTCTCTCGCCAACTTTGTTGTCCTTTTCCTGACTCGAGTGATATTCCTCCCCCTCGCTGTTCTCAACTCTGGGCTCTTTTACACGTTCACGCCTCTTCTTGTGACGCCCAATGATGGATTGTGGGACTGATGACCTCTGCAGTTTTGTCCCCCTAAAACATCCGAACAGTAACAACAAATTGAATAACATTGGAGAAAGACTACAACCTTGTCTTACACCCTTCACAACCAGCACTTCTGTTTCATGTATTTTGACTCTGATAACTGTGGTCTGACTTTTGTATAAGTTGTAAATAACTCTCCTTTCCCTATAATTTACCCCTGCGGAATTTGAAAGAGTGAATTCTAATCAACATTGTCAATAGCTTTCTCCAAATCTACAAAACTAGAAATTTAGGTTTGCCTTTCCTTAATCTACCTTCTAAGATAAGTCATAAAGTTAGTATTGCCTCCCGTGTTCCTACATTACTCCTGAATCCAAAATGATCTTCCCCGAGGTCAGCTCGTACCACCTTTTTCATCTATGGATTATCACCTTTCATGATTCTTTAACCAAGTGCTTGTTATAATTAAATTACTTTCATTGCAAAATTTTACCAGGTGTTTTCCTCTTTCATTCCTTTCCCCAGTCTATTTTTCCTTTCCTTCCTTTCCCTACTACTGAATTCTAGTCCCCCATCACAGTTAAGTCTTCCTCTCCCTTAACTGTCTGAATAATTTCCTTTGTGCCCTCAAACATTTTTTTCGACCTCATCATCATTTGCAGGGCTATTGGCATGTAAACTTGCACTACTGTGGTCGGTCTTGGTTTCATATACATCTTGACTATTGTAGTGCGATCATTGCACTGCTCGTAGTAGTTTACCCACATTCCTGTTACCTTATTCATTATTATACCTTTTTCCTGCAATATCCCCAACTATTTTTATTTATAACCCGGTAAACACCTGACCAGAAATCCTGTTCTTCTTTCCACCAAACTTCTCTAATCCCCACTATATATCTAACTTCAGCCTATCCATTTCCATTTTAAAATTTTCTAACCTCCCTGCTCCTATTAAGGATCTAACATTCCATACTCCAATCTGTAGAATGCCAGTGTTGTCTTTCCTGATGATATCATCCTATTTTATCTCTGGAATATTTCACCCAAGAGGATGCCATCATCATATATTCATACAGTAGAGCTGCATGTCCTTGTTGTTGTTGTTGTTGTTGTTGTGGTCTTCAGTCCAGAGACTGGTTTCATGCAGCTCTCCACCCTACTCTTTCCTGAGCAAGCCTTTTCATCTCCTCATAAGAACGGCGACCCACATCCACTTGAATCTGCGTACTATACGCATCTCTTGGTCTCCCTCTGCAATTTTTTCCCCAGACACTTTCCTCCAATGCTAAATTTACAATTATTCAATATCTAAGAATGTGTCCCACCAAGTGGTCCCTTCTTTTAGTCAGGGTATGCCAAAAATTCCTTTTCTCACCAATTCTGCTCAGTACCTCTTCATTAGTTATGTGATGTACCCACCTAATCTTCAGCATTCTTCTGTAGCACCACATTTCAAAAGCCTCTATTCTCTTCCTGTCCGCACTGCTTATAGTCCACGTCTCACTCCCGTACAAGGCAACATTCCACACAAATAACTTCAGAAAAGACTTCCTTACACTTAAATCAATATTTGATGTTAGCAAATTTCTCTTTTTCAAAAATGCTTTTCTTCCCATTGCCATTCTGCATTTTATATCCTCTGTACTGCGACCACCGCACCTTATTTTACTACCAAGTAACAAAACTCATCTACCTCCTTCATTGTTTTGTTACCTAATCTAATTCCTTCAGCATCGCCTGATTTTCTAAGACCGCATTCCATTATTTTTGTTTTGCTCTTGTTAATGTTCATTTTATACACTCTCTTCAACACACTGTCCATTCCATTCAACTGCTCTTCCAGGTCCTTTGCTGTCTCTGACAGAATTACAATGTCATCAGCTAAACGCAATGTTTTTATTTCTTCTCCCTGAACTTTAATTCCTATTCCAAATTTTTCCTTGCTTTCCTTCACCCCCTGCTCGATGTACAAATTGAATAACATCGGAGATAGACTACAACCCTGTCTTACTCTCTTCCCAACTGATGCTTCCCTTTCATGCCCTTCGAGTGTAATAACTGTGGTCTGGCTTTTGTACAAGTTGTAAATAACTCTTCTTTTCCTATATTTTACCCCTGCTGACTTCAGAATTTGAAAGAGTGTATTCCAGTCAACATTGTCAAATGCTTTCTCCAAATCTACAAAAGCTAAAAATATAGGTTTGCCTTTCCTTAATCTATCTTCTAAGATAAGACGTAAAGTGAGTATTGCCTCCCGGGTTCCTATGTTCCTTTTGAATCCACACAGATCTTCCCCAAGGTCAGCTTCTACCAGCTTTTCCATTCTCCTGTAGATAATTTGTGTTAAAATTTTGCAACCATGACTTATCAAACTGATGGTTCTGTAATTTTCACACCTTTCTGCACCTGATTTCTTTGGAATGGGGATTATTACATTTTTCTTAAAGTCTGAGGGTATTTCACCTGCATCATACATCCTACACACCAGTTCAAATAGTCTTGTCATGGCTGGCTCTCCCAGAGACTTTAGTAGCTCTGAGGGTATGTCATCTACTCCTGGGGCCTTGTTCCGACCTAGGTCTTTCAAGGCTCTGTCAAATTCATCTCTCAGTATAGTATCTCCTATTTCATCTTGATCTATTTCCTCTTCCCTTCCTACAACATCGTCTCTAAGTTCATTTCCTTTGTAGAACTGCTCTATGTACTCTTTTCACCTTCCAACTCTCAGCTTTCCCTTCTTTGCTGAAAACTGGTTTCCCATCTGAGTTCTTGATATTCGTAGAGTTGCTTTTCTTGTCCCCAAATGTCTCTTTTATTTTCCTGTAGGTGGTATCCTTCTTATACGTTCTTCTACAGATTTGCATTTGGCTTCTAGCCACTCTTGCTTAGCCATTTTGCACTTCCTGTCAATCTCATTTTTAGTCGTCTGTACTCCATTTTGCCTGTTTCATTTACTGCATTTTTATATTTTCTCCTTTCATCAATTAAATTTAGTATTTCCTGTGATATCCAAGGACTTTTTGTAGGTCTTGCCTTTCTACCTATTTTGTCCTCTGCTGCCTTCACTATTTCATCTCTCAATGCTACCCATTCCTCTTCTACTGTTTTATTTCCCCCTGTTTCTGTCAATTGTTGCCTATATCTCCTTAGGAAAAGTAATGACTGTAGTTCCCCCTTGCTTTCAGCCGTTCACATTAAGTGTATGGCAAAGCCACATTAGCTGATCTTACAAGGCCAGCACAGTCAATCATCCAGACTGTTGCCCCTGTAACTACTGAAAAAGGCTGCTGTCCCTCTTCAGGAACGACATGTTTGTCTGGCCTCTCCACCTACGGTACAACTGTGTCACCGGTATCTGTGTCATTGAGGCATGGAAGCCACCCCACCTTGGCAATGTCTGTGGTGCATGGTGATGGTTTAAAAGTTTTTTTTTTTTTTTTTATATTTAGGGAATATCAAACTTACATACACCTAACTACTCTCTACTCCACTGAAACAATTTTCAATTGATCCTAACTGAGAATTTGGAATTGAGGTTTGATTTATACATCTTGCTTCCCCAAATATTATGTTAAGCCAAACTGATGATAAATTGCAGTTTAAAGTATATTAATAGAGATCAATTAAAATACATTTTAAGCATCCTTTTGCTCTTGAAAGTAGCTAAAATGCCCTTATTTCACAGGAAAAAATTATCTGCAGTGATTTTTTTCCTCCAGAATGATAGTTAAAAATATATTTTCTTTATGGTTGTTTTACTGAGCTAGGTGGCACAGTGGTAAGACACTGGACTCACATTCAGGAGGATGGTGATTCAACTCCACCTCTGGTTATCCCAATTTATGTTTTCTGTGATTTTCCTAAATCACTCCAGGCAAATGCCGTAATGGTTCCTTTCAAAGGGCCAATTTCCTCCCACACCCTTCCCCGAAAATCTGAACGTAAGGTCCATCTCTAATGATCACGCTGTTAAACTCTAAGCTTCCTTCCTCCTCTGCCTCCTGCTCCTGGCCCTATTAACAACATTTCTAGGCTGAACGAGAACCTTCATTGATCATCTGGAGCAAAGTTTCACCAGTAAATCTTGGAAAGATAAATATGAACAATCATTATATTACTATTGTTCCCCATTTTAGGATAAAGGGAATAACTGAGGACCATGAAACTAAGGAGAACTGATACTCAAATAGAAAGTAAAATTTAACATTCATTGTTATCAGACACTGCAAGATGCTTCCACGTCTAGTGATGATATGATACCCAGATATATAATAGAGCAACCAAAACTGCATTCACTAGTATGAGACTAATAATATTGAACAGAAAGAAATGGAAATTAATCTGAAATTAGATATTATATGGTAGAAAAATGAGGGTGAAACAATAAACATACTGTGAATCACAAATGATTTATAGAAGTTTACTCATTTTGTTGGACATATTAGTGGCACAGCTTTATATTTCCAAATTTCCATTTTCCTTTACTACAGCTACATCAACATACTATGTTTAAATCTGTACAGAATTTTGTTCTACCCTTCTAAGATAATTAATATTATGTACAATGTTAAAAAGGAAGACAAAGTTAAAATGGAAAGAAGGGAAATTATGAGGGGCTGTAGTTTATTTCTTGAGGCTAAGAAAATTAGATCATAAATATTAACAACTTTTAAAGACTATAAAAGTGAAAATTAAGATGGCACAGTCTCCTGGCAGAAGATTTGTTCGTTGTAAGTTTCCACGTAATCTGTATTGTGTAACTTGGTTTGTCTTTGTAACTGCCGCATCCTACATTTGTTTGAACTTGCTACATTTTCTTAAACCTTCATCTAAATCCCCATCCCATCTAAATGCCCCATTCCGATTTAACTGATTGGTTACTCAAGTTGACCTGTAATCTCCCTCTTTTGATTGAGCACATCATTACTTATTTGAGTCAACCTTCAACATTCTTCTGTTGCAGAACTCTTTAAAAGCTTGTTCTATTCTCTTCTTGTGTTATTGTAAATACTGAAATGTATGCGTCAACTTTCATTTATTTCCACCATCTTGTCAAATGCCTATTCGATCAAGATTTTTCAAAATTTTTACTTAAAAACATGTATGCGTGACAAAATTTTGAGTCCTTGGGCTCATCAGGACTTAATTTGAGCTATACATGTGAATAAATTGTCAAAGAGACAATAAAACCTTCGCCAGGATCTAAAGAGTGTTAAAGTGTACAAAAAGCAAGGTAATAGTATTGAAAACCTACTGTGCACAGTTCCATACTCTGTTCCAATCTGCAATCTTTTTGTGGGAAGAATGGGGTCCAGTAAAGGTCTTTTTTCTGACCTCAGTGTTTTAAATACTGTCGTGGCATCGCCATATGCCACAACACTGTCAGTCAACGTAAGTCGCCACACCACTTCCAGAAGGTGCGATAAGTCACTCGCGGTACTTCGGCTTGTACTGTTACTGGGAGAGTTTTTTTTAGTGTTATTGAATGTTCTTAGGGTGAATGACCGTGAAATCAGTATTTCATCACTAGTCAGGATTACGATTGAGTCATCTTCTTTCTTCCCTATCTGAAGAAATGCCATAAGAGGTCCAGCTAGTCTGTACCCCAAGCATTTAGTTTTAGTCTTCCTTACCTAAATAAAGCATCAGGCTTTCTTCTCCAAAAATTGTTTCAGCATGAGAAAAAAGAGAGAGATGGCTACTATTTAAATAATTGTCTCGAACCAAAGTTTAATGTTTAACAAATATTTATTCTATGGTTATTGTTTGTGTACAAGGTTCATAAAATGAGAGAAAGGATGTGTTTATAACTTTTAATGATCACTCAAAACATTGCAGACAAGAAACAAGAACAGAAAAAACGAATTAAAAACATTTGAAGTAATAAAAATTGAATGAAGTTCAGAGATACAATTTACATAGCTTAACACTCGGGTCCGCCACACACTCCCTCCGCAGTGACAGCATCCATGTATTTTCGAGGGAATCTGACCTGTCGACCTGATCTGGTGACCTGTGATGAAGGTGCACTGGATTGATTGCTGTCTGCTGTCTTCTGAAGGTTGATAGTCTTTGGGATGGAAGGTGACGGAATGTCCGGAATGGTTTCTCTTGATGTGTCTTCCATGTTATTTGATGAAAAGTCTGTCAGAAGAAAGGCAGGTTTCAATCTGTCCATGCTAATAGTTTGTTTTCCTGTTGGCATCTCCACCTCAAAGTGCTTGTCACTGCGAGATAATACTGGATATGGCCCGTCATATGTTGACTGAAGCGGTGTTCGGATAGCATAATGTCGCACAAAAACAAACTTGCTTGTCATCAGTTGAGGGTGAATAAAGATCTTTTTGTGGGTGTGGTGTTTTGCTGGAACTGGTCTTAGGCTTCTCATCTGTTCCTTCAATTTGAAGACAAAAGTTGGGATGTCAGTTACTAATTTCTGTTCATTGAGAAATGCTCCTGGTAACCTAATTGCTGAACCATAAGTCATTTCCACTGGTGAGGTATTGACTTGCGTAATTATGCAGGAGCGAAGTCCTAATAAGACCAGAGGAAGCTTCGAAACCCAATCATCAGACATTTGTGCTTTTAAAGCAGATTTTAACTGACGGTGCCAGCGTTCAATTTTTCCATTTGCTGCAGGATGATAAGCTGTAGTTTTAATGTGGACAATGCCCAGTGTGCTTGTGAGACATTTGAAAAGATGACTCTCAAACTGCCTTCCGCAATCAGTAGTTATGATTTGAGGCACACCAAAACGAGATATCCATGTTGAGATGATGGCAAATGAAACTGTTTCTGCTGTGATGTCAGCTAATGGAACTGCTTCTGGCCATCGAGAGAAACGATCAGTGATTGTTAGTAAATAGCGATATCCCTGTGATGGAGGTAGTGGTCCAACAATATCTATGTTAATGTGACTGAATCTTGCTGTCGTTGGCGGATAATGTCCCACTGCACTATTGGTGTGTCGCCAGACTTTACTTCTTTGGCAAGGAATACATGTTGAAGTCCAGGTGTTCACGTCCTTTTTTAGTGATGGCCAAATGAAGTGTTTTCTCACTAAATTAATGCTTGCTTGGACACCAGGATGAGCTAGACTATGTAGTGAGTTGAAAATTGCCTGTCGTAGTTGTTGAGGTACGTATGGGCGAATCATATCTTCAGACATGTCACAAACAAGTTCTCTACCATTTGGCAACATTATTGTCTGAAGTGCAAGGGATGTCGTATTCTTAATGTGTGGAAGCTCTTTGTCACATTGTTGGCTTTCTGCAATTTGTTCCAAGGTAACAGTTGGAGGTATAGTGATTGAAGCAATTCGTGAACATGCGTCAGCTGCGATGTTCTCCTTCCCCGTAGTGTAACGTATGTCTGTGGTGAAGTGTCCAATGAAACTAATGTGTCGGATCTGACGTGGAGAAGCTTTGTCTGGATGTTGCTTGAACATGAAGGTGAGTGGCTTGTGGTCAGTGTAAATTGGAAAATCTCGTCCTTCAAGCATGTACTGAAAGTGCTTCACAGCTGAGTAGGCAGCGAGGAGTTCTCTGTCATAGGTTGAGTAAATCCTTTCTGCTTTTGATAGTTTCTTGGAGAAGAATGCTAATGGTTGCAGATTATTGTCACTAATTTGATGTAAAGATGCACCAATAGCATAATCTGAGGCATCAACCATTAAAATTAAAGTTAAACTTGAAGATGGATGAGCCAGACGTGCTGAATCAACCAAGCTGTTTTTCAGGTCATTAAAGGCTTGTCGAAGATTTTCTGTCCAATTAATTTTCCTCTGATCATTTTTCTTCGTCCCATGGAGTAGGTTCAAAAGATCTGCTTGTTTACCGGCTGAATTTGGTAGTGCTCTTCGGTAAAAATTAATGAGGCCAAGAAATCGGCGTAGTTCTTTTATTGTTGTAGGTAGCGGATAGTCAATAATTGTTTGTACTCGCTCTGGTAGTGGTCTGATTCCTTCTGCAGCTACCATATATCCCAGAAAAGGTACTTCTGTTGAACTGAAAATGCATTTATTCAGATTGATTCTGATGTTGAACTTACTGAGGCGTTCGAAAAGCAATTGAAGATGCTTCTTATGCTCTTCTTTGTCTTGTGATGCTACTAGAATGTCATCTATATAACAGTACACAAAATCGAGGTCTCTCAGTATATTGTCGATATATCATTGAAAAGTTAGAGCCGCGTTTCGGAGTCCAAATGGAAGTCGTAAAAATTCAAACAAACCAAATGGAGGTATCACTGCTGTCTTAGGTACATCGTCTGGATGTACAGGGATGTGATGGTAAACTCTGACCAGATCTATCTTTGAAAATATTTGTTTTCCATGCAGTTGACTGTTAAAATCTTGAAGGTTAGGAATAGGATATTTGTCAGGTTTGGCGATGTTGTTGAGAGCACGGTAATCTCCGCAAGGCCTCCAGGATCCGTCTTTCTTGGGAACTAAATGGAGGGGACTTGACCAGGCGCTCTTTGACGGCTGGCAGATTTTCATATTAATCATTTGTTGCAACTCTGCTTTAGCTGCCTTGGTTTTTGTGGTGGTAGTCGTTGTGCCTTTGCTGCTACAGGATGTCCTACTGTGACAATTGTATGAAAAACAGTGGTATCTGGAATGTCGAAATGGATGTTTTCATGAAGCAAGCTGGGAAATTTCTTGAGAATGTCAGCATGTTTTTGATCTGGAGGCATTACATAAACTGTTTCTATGCCCGAGACTTTAATCGGTGTGCCAGTTGTTGCTGCTGACGTTAATGGGTCGATTAGACGTCTGTTCTTGAGATCTACTAAAAGATTGTAATGATGAATGAAGTCGGCTCGGATAATCGGCGATTGCACATCTCCAATTACGAAATTCCACGTGAAATTGCGCCGTAAACTGAAATTGAGTACTAATAGACACTCTCCGTAAATATTAATACAAGTGCCGTTTGCCGCATAAAGTTTACGATCTGTTTTTCTTTGGCGGACACTATCCGAAGGCGGAATCACAGAAATGTCTGCTCCGGTGTCGATTAGGTAACGTCTTCCACTACTTCTGTCTGTGAGAAATAGGTGGCATGAAAAATTGCTCCGATCACTTGCCACCGCTAATGTGGAGGGTTTGAGTTTGACTGCTTGTTGGAATTTTAGCGGGAGGTGGTTGATACGAGCATGGGCTCTGACATTTCTTTGCCCTGTGGCGATATTTAAAGTGATACCAACATAGTGTGCCATTAGGGTTAAAACGCTGGAATGAGCGTGACCTGTCTCGTGATCTACTTCGTGAGGAACGAGATGAACATGAGCTGCTTCTTGAACTTGACTGTGTTTTCAATTCATTGACAGTCAGTGTTAATTTGGCGATTTGTTTCTCTAGTCTTGAGATACTGTCGTTATTTGCATCATTTATTTTACTGGTTGAAATACTGGATGATGCCTGCAATCCGGGCATAGATTGAGTACAAATAGTTTATCCTGGGTGTGAAAATTCAACAATCTTGTCAGCCATTGTGGCTATGGTATCAAGATCATCTCTGCTTGTAGCTAGTATAGAACGTGCGGTAACAGGAAGCCGCTGCATATATATAGTTTTCAAAAAATCGTCCTTGACTTGTATTACAACTAAAGTTCGCATCTCTTGTAAGAGCTGAGTTGGCTTCGTATCACCTAATTCCAGTTCTGTTAATAATTTTGGTACCTTCTATTTTCTGACTCTTCAAATTCCTGAATTAATCTTGTTTTAAGCTCTGTGAATGGAGTAGTAGATAATGGTCGAGTTAAAAACTCGGGAATTAATTCCACAACATCCGCGTCTAATGATGCCACAACATGATTAAATTTCGTGGTTTCGTTAGTGATACCCAACGTGGTAAACTGAGCTTCAATTTGAAGAAACCATACCTTTATGTTTTTCTTACAGATGGGCAGAATCTTCACTGAAACACGTGCAATACCACTTCGTCCCATGCTGATGTAGGCCGTGAATTTGCGTCGTTGCCGTTGTCGGTCATTTTTGCACTTCACAAATTAAAAATGTGTTCCGCTCCGTATTAATCACGCCGGGGTCACCTATATGGTTATTGTTTGTGTACAAGGTTCATAAAATGAGAGAAAGGATGTGTTTATAACTTTTAATGATCACTCAAAACATTGCAGACAAGAAACAAGAACAGAAAAAACGAATTAAAAACATTTGAAGTAATAAAAATTGAATGAAGTTCAGAGATATAATTTACATAGCTTAACACTTGGGTCCGCCACAATTCTATCCGGTAACTACACAGAGGCACTTCCATAGTTATCACAGAAGCCAATACAATATGAATGTCCATCAATCTTCTAGCACATTTTCAGATAATAGTCTTTAACAATGACAAACAAAGGACATATATAAACTTCAACAAGGAATAAATAAAATCTCTGTTTAGTAGTCCATGGAAACTTCAGCTCGCTACAGCCAGTGAAACCCATCCGGTATTTATCTGAAAAGTAAACAAAAAAATCAGAAAGAAATATCTGACTGCTAATATTTCCTAAATAAATATATTTGACATTCTTATGTCGGGTCATAGGTTTGCTGTGCAACTTGTTACACTACAGGCTTGCAGGAGTGTCTCCACTCGTTATTACCTCTCTGCCTCTCTTTGCACACCGGCAAATCAGAAGATTGCTCAGCTAGATATGCTGGCACACTACAGCCTTGAGTTCAGTCTACCAGTCAGTATAGCAGAGTTTGAAGCAGAGTAGCGGTCTGCCAGCGATTGCGGAGCAAGTACAACGAGCCAGCCATCTACAGCGACAAACTGGAACACTGTTATTGACTGTAGCTAGGAAGAGATCACTGCAGAACTGAGTACTACGTGATAGGCAGCAGTGTACCACCACAAGCACCTCACATAAAGTTAAGTATTACCTTCAACTGTAATAAAAGTATATTTGAACTAATCACTTTCTTTCAGTTGTAGACTTTGCCCAGAAGACTTGTTCCACGGCCCACCTTTCAAACCTCAGCATCCTGAGGAAACAAAAAATACTCCGTGCTTATTCATTTATGAACTCCTGTATCTCTTTAGGAAGAATGAAATGCCAATCTCTTGTCTTCACTAATGAGAGAAGATTCTGTCTATGTGCAAATGATATGTATATTATAGATGGGAACTTGCCCTTCAGCATATTCTCTCTTACCATTTCCCATCCGGTCTCAATCTCTGCTAAATTCAAATTCCCGCCCACCATTCTACAACATCTTTTGCCTCTGTTCTCTGGACAGAGCCTCTGCCTCGACTGTCATCCCTGCCCAACGTCTTTGCTTTTTACAAATGTCTGTCATCATGTGTTTGAGTGTATATGTGTGCAGATGGGTGTGTTTGTTAACCTTTCCTTTTTTCCTCTAAGTAAAGTCGTTCCACTCCCGGGATTGGAATGACTCCACTTCCACTTTCTTAAAACCCGCATCCTTCTCTTTTTCCCTCTCCTTCCTTTCTCTTTTCCTAAAGAAACAACAAACAGTTGCGAAAGCTTGAATTTTTATGTTTGTGTGTGTTTTTATTTGTCTATCTGTCAACAAGCCTATTCTTTTGGTAAGTTAAACCATCTCTATTTTTATACATATTTTTCCTGCAAGTGATATGTGTATCACATAGACTGAGTGGGCTGCCTATTCGATAATGCACTCGTCTTGACAGATACAATCTCACATTTCCTAGAGAGAGCAGAAGTCACTGACAACTCACGGTCACATTTGCCATTTCTACAGGTAAAGTTGCCATTCTCGAAAAGAAGAAGGTGATGTGATTTTTAGTACGACGATGCAGTACAATCTTTGTGGTGCACAACTAGTGCCCTGGCCGGCAACATCATCGTATTTCTAGCCAATTGAAAGACACATAGTGTATGGTGAAGTGGGAATATTCTTGTTCTCCAAGGCCTGCAAGAACCGTGTCAGAATTTCAACAAAAGGTACAAAATTTTTGGGAGAATCTTACCACCTTGTCACTTATATGATTGCTTGCTTGTGAGAATACACGTCTGTGCTCCTGCCACAAGGCAATATCTGTATTGATACAATTGTTTGCACAGCCTTTACTGTGGCGTCTGTTTCATGTGGTTGAATTTGTTGCTATGTACTTTACAGTGACAAACTACCTGTCACAACATTTGTCAGTAATTCATATTACTTGGCCTAGAAGACAGTCTTGCAGCATTGGATCCGAGTGAGGAGGGCAAACCTGGGTGTCTGTCCTGGGCGGCACTCGCATAGGGGTGCCAAACGATCTCCGAGATGAGATGATGTATCCCTGATGAGCGGGGACAGGGGGACATTAGAAAGACACTGTGTGGGGGGTGGGGGGGGGGGAGGGGGCTTCAAGTGTGGGAAGGTGCCATTGTCAGGTTTGTGCCCCACTGAGGAAATCTCATAGATCCGTCTTGTATTTTTTCAGGCAGTGTATTAAACCGTGACGGGGAGCGAGAAGAGTTGTGTCTTCCTGGCCTTTGTTTGCCAAGTGGAGGACACGGGTCTGTGGCTGGTAGCTGTGGTCTAAAAAGAAAAGGGCCATAAACAATTTCTCGGAGCCCTGAAAATCAAATAAGCATATGCCACACAGTCCTGACGTATTCTTAAATGCCCAAACATGGTTCAGTATGTTTCTCGTCTGTACTTCAGTTAGTTCTCGCAATTTTCTTAAATTTCCCCCATAGTCTGTATTTTTTTTTTACTTCCATTTTCCTATATTTATTTATTTCATTGCGATTGCCCATTGTGATGATACTGCTGGCCATCTCATCTCAATGTTACTGTACGATACCGTCTGCATCGGACCTGGAATCGTGTGGTTCAATAGTGATACATGTTGCGTGTGAAGGTAAAAACGAAATAGCCAGCCTAGGAATCGGCGTAGGACAGTGTCTCGGTGATACTGTGGATAAAACAAGTGATAGATTTCATTAATTAAGAGATTCATATGTTTTCTTTCCAGACAGTTCTATAAACAATAGTTTCGTCATTGTATGTTATTTAAAAAGACTTAAACAGACGAATTGTAAAAACTTTTGTGAAAAACAAAAAGAAATGAAAATAAATAGCATTGCACATATGATAGGCTCATAAACAAGTTGAGTTGACCAGTTAATCGTGTTAATTAATGTAATAGTCGAGATTTGAAGATTGTATTTCTTTGTATATATTGACTGACGTGAGATTTTGAACCTATTTTCAGATTTGCGAAGATAATTGATAGTTCAATATATGTTAGGAACATGTATGATGTACTCATTAACTAATTAATTTACATTTAACGTTGCACTTTGTTGTCAACAGAAAGATCAGAGATTTCGACTTAAAAAAATATGTGCTATATAAAATTATTGTATGTATAGTTTTCATTCTATATTGTGATTATTGTTGTGTACATGAAATGTTTTACTGTTGTGTTTGTTAATTGTAAATTAGTATATTCAATTGTTATGAACAATGCATAATATAAGGTCATTATTGCCAATGTTATATATTTGCCTCACCGCCTTGCGTGCAGGAGTTCGAGTTTTGTCGTTTGTCATGTGCTCTGGAAGCTATGTCACTCTGTGTTTTGAAATGGAAGTACTACCAGCAAAGTTCTGATACATTGTATACGTTTTGAATTTGTAATGTTTTGGTGGAGAAGCAGTTTGATTTCAAATTAAAGAAGACGTGAAAAATTGTACATACTGAGTATTTATTTCTACCATGACGCACCAGGAGAATAATGTTGCAGCGAGCAGAACCCCATACATCGTAATGTTGAAAAGATGAGTACTATGTTTGAAAGTGGTAGAATGAACTGAAATTACTTAACAATCTACTAAAACATTATACTATGTACCCCAGCTATTGTCTTGTTATGGTTGTCAGTACTGTCTTTTACTTTGTCTTTGTATCAACTTTCATATGTAATTCCTCTGTTCGAGCTATTCATCAGTACATTTTGTTAGACTAGTTAGTGTACTTAAAGTTAAAAGACCCGTAGGAATTACTGAAACCTTCGACATAGAATGTGGGCTAATGTAGAATGGAGTTTTGCTTCATCTTCATCTCAATAATGAATGTGATTGGGCGAAAAGTGCACTAAAACATCAAAGGAGAAACAGAGAAAGTCACCTATCTGCTGAAAACATATGATTGTGGGGCGAATCTAAAGAAGAGCTTCAAGTACAGACAAAAACTTGGGCAGAAGCTGCTAAGGAATATGGCCTCATGTTCAGCCAATAGCAAAATGAGGTGATGTTCATAAAACATATGAACAACCGTTGGTACATTCAAATGGTTGGGAAACACGATGGATGTCTTGTCAGTTTAAGTATCCCAGTAGTGTTATCTCCGATATTGGATACATAGTAAATAAATTAGAATCCAAGCAGGGAGGAACTTCTACAGAATGCCCAAAGACAATCTCACAAAAATATAACAGTTATCTGTGAAACATGTTCATAGTAATTTTGACATACGCTTGTGAAATATGGACTGCGAGAAGTATGACCATCAGTAGAATTCAGGCATCTAAGGTTAAATTTGTTCATAACACGGCCAGAAATATGCAGAGAGAGTGAGTTCAAAATATGGAAATCAATAACCAGGTTCAGATTATAAAATTGTAAGGTACAAGAACCCATAGTGATTAAGATTATATGGGCACAAGTCATATGGCTTATAAGAGGTTACTTGCACCATAACAAATGTACTAACTACAACTCTAACAAGGAAACCTTCTGGTCTTGCAAATTCAGTTTAGCATGAGACTTTGTGTGTAATACCAAGAAAACTCTGAGAAAAAGTGCTCCAAAGTTTAAGTGCAGCACAAATACATCTTATTGCTTGTCAGTGTGCCACATACTGTGGTATGTCGAAATAGCTCAGGTAGTAGTGTGTGTATGATCAGGGTTTGCTCCTACCTGGGGGAAAATTTTATAACAATTTGAAAATAAAATTAATTATATAAAATATTATCAATTACATCATAAAGAACTTTATTTTATTTATTAATTGATGGTTGCAGCTAATTAAAATTTAAATTACAATATAAAATTGAATAACACCACATGTCGTTTACAGTTAATGTAGGTAGATTAAAGTTTTAAATACTATTGTTATTAAAATTTTATTATGAAGTTGGGCAATATTGTAAGCTTTGGAAAGATTATAAATATTCACTGCAAATGCATGGAACTGGTTTCTTCATAGAAAAGCAGAATATAGATGTTCCTGTATACACAAACAGGCAGCCAATCAGGAGGAGTTAAGGCTGAATATAAATACAAGCTATAGTCCATCATCAACAGACATCACCAACTTTTAAGGAAATGATCCAATATGCCTGGTTCGCCTCCAGGCATTCTAATGAAAGAGGAGTTTTCAAGAATGTCAATGAAGTATGTTTTTACTCGATCTTTTCAAACACTTTGTTCCTGTAAACAATTGACCTTCATTCATTGTCCACGATATATGAATATTTTTTTGTTTTAAATGTTTGTATGAAAACTATCATTGTGGTGCTTGTACATAAAACAAAATAGACAAACGAACATGATATTGCGAAACAATGTATATAATCGAAACTCCATCCAGAAACTTTTGACAGAAGTAATTCATTTATCTACATTAAAAATGCATTTGAAATTTTTCAAGTTAAAAAGAAAATGTTGGTGTAATTCTCATTTTAAGTAGCTGTGACAGCCAGTTTGAAAACTGAATCAAATTATTTATGATTTAATCAATAATATTTTAGGTAATAAAATTTATTTATAAGTCATTACAAGTTTTAAAACAAATAATTATACAAATGCTTTTCAAGGGTAGGTTTGAACACAGATTGTCCAAGTGACAGGTGATAATGCTTCCACCTTAGTTATTTGTTCATATTACTGGTGGCGTTAGCTGTCGAGCCTACCTGTGGTATATTTTCTCTTGAACTATACTGGATAGTACATGTAGTAACTTCAAATGAACTTTAATTCCACTTCCGGAATTCATACATAACAAAACACATTAGAAAGACTAATGCAGGTTTACTCTGATATGGTCACACAGGAACTGTCCTCATAGCTGCACGCTTCCCCGCACTGCAGTCTGGTTGGTGCTGCTGTAGCACTATTTTTAAAGTAGCACCTCTATTGTCAGTCGTATGGAAACTCACAGCGGCCATGTCAAACTTTGGTTATGAAACCACAAAACTTCTCCACCTTTTGGTTGGAGTACTCACTTGCTGCAGGTGGTGTGAAGAGTGCCGATGTACATGTGTTCCGCATGCTTGTCTGTGAACTCCCTGGGAGGCACCTTCATGTATGGACGAAAGTGACCCCGACTAGACCCCAGTCTTGTGAGAAGCGATGATTGGAGACATTGGAGAGCTGCCAGATATCTGCTCCTGGTGTGGGACACACGATGCACAATAGTGAGTGAGTGACGGATCCGTCCTTCCAAGAAGGTGTTTCAGAGTGCAGTTGTGTGTCTCGTTGTGTTCTGGGTGCACTTCACAGTTTGGAATAGGCCCCCTAGTCATTCTGGGAGGGTCTCCAAATGGTCCGTAATGTTCTGAGTGGTTCAGTGACCGTCTGCACCCATCGTAATCTGCCTGACAACGTTACAGTTCTGCAGTGTTTAGAGACGTCGAGACACTGACACGTAACGAGTGCGCCACCCTGGAATGTTTCCGGGAACGTACGGGGCAGGCCTATAGACTGACGTGGCACACAGTTGATTGTCTGCCTGGTCTCAGAATGTAGGCTTTGTGCCACAGATGATGCACCCGAGAACAGATTAGAACTGCCTCTCTCACAAAACTGTTTAGTGTCAGCTGTACCTGGAGCGCCAACGGGTCCTTTTCGACACATCTGTGACACACACTGCAGTCTGCAGGGCCCAAGAGGTTCCACATCGTATTAGGTACCCAGCCCACAATATCTGGTAAGTCAGTGTAAAACTCGGCCCTTCTCCAGGGGCAGTGGTTATCGTTGAAATGACGGTGATGTACGGTAGTTGGACAAATCGCGATTTGAACTGCAGCACGTCGATGGGAGGCAACCTGTGTGGCAAAGACTAAAATGTTGTTTTGATCTCCAGTTTAACGTTGTTGTAAAAACCACTCCATATAATGGTTTCTTTAGTTTTTTATTTCTATTATTTCCAGTAACAAATGTAAAAATCAAAAGTTGAAAAATTGTAAGTCTTCCTCAGACTTTCGCATTATACTTTTCTTCAAGATATGTCAAATCAGAATAGCTGTTAAAATAGGAAACTGAAACAGAATTTAGTCCATCTACTGTTTGTCGCTTTTATCAAAAAGTAATGCGGGGTTGAATACTACAAAAAATCGCCAGTGGAAGTACTACAAACCTGTGGTATCATTTAAGGAGAAAGCATTGACAGTGTTCACTGGAAGAGAAGGTTGCCATTTGTATTCTCAGATGAAGAGGCTCGAACAGGACAGGGTAGCTCAGAGACCTGCATTGAACCAGTCTGCGGGCTGGAAACTACAACGACAATGATGACTCTGAATCTTAGCTGAAAAATCATGTTGTATTCCAGGATGATGTCACTATTTGGGTATAGCAAATAGTCAGTACTTCCAGTTTTTATTAGTTTTGTACCCTGAAGCAACCACAAAATAAAGGGCTTATTTATTATTATAACACCATAGAAATATGAATCAGGTTTACCTTCTCTTCCAATGAACACTATTGATGCTTCCCCCTTAAATGATACTGTAGGTTTGTAGTACTTCCACCCGTTTTCAGCCTTTTAAGGCAAATAGAGCTTTGTACCTCACTGCTACCACACTTTGTAAAGTACTTCTGGACTGGGGAGGTGCCATTTAAAACACAACCGATCTTTGGCAATGACAGTGAGGAATTGCTGTACGACCAGATGGAGGTGAGTCTAATAAGCTGTTCCACAAGGCAACAGGTGCACTGATGCCTCAGCAACAGCTGTACCAATTCTTATGCCATGCATTTGTTGTTTGTTTGTGACTCAGGATTGTCCTGAAATTATCACTGATTGCAAAACTAAAATATTGGCATCAGTTTTAACTGGTCCTTTTTCCATCCCTACCCTCCTCTCTGTCTCAGTGTGGCACAGAAGGTATGAGGCATTCAGGCAGTGGTGAATGTAGCATATATTTTCAGGTGGGGAGCGCAAGAGTCACGTAAAGATAAGTAATTTTAAGTAGACACCCCATGATGTTTGTATCAGTTTTGCTGCTGATATTCAGAGGATAATTTGCACTGAAGCCCCTTTTACTTTACAGAGATTGAGCTTTTTTATTGTTGACATTAAATATTAAAAACTATAGCTGTTTTTTTCTGTCTACTCAATATTCTCTCTCTCTCTCTCTCTCTCTCTCTCTCTCTCTCTCTCTCTCTCTCTCTGCTTTTGGGAGGGGAAGGGGTGTGAGACAGGCCCCGCAGCCCCCAACCCTTATATATGTCACTGTATTCAGACTAAAAGTCGTTTAACCACTCACCTCGTGATGTAAAGAATTTAGCGTAATGGATGATGAAATTAACTTTAAGAACAAACTTAAATCGTATCTGCTTGAAAACTCCTGATCTACAGCATGAGGTGAGAAGCAAAGTGTGGAGTAAAAACCATACAGTAAGCAGGCTTTCGATGCAGGTTTTGCAGTAGTTATACAGAGCTAAGGATTATTGTACAAAGTAGACTGGCGTGAACAGCAGCACTACACCAAATGTAATTAATATTTGTAAATATTATGTTCAAAATATTCAAATGTTTGTAGAGATTACAGAACTACGGGGTTATCAGTCCCTAAACTTAAAAACTACTTATGAACTAGCTAATACTAAGGACGGCACAAATATCCATGTGGGAGGGGGGATTCGAACCCCCCACCATAGTGGCCGTGCAGACCGTAACTGGAGCGCCGCAGTCAGCTCGGCCACCGCGGCTGGCTAAATATTATGGTATTGTGTTTATTCACATTATAGTTTAATATTTTTAAACTTTCTACACTCATTAATTGCTAAATTCAGTAAGGTAATTTTGATTTTCTATAAAAATAAAATAATATTGTTAATTATAGAAGGAAACTTTCCTTGTGGAATAAACAAATATAAAAAATAGAAAACAGATGACTTACCCAAAGGACAGGCTCGTCGACAGACACAAATAAAATCATACACAAACACACCACAAAAGAGGAAGAAAGGAGATGAGAAAGGGAAGGATATGGGTTTTAAGGAAGTGGAAAAGGAGTCATTCCAATCCCAGGAGTGGAAGGACTTACCTTAGGGGAAAAAAAGGAAGGTAAACAAATACACACACACTCACACATATCCAAACGCAAACACACCTAGACAGACATTTGTAAAAAGCTGTTTACAAATGTCTGTCTAGGTGTGTTTGCGTGTGGATATGTGTGAGTGTGTGTCTATTTGTTTACCTTCCTTTTTTCCCCTAAGGTAAGTCCTTCCACTCCTGGGATTGGAATGACTCCTTTTCCACTTCCTTAAAACCCATATCCTTCCCTTTCTCCTCTCCTTTCTTTCTCTTTTCCTGAAGAAACGACCAACGGTTGCGAAAGCTTGTATGTGTGTTTGTGTATGATTTTATTTGTGTCTGTCAACAAGCCTGTCCTTTGGGTAAGTCATCCGTTTTCTATTTTTTATATTTAAATAATATTGTTACTATTATTACATGAATTGATACAGCTGGTTCAGTTAAAAGTGATGGTTCAGCAAAGGGGTTTAACTTATCAAGTATTTGACCATCTCCAAAACGAATATTTTAGTATGCTGGAGCCAGTGAAAACTTTCTGAAGGGATGTGACCTACTTAGCTTCTGCGATAGCAACTACTTCGTAAGCTATTAACTATTTCTTAAGAGTGTTGGTAATCAATCCCTCAACCACCTCTCTAAAAAATAAGTATTTTGTACTTTAATTGCTGCATTTAACTTAACGTAAATTATGAACTGTGACTTAGTGTGTTCTTGGCCTCTCCCACCAATGAGTGTCTTACAATTTACGCTGTTATAAATGTGGATTTAGTGGATAGACAGTCATAGTGGCTGAAGAGGAGGCCGTCATGAAACATAGCAGAGAATAAGTGAGAGTCAGAAGAAACGCTGTTGGCATGGGACTTACATGTATATTGTTAAAAAAAAAAAAAAAAAATTATGAACTGAATTTTGTTGAAGTAGTTTCTAATATAGCTCCTTTTGAGACCTGACCTAGTAAACATCGCTTGTAATCTTAGCCTATGAGGCATAATACGAGATGTTCGTAAAAGTTAATCATCTTTTGGATTTTTATTTTGTCAAAGTATATTCTCACTGAGTGTGTTCCCTCCCTACTACAGAACGAAGACCTAGCCTTAATTCTAAGGGATAATTACAACTCAAATCTTTACCCAACTATAAACTATTGAAGAAGAAAGGATTGCTGAAGTTAATTTGGGTGCTGTGTTCTGGAAGAAGAGGTCGATTGTAGCAACACGGTCATTGCAACATCTGACTTTCCGGGAACACTGAAACTGCTGGAAGAATGGAATAGTGGAGACATGGCCTAGTCACACCCTAGGGGATGTTTTCAGAATTAGAAATATTGCTGACACCCAAAATGTGTGGAGTGAGTACAGTCGCCAGTAGGATATTAAAGAATGTTTTTCAGAAACAGAACAGTTGTTGACTTACCTGTTGTCATAACATTTTTCTCTTTTCTGTGGTTACTGACACTTTCTTTTTGTGACATGCTCATTATACAAGTGAACAATAAATGAACAATTTAAGTAAAAAATGAAATATAAATTTGTTCTGTACATTTAAAATAACAAATAGTTAGTATATATTTTCTTCTATATTACAGTAATGAGCAAAAATGGCTCTCCTTTGTTACTAGTTACAGTCACACAATAATTCATTCAAAGAGTTCATTAAATGATAAACCAGTGTATAACGTGGATTTACAATCTCAGAAACATTTCAAGTAACAAATTGTTGCCGTCTACAGCTCTTGATGTAGAGGAATGTTGCGATTGTTATTCTTGTTAGAAGACGTGGCACTGTTCCAACATCTTCTTTATGATGAAATCTCTGCACGTGTTAAAGACTGCGGCAATATTTTTTGTATCTGAAAGATGCATAATAATAATAATGAATAACAAACTCATTTATAAAAAAATGCTATATACAAGCTAACTGTTCATTTCTTATGGAAAGAGCAGATGCTGTCACAGACAAATATTAATTCCACTTCTTTTAGTATTGAACAGTTCACTGTATAATTAATGATAATTTTTTATTTATTTTCTTAATAAGAATGTTTTGCAGAAGACATCTATCACTACAATAGATGATTACACAATGTGTCTAAATGAGAAGCTATGCAGCCCAACTCTTAGACTAAAAGACACAGCACAGATGATAAGTGAACAGATATACAAGAGATTCATAGCTAACAGTTTAAATCTTAATCTCATAAACACACATATTGTGATGTTTCAAACAAGTAATTTATGTCTACCCTTTAATGCCAGAAGTGGACATCAGCAATACAAATTACTTTCTACTCAACTGTAATATGAGAGACAACAATAATCTTCCCGAAATGAAACTTTTCACTCTACAGTGGAGTGTGCGCTGATATGAAACTTCCTGGCAGATAATCCTAATATAGTTGTTGTTGTGGTCTTCAGTTCGGAGACTGGTTTGATGCAGCTCTCCATGCTACCCTGTCCTGTGCAAGTCTCTTCATCTGAGAATACGTTCGGCAACCTACATCCTTTTGAATCTGCTTACTATATTCATCCCTCGGTCTCCCTCTACATTTTTGACCCCATACGCTTCCTTCTAATGCTAAGTTGACAATTCCATGATGTCTCAGAATGT
The DNA here is from genome assembly GCA_026315105.1 of Locusta migratoria. Lineage (NCBI taxonomy): Eukaryota > Metazoa > Arthropoda > Insecta > Orthoptera > Acrididae > Locusta > Locusta migratoria. The sequence continues at coordinate 120,602,680 of CM048754.1, forward strand.
GTCCAACCAATCTGTCCCTTCTCTTTGTCAGGATATGCCCTATTCGGTTGAGCACCTCCTCATTAGTTATGTGATCTACCCATCTAATTTTCATCATTCATCTGTAGCACCACATTTCAAAAGCTTCTATCATCGTTTTATCTAAACTCCTTATCGTCCACGTTTCACTCCCATACAATGCTACACTCCAGTCAAATGCTTTCAGAAAGGACTTCCTAACATTTAAATTAATATTGGATGTTAACAAGTTTCGCTTCTTTAGAAATGCTTTTCTTCCCATAGCCATTCTGCATTTTACATCTTCTTTACTTCATCCATCAGAAGTTATCTTGCTACCCAAATAACAAAATTTATCCACTACTTTTATTGTCTCATTAGTTAATCTAATTCCTTCAGCAGTGCCTGATTTTCTGACATTGCTTTCCATTACCTTCGTTTTACTCCTGTTAATGTTCATTTTATATCTTACTTTCAAGACACTGTCCATCCCATTCAATTGCTCTTCCAGATCATTTGCGGTCTCTGACAGAATTACTATGTCATCAGCAAACCATAATGTTTTTATTTCTTCTCCCTGCACTTTAATGCCCTCTGAAAATTTGTCCTTCCATTCCTTCACTGCTTGCTCAATGTAGAGATTGAACAACCCTGTCTTACTCCCTTCCCAACCTCTGCGTCCCTTTCTTGCCCTTCGACTCTAATAACCACTGTCTGGTCTTTGTATAGGTTTAATATAACTCTTCGGTTCCTATATTTTACCCATGAAACCTTCAGAATTTGGAAGAGTGTATTCCAGTTGACATTGTCAATAGCTTTCTCCAAATCGACAAACGCTGAAAACGTAGCCTATCTTCTAAGATAAGTCGTAATGTGAGTATTGCCTCCCGTGTTCCTACATTTCTCCTAAATCCAAACTGATCTTCCCTGAGGTCGGATTCCACAAGTTTCTCCATTCGTCTGTAAATAATTTGTGTTAGTATTTTGCACCCATGACTTATTAAACTGATAGTTCTGTAATTTTCACACTTGTCTGCACTTGTTTCCTTTGGAATTAGAATTACAATATTGTTCTTGAAGTTGGAGGGCATTTCCCCTGTCTCTGTCTCATACTTCTTGCACACCAGGTGATACAACTTTTTCACGACTGGCTCTCCTAACGACATCAGCAGTTCAGACGGAATATCATCTACTCCAGGGGCCTTGTTTTGACTCAAGTCCTCCAGCGCTCTGTCAAATTCTTTGCGCAGTATCATATCTCATCTTCCTCCAATTCGTTTTCCATTTCTAGGATAATGCCTTCAAGTTTATTTCCTTTGTGTAGGCCCTATATATATTCCTTCCACAGTTCAGCTTTCCCCTCTTTGCTTAGTATTGGTTTTCCATCTGAGTTCTTGATATTCATACAGCTGCTTTTATTGTCTCCAAATATCTCTTTTATTTTCTTGTAGGCGGTATCTATCTTTCCCCTAGTTATGCGTTCTTCTGCGGTTCTGCATTTTTCCTCTAGCCACTCCTGCTTAGCCAGTCAACACTTTCTGTCAATCTCATTTTTCAAACGTTTGTACTCCCTTTTTCCTGTTTCACTTGCTGAATTTTTATATTTTCTCCTCTCATCAATTAAGTTCAGTATATACTTTGTTATCCAGGGATTTCTATTAGGCCTTGTCCTTCTGCCTATATGGTCCTCTGCAGCCTTCACTACCCTATCTCTCAGGGCTACCCATTCTTCTTCTAATGTATTACTTTCCCCCGTTTCAGCCAAACCTTCCCTCTGAAACTCTCAACCACCTCTGGTTCCTTCAATTTGTCCAGATTCCAGCTCCTAACCTTTCTACCTTTCTGCAGTTTTAATCTGCAGTTCATAACCAATAAGTTATGGTCAGAATCTATAACTGCTCCTGGATATGTCTTACAGTTTAGAACCTGGTTTCTAAATCTATAATGAAGTCAATCTGCTACTTTCCAGTCTCTCCTAGTCTCTTCCACATATACAGCCTTCTTCCATGTGCTTAAACCAAGTGTCGGTGATAATTAAATTGTGTTCTGCACAGAATTCTACCAAGTGATTTCCTCTTTCATTCCTTTTTCTCAGTCCGTATTCACCTACTACATTTCCTTCTCTTCCCTTTCCTACTACCGAGTTCCAGTCCCCAATCACAATCAAGTTTTCGCCTCCCTTAAATTTCTGAATGATTTCTTTTATCTCCTCATACATTTTTTCAATATACTCATCATTGGCCACCCTAGTTGGCACATAAACTTTCACTACTGTGGTCGGTGTTGGTTTCATGTTTATCTTTACTATGATAATGCATTTGCTATGCTGTTTATAGTAACTTACCTGCATTACTATTTTCTTATTCATTAACAAACCTACTCCTGAGCTACCACTAACTGTGTACTCACCTAACCAAAAATCCTGTTCATCCTGCCACCGAACGTCACTAATCCCTACCATATCTAACTTTAACCTATCCATTTCTCTTTTCAAATTTTCTAGCTTACCTACGCGATTAAGGGTTAGAACATTCCACGCTCCGATACGTAAAATGCCTGTTTTGTTTTTCTTGACGACGACGACATGCTCCTGAGTAGTGTCTGCCCGAATATCTGAATGGGGGACTATTTTACCTCCGGAACATTTTACCCAAGAAGACACCATCATCGTATAGTCATACAGTAGAGCTGCATGTCCTCGGGAAAAGTAACGGCTGTAGTTTCCCCTTGCTTTCAGCCGTTCGCAGTAGCTGTGTGGCAAAGCCACATTAGCTGATGTTACAAGGCCAGCTCAGTCAATCATCCAGACTGTCCCCCCTGTAACTACTGAAAAGGCTGCTGCCCCTCTTCAGGAACCACACGTTTGTCTGGCAAAGTACCTCAGGGAATATTCAATTGAAACAAGGCTACATAGTACCCTGTATTATAGTAAGCATGTAGTTTTATGTAGGGATTTGATGGACACACCAATCAAAGAATTAAAATCAGAGTGGGCTGCAGAAGGTATCGTCAACATACAGAATGCTACGAAAAGGGTGGAAGGAGCACTCACAAAAACTAAGTCCTTCATCCTCACTTTTAATAGTCAAAGGCTCCCAGAGCATGAGACGGCAGGTTTCGACTCTACGTCCCTGGTCCCGAGAGCTTCTTTGAATGCCGCTGCTTTGGGCACACCACCACGAGATGCGAGGGAGAAGCTATGGCATCTACAGTAGGTCTCACTCGCCGACCCGAGGCAACAAAACGATCAAAAGAAAAGCTTCCAGCACCAGTGAAACCCGACTAAACAGTCGTAAAATGTCATCGTCACTCTGCTCCTGGCTCGTGGATGTGAGTTAGGGGCAGTCATCTTGCTCAAAGGCTAATTCTGTTTTTGTTTTTTTTTTTTTTTTTTTGGTTTTAGGGTGCACAACTTCTATGGTCATAAGCGCCCAGCCAAGAACATAGATTCGCTATGATCTAAAAAAAAATGGTGACTGTCAGAACATCAACAAGAGGCTAAAAACGAAAGATAGAAGACAATTAAAAGGGTTAAATATCCTTGGATAGGTTGGCCAAGTTGATAAAACGCAAAACTCGAGCAATTGCTCATGTGTCATCAGCTAAAATTTCCTCCAGAGTAGACGGAAAATGAAGGGCTACACAGAGATGATTAAAATTAACACAAGTCAGTAAAACATGTCGCACTGTCAGCAGTTCACCACAGGAGCACAGCGGTGCAGGGTCGGCAGAGAGCAAGTGACGGTGGCTGAAACAGCAGTGACCGATCCGCAACCGGGCCAGGATGACCTCCTCTCGCCGAGAGGGGCGTGAGGAGGTCCTCCAAGCGGTCGGGATCGGTTTTACAGTTCTCAATTTATTGTTGTACATTGAAAACCACGCACTGTGCCATTGCGACACGATACTCCGGCAAAGAGCCCGTTGAACATCGTCCAATGGGATGCAAAAGGTAGCCATGCGAGGCAAAATAGCTGCGGCCTTGGCTGCTATGTCGGCGGTCTCATTCCCGGGCACTCCCACGTGGCCAGGGACCCACAGGAAAGAAACGTGACAGCTGTCGTCTGCTAGCAACTGGAGGGAGCGTTGGATCCGATACACGAGAGGATGGTTCGAGAAAGGGTCCTTAAGACTCTGCAGTGCACTAAGGGAGTCCGAACATTTGGCATAGAAAGGTTTGCGGTGGCGGCAGGTGTACAAAACGGCCTGGTGGAGGGCAAAAAGCTCAGCCGTGAAACTCGAACACTGGTCAGGGAGCTTGTATTGGAACCGGTTGTCCCAGACGATGAAGGCAGATCCGACACCGGCAGTGCTCTTGGAACCATCAGTGTAAATAAATATGGCATTATCGAACCGCGAACGGAGTTCGATAAGCCTCGAGCGGTATACCAAATCCAGAGTGCTCTCCTTGGGGAGCGAACTAAGTTCAAGGTGAGTGTGAACCTGGGCCTGATGCCACGGTGGCAATGGGCTTTCGCTCAACCGAAAGGTGGAAGGAAGGGTAAAATCGAGCCGCTGTAGTAGGCAGCGAAACTGAACTCCAGGTGGAAGCAAGGCAATCGCAGACAACTGATATTGGCGATTGAGTGAGTCGTCAAAAAATAATCGGTAAGATGGATGGTTGGGCATCGACCGCAGGCAGCATGCGTACCGACACAAGAGTATGTCACGCCGAGTGGTCAAGGGTAATACAGCAGCCTCGGCATACAGACTTTCAACAGGGCTGGTATATAATGCACCGGTCGCAAGGCGTAAACCCCGATGGTGGATAGAGTTGAGACGGCGGAGAATCGACGGCCGTGCAGAAGAGTATACGAGGCTTCCGTAGTCAAGCTTCGACTGAACAATGGCCTGGTAAAGGTGAAGCAGGACGGTACGATCCACTCCCCATGACGTTCCACTGAGGAAACGAAGGACGTTAAGGGATCGGGCACATCGGGCAGCCAGGTAGGACACGTGTGTGGACCAGCAAAGTTTCCGATCCAACATGAGTCCCAAGAATTTCGTAGTCTCCATGAAAGGGAGAGCAACAGGGCCGAGATGTAGAGAAGGTGGAAGAAATTCCTTGTATCTCCAGAAGTTCATACACACAGTTTTCTCAGTGGAGAATCGGAAGCCGTTTGCGATGCTCCAGGAATATAGATGGTCAAGACACTGTTGAAGAGAACGCTCCAAGAGACACGTCCGCTGGGCGCTACAATAAATTGCGAAATCGTCAACAAAAAGAGATCCGGAGACGTCGGCTGAAAGGCAATCTATGATTGGATTGATTGCAATGGCAAAGAGCGCCACACTCAAGACGGAGCCCTGTGGTACCCCATTCTCCTGGCAAAAGGTATCTGACAAAACAGAGCCCACCCGTACCCGGAACTTGCGATCCACCAAAAACGCTTGAATGAAAAGAGGAAGGCGGCCCCGAAGGCCCCATGTGTGCAATGTGCGGAGAATGCCCGCTCTCCAACAGGTATCGTATGCCTTCTCCAAGTCGAAGAACACTGCTACTGTTTGACGCTTCTTTAGAAAGTTGTTCATAATGAAGGTCGACAAGGTAACGAGGTGATCAGCAGCAGAGCGGTGTCGACGAAAACCGCATTGGATATTAGTCAGGAGGCGGCGAGATTCGAGGAGCCAGACCAACCGAGTGTTAACCATGCATTCCATCACCTTACAGACGCAGCTCATCAGAGAAATAGGACGATAACTGGAAGGAAGATGTTTGTCCTTCCCTGGTTTGGGGATGGGGACAACAGTGGCTTCACGCCAACTTGTGGGAACATGACCTTCAGTCCATATGCGATTGTAGGTACTAAGAAGAAAGCACTTGCCCACAGGAGAGAGGTTCTTCAGCATCTCAATATGAATGGAATCGGGCCCGGGAGAGGAGGATCGGGACAGGGCGAGAGCACGATCTAGCTCCTGCATAGTGAAGGCGACGTTATAATTTTCACGATGAAAAGAGTGGAATGAAGGCGGCCGTGCCTCCTCTACCTGTTTGCAAGGAAGAAAGGCAGGGTGGTAATGGGCAGAGCTCGAAACCTCCGCAAAGAAACGGCCCAATGCGTTGGAAACATCAGCGGGGTCCACGAGGACTGCGTTCTCCACGGTCAGGTCAGGAATCGGGGAGTGGACCTTGATGCCGGATAAACGACGTAGGCCACCCCAAACAACCGTGGAGGGAGTAAAACGGTTAAAAGAACTAGTAAAAGCAGTCCAGCAAGCTTTCTTGCTGTCGTTTATGATACGACGACATTGCGCTCTCATACGTTTATAATGTATGCAATTCTCCAAAGTTGGGTGGCGGCGGAAGGTGCGTAAAGCACGGCGCCGTGCTCTAAGCGCGTCGCGGCAGGCTGCAGTCCACCAAGGGACCTGGACATGACGTGGAGAAGAGGATCTACGAGGTATGGAACGTTCAGCAGCAGTGAGAATAACCTCTGTGAGGTAGTCGACCTGACTGTCACAGTTGGGAAAATTCTGATTGTGAAAAACAGCCACGGAAGAATAAAGCCCCCAGTCGGCTTTGGAAATGTTCCAACTGGTGGGACGAGGAGATGGGGAATGATGCAGGAAGTGGATGATACAAGGGAAATGGTCACTTGAATACGTGTCAGAAAGTGCATACCACTCAAACCGACCGGCAAGCTGAGGAGTGCATATTGCGAGGTCTATATGGGAATAAGTGTGTGTTGTGTCTGAAAGGAAGGTCGGTGCACCGGTGTTGAGGCAGACAAGATCGAGGTGTTGGAGAAGGTCCACCAAAAGGGAGCCTCTTGGACAAGGTGCCGGAGAGCCCCATAGGGGGTGGTGGGCATTAAAGTCGCCTACCAACACGAAAGGTGAAGGGAGCTGGTCAAGAAGGTGTAGGACATCTGCCCTAGTAAGGGCAGATGACGAGGGCGAATAAATATTACAGAGGGAGTAGGTAAACGTGGATAAAGTGATGTGAACGGCAACTGCCTGTAGGTGAGTATGCAATGAAATGGGATGGAAATAGACATCGTCTCGAAGGAGCATCAGAACCCCTCCATGGGCTGGAACACCTTCCACGGGTGGCAGGTCGAACCGCACAGAGGTGTAGTGTGGAAAGTCTGCACGATCACGTGGACGCAACTTCGTTTCTTGGAGACAGACTAGAAGCGGGCAGTGCAACCAAAGGAGTAGTTTTAACTCCTCCCAATTGGAACGAATGCTGCGAATATTCCATTGAAGGAGCGCCATGATACAAAATTAGATAAGAAATAAGAATAAAAACCAACTAGCAAGCGGGGTCACCTCGACGGCCGCTGAGGACCAGATTTCGAGGGAGCACTGCTATCGCTGTCTGGGGGCAAAGGGTCATGTTCCATTGGTTCGACCGACGCGCCTGCCACCTCCCTGAGTTGATCAGGAGGGGCAGTTTCCACCGCCGGTAAAGGGCCGGGTGAAGCAGAAGACGGCCGAGGCCGGCAACTGTTGGATGGCGTGACAGATGGGTCACGTCTCGGCGGGGAAGGAGATGAACTCTTTTTCTTGTCAGCTCTTCTGAAAGAGTGACGGCAGGAAGAGGCAGTTGACGGTTGGGAAGCCTGAGAACGCAGAAAATCCTCACGGACGGGTTCCTTTTTCAAGGTCCGGGCATCTTGTTTAGGTGCCCGCGGTTTACTAGAGGTTGACGAAGACTGTACCTTTGAAGCAGCAGGAGGAAGCGGGGACATGGAACGGGCAATCTTCGGGCTGGCGGATTGCACAACTGTGTCAGCGAAAGTGAAATCACAAGTCTGGGTACTGGAATCCTTAGTAGGCCGAGTTGAGGTGAGGACCTTACTGTATGTACCCGCTGGGAGGACTGTGGGCTTTTGACTCGCCAATAACTTTCGAGCGGCAGATGTTGATACCTTCTCCGTAACCTGAATTTGCTGAATGATTTTTTCATCCTTATATACCGGGCAGTCGCGAGATGAAGCCGCATGGTCACCGTTGCAGTTAAGGCAGTGAGGAGACGGAGGTGGGCAGTCCCCCTCATGGGCGTCCCTACCACAAGTGACACATTTTGCTGCATTTGGGCAAGATTCACGGGTATGGATGTACCTGTGGCATTGGTAGCAGCGCGTTGGGTTTGGAATATAAGGGCAGACTGAGATAACTTCGTACCCTGCTTTGACCTTCGACGGGAGTTCAACTCTGTCGAATGTCAAAAACACAGTACGAGTCGGTGTCAACTGGTTATCTACCTTCTTCATCACCCTGTGGACGGCTGTCACACCCTGATCGGACATATAGGACTGGATGTCGTCATCAGACAACCCGTCAAGGGATCTCATAAAAACTACCCCCCGTGACGAGTTGAGTGTGCGGTGCGCTTCTACCTTGACTGGAAACGTGTGTAATAACGTAGTCTGGATAAGTTTCTGGGCTTGGAAAGCACTGTCCACTTCCAGCAACAATGTGCCATTGCGCTGACGCGAACAGGTTTTAACAGGGCCAGCAATTGCATCTACACCTTTCTGTATAACGAAAGGATTGACAGAATTGAAATCTTTTCCGTCGGTGCGAGACACAACAAGAAATTTCGGTACGTTAGGCAGAGTCTTTTTTTGCTGAGGCGAATCTAACTTACGTTTCTGGGTCAACGTCACGAAAGAAGAGAAGGAAGTGTCCCCCGTGATTACCGGCGTCTCCGATGGCGCGCTCCTTCCTAGTGGGGGCCCTCTCCGAGGGCTTACCTGCCTTAGGTGATTGTTCACACCTCAGGTCACACCTCCCGAGAACTGACGGAGGGACCAATCGGCACGTTCGGAAGGTACCAGCTCGGGTAATCACCCCTCCCTGGGCCTGGCCTTTACCAGGGGGTACGTACTACTTGTCTACCCGGGGCGGGGAATTACGCGTTACCCCGTCACCTGCTACGCATGATAATGCGTGGGTCGGCCTTCAGACACGCACAGGGGGGAAAGAAGAAGAATAGAGGAAGTGAAGAGAGAGAAGGAAAGAAGTGTCTCAAACACCGAGGCAGAGACTAATCAGGAGGAGAAGAAGGCTAGGAGAGTACAAGGAGAGAAAGTCAGAAACAAAGGGTAAGAAAGGAAGGAACGAAGGAAGAAAAACGACAACAAGAACCACCGTAGCTCACGAAATATGCCCGTCTCCGGGCGAAGGCATAAACCGGGAGGGAAAGTGAAGCAGCCTGGGGCAGAAGAAAGGCTGCTCCGGCTCGGGGCCCCGTGCGCGCCACACACGTACCCACAAAAGGACTGTGGGCCCCCTGGAGGGAATTCTGTTTCTGTTACTGGCAGAAGGAGAGGCTGAAAGTTTTTCTCCCGTGATAGACGGCTCTCATACTTCAGTGGAACTCCTGGAGATTGAGGACACTTATGAAGGAAACACGATTATTGACCCATGATCAACCAATGTGTATTTGTCTCCTGATATATGCAGGTATGTTCTCTGCAGAAAGGACAGCATTAGTGGAGAGAGAGCTAAAGGAGGATGTAATGTATTTAGCCAGGAGGGTCCCATTTGTTTGAATAACTGAAGTATACGATACCATAGTTGGTTGTGGTATTTTCTCCTAATATTCCATATTTATAATATATAAGCATCTTATGATGCTTCTGTAAAGTCACATTGATTATCATTTGCATTATTAGGGTCTTCTAACAAACAAAATTAATTTATTATTGAAATTCATAAATTTAATATTTAACAACGATGTAAACATATATTAGCACTGCGTTAATTGTTGTTAAATTATGATCTTTTGTATTATTTTATTTTGATGTGGAAATATTTTTATTGCATTCGTCATAATTTTGTGTATCTTTATGTAAACCAAGATTGATTTACGTTTAATGAACAAATTATTAAGTGTGAAACTTTGTAAGTTCCGTGTTCTACAATGTTCTATAAAAACTATTATAGATATTAATATGTGCGGATTGGCGCGAACTAAGTCAGTCTGAGATGAGTAATAAGGTAGTCTTGAGTCAGTATGGAAATGAGTTGTGAAGCAGTGTTAAAGATGTATCATTACTGTTGTTTGCATCAAGAATATAAATAAATATACGTAAAAAATGAAACGTGTCACACATGTAGTTTCATAGACACCCAAGAACCCAACGTCATAACATAATTTTGTGATGTTTAATGGCAGATGAGCTACGTGGTCTTCGAGACCACTGAACGTCTAAAAACAAAGGTGATGTATTAAAAATGTGGCTTTAATGTATGTCCAGTAAAAAGCGCCACAAGAAATTGCTGTTTTTGTTCATATAACCTCTCTCTCTCTCTCACCCCCAGTCTTCAAGCAGTGGTCCTGTCCATACATGAGCATCATCCTCTGACTGTATGTTCCCTTTATCTGCCCCACCCCATGACATGCTCCATAAGGATGCTCTTTAAGACCTTTCGACTTGACTTCCCCACCTCTTCATCCTCTGTGGGGATTTTTATCGGTCACGATTTGCTTTGGGGCTCTGCCACCAGCTGCCCCAAGCATAGAGGAATCAAGAGGATCCTTTTGTATACAGGGTGTCCAGTTTATCTTGTCCAGATTAAAATTACAAAATGTTTCAAGCAGATATTCTTTAGCCATTATGTGGACATTACTCAGCATGATTACCTTCTTTGAAAATTTGTCTTTTACAAAGATGTGAACAGCAGTATGACTTTTTTAAATGGAACCCTTTATTTTTTATTCGGTAATTCACTTCCTCTCCTAAAGACCTATTCAAAAATGTATCACAGTGTACCATTCACTGAAACACAATGTTATTAATTACTTAACACAGTATTGAATTTGACGCTCCCAGCACTTAGTGTAGGTACTCGGGGTAATGGAACACATCCACATGCTGATGTTGACAGAGGACAAATGTAAACGTAAGAAGACTGCACACCCGTCATTCTGTCAACCGTTGTCATTTGAAGAGTTATGTGATTAGAATGTACACCAACGAAGAGAAGATAGAAATGCTACTCATCTATAGGGAATGTAAGTTATCAGTGCAGTAATTGCAATACTGTTTTCTTGTCTACAATATGGGTACATTTAGTACTGAATGTGAAAATATATTGTTGAATATTCGTAGAATATATGACTTCAACTGCTATTGGGCAAAGCTGAAAATGTGTACCCAGCCTGTTATTAAATAATAACAGCTGCAGGATCAGAACGTGACGTCTGTTCTTTCCGAACAGACGCCACATGTATATATATATTGTTGACTTCCAATTACATAGCTAGAAATGATCATCAGAATAAAATACAAGAAATCAGAGCTCGAACAGAGAAATTCAGGTGTTCTTTCTTCCCGCGCACTATTCGAGAATGGAATGGGAGATAAATAGTATGATGGTGGTTTGATGAACCCTCTGCCAGGCACGTAGATACGATTTGCAGAGTATCCCATGTAGATGTAGACGTACAGTAGTTTTGTCCTTTCAAATACTGTTGTGTAGAGTAGGCATACAATAAAGGTGTCCTTCTTACAAACTGCATTGACATAATGTTTCTTGTATTGATGTTGACGGTAAGCGAAATGCTACAGAGGCAGAGGAACTGTACAGACAGTGATATCCTGATGAGAACCCATCTTCCTGATGGAAGTTTTCTCAACTTGTTGCAATGCTTCAGAAAATGGGAAGTTTCAACCAACGACAATGCAATTGTTGTAGCACTCGCACAAATGAAGCTGTCGAAGTTTCTGTTCTCGCTTCCATTGCTACGAATCTACATGTGAGCACACAACAGCTTGAACATGAGTTGGCATTCCTGAAAGCAGTGTACATTGTATTATTACACATCATCGGTTCAATCCTTACCATGTACACCTACATTAATAATTGGATGGGAATGATTTCCAGACTTGTGTACAGTTCTGTCAGTGGGCACAGCAGCAAATCCTGAACTTCTTCTCCAGAGTTCTATTTACTGTAGTTCCTTCTAAAACAAAGGACAGGTAAACACAAAGAACACACATTATTGGTCCAGGGACAACCCACGATGGCTTAGACAAGTGAAATATCAGCATCAAGGAGAGTTAAAGTCTTGTGTGGGATGCTTGGTACTACATTTATTGGCCCATATATTATCAATGGTACTATAATGGCACAGTGTATGCCAAGTTCCTCAGACGAATTCTTCCTCCTCTTCTGGATGAAGTGCCATTAAGAACCAGAATGCTTATGTGGTATCAACACGATGGATGTCCAGCATACAATGTGTTGCGTGCTCGTTGTTTGCTGAACTGAAGGTATCCTGCTGGATGGATTGGTTGAGGAGAAACAGTTACTTGGCCTGCTAGGTCTCTTGATTTAAATCCTCTAGGCTTTCTTCTTTGTGGATGTATTAAAGACATCCATCACAATATTCCAACTCCTGAAGATGTATTGTGCTTGCTTGTAATTCTCTTGAATAGGCAACACTGGAAGCAGTAAATAATTCTTACATTCAACGAGTGCACCAGTGTATCGGTGTCCAGAGTCACTACACTGAACACCTTTGAATTTTCAACTCCTAACAGATGATAGAGTCAAAGTAAATTTTGTGTTATGTTTTTACTTGGTTTTAATTTGTTTTCTGACAACTCCAGCAAGTGGACGAGTTTGTGATCCCAGGCTCAAATTCAGTGTGGTGTTATGTAATTAATAACATTGTATTTCAGTAAATGGTACACTGCGATACATTTTTCAATAGGTCTTTAGGAGAGGAAATCGATTACTGATTTAAAAAGTAGGGGTGCCATATAAAAACAACACTGTTCATATCTTAATTTAAAAAAAGGGAGAGAGAGCTACAAAGAAAGCAATTGGTCTGTCTCGTGGCAGTACGCACTTCGCTGTTCTGACATTTAGCTGCCAGATATTTAAGTCACATGACTGTCACATATGTAAACAGAAGATGAAGGCTACAGTCCTGCTCCTGATGGAATTTGTTGTTAAAACTATTGAAGAATTCAGTTTAGCGTGAGCTACAATAAACAAAACGGGGTAAAAGTTACACGCAGTAAGCAGTCATTGCAATTTAGTTAGTTATACTATAAATGTAGAGAATGCACCAAATTGCTCAACGGAAACATGTTTATTGTTGAAATTTTCTGGCAGATTAAAATTGTGTGCTGGAACCGGGACTCGAACCTGGGACCTTTGCCTTTCGCAGGCAAGCGCATTACCAACTGTGCTATCCCGACATGACTCACGATGCCCCCTCACAACTTTACTTCCACCAGCTACAATAAACAAAACGGGGTAAAAGTTACACGCAGTAAGCAGTCATTGCAATTTAGTTAGTTATACTATAAATGTAGAGAACGCACCAAATTGCTCAACGGAAACATGTTTATTGTTGAAATTTTCTGGCAGATTAAAATTGTGTGCTGGAACCGGGACTCGAACCTGGGACCTTTGCCTTTCGCAGGCAAGCGCATTACCAACTGTGCTATCCCGACATGACTCACGATGCCCCCTCACAACTTTACTTCCACCAGCTACAATAAACAAAACGGGGTAAAAGTTACACGCAGTAAGCAGTCATTGCAATTTAGTTAGTTATACTATAAATGTAGAGAACGCACCAAATTGCTCAACGGAAACATGTTTATTGTTGAAACTTCCTGGCTGATTAAAATTGTGTGCCGGAACCGGGACTCTAACCCTTTGCCTATCGCCGGCAAGCACACTACCGACTGTGCTATCCCGACACAACTCACGTTGCCACCTCACAACTTTACTTTTGCCAGTACCTCGCCTCCTACTTTCCAAACTTCACAGAAGTTCTCCTGGAAACATCCATTAGACTGTGGCTAAGCCATGTCTCCACCATATCCTTTCTTCCAAGAGTGCTAGTCTTGCAAGTTTCGCAGGAGAACTTCTGTGAAGTTTGGAAAGTAGGAGGCGAGGTACTGGCGGAAGTAAAGTTGTGAGGCGGCATCGTGAGTCGTGTCGGGATAGCACAGTTGGTAGTGCGCTTGCCCACGAAAGGCAAAGATCCCAGGTTTGAGTCCCGGTTCCCGCAAACAATTTTAATCTGCCAGGAAGTTTCATATCAGCGCATACTCCGCTGCAGAGTGAATGTTTCATTCTATGTTTATTGTTTTCTATTTCCCTGTGATTATCTGGAACTTTTAATTATTATAATGAAATGAGCTTAATATTTCAAAATAAATGTGGCGAAAAAGTTGACACTGTCCTGCACTGCAGATAAGTGTACCACCACGACTTACTTCACATTAACATTTGTTGGCTGTGCCAACTCAAAATAGCTGTTCAACATAACCTGCACTATGGATGACTGTCACGATTTCAGGTGTACACTGTTCACTGTCAAATTTGGCCAAAACAGGCAATATCTTTAAATGATTAACACATACTCAATTGACTGTTTTCATTTGTGCCTAAAACGAGTAAATTCATATATTATGTAATGACTGAACTTAATTAAATATAACAATTTATCTTCTGAAGAGACAGTTGCAAATCCGGTTCATAAATAATATTGCTGTGTGTGTGTGTTTGTGTGTGTGTCTAAGTATTTTGACATAACAAATGTAACAGTTAAACACTGAAAATATCAGATAACTTCATCAAATTTTTACACACAAATTCCGTAGCATGACAGTCATCCAATTTTTCATATTTGATTCTCATGCAATGCAGTAAAAACATGACAGAAATTACATTACTTAATTTATCATCTTTTATTCATTCAAATACTATACCAAAGCTATCTACACAAATGGCAGAATTCATCAGACGTCACAGAATTATTTGGTAGCAAGTTACTCTAATGAAACATAGTTGGGTAACATTTTATTTAATGGTATTTTAAAGAACTGCATGTTGATAATGCAATTCCACATTGTGAACACTACCTTTTCCATTTTTTGACAAACAAATCTTCATAGATAAATGAACTTTACAGTGAATGTAGAGGTTCTTCCGCATATTGAAATCGGAACTGCATTCCTCAAACTTTTGGAACATTTTGTGTGAATTACTCATGTTCACCAAAAGACAGCAACAACAAAATAACAGAAAACAGCAAAATAAATAAACAGTAACAAAGTTAACATGGAGTGCCCTGTGTGGCAGAAAAGAGCAGAATGAAAAATGGAAGACTTCTTGAAATAACTTGACTGGTCACGTGCTATCAATTTCTGGTCAACATATGTCAAAACAGCCAAATGTGTACTGTCGCGAGACAGACCCAGAAGGCAATCGTGCCGATTAATGTCCCCTTGACAGGTAAAGAACATGTGCTTGAAACATTTTGTAATCTCCATCTGGACAAACAGTTACCGTATTTAGGGTGGTCAAGATAAATGGGATATACTGTATTGTGTGCATATTTGCTAAACACAGGTGAAAGCATGCACTGCAACACGGTCCTTCTCTGCCGTAGATCTCTCACTTTGCTCTCCGGCCCACTCCCACACTACTCAATGGGAAGTGGTCGATGACCTGCACGACAGCTTCCTGGCTAAATTCATCTGCCAGTTGAGTAGAGCCCAAATGCAAAGCACCTCGACAGGTGATCATTAAAAAATGCCGAATTCTCAAGTAATGTGTGTCCCCAAGTAATCTGATCATCCCCAAATTTTGATGACAAAAAAAAAAAAAAAAAACACACACACACACACACACACACACACACACAGATTTGTGTAGATGAGGATACCACTCTTCAGCATGTGAGGGCAGTCTGTTAAATTGCAAAATGACACGTAAATATCAAAACAATTGACACCACACTGATTGAGAGAGAGAGTGATAGAGGCACGCAGGGTTGTCATATCCAGAGTGTGCGTATCTGGTACCAATTCCATAAAATTCCCGCATTTTAACTACTAAACATTATCATTCAAACTGAAAAACATTTCACTTGTAACATATTATTGTGAAAATGTATTCACAGTAACACACAGTGAAATGAATGCTTATAGAATTTGAACAGTTAATAAATAAATGCATGGAGCTGAGACTGGTATTACACGGTCATATATCTTTGTCAAAGTCGTTATGTCATTTATTTACATCAAAGATATTTCATAGTGTATTATTTTTCAATAGAGATAGATTGGCTGGCCAGTACTTACCTTTGTGCTGTACTGCCGATAGTTACATAAATGAAGAAACAGAAAAAAGGGGACGAAAAAGGACAAGCTTTCGGAACAGTTCCTTCCTCACGTGGGAGAGAAGGGAAGAAGAAGGGATGGGAATGGAAGGGAAAGGTAATCTACGATCTAGGTCATGAAGGTGGTGTTTTGGGAGTGAGGACATCAGAGATACTGCACGGCTTTCTTCTTCCCTTCTCTCCCACCTGAGGAAGGAACTGTGCTCCGAAAGTTTGTCCTTTTTCATCCCCTTTTTTCTGTTTCTTCATTTGTGTAACTATTGGCAGTACAGCACAAAGGTAAGTATTGGCCAGCCAATCTATCTCTTTTGAAAAATAATTTATCATCTCCGTGGAGAATTTTCATCATTAATCGAATATTTCATAGTGTAATTGGGAACTTTAATAATAATTTTGTGTGGCTCAATGGCCTGGTGCACTGGATGCCACTTTGGCGACTTGCGTGTCCCTAGCCTACCCCAGTTATCCAACCGGGGAAAGGAAAGGGGACCTACAGCTTAACTTTGAATTGTCATTTCCGGCAACTCCTCACATCGTTCAGAGGTGAAGGATGGGTTAAAGCGCAGACTGAAAAAATCCGAGGACCGATCGGGTTTTGAACCCACGAACCGTCAGTTTCCAGTCGAGTGCTTTGCTCCGAGACCACTGGGCCTGACATAGGGAACTTTGACATACATGTATCTTTCATCAAAGAAATATCATCAAATGTAGTAACTCGACATATATTTGATTATAACTGTTGCTTGTCTTAATGTCTTCTGTTCACTGCAATGCAAAATGTAACTGCTCCAAGTGCTAGCATTGCTGTTGCTAATCGACGTGTTCATGTGTTTGAACACAGCTGCAAATGCCGCGCCATAACTGAGGTTTAACCCCAGTAGCAAGAAATCACTGTAACCCTGTCTTCTCGAGATATAGCCTTTGTCTTGTGCTGATAGTGGTGTGGGTAATACGGTGGTACTGAACTGAATAATACTCAACTTAAGTAGATAATTACTTTATTACTCAGAAAGATGGTGTCATAAGCAAATGTAACTAGTCATTCTTACATCAAAAATGCAACTATTTGTACATGCCAGCCATGTTTCCAAAGAAACTGGTGGAAAGAGATGCTACTCTACCACCCTTTACAGCAAAATTACTGATACGTTGTGTCATTGTCAAGTAAATTATATGCAGTTTTGATAGCAGCTTAAGCAGAACATAATAAACATCTTGAAATATGATGATCATAGTACCCCTTTTTAAGACCACAATGAAGATTTATGTCTAAGAAATATTACAAACATTTGATAATATTTCTTTGTCAAAGATTTGATCAAAAACATTATTTTGTAATACCGGCCTAAAGGGATTTATTTTTTAAAGCAGAATAATATCCACCTAGTGTGTTTTGTTGATGCAGATGCAGTAGTACCAACCTAAATTCGAGTAATCCGTGCACCCCAGTTTTTCGTTCATAAATTGGGAAAAAGAAAAAAGTGCGGATTACTCGAGTATTTACAGTATTATTGGCTCCCAGTGCAGTAATGGAGAGGGATGCATGGAGTGGCTGAAAACAGAGCCTCCTTCCTGTGTGAAGCAGACTATAGTCTCTGTCCAATTGTATCGAGCGGTTGGACATATGAGGGTGTGGAGACAACCTGATGAATCTGTGGAGCCTGCATGTCTGTAGGGGACTGTTCAACCTGGTGGAGGCTCTGTAATGTGTGCAGTTGGAGTGGTGCGGTACCCCTCACAGTCCAGATAGAACTGTAACACATCCTGGCCGAGCACCTGCATCCAGTCATGTCCAGTGTGTATTCCAATGGACTTGGGCAATGTGAGAACCCTACACATGCAGAATGGATCCAAGAACTCTCTTCTGAGTTAAAACATCTCCACTGGCTTCCAAACTCCCCACACAGGAACATTATTGCTGAGGTGTATGGAGAGGTTCTATCAATGGAAAATTGTATTGAAATGCAGGAGGATCTGTATCAAATTGACGCACAGTGCAGGGAATGGCAATTGAATCTCAATGTAGACAAGTGTAACGTGCTACAAATACATAGAAAGATTCTTTATCATTTAGCTACACTATAGCAGGTCAGCAACTGGAAGAAGTTAATTCCATAAATTATCTGGGAATAGGCATTAGGAGTGATTTAAAATGGAACGACCCTATAAAATTGATCATCAGTAAAGGAGATGCCAGACTTAGATTTGTTGGAAGAATACTAAGAAAATGCAGTCCGAAAACAAAGGAAGCAGGTTACAGTACACTTGTTCACTCACTGCTCAAATACTGCTCACCAATGTAGGATTCGTACCAGGTGGGGTCGACAGAGAGCAGCGCGCTTTGTTACAGGATCATTTGTAATTGTGAAAGCGTTACCGATACAATCGATAAACTACAGTGGAAGAATCTGCAGGAGAGACACTCTGTCACTCGGTACGGGCTTTTGTCGAAGTTTCGAGAACGTACCTTTACCGAGGAGTCTAGCAGTATATTGCTCCCTCCTATGTATATCTCGTGTAGAGATCACCTGGAGAAAATCGGAGAGATTAGAGCCCGCAAAGAGGCATACCGACAGTCTTTCTTTCTGCGAACAATACGTGACTGGAATAAGAGGGAGAACTGATAGTGGTACTCGAAGTACCCTCTGCCACACACTGTCAGGTGGCTTGCAGAGTATGGAAGTAGACAAAGCTGTAGACTTCTTGAATAAAAGAAAGTCTTGATTGCAAATATTTTTTATTTCAATGACTCGTTTCGCCCAGTTAGGGCATCTTCGTGTGCCTCGGTTGCACAGTGGTAGAGTGCCAGACTACAAATCCAAAGGTCACGGGTTCGATCCCCGCCAAGTTCTAGGATTTTTATCTGCCACTTTCCACTTCTTTCACCTCTGGCAGTATTGCTCATGTGAAAAATACCGAGTAGCACCATGGTTCGGAACCCACGTCAAACTGTAGGTCCCCCTATAACTGGCTGGGTAAGTCAGTTCGTAGGTCGGAGGAAGGCAACGGCATACCACCTCCAAACAGGACCATGCCTAGTAAAGCACTGTGGTGTTCAAACCAATCCTCGGATTGTTGACTGCTTTACCTTAGGGCATCTTCAGATATCTGACAAAGAAGAAAAATGAAACAGTACCGTACATTATCACAATTTCTTATTACCAGTTTCAGATTGGTTTGTAGCTAAAAAAATTCGAAATATTGTCATGTAAATATTGTAAGTTCTGATTTATTTTTCTTCTTTGTCAGATATCTGAAGATGCTCGAATTGTGTGAAACGTGTCATTGAAATAAAAAATATTTGCAATTGAGGCATTTTTTTATTCCAGAATTCAACTGAACATGGTTGCTGTACCACACCACGTAAAAATGGAATGGGAAGATTTCTACTAGCTGTAGACTGGGCATATCTGGGACGCCTTTCAGCGTGCTGTTCAGAAGAGACCTCGACCCCCCAGTACTGTACGGATTTACGGACAGCCCTGTAGGATGTGTGGTGCCGATTCCCTGTGGCACTGCTTCAGACATTTGTCAAATACACACTTGTTCCTGCTCCCAGGGGCCCTGCACAATATTACGCAGAGATATCAGTTTCTTTGGTTCTACAGTGCGCAATGTAGGTGCTAACATGTGTTATCATGGCCGGTGACATGTAACCTCTTGCAGGTAGCAGCTTCCTTATGAATTTATTCAATTATTTTTCAATGGCATAAGCATGAATAAGATGGACAAAAGTGAAAAAATGCCTTAGTAGCAAAGATAGAGGACAAATACAAGTCCATGGAAACTTGTAACTACGGGAAAGATAGATTTTATTTAGTAAAGAAAAATTAAATTTCCCTTTGAGAGAAGAGAAGCAAAAGGTAGAATATTGAGAGCTCAGATGGCAAGCCAGTATTAAGTGAAGAAAGGAAAGCTGAAGGAGTATGTAGAGTGCCTCTAACAGGGGAACAAATTAACAGAAAGGTGAAGATGAGATGGGATATGCAATACTAGAAGAAGAATTTCACTAAACACTGATAAACCTAAATGGAAATGTGGCTATGGGGTAGATGACATTCCCTCAGTGTTATCGACAGCGAGCCAAGGCAAAACTATTCCACCTCTTCTGTCAGATGCATGAGGCTGGAAAATCACAGACAGGCTTCAGGAAGGCATGCGAATATTCCTGAACTCTCAGATAAATGAGATTGCAAAATAATGATATGGATTATGTGAAGGTTGAAGACATGAGTCCCACGTAATTGGTATCCTCACCGAGCTCTAATAATTTAACAACTGTGTGCAGGGGGAGGGGGGGACATTAGTGTAGAATTTATCACAGAAAGGGTTTATTTAGTGTTAATCTGGACTTTCTATTAAAATATCCATTTACCGTAAAGAGGCTCGCTGAACTGCTGATGAAATAGATAATCACATTCACACAACTAAATTTTTGGCCATAGCCTTCATCAGAGAAAGAAACACATACATTCATGCAATCACTCAGACATACTACACTCCTGGAAATTGATATAAGAACACATTGACACTGGTGTGTAAGACCCACCATACTTGCTCCGGACATTATGAGAGGGCTGTATAAGCAATGATCAAACATACGGCACAGCGGACACACCAGGAACCATGGTGTTGGCGGTCGAATGGCGCTAGCTGCGCAGCGGTTGGGCACCTCCACAGTCAGTGTCAGCCAGTTTGCCGTGGCATACAAAGCTCCATCACAGTCTTTAACACTGGTAGCATGCCACGACAGCATGTACGTGAACCTTGGAACTTTGAGCGAGGGCGTGTAGTGTGCATGCGGGTGGCCGGGTGGACGTACCGCCGAATTGCTCAACATGTGGGGCGTGAGGTGTCCACAATACATCGATGTTGTCGCCAGTGGTCAGCGGAAGGTGCACGTGCCCGTCAACCTGGGTCTGGACAGCAATGACACACGGATGCACGCCGAGACCGTCACATCCTACGCAGTGCCGTAGGGGACCGCACCGCCACTTCCCAGCAAATTAGGGACACTGTTACTCCTGGGGTATCAGTGAGGACCATTCGCAACCGTTCCCGTGAAGCTGGGCTATGGTCCCGTGCACCGTTAGGTCGTCTTCCGCCCCAACATCGTGCAGCCGTACGGAGGGACGAATGGAGACGTGTCGTCTTCAGTGATGCGAGTCGCTTCTGCCTCGGTGCCTATGATGGTCGTATGCGTGTTTGGCACCGTGCGGGTGAGCGCCACAATCGGGACTGCAAACGACCGAGGCACACACAACCAACACCTGGCATCATGGTGTGGGGAGCAATCTCGTACACTGGCCGTACACCTCTGGTGATTGTCGAGGGGACACTGAACAGTGCACGGTACATTCAAACCGTCATGAAAACCATCGTTCTACCATTCTTAGGCCAGCAAGAGAACATGCTGTTCCAACAGGACAATGCACGTCCACACGTATCCCGTGCTCTAGAAGGTGTAAGTCAACTACCCTGGCCAGCAAGATCTCCGGATCTGTCCCCCATTGACCATGTTTGTGACTGGATGAAACGTCGTCTCACGCGGTCTGCACGTCCAGCACGAACGCTGTTCCAGCTGAGGCGCCAGGTGGAAATGGCACAGCATGCCGTTCCACAGGACTACATCCAGCACCTCTACGATTGTCTCTGCGAAAGGAGGATATACACGATGCTAGTGCCGACATTGTGCATGCTCTGTTGCCTGTGTCTATGTGCCTATGGTTCTGTCTGCGTAATCATGTGTTGTATCTGACCCCAGGAATGTGTCAAAGTTTCCCATTTATGGGACAATGAATTCACAGTATTCTTATTTCAATTTCCAGGAGTGTATAAACACACACAACTATCATGTCCGGCCACTCCAGCAACACAAGCTAGACTATGAGTGAGGTGGGGAGTGGAGGGGGAAGGATGCCAGGTAAGGGTGGGGATGGGAAGTTCCACATTACATGATGGAATTTAAAGGCTCTGAAAGGTGGGAATTTGAATTGTGGCAATGAATACAGTGAAGGGAAGGGGCGGGAAAGCATAAAAGGGAGGTGTAGATGAGTGTGGGGAGGGAATGGGGGGATTTGAAACGATAAAAATAGCGAAAAAAGTAAAAAAAATTGAGTTAAGAAAAAAAGGAAAAAATAAAAAATAAGTAAAAACAAAAAGTAATTAATTAAGGGGATATTGTAAATAGTGACACACAGTTGTAGCGAATATAGGAGTTACAGGATAATGGGAGGGGAAGGAAGTGGGGGAGGGTGGGGGAAGATGTTAGGCATAGGGTGCAGGATGGGAAGTTATCTTAGGTCGAGGCCAGGATGGTTGCGGGACTGTGGAATGTGTTGAAGGGACAACTCCCATCTGCACAGTTCAGAAGAGCTGATGGTGGAGGGAAGGATCCAGATGGCTCGGGTAGTGAAGCAACCATTAAAATCCACAATGCTGTGCTCATCTGCACGCTGTGCCACAGGGTGGTCCATCTTGCTTTCTGCCCAGTTTAACAATGGCCATTCATCCTGACAGATAGCTGGTTCATCATCATACCAATATAAAACGCCATGCAATGATTGCAGCAGAGTTGGTATATCACATGGCTGCTTTGACAGTTGGTCTGACCTCTGATGAGGTAGGATAAGCCTGAGACAGGACTGGAGTAGGAAGTGCTGGGTGGGTGCATTGGGCAGGTTTTGTATTGGGGTCTTCCACAGGGATATGATTACTGTGGTAAGTGGTTGGCATTGGGAGTGGCATAGGGATAGACTGGGAAGTTGTGGAGGTTGGGTGGGCAAGGGAACATCATTTCAGGAGGGGTCGGAAGGATCTCGGGTAGGATCTCTCTCATTTCAGGGCATGATGACAGATAATCAAAGCCCTAACAAAGGATGTGATTAAGTTGTTCCAGCCAAGGGTGGTATTGTGTGACTAGGAGGACATTCCATTGTGACTGGTTACTCGAGTTGGGGGGAGGATTGGTGGTGTGTAGTGATATGAAACAGGTAATCTGTTTGCGGACTAGGTCAGGAGGGTAACATCTGTCTGTGAAGGCCTTTGTGAGGCCTTCAGCATGTACTGGCCAACTGGGAGATGAGTTTGAGCAAGACACAGCACGGCTGCCCCACACAAAGATATTGAGTAATATAAATATGATGAGAAGATAACAAGGTAATGCGGTTATTCATATAAATTACACGATTGGGCAAGGACAGATTGATGAGCTTTTCTTTCTTTCTTTTATTTTATTTTTCCCCTCCTCAAGACATCAGATAAGATGCCACAAAATTTCTATGAGCGCAGCCCAACACCCCCCCCTCCCCCCCTTCTCTACAGACCTAAATTGTGGATTCGGTACTGATTATTTGGAATGATCATTGCCAACTTAAATCGACAGATCCATCAAATTATGTGCATTGAACATTCCAGCCTCATATATTTATTAAAACTAGTATTGCCTGTGGTCGAAAATCAACCAATTGTGTTTACAATGGTCACTGGGGGTAAAATTTTACGTATCATGTCAGCGACCTCACGTGATTATGTTGGCAACATCAACAACACGATAGAAAATCTTTGCCCATTTGTTCGAACCACATAGAATGACTCGATTAGTGTATCATACAGACCATGAAGTAAACAAATAATGCTGTTCCTGCTTTATGGTTGACAGGTTCTTGTATGTACCCTCATCCACTCAGTAAAAATAATTGCCCTATAAAAGTGAAGATTCCATGAGGAAAAATCAGCGATGTCAAGCGATTGGCTAAAATGAAGACTCACAGGATTCTCACTATTGAGCATCTGTTGCCAACATTATCATAGGAGGCCGCTGGGATATTTGGTAAAATTTAACCGGCACTGGGAGGTATGAAACGGTATCTTTTACGTCTTAAGGAAAATGCCTGACACAATAACAACAAATAAAAACAGAAGTATATACTTCACATGCCATTTTCGAATTATATAACTTTCATTAGCCTAATATTTAAAATGGAACTACAATTTCGGTGTTCGTATATTTATGCAACGATGTTATTTCGATACTATTCTCGACTTCGTAGTTCCACACGAGCACCGCTAGATGCCTCTCCTGGCGCATCATCCTTTATATCGGTATTCATATGAAAACATCCATTTCCTTTAACCACTCTTAATCACTGCAAAAATGAAGCATTTGAACGGCACAAGAAAGTGAGTTGGGAGCACTCCATGTTTCGATATTCACTTATTTTAATAAGTTATTTTAATACTGCTGATGCGCTGCATTACAGCATCTTTGGTTGAGGCAAATAGCCAATCAGTGAGCTGATTGTTGGAGAATGTAGAACTTGATCCAAGCTGTAGATAGGAAAATTTATATTTCCTTTTACCACTTTTAATGGATAAATGCACACATAATATTTATATTTGTGAAATCTACGACAAACAATCTTTCGAATTATGTAACTTTCATTGGCCTTCTTGTATGAATAAATTAGTAATCTAATAATGGAAAGTCCAGGTTGGAATAAATAATATAGTGAGGACAGTTACAACTCACCGCAAAGACGTGGCGATGAGATGCGACAGGCACATACAAAAGACACACACATACAACACATTCAGCTATCGGCCA
Source organism: Locusta migratoria (assembly GCA_026315105.1). NCBI lineage: Eukaryota > Metazoa > Arthropoda > Insecta > Orthoptera > Acrididae > Locusta > Locusta migratoria. The sequence goes on from CM048754.1 coordinate 120,627,387, forward strand.
TGGCCTTCCTCAGAAATAGAGCACTCACGCAATCACACAGGCACACAACACAGTCATACAACCATCACCTCCGACTGCCACACTTCGAATCACGCTCTGCAGCGAATCGGGGACGGGAGGGGAGGGGAGGGGGAGGGGATAGAAAGGTTACGTCACGGTGGTGGGGATGGGTTAGATGGGAATAACGAGATGCAGCTTAGGAATGGAGTGGGGAGACGGGTGAGGGGAGAAAATAAAATAAAATAAAGTAAAATAAAATAATATATATATATATATATATATATATATATATACGATTAATGATGAAAATTCTCCTCAGAGATAATAAATATTGTTGAAATGAGATAGAATGGCTGGCCAGTACTTACCATTGTGCTGTACCGCCGATAGTAACACAAAATGAAAAAACAGAAAAAAAGGGACAAAGGGACAAGCTTTCGGAACAGAGTTCCTTCGTCAGGTGGGAGAGAAGGGTGAACCACCTTTCCCTTCTATTCCCATCCTTTATTCTTCCCTTCTCTCCCACCTGACGAAGGAACTCTGTTCCGAAAGCTTGTCCCTTTGTCCCTTTTTTTCTGTTTTTTCATTTTGTGTTACTATCGGCGGTACAGCACAATGGTAAGTACTGGCCAGCCATTCTATCTCATTTCAACAATATTTATATATATATATATATATATATATATATATATATATATATATATATATATATATATATATATATATATATATATGAAAATTCATGCACACTGCAAGTGCACAAGACCACATACACACACATACGCACGCACGCACGCATGCACACACACACACACACACACACACACACACACACACACACACACACACATACATACATATACACACACATGATCACACATTCACACACCACTCAAATCAGGCGAGGTTTGGGATACAGAGGTAGGAACTGTAAGGTATGGAAAAATATATATATAGGGAAATTATCGTAGGTTGAGGCCTGGTTGATTTCGGGATCGGAGAATGTATTGTAGGGATAACTCCCATCTGTGCAGTTCAGAAAAGCTGGTGGTGGATGGGAGGATCCAGATGGCCCGGGTTGTGAAGCAGCCATTGAAATCAAGCATGTGCTCCGCTGCATGCTGTGCCACAGGGTGGTCCACCTTGTTTTTGGCCACAGTTTGGCGGTGGCCATTCATCCTAATGGACAGCTGGTTGGTGGTCATGCCAATATAGAAAGCTGTACAGTGCTTGCAGCACAGTTGGTAAATTACGTGGCTGCTTTCACAAGTGGCCCGGCCTCTGATGGGGTAGGATAAGCCTGTGACAGGACTGGAATAGGAAGTGCTGGGTGGGTGGATTGGACAGGTCTTGCAGCGGGGTCTTCCACAAGGATATGATCCCTGTGGCAGTGAGCTGGGTTTCGGGGTGGCATAAGCTCACTTTCCTTATGTGAGAACCATGGATGAAGAGCGACATTCAGACTGCTTATTTCTTGATGTCGATTGTTACACTACTGTCTGCTAATGAAGTTTCAAATGGATTATGTTCCCAGATATGTGAGTGGCTCGAACACTTCCTAAGTAATATATACATCTACATACATACTACGCAATCCACTGGAAGGTGCATGGCAGAGGGTACACTGTACCACTACTAGACATTTCCTTTCCTATTCCACTCCCAAATAGAATGAGGAAAAAAAGATGCCTATATGCCTCCGTAGAATGCCTAATTTCACTTATCTTTGTGATCATTATTTGAAATGTAAGTAGGTGGCAGCTAGATTGTACTACCCTCAGCTTGAAATTCCAGCCCTCTAAATTTCCTGAAGAGAAATTCATGTAAAGAACATCATCTTTCCTTCAGCAATCCCCATTCCTTGAGCATTTCTGTGACACTCGCGCATTGGTTGAACCTCCCAGTAACAAACCTAGCTGCTCGCCTATGAACTGCTTCTATGTCTTCCTTTAAACTGATCTGCTGCGGGTCGCATACACTTGAGCAATACTCAAGACGGGGTTGTACAAGCATTTTATTTGTGGTCTCCTTTACAGATGAAGTACATCTTCCCAAAATTCTACCAATAACCCAAAGTTGGCTGTTTGCCTTACTCACAAATGTCCTTATACATTTGTTCCATTTCATATCGCTCTCCAATGTTAAGCCTAGATATTTGAAGGATGCAACTGCATCAAGAAGCTCATTACTAATGCTGTATTCCAACATTATGTGATTGTTTTTCCTACTCATGCACATCACCTTATATTTTTTACATTGAGAGCTAGCTGCCATTTCTTCGCGCCAAATAGAAAGTTTGTCTGAGTCATCCTGTATGCTATTATAGTCAGTTAAAGACGACACCCTCCCATACACCACAGCACCATCAGCAAACAGCTACAAATTACAACTTACTCTGTCCCGTCCGGGTTATCTGGATACTTCCCACTGACACCAATCCTTCAGAACTCCGGAGATGGGAACTAGCCCTTCAGCATATTCTCTCTTCCCGTTGCCCACCTGGTCTCAACCTCCGCTAAATTTGAATTCCCACCCACCTTCTTAACATCTTTGCATCAGTTCTCTGGACAGAGCCTCTGCCTCAAGTGGTATCTCTGTCTAACTTCTTAACTTCTATAACTTAACTTCTTTGCTTTCTACAGTATGTCTGCCTAGGTGTACTTGTGTCTGTGTGAATGTGTGGGCATGTGTGCATTTGTTTACCCTCCATTTTTTCCCCCAAGGTAAGTCTTTCCTCTCCCGGGATTGGAATGGCTCCTTACCCCCTTCCTTAAAACCCTCATCATTTCCTTTTCCCTCTCCTTCCCTACTGCCTGAAGACGCAACTGGGTTGCGAAAGCTTGCGATTGTGTGTGTGTGTGTGTGTATTCATTTATTTATTTGTGATGCTGTCACACCTGTGCTCCTTCGCCTGGTGAGTAATCTTCGTCTATTTTTATATATATATATATATATATATATATATATATATATATATATATATATATATATATATATATATTATTTTATTTTACTTTATTTTATTTTATTTTCTCCCCTCACCCGTCTCCCCACTCCATTCCTAAGCTGCATCTCGTTATTCCCATCTAACCCATCCCCACCACCGTGACGTAACCTTTCTATCCCCTCCCCCTCCCCTCCCCTCCCGTCCCCGATTCGCTGCAGAGCGTGATTCGAAGTGTGGCAGTCGGAGGTGATGGTTGTATGACTGTGTTGTGTGCCTGTGTGATTGCGTGAGTGCTCTATTTCTGAGGAAGGCCATGGCCGATAGCTGAATGTGTTGTATGTGTGTGTCTTTTGTATGTGCCTGTCGCATCTCATCGCCACGTCTTTGCGGTGAGTTGTAACTGTCCTCACTATATTATAAATTAGTAATCTGTACCACAATTTTCGTGTTAGCATATTTATACATTGATGATTATCGTGTTGAGAGGATGGTGATTTTCTCACCTGTGGCACAAGTGTAGCGTATGTAAACACCCTTTTCGTCTCTCCTTTCCTTCTCGCAGCACTCCCGGAACTTTCCTGCCAGAAAGCTCCTTGCTGCCTCTGCATCTTGTTTGGGCCCTGCAACAGGTTTATGTTTAATTAGCTTCAGGCTTATTACAAAGGGGAATATTGTTGCAGGAAGTGCGCTGATCTTATTTTCCAAGTACTGTATGTGAAAGAAACACAGAACAGATTATATTTTTTATTTAATTGTAATACTGTTACTACTACTACAACAACTACTACTACTACTACTACTAATAATAATAATAATAATAATAATAATAATAATAATAATAATGTCAATAACAGAGAATAGATAAACAACTCACCATAAAGACAACTGCTCCTATTTTGAGTGGTGATGTGTGTGTTTCATTTTATTTTATTCTTCTCCCCTCACCTGCCTCCCCACTCCATTCCTAAGCTGCATCTCATTCTTCCCATCTAGGTAGTGATGTACCCATTCCCACAACTGTGACGCAACCTTCCTATGTCCCCTCCCCTATTTACACAATGCAGAGCACAATTCGAAGTGCGGCAACTGTGTTGTTTTCATGTGCGATTGCGTGAACGTTCCTATTTCTGAAGAAGGCCGTGGCCGATAGCTGAAAGTGTTGTACGTGTGTGGCTTTTTTATGTGCCTGTCGTGGCTCATCGTCACCTTGTTGAACATTGACTTATTAATTGATATTTGTATCGACAATGCCTGAAGTATATTTTGTTGTTATTTTGAGGGGACTGTACAACTAGCTCCCGCCTGAGGTATAAGGCAGGGTCGTTCCCATTACCATTCATTGCTGGGGTGCTATTCCGCTATCAGAGAGCATTGGCAATGTTGACACGTATTTATATTGGGGAAGATGAGGCAGAACGTGTAGTGTTATGACCGTGTATCTCTTCTTCTGAGGACACTACAAAATATATATTACTTATATTAGGTTATTATATCTTGCTTGGTATGTGTCTGTTATTGGTTTTGCTCTTAGGAGAATGTGGCCCAGCTAGTCTGTTCCTCAACCTAGAAGCTTTTTCTTGATATTACAGGCAGTAGACACTTGTATCAAAAGTTGTTCAGGACAAGAGAGTAGCACAAAATGTTTTTTTCATTATTATACTAATCTTCTTCTAATGAATTAAAGCCGTGAGTAACTAACAAATGACAGTACTAACTTATTGTACTGCAGAATACAATCCCATAATCAACGACTTATAATTATACAGAGACTCATATTACAAAATATGTTCAGTCTCTATTAGTGTCTCTCGCACATTACAATAATGTCAATAACAGAAGTAGCACATTCTTCTGTCTCTCTCAGACTTTTTAGCACAGAACACTTATTAAGCCAAGGAATCCATGCTCTCATCTGTGTGCCACTTATTCATCACAGGTTGGTAAACCTGCGTAATCACTCTTCGTACCATAGTAGGTGTCACCAGGTACTCTCACCTAGGAAGACAGAAAACCCTAGGCAGAATTTTGCCCCCTGCTATTCTAAATCTCTTAAATTAATAAATATGGTTGTCTTGGGTCTGTAAGCAGGAATGTAGTGTCACTTGTTACACTACAAACTGAACTTTGTGTTGTGGAGGGAGAAGTGCTTTAAGACAGTCTGTGCAATTGCCATATCCGTTAGCTTGCAGTGGCTTAATAGTTGCAATGCTTGCCTAGTAAGTAGGACATCCCGGGTTCGAATCCTGGCTGTGGCACAAATTTTAATTCAATGTCTGTCCTTCACCGCATACTTTCAAACTGTGTGCATACCCCAGGTGGTGTGTGAGTCGGCGCAGCACTACCGGCGACTAGAGTGTGGGGACTGAGGCCGGATGACTACGGTGCACGCATTCACGTCGGCAGCCGGGTCTCCTCTTCTGCCATCAGCCGACGGCAGATGTTCGCTTTGGTTGACAACATTGTTCGTGACCACTGTTATAAATGCTTTTAATTGATATTTGTATCGACAATGCCTGAAGTATATTTTGTTGTTATTTTGAGGGGACTGAACAGCTAGCTCCCACCTGAGGTATAAGGCAGCTGCCTCCTTTAGGAAGGTGAAACTGTATTTGCCTCACGATGCTAGTGGGATGCAGCACAGTAACGATTCACATCACACACTTTTTGGGGCCTACTGGCCTGGCTCTGCACAACTAAGTTGATGGAGTGGGCTGGCCTCGATGGTAATGTAGCAAGTGCAGCATTAATCTCGGTTATGCTGTGTGTGGGACCTTAATAATCTGATGAGTGGGAAGTAATTTCTTGTGCTGTTAAGCTCACAAGTATATTGATTGAGGAGTTAAACTGCAAAGGCTGTGTTACTTACATTTCCTGTGGCAATTTAAAGAAGAGTTTTGCCTGTTCATTTACATTAGTAAGTCCTCACTAAATGGTTGATGTGCAAGGAACACAATTTATTGGGCATCCATATGTTCTAGTCTTTAATGAATTCAGTATTAAGAGTTTTCACAGCCTGATTATATGGGTTCTCTTAAATATGGATCCGCAAGCATATTGTCACTTTGCAATGGAAGCAGGCTTGACTTCGAAGGCAACTGAACACAGCACTTATACTGAAAGCAGGTTTATTATGAACTTAACATACACGCATTACTAATTGCCTCTCGGGCAGAGTCCTCTGCTATTTATACACTGAGAGAATGTACCAGAAATTAGAAGAACAGTTAACACAAGAAACAAGTAAAATTTGCAAGTGAACATAAGAAAGATGTAGAACATTCTGGAATTGTTAATTACAAAGAAATAAATTTTTGCTGATGGGGGGGATTGGACTGGCGACCATCAGCACCGCAGTCCGTGACGCTATCCCCTGCGCCCCGCCGGCAGTCGGTGTAAGTGGTCTCTCGCGGCAATATCGAAGCATTATCTGTTTACATTGTTTCTGTTAGTCTTTCATTGATCAGAGCATTTTCACTGATGTAAGTAGATTGATGTGTTATTAAGATTTGATCATGTCTTTTTCTAAGTGACTTAAGTGTTACCAGTTTATTTTGGGGGAATAATGTTATACTGAGTTTTGTAATTTAAATGTACACACTCTGGCTAGGCGTCTTCTTTATAAAACCAAAGACTCATTTGTATTTGAACATAATTTTGTTGCCAAAACCAGCGTTGACATAATCAACAGATTAATAATGATACACTGTACTGTGAATACAAGATTGGTTTCTTTTAATATTGCTAATTTATATACAAATGTCCCTGTTGACACAGCTATAGCTTTTGTAGAGAAGAATCCACTATTACATAAAAAAATTAGTATTATTCAGACTGCCGAACTTGTCGCTTCACTTAAAATTGTTATCAAATACAATTACTTTATGTTCAGTGGCAAAATGTACATTCAGCCATATGGTTTGGCCATGGTAGTCCACTTGCTCGTATTTTGGCGATGTTTTCATTAACGCTCTTGAAACAGAATTTTTCAATTCCAGTTCTGAATTACATTAAAAATTTGTTTTTATGCATGATATGTTGACATTAACATTGCTTTTGACAGTAGCAATCACGAGTTGGATCTTCTTTTCAATGCATTCAATAGTTTTCATGACAAAACTTCTTTTATGAAAGAACTTCAAAATGAGAAATGAGAACTGAATTTTATGGATTTAACCATTACAATAGTAAACAATTCATACAATTTCAACATATTTCACAAAGAAACCTACTAAGACATCATATATGCTGACTAACACATACAGAAGCCCAAAAACTAGTGTTTTTCCATTCTGCAATTCATCGTATGGTAACCTCCCCTTTGTCACCTGCCAACCAAAAAAATGAATTAAGTGTGATAAAATCCATTGCAGTTAACAATGGGTATGACCAGGGTTTGATAGATCACATTTTGAGGAAGAAAATGCTCGACATTGCACAACATTTCTTCAAGTGACAGCAAAAATACTAAGAAATTTATATCCATTCCTTTTTTGGGGAATATTTCCTACAGAATGAAGCATCTTCCAATGAAAAATGTCAACTGTAATATTTCTTTTTCTACAGACAACAATAACGAGAAAATTGTTGCACACAGTGAAAAATATAGGTGATTGCTTTTCTAATTCAGGCATCTCTAAATTAATATGTGATAACTGTCCATGTTACTACATTGGTCAAACAGGCAGAGCTGTGAAGATACAAAGAGCACTTATTAGGAAAGAAAGGAATTAACATACATAATGCTACGTTTACAGAACACTTACTGATTGCCAACCACACTCCGAAAAAGTTAGAAGACACTATCATTTTACACAGAGAAGTTAAAGGGTGAAAGCTTGATCTTTGGGAAGAATTTGAGATCTTTAAATATTTAGAACTCAAAGATGGCAATTTATTAAATAATCTGTAAATCTTGCCTGTAGGCAATATTTTGAAGGCTTCAAACCCATACTGCTCACAAAATCCTCTTACAGCTGCTGGTAGCCTTTGTGATTTGTTCATGTCCTCAAAAATCTAAAACCTGTTTACATTTGTAATTCTCCATTGTAACTGACATGACATTATCCATTTTATCTCATTTGCATCACCATCACCATGTAATAATCCAGTTTATTTTTATTCATCTGAGAGGTACGCTTTTCTATTATTATTGTTTATTTACGCAATGTATTTGAACAGTATCTGTTAGTCAGCATATTTTTACAGTTGACCATTGTAATATTTGTTTCCATAACTCCCCTCAACCTTCTCACCCTCTTTTTCACCAAATATTCAATTTATTGACATCATTCAACTTATGTTCTCCCAATGGCTACTTAAGCCACTGAACGTTTATGATACATGGTGCATGCCCCACTGGTCCTGTTATGCACACTCCTTGCTTTATTTACATCCTTAAATCTTTGAGGCACATATATTATACCATAGATGTTGGACATGTTTTCACAAATTTGATCTTTTGTTTCATCATACAACATCATAAACTTTTTACAATATTGTCGTATTGCAATGGAAACGACGCTTGACTTCGAAGGCAACTAAACACAGCACTTATACTGAAAGCACGTTTATTATGAACTCAACATACACGCAGCACTGACTGCCTCTCAGACAGAGTGCTCTGCTATTTATACACAGACAGAATTTACCAGAAATTAGAAGAACAGTTAACATAAGAAACAAGTAGAATTTACAAGTGAACATAAGAAAGATGTAGAACCTTCTGGAATTTTTAATTACAAAGAAATAAATTTTTGCCGGTGGGCGGGATTGAACCGGCGACCTTCTGCACCCCAGTCCGTGACGCTACCCCTGTGCCACGCCGCCAGTCGGTATTCGCGGTCTCTCGTGGCATTGCTCCCTCTCCTGGAGAAACAGCGACCCGCTGTTATGATCCCTGTGGAGCCAGCTGCAATGTCCTGGATTTTGACCATGTCATGGGTCCTCTGTATGACAGTTCAAGAGAATCCTTCCCTTCTCCACGATTATCGATGACAGACGTTCCTGTCGTAGCTTCATCAGGAACATTATCGTCCTTAAACAAGAAGCCATTGTCATCTACCTGCTCTTCAGGATCGTAGTAAGGCTTCATGCGCAGGACGTGAACAATGTCTCTTCGTTTTTGACGTTTCGATGACGGCTCATAATCCTCAACTTAGTATGTGACGTCTGACAGGCGGTGTATGACACGATACGGACCAAAGTATCGCTTCAATAACTTATCTGATAGTCCAACCTTCCGTACAGGGGTAAAAATCCATACCAGATCTCCTGGGCTGTACACAACAGGTCGGTGCTTGTCGTTATACCGCTGACGGTCCTTCTCCTGGGCGTCCAGTGTCCGTATGCGAGCCAGCTGTCTTGCTTCTTCGACCCTGGTGATGAGCTGTTTTAACATAGTCATCCTGAGTGTCGTCTGGTTGGAACGGGAACAGCGTATCCATTGTCGTCTCAGCTTCACAGCCATGGATCAGGAAAAACGGAGTGAAGCCTGTGGTGTCTTGTCTTGTGGTATTGCAAACCATATGTCATGACTGGCAGAATTGTAACCCAATCCTTCTGCTCAACATCGACGTACATCGACAGCATGTCGGCTAACATCTTGTTAAAATGTTTTGTAAGACCATTTGTCTGAGGATTGTGTGCAGTTGTCATTCTGTGGACAATGTTGCACCGTGACATCACCTCTGATACTAGTTTTGATTGGAATACTTTTCCACGATCAGATATCATGACACGTGGTGCTCCATGCTTCAAAATAATGTCTTCTACAAGGAATTTTGCGATCTCTGGAGCTTCTGCAGTCGGCACAGGTTTGGTGACAGCGTAGCGTGTGAGGTAGTCAGTGCAGACTATTATCCAATGGTTACCGGTTGTCGACTTCGGGAACGTTCCTAAAAGATCGATCCCAACTCGGTGGAATGGAGCTGCTGCTGGCGGAATTGGTACGAGATGTCCTGGAGGTAACTGCGGCACATGCTTCCGTCGCTGGCACTCTTTACAGTGACTCACGTAGTGCTTGACAGATTGGTAGAGACCTTTCCATTAATACCTGCGTCTGATTCTGTCTAGGGTCTTCACGAATCCCAGATGACCGGATATTGGAGCATCGTGGAAATATTTGAGAATAGCTGGCTGGAGATGAGCTGGAACAACAAGTAGCCATTTGGGGCCTAGTGGATTGTGGTTGCTCTTATACAATGTTCCGTTTATAAGTTGGAACTCTCCATTGGTCGGTTCTCCTTTCTCCAAGGCCTTTATCGTTTTCAATAGTGCTGGATATTCCCTTTGTTCAGCTGTAACATCACCTAATTCAGTGACGGCTGAAATTTCATTCATGTTGTTGTGTTCCACTAATGGATTCCTCAAAAGGCAGTCGGCATCCTTGTGTTTGCGCCCGGTCTTCAATACCACTGTGACATCGTACTCTTGGAGTCTTAGTGCCCATCTTGCTAGTCGACCTGATGGATCCTTCAAGCTAGTCAGCCAACACAAAGAATGGTGGTCTGTCATGACGGTGGACGGTGAATGGTTTGCCGAATAAATACGGCCGGATCTTGTTGATAGCCCAGATAACCGCGAGACATTATTTTTCAGTTGTAAAGTAGTTTATCTCGGACTTTGAGAGTACTCTTGATGCATAGGGTATCACTTTTTCAGCACCTTCCTGAACTTGTACAAGCACTGCACCAATCCCATAGCCACTGGCGTCTGTGTTTAGTTCCGTTTCCGCATTCTCGTCGTACAAGGCAAGCACTGGTGCGGAAGTTAGAGCCTCCTTAAGTGCCCGGAAAGCTCTTTCTTTTGTCTCATCCCAGTATAATTTGGCGTCTCCCTGCAGAAGTTCTTGTAATGGACGTGCCTTGTTACAAAATCCTTTTATGAAACGTCGGTAGTATGAGCACAGCCCGAGAAAACTTCTCACATCACGAATATGCTGAGGAGTTGGAAATTCTGTGACTGCCCTTACTTTATCTGGATCAGGACTGACACCATCTCCATTGAGTAGGTGCCCCAGGATTTTTATCTCTTTGGCGATGAAGAGGCACATCTTTGGATTGAGGTGGAGACCTGCAGCCTGAACACACTTCAACACAGTTGACAAGCGACTCAGATGTTCCTCAAATGTTTTCGAGAAAACGACAATGTCATCTAAATAGCAGAGACATGTCGTCCACTTAAGGTGTCGAAGCAAGTTGTCCATCATGCGTTTGAATGTGGCTGGAGCATTACATAATCCAAATGGCATTACTTTAAATTCATAGAGGCCGTCAGGTGTAATAAAAGCCGTCTTCTCCCTGTCAGCTTCGTCAACCTCGATTTGCCAGTAACCTGTCTGCATGTCCATAGTTGAGAAGTATGTAGCACCTTTCAAGCAGTCTAAGGTGTCGTCAATACGCAGCAATGGGTAAACATCTTTCTTTGTGATTCTGTTCAGCCGCCGATAGTCAACACAGAATCGCCACGTGCCATCCTTCTTTACGAGTACTACCGGAGACGACCAAGGACTCTCCGAAGGTTGAATAATGTTATCTCGCAACATCTTCTCCACTTCCTCTCGAATTATCCGTCTTTCAGCTGGCGACACTCTATATGAACGCTGGCTAATTGGCGGATGGTCCCCAGTATTGATACGGTGCTTTATCGTGGGTCGTTCCGTCTGACTTTTCCCCTGCTGAGATGTGAATGCACCCGAAAATTGGCATAGTATACCTAACACCCGCTGGCGTTGTTTCTTGGTCAGTCCAGGCCCTATTGGCAGTTCCACGTTTGTTTCCTCCAGTGTGTTGTCTGTACTAACAGTAGAGTGTGGGTCTTCATTGATGATGAGCTCACCATCCTGGATTGCTTCAGCTGTTCGATACACATTCCCTTGGGGATAAGTTTTGACTGTTCGTGACAATTTGTGATCCAAATCTCTCCTTGACCACCGGTAATGTTTATGATAGCCGCTGGTATGTAAATTTCTTTTGTGAGCCTGATAAACTTTTTACTATCAACAAGAACTTCACAGCTTAACCAGTCATCTGTGTTTGTGACTGCAACCCTTCTCGTTATCAACGGCGGTATCGTCACATTGACAACAACGAATAACTTCCCAAAAAATTCTGTATTACGTGTATCCGGCGGAACAACTTCTTCAATTTGCAGCTCAGATCTTCCACAGTCAATGACAGCTTGGGATGCCTTAAGGAAGTCCCATCCGAGGATGACATTGTGATTACATTCAGTTAACACGACAAATTCAAACAGCTGCGTCCTGTTGTTGATGGTTATTCTTGCGACACAAGTTCCTGCTGGATGGACGTACTTTCCATTCGCGACCTTCAGCACAGTTGCCCCCGTATCACAGAACATTGTCTTCTTTAGTGTGCGGCGGTAATTATCCGATAATACAGAAAAAGAGGCTCCTGAATCAACAAGTGCCTGGACAGGTTGGCCGTCGATTATGACGTCGATGAGATTTCCCAACTTCTTAGTGACTGTTGTCCATGGAGGATTTTCATCTGCGGCGGCCTCACCTCCGTAGATGGTCGCCTCGTTTGGTTTTCCTGGGCGCGGCGGCTAGGGGAGCGGCTGGTACCTCTGTACGGCGACGGTGAACGGCTGTGGCGCGTCAGGGAGCGACCTCGTCTAGGGTACGGCGATGGGCTTCTTCCCATAGTCACCAGCAGGTGACTGCCTGGGATAGAACTGCTCTGACGGCTGACGTCTTGGGGCAAAATAATCATCAAATACTCGCCTCCTCTCTCTGCAGTAGCATACGACATGTCTAGGGCGTACACAGTGGAAACATAGTGGTGTGTTGTCTTCTGTCCTCCAGACGTCTGTTCTTCTGCGGGGCGTCATAGTTACTGGGGGAGTTGGCTGTGGTTGCTTTGGCCGGTTTATGGGCTGCTGTTTGACGGCTGCAGCGTATGTCATAGCAGGGCGATGCCATTCTTCACGTCAGGTGCGATTGACGGGGCAGACAGGAGCTAATGTTTGAAATACCTCGTCCTCAGCGGCGTTGGCTCCCTCGTGACTTACAGGGCTCGCATCCATGGCCATAATCTGATGCTCGCTTGGTCTAATAGTCCCGGCTGCCATGCACTGTTGTAATTCTTCTCTCACGATTTGTCATATGAGAGAAGCGAAGTCATACTGGTCTTCCACAAAGGCCATAGGGACTACATTTGGGAGTCTGTCATACTTCTTGCGTCCAACCCTCCATTGTTGCATCTCTTCAATACGCTGGCACCACTTGATGAACTCTTCTGTCCTAGCGACATCTTTTATCAGAAGAGCTTGGTACATATCTTCTGCAATTCCCTTCATCAGGTGTGTGATTTTGTCTGCCTCAGTCATGTTCGGATTGACTATGTTACACAGAGCCAAAACGTTCTGTATGTAAGACTGTGTCGGCTCACCATGTCGTTGGGCCCGGTTCTTCAGTTCTTCCGCCGAGCGGATTTGTCGCTGGCGGTCTCCAAACGTCTTCTTAAGTTCCTCCTGGAACGTCTCCCAGTCATTCAACTTGTCTTCATTGTTTTCGAACCATTGCTGGGCTGTTCCGTCCAGGTAGAAATAAACGTTGGCCAAGCACATCGTATGATCCCACCTGTTGTACTTGGCAACTCTGTCGAACCCTTTTAGCCATTTGTTGGGGTCCTGTCCAGCATCTCCAGAGAACACCGACGGGTGTCTGATGTGCAGCTGGCTTATTGCTGGTTTCGTCTCCATCATTCTTCTGATAATACGGACTTTTGGAAGGATCTACTTGGTGTATCCCTTGTATTCCGGTTCCAGTCCGTGTAAGCGATGGCTTTTACGTTGCCTAATCGGAGCAATGGTGATGCAGCTGTTGCGTAGTGTACCTGGCGCCTCCACCAAACAATGTCGCGTTGCAATGGAAACGACACTTGACTTCGAAGGCAACTAAACACAGCACTTATACTGAAAGCACGTTTATTACGAACTCAACATACACGCAGCACTGACTGCCTCTCAGGCAGAGTGCTCTGCTATTTATACACAGACAGAATTTACCAGAAATTAGAAGAACAGTTAACATAAGAAACAAGTAGAATTTACAAGTGAACATAAGAAAGATGTAGAACCTTCTGGAATTGTTAATTACAAAGAAATAAATTTTTGCTGGTGGGCGGGATTGAACCGGCGACCTTCTGCACCCCAGTCCATGACGCTACCCCTGCGCCACGCCACCAGTCGGTATTCGTGGTCTCTCGCAGCAATATGGTACAGTTATAATGGTACAGTTATAATTTTGACAATAATATTGATACAATTTTACACACTTAACATACAATGTATATGCAATACAATAAACTTGGTACAATTTGTAACTTTTAAACTAGTTGTTACATGCTTTACATACAATAAATACACTTAATAGGATCAGGCATTCTTTCTTTTAACAGTTTTTTTTTTATATATTTATTCTTCGGGAGATGTTCTGAATATTTACAACACTTAGTTTTTGAGATTCTTCAAACCAGTAAGCTGAATGACTCCAAATGCACTGACATATCTTTCAGTCTAAATCACATTCCCTAGATCATAGGGATGCCCAATTATTGTGATATGCAAGTATAATAAGTAACAGTTTTATTCTGATTTATATTTCACAATGTTTTAGTCAATGGGCTTGGTATGACACATAATACAGGAATAATGATTATGAATTTGTAATGTATGATGTTACAAATTCATAATCATTATGCCTGAAATATTAATAATACAAGAGAAAATATAAAAATTCAGCAAGTGAAGTAGGGAAAAGGGAGTACAAACGTCTGAAAAATGAGATTGACAGGAAGTGCAGACTGGCTAAGCAGGAGTGGCTAGAGGACAAATGCAGAACCATAGAAGAATGTATAACTAGGAGAAAGATAGATACCACCTACAGGAAAATGAAAGAGATATTTGGAGATAAGAAAATCAGCTGTATGAATATCAAGAACTCAGACAGAAAGCCAGTACTAACCGAAGAAGGAAAAGCTGAAATATAGAAGGAATATATAGAGGGTCTATAAAAAGGAAATAAACTTGAAGGCAGTATTCTAGAAATGGAAGACGAAGTGGAGGAAGATGAGATAGGAGATATGGTACTGCGAGAAGAATTTGACAGAGCGCTGAAGGGTTTGAGTCGAGACAAGGCCCCTGGAGTAGATGATATTCCGTCTGAACTGCTGATATCATTAGGAGAGCCAGCTGTGAAGAAATTGTTCCACCTGGTATGCAAGATGTATGAAACACAGAAAATACCCTCTGACTTCAAGAAGAATATTGTAATTCCAATTTCATAGAAATCAAGTGCAGACAATTGGTGTGTGGGGATATGGCACAGGAAATCTGTTTGCGGACTAGGTCTAAAGACTGTATCCATCTCACCTAAATTATTGCATAATATTCTGCATATGGGCTCATCTTTGAAGAAGTTGTTTAAACATCCATCTTTCAAAGCTTTTCATCACTATGTCTTGAGATGTTTCTACACAGTCTGTAAAACTTTTATGTACTGATTTGTGATTGCCAATAAAACCTGGATCCACCAATGAGCTTCAGCAGTCAATAACTGGTGAGAGTGCACTGAAGAAGCCAAATGGAAAAATGTAGACTCATAACTGGACCTTATTATGCTTCATTGTTGGATCATTTGTAACTTGCATTGGTTAGGAAACAAAGACCTGGATAACACACACAAAATTTTCTCATTGGCTAGGATGAGACATCATACCTGACTTCAGCAATAACAATCATGGAAGTGCATGAATTGGGATCTGAACCCTTTTCATCAAAGTTAGCCCCAAGTGACTTCTTCCTGTTCTCTAACTTGAAACTTTAGCTTGCTGGGAAGAAATTGTAATAAACTGATAAAATGATAGTTGCAGTCAATGAGTATTGTGCAGAGTTGGACCAAACCTATTTTTCCATTGGGGTGAAAACACTAGAGAATTGCTGGCTCGAGTGTATAGGTCTCGAAGGAGACTATCGGAATAAGACAGGTGAACTATTTACAAAAATAGGCTATTCATTTTATCATCAAACTACTCTGTTTTTGTTCCAATATTTGTTTTTTATACAAGTATTTTGTTTGAGGAATTCTTGCAGTGACACGCAACAGAGGCAGCTAGCCATAAGCTCGTCACGGCAGTTACTGCAGAGAGCTATGATTCCTTACCGGGAGCTGAGAGCACTGAGAGAGATCTAGTCAGATAGATTACTGTGGACAATGAATACAGCAATTAAATAGATACTGATAATAGAGAAAGCAGTTAAGAGTTAGTAGTAGTGTAGATCATATTAGTGAAAGGACAGCAGTTTGTAAACCATCATGTATTTGTCTGGAATAAATGAAAGTATTTATGAGAAACACAGAAACTAATTATTTTATTGGGCTAGGAAAAGAAAGAAAACTATAATTATTTGTGTCTCAGGATGACAAAAGTGATATTGCTTTTGTCTCCATAATTACGCAGTTCAGAAAATAAGCCCTTATCTCACATGAGGTGCCATATGTAATAGAAAGTCAAAACCTTATAAGGAACAGCGTGCTAAGTTCTGTGAGAGTGATGTAAAGCACCACATTATAGACACTGTCATATGAAACATTAACAACTATTTCTTCTTCTGTTTGTAATGTGACACCACTGAAAAATTCCACAGGGTCATAATGAGAAACCTCAGTTTGTATTGATTTCTTGTAATTGTGTTATGTGTGTCATCTTCTGTTGACTGCACTTCATTAATTGACCATAGAATATTCTGTATACATTATTTTCAGCCTGGCAAGTGCTATCACCTTCCAGATATACACAGCTACAAAATTTAAAATGTGTGTTATATAGATGTATGCAGTTTATTTATCCACTTACCTGTGGAAAGTTAAATTACTACAGTGATTTCTACTCAGATACTTACCATCGTACTCTGGGAAATAATTGGACAGGTCATATTTCATTATCTTCTCATCAAACACATCTTGTTTGTTAAGGAAGATGACGACCGAAGTATATCTGAATACCGAAGAGGTAAGCAGCACGCGGAATAGGGCCAAGCTCACCTTGAGGCGGTTCTGTTCCAGAGAAACATTGTAATTAGTATGATTAGATGTAGGTGTTATTTGTATTACTAACTACTATCAAGCAGGCAGATTTCAGACAGCTTGGAGGTTACTTTCACTGTAAGTTACACAAGTTATGTTGGACTGTATTGTTTGATTAAGAAGTGGTGTGGTATATGTATCAAGAATAAAATAAAGGCCTGTGAGGCCAAATCAGAAAATTTTTGCCTCTAACTTTTTAAAGCCAAATTGTGGCTGTAAATGTGAAGTCAACATTTCCATTCCAAGTGTAAGGCCTTTCTCAATTCCGGTAGTTCTACCACACGGCACTGCTGTTGGTTGTTAAAGGTGGTTGTGCTTCACACATACACGGCATTAGACCAATAAAGCACGATTCATTTTCTATGGAATGAGTGGTAAACACCCATCAAGATTTTAACGTTTCTGCTATGTTGCACGCTCCTTACAAAAATCAGTTGCCAACATTACAAACACAAAATATCGGACACCTAAAATAAAACTTCGCTACCAGACATATGAAATATCAAATTTTCACGTTCAGTTTAACATACTATTAACACTATTAGTAAAATGCTTTTAAGAAACATAACTTTGTCTTCCTTTTATGTAATTTTCAGTCTCTTAATACTTTTGTAAATAACAGCTGCAAACACTAAAAATGCGTTACACTTAGTTTCGGAAATTGCTGAACCTATATAGATACTAATTTGTATAAAAACAACAATACTACTTGTTATAACTATTGCACAACATGATTATATATGTATCCTTTGTTTAAATAAATTCAGGCAGACAATGTTTTATATATCACTCGATCCTAAATTAAATACTGATCATTTTTCACATACTAAAATTAATAATCCATTTGGTACTAAGAAACTATCTTCGAAATAGACGAAACTACTACTAATTTATACAAATCCGTACTTATAAAAAGTTAGACCGCAAACTGAATTGCATTAAAATTCCACTAAATAATAGTACGCCTGCACAATATTGACAAAACAGATAAGTGTGCATTTCAAAAATATAAATAATGTAAATAAATTGAGTTATTTTAAACCCTAGTCAAAACACTGCTTTCAATTTTTGTACCATATTAAATACAAATTTCATGAAACATGTACATACATGGAGATAAATAGTTAAAGCTTAAATGTAATATTTTAATTTGTGTATTTTGGCATATTTAAAGTATTGTTGTATTATTTATTTGATAACTGAAGAACTTTGTCATCAATCTTATTATGCGGTTATATAGAAAGAGGTTTGAGAGAAACCATGTTTTGTTCACTCTTCTAGCAGTCACAAACATGTAAGCAGCTCTGTTGTCTTGCTGCTGCATTTTCTTTTTATTTTTGATTGTATAACATTGTGATTGGTTTAAACTTCATATAAATTGAAATAAAATCGTTTCCATATCAACTGACATGTTTATGATGTACAAAAAGATCCTGAAACATCAAATCTTTTAGTGAATGCCGAAGACAGCTCAGAACACAGTGGACTTCAGCCAGTTCTTTTTATATCAACTTCACCTACAGTGGAATGACTGTTATAGAGACTGTGAACTAATAAAACTTTCCATGATTTAGGAAAACATTAGGGCTCAGTTTGAGTCATTCCCAAAAGGGGTGACTGCCGTTAGAAGATCTACAGTGAAATACAGCCCTCACACATATGGGGAAAACTGTCCACTGAGAAGAGTGAGGTGGCTGTCGTGGGAGTTCAAAACATTCTGTGAAGACTCGAACAACAGTGGCAGTCGGGTAGGATACGTTCATTGCTGACTGACTACAACATTTCACGCGTTCATGCAATGCTGAAAGCAGATCGTTGTGCATGTGTTATTTTCATGTTCTTAGACTGCTAAATAAACTGCTGGCAAGACATCAATCCACAACTACCTATGAAACAAAAAAAGCAGTCTGACAGTAGTTCCACAGTCAGCCAGGTTAATTCTACAGCAGGATCATTTCAAATTTAGTGCTGCATTGGGACAAATTTGTGAACTGCTGAGGAGACTGTAGTGTAAGAATAGCTGGCACGTTAGTAATGTACCTTATTTTGTCTAATAAAAAGGTAGGGCCAAAAACATTTTGATTTGTCCTTGACTATTGGCCCAAAACACAAATTAAGTGTTTGAAATCACCCCCTGAATTGAAGTGATTTCAGATATATTTTTAAATCTCTGCCTGAAATATAAGGAGAGAATTTGGACATAAATGGAATTTCTTTTTTCTATTTAATTCTACAGTCTTCCAATTTTAGTGACTTTAAAAATGCTTAAAGTATGACTATCATGAAGGAGAAATTTTCAACTGTCCTTTGTTCACTTGTGTGTGAGCAATGAAGAATTGCTTGTCCAGGCACTTCCACTGCAGACTGTTCAGAAGCCTTCACACATGCAGTGCCACTGCATTTCTGTAGCTGACCCTCGCCACTATCGACAGTAGCTGTCTCGCGGTGCCACCGGCTAATCGGGGGGTCGCCACACACGTCAGCGTAGCATTAGCCTCAGCTGACAACAACAGAGCTGCCCACAGTGACAGATGCCTCAGTTATCGGTAGTGGTATGCCGAGTCACGTCGTGTGAAGGTTCGTGCACTGGCAAAAAGTTCTTCTCGGTAGTTCTGCGTGAAGAGGGCCTTAATATTTTTGCTCAAGTGATTGTAGGGATCTTTTGTATGTTCTGGCATTGCCAAAAGCATCCCGTACACTACATAAATTTGTAATATGAGGGGTAATTGAGTATAAATGGGATTTTATTTTTATTTAAATTCATTTATTGAAAACTATAAGGCACTTACAATTTATTTTTCCACATAGTTCTCTCCTTTGGAAGTGCAATTGTCCTAGTGTAGCCCTCATCATAAAATAACAGGGTCGCATCACCAGTGGTTGTGCACTAACTCTTCCACACTCTCGTCATCTTCAGATTGTTGCTCTCCTAGAGCTTCTTTAATTGGTCCGAACAAATGGAAATCGCAGGGCAATACATCCTGGTAGTAAGGAGGATGTTAGAGTGTATTCCAGTGCATTTCCTGTAGTTTAGTGACAGTTCAAGCTGCAGTACGGGGCTGCAGATTGTTGTGAAAGGTGATGACCTGTCAAATCGATTGGAAAACAGCTCGCAGTAGTATTCGGCATTTGTTGTGCATTGCTCAGTAAAAATTCAATAGGCAAAATGCCTTGCCGATAAAAAATGGTTGAAAGAACCTTGCCAGCTGACAGTCGAGTCTTGTCTTTCACTGGTGCTGCCTCCCCACTCCTTGCTGGCTTGTTTGGATTCAGGAGTGTAGTGTGTAGTGTCTCGAGCACTACATGCCTTTCCCAGTTAGACAAGATGACCAGACAGATTAACTTTGAGTATTTATGGAGGTTTTTCTGGACTATTACTGTCCTGGGCTTCTTCTTTCACAGGTGAATGCCCAGGCAGGAAACTCCTACTTGTCACAGACATACAACCAGAGGGTGCTGTATGCTGTAATGAACCCTTTGGAGGCACGGGATAAACAGGTGACAAAGTGGAATCGTTGATATTGTGTTTCGTTTGTTTCATAACAATTACTAGAATTGAGTTGAATGGAGAACCTGATTCAAGTGTGTTTTATCACAGGTGATGATCCAACTCAAAAATGCATCACCATCTCCTAAAAACCTTGCTTTAAGCCTCCAAGAGACCTTCAAATGTCTCAACTTCAGATTTTCAGTCAAAAGGTGAGAGAACACACTTTACAAAACTGTCCATAATTTTTGATGATTGCTCAAGAACTCCCGCATCTAATGTTGATTCGATCTGCAATTTCTGATACTGTTGCTCGTCAATAGTAATCAATAATGCATTTAATGTTCTCGTCAGTAGTACTGGTCCGAGGACAGCAATCGCATTCCCGATTTTCTACACATTCTCGTCTTTGCGTGTCCTTGACAATATTTGATCCCTGAACTTTGCAGCCAGTCTCTGGCACATTTCTGCCACTGTAATTCCTTTGCGAGCAATAAATTTTATAATTATGTGTTGTGCAGTGGAGGTGTGCATCTTTTACTCAGACATCATAAGTGTAATTGATGAAATGGCGGGAAATATCTAACAGCTCACTTTACCCACTTCCAGCAGTCCCACATAAACACAGCAGAAGCACATGGGCAGTACTACAAACTGTTGATGTTCAGGAAGAAAAATCCTGTCTATATTTGACCCCTCCCCCCATAATTTTCCAAGAAAAATGTGACAAACTTAAACAGTCATTGTCTTAATGCCATAGCCTACTGATTTCATTGACAACTGCAATTAAAATGGCTGTCTGTGAGTCACAATGGAAGAAAGTTTTCACTTGATGCTAGTGCATGAACTTTCAACAGTGATAACGTTCATCAGATATTTATGTAAGTAAACATTGAACCCAAAATAAATGTTGAGGGACACAGGAATTAAAGACTCACGCTTAGAATAATTTGTGCCTGGATGTGAAAATTAGCAGCAATTCTCTACTATGCGGTGGGAAGGACAAATAAACTTCACTGTCCTAAATACCCCAGTGTCCATAATCACCCCATTTGACAGTACTCTGCCATATTTGTATGTTTGTAGTGAGGAATTATGTTAATGAACTGAAACATTATGACAACTTGTTACTGATGTTTTGGTTGGCCTTAGGGCAAAGTCCAAGGATTTTGCTACCCTGTGCAAAGTTTCAAAGTACCCTGTCTTCCTTTCACATGCAAAAGGGCATTCTTTTCCACAATATCAGTCATCCATGCCATGTTATTGTCAAACATCAGATTTACTTGTATGACAAAAATTGAATAAACAGTTCACACAATGCAGTTTTGATGTGTCAATATTAGAGTAATGGCTGATAGGTTTCTTTTGTATAATTTGAATATCTATCAATTAGACCACCAAGAAATAAAACAATTGTAGGCAACGAAAACCTCATAACTCCATTTGTAAGTGACAACTTTTAAAATGAAAAGTCCCAAACAGCAGTAGTATTCCTTGACCTATCACAAGCCTTTGATAGAGTACATCGTGAAGTGCTTTTATCAGAAGTTTCAATGAGTGTGTGGAGGTTACTAAGGGCAGTGGGGCCCAATGACCACACACTTTACAGTATAGGTGCTTTATTCAGTGTATAACACTACAACAAACAAGCACAGACTGATACAAACATGGCGGATGAAACAAAAACAGAAAAAAACCAAAGATTGTCACATAGATATGTTACTTGATTTATGACCACGATCAACGACCAGAGACACATAAACACTCACACTGGTGGCTATGGCTAGCGCTGCAACGCAGCCCCCCTCCCCCCCCCCCCCCCCCCCGTTCAGTATGGAGTACTTCCGAGAGCTCGGGGGGGGGGGGGGGAGAGGAAGAGTCACAAGCATTAGTAGACGCATCCGCAGAGCGCATTGCGCACACGGAGAGTTCTATTGTCCCATCTGATAGTAACGAAGGTGGAGATAGCCGACATGCAGTAGGGCCTTGAACAATGAAATTCTGCAATGTAGGGGGTGGCGTAACTTGTCATGAGAGTTGCCGGCTCGAGCAGGAGCCACAGACCGAAAACACGACTAGCGCAGTGCTCGGCGGGAGCAGGAAAGCCCGAGCCTCAAAAAGAGCGGAATCGCGGGCCAGTTAGAAACATTTAATAAGCTCGCATTTGGTGGATGACGTTGTGATGATACTGCTGGCGCTCTCTTCTCAATGTTATCGTATGATACCGTCTACGTCGGACCCGTAATCGTGTGGTTCAATAGTGATACATGTTGCGTGTGAAGTTACAAACGAACTAGCCAGCCTAGGAATCAGTGTAGGACAGTGTCTTGATGATACTGTGATTAAAACAAGTGATAGATTTCATTAATTAAGAGATTCATTTAGATGTTTCCAGACAGTTCTATAAACAATAGTTTTGTCATTGTACATTATTTCAAGAACTAGATAGACGAATTTTAGAAACTTTATGTAAATGAAAATAAATAGCATTTATATATGTTATGCTTATAAACAAGTTGTGTTGACCAGTTAATTGTGTTAATTAATGTAATAGTCAAGATTTGAATATTGTTATTCTTTGTATATATTGACTGACGTAAGATTTGGAGTATATTTTGTGAATGGACAAGATATTTGATAGTTCAATATATGTTAGGAACATGTATGGTGTACTCATTAACAAATTAATTGACATTTATCATTATTCTTCGTTGTGAAACTAATAGTACTGCAATTAAGACTTAAAAAGATATGCGCCATCTAAAATTATTGTATGTATAATTTTCATTCTATATTGTGATAATTTTTGTGTACATGAAATGATTTACTGTTGTGTTCGGTAATTGTAAATTAGTATATTCAATTGTTATGAACAATGGATAATGTAATGCCATTATTGTGAAGGTTGTGGTGTCGCACAAGTACAAAGTGCGCGCCACCTACTTTCGCCGCGCGCCGCCATGCATGCACGGCGCGGCGTTCTTCCGACGACAGCCACGAGCGCCCTCTGGTACAACGCCGCTCGTGGCCACCACTGAAGGACATCGGCCACTTCGCACTTCGGACTGAGATAGCAACGAGTTAGGACCTTCGTAATCCGATAGGCACGAGTGAAGACTTTGCTATTGTACAGGCACTAGGCAGGCCTCTAACAACTATGTATCAACATTCTGCAGTACTATGTAAAAGTTAAGTATTGTTACATTCTGTGCAGTATATCTCTTTCTAATTTACTCGAGTGTTTGTAGTTTCTGGCTGCTCCCCTCCGTACCTGCACCAGCGTGTCGGTCTCATTCCACTCGGCCACCGACACTTACGACGAGGCTGGGACACAAAAGCGGCGACGAAGTCGGGACACAAAAGTGGCGACGAGGAGTGATAGAACCTTGGACCAGCACGCTAGCAGCAGCCAGACAGCAGCAGTCGGAGCACGCAGAAATTGCTCCCGCCCACCCACCCTTATTATAAGATTTTTGGGGGAACATTTTCAGTTACGTGTTTGTGGACTTTTTTGTTGCAGAGTGTCCTCTTTCATATTGCATTTGTGTTTTGTTATAATTTACTTGTATGCGCGGCGCCTAATCGGTCAGCATGGCCACTACCCCGAACCCAAACTTAATGGAAATTATTCAGTTACAGACGGCGCAAATTACCCAGCTTCTCCAGGCCGTGTCGCAGTTGACGACGCAGGCTGCTCACCAACAACAACAGTCGTCACATCAGCAGCCCACACCTGCCGCCGCACCGCTTCCGACGTTCCGCCAGTACAACGAACGTGAGGAAGAATGGAGTGACTATTTCGCGCAGTTTCAAGAACTCGTCGCGGCTCATCAAATTACAGGTCAGAGAGTGAAGAACCTTTTCTTATCGATTGTGGGCCCCCAGACTTTCGTACTATTGCAAAAACTTTTCCCTCTCGCATCTCCTCGTGATGTAGACTTTGAACAAATTGTAGATGCACTGAATGCTCATTATGAGAGAAAAGTTCTTGTAGCCGCTGCACGATACCGATTTTTCAGACTTAAAAAATTACCGCAGCAGTCACACCAAGAGTGGATTACGGAACTGAAGGGCTTAACCCGCCAATGTAAATTTACTTGCTCTTGTGGACTTTCGTATAGTGACGTGATGTTGAGGGATGCGATTACGCAGAATATTCAGGACCCCAGAATTAGAGCAGCAATTCTGAAACAGTCTGACCCCTCATTAGACAGTGTACTGCAGCTTATAGAAGCGCATGATACGTTTGACTTAGCAGATGTAGAAATGCAAAGCCACAGTGTAAATTCAGTGCGCCGTAACGGACGCTTTCCTAGCCGTAGTTCTCAGTATAGCACTAGTGATTCTTATTTTTCTACCGGCCGTGCTGAACAGACAGTGAACAGTAGCCAGTGTAAAAGTGCGACGCAAAGGTCGCCCCGTCCTGTTAGAAAAAGTAATTTGAATAACGGGCGCCAACGCTCATTTCAGAAAAATGTACGTAAATCTTGCCCCCAGTGTGTGTCTCGCCACAAGCGTGCTCATTGCCCTAGTCGCAACGCAACCTGTTATCAATGTGGCAAATCAGGACATGTGCAGTCTGTGTGTATGCAAATTAAAAACTCAAAGAACAGTAACGTTAGAAACAGTGCTTCGCAAAGTGCGAGAACAGTTCATTCTGTAAATGTTATACGGGCTGTGGAATTGAACAGTGCTTTAGTGGGTTCTCAATTACAAGAAAGTTCTTCTGCACCTATTGCAAAACTATATAGTGCACCACGTAGCAAGCGCCGACGAGCGCGTAAAACAGTGCAACGGAAAAGGGTTCGGGACAAGCAAAATGACTATGAACAGTGCATTCCTGTAGGGAAAATAGTGCCTTCTGCAACTGCTCCTTGTAATAGTGCCCAGTACTGTGTAGCTAGTGACAGTAGATTTGTTGTAGATACTGAATGTAATTTTAGGGCAGTAGCCTCGCATTGCGCGGACGCCGATCCGGCGGTAGTGTCATCTAGTGACAGTGTGGTTAATCCGCTGTGTGCCGAGTATGCGCCGCTTCCTACCGCACGCAACCCGCGCAAGCGCAGAAAACAATATGTATTAGACGTTGCCCACATTCGCGCACCGGTCGTGCGCCAGAAGCACAAGCTGTTTGTGACTCTCTTCATAGAAAATAAGACGGTGCAATTTCAGCTTGATACTGGTTCCGCTGTCACATTAATAAATAAAGATACTTATGAACTTCTGGGTTCGCCAAAATTGTCGTCGTCACAGCAAGTGTTAACAGCTTATACAGGTGAAAATATTCCCGTGCTAGGAACGTGTAGCCTGCCTGCCTCTTTTCAAGGTGTAACAAAAACAGTTGCTTTTATAGTTCTTCAGGCCAAATCGACCCAGAACATTTTTGGACTAGATGCTTTTGACTTATTTGGTTTATCAATTCAAAGAGATGTGCTTCAAATTTCGTCAATAGTGCCTCAGGATAAAATCAATGCATTGTGTGACAAATATAGTGATTTGTTTTCGCCGGAACTAGGTTGTGCAAAAGACTTCGTGGCACATGTCACTTTAAAAGAATCTGCAGTTCCAAAATTTCGTAAAGCTAGACCAGTGCCTATCGCCTTGCGTGATACAGTTGCCGAAGAACTTAAACGTTGGCAAGATAGTGGGGTGATTTCTCCTGTTTCTGCGAGTCAGTGGGCCTCGCCTATAGTAATTATACCCAAGCCGTCAGGAAAACTTCGTCTCTGTGCGGACTTCAAATCAACAGTAAACAGTCAAACAATTGTAGACACTTATCCCCTGCCCAGACCTGAGGAACTGATGGACAAATTAGGACAGTCTCGCTTCTTTTCTAAGATTGATTTAGCAGAGGCATACTTACAGATTCCACTTGATGACGAGTCAAAAAAGTTTTTCGTCATTAATACTCACATGGGCCTTTTTCAATTTCAACGCCTACCCTTTGGCAGTTCTTCCGCCCCCGCTATTTTTCAGCGTTTTTTGGAACAGCTGACAGTTTCTGTACCGTGTTGTTCGAACTATTTAGATGATATTGTGGTATCCGGACGTACAGTTGAAGAACATTTAGCAAACCTGGAGTGCCTTTTCAAAGTGTTGACTGCTGCAGGTCTACGTTGCAATAAAGCAAAGTGTTCGTTTTTTCAAACTGAAATAGAGTACCTAGGCCATGTGATTAATGCCCAAGGAATCCATCCCTTACAGTCACATCTTCGAGCAATCAAAGACTTGCCTCCTCCTAAGAATGTGCTCGAATTGCAAGCAGTGATGGGAAAGCTGAACTATTATTTCAGGTTTATTCCCAATGCCTCTCAGATTGCAGCTCCACTGCATCGCTTACGTAGGAAGAATGTTCCTTTTGTATGGTCCAAAGATTGTCAGGTTGCCTTTGACAAATTAAAGTCTGCACTACTCAGTGATGCATGTTTGATTCCCTTTGACCCACAGAAGCCTGTAGTGTTAGCAGTTGACGCCTCATCGTACGGTGTCGGCGCAGTTCTGTCACATCGTATTGGATGTCATGATCGTCCTATTGCCTTTGCATCCAAGCTACTGACGCCGACGCAACAGAATTACAGTCAGATAGAAAAGGAGGCCTTAGCAATCATTTACGGCGTCGCAAAGTTTCATCATTATCTCTATGGCAGAAAATTCTATTTGTTGACAGACCACAAGCCTCTCACGTCGTTGTTCTCACCCACAAAGCCGATTCCGCCACGTACGGCACAAAAGCTTCAGAGATGGTCCTTGATATTGTCTAATTATCAGTATGAGATTTTGTACCGACCTACCACTAAACATGCTAACGCGGACACACTTTCCCGACTTCCGGTTGGCCAGGATGTATCATTTGATTCTTCAGAAATGGCATGTTGTCAGATAGACTCCAGAGATGCTTCCGCTGTCGCAGATTTTCCTTTGAACTCTCGTCGGGTTGCACAGGAAACAGCTGCAGATGCAGACCTAAGTGTGGTAGCACGTTTTGTTCGCTCAGGGTGGCCTTCCAGAGCCAAAGACATTGATCGGCCTCTGGTTCGACGTTATTTTGCACAACGTCATGCATTATCTTTAAGTCAGGGTGTACTGTTGTTGCATACCGACAACGACCAAGCAAGAGTGATTGTTCCTCGTTCCCTGCAACGAGAAGTGTTACGCCTCCTGCATCAAGGACATTGGGGCATTGTTAGGACAAAGCAATTGGCCAGACGTCATTGTACCTGGGTTGGTATGGACGCTCAGATAGAGAGCATGACATCACAGTGTACAGTTTGTGCGGAGCATCAGGCGGCTCCTCCACAGCGTTTCTCAGACTGGCCACGCCCCACGGGACCATGGCAACGTTTACATATTGACTTTGCCGGACCTTTCTGGAATACGCGCTGGTTAATTGTTGTAGACGCTTTCAGCAAGTTTCCTTTTGTGATTGCCATGAACTCAACGACGGCGTCTAGTACAATCAGTGCCTTAACATCAGTGTTTTGCATCGAAGGCTTGCCTGAAACTATCGTCAGTGACAATGGGCCTCAGTTTGTTAGTGCGGAATTTCAACAGTTTTGTCGTGTGAATGGCATTCAGCATATCACCACCCCGCCTTTTCACCCTCAGTCCAATGGTGAAGCAGAACGTTTCGTTCGAACATTCAAGTCTCACATGGAGAAGATGAAAGGTCAGCACTCCAGGCAGCAAGCTCTTCAAATTTTCCTGTCTACGTATCGGTGCATGCCACGTGACGGCCCGTCTCCTGCCGAGCTGCTACACGGCCGCCGTCACCGCACTCTCCTTCACCTGCTGCAGCCTCCCACGCACCGAGTCGGTTCGTATGGCGCTACGCGTTTTCAGGTTTCCACGCCGGTGCTGTACAGGGTGTTTGCTGGAAACAAGAAGACATGGTTGCCGGGCACCATTCAACGCGTGCTTGGGCGCAATATGTTTGTTGTACGTTCTTCCACAGGGTCGGAGCTGCGGCGCCACGCAAACCAATTGCGCCTGCACAGACCGCGCGATCCTGTCTCCGGTTTCTTGATTCCAGACCCAGTTCACCGCCAGGGAGCACAACCACATCGTTCGTCCCCGGACTACGAGATCCCTATGGACGTCGACGTACATCCGACGCAGTCGTCGCCGCCGCTGTCGCCGCCGCAGATGACAGCGTCACCGAGAGGGACTCCGGGACCGTGCGGGCCCCCCCAGCTTGGGCCACGCACCTCAGAAGATGACCTGCTCCCTCTGGGCGGGGGCGGGCGCCCTTCCCCAGGTTTCGGCGGGTTCCCTGGAGGATCGCAAGGCGGATGCCGGGGCGCGGACGGCGTCTCGATCCCGGCCTCCGCTACGACGCCCGTCCCACCAGTAACGCCCCCGCCCAGGCCCTCCTCCCAGTGCCGTCGCCGTGGCCCTCAGCCCTACGCCACGACGGCGCGGCGGTTTGGGGGGGAGGGGTGTGGTGTCGCACAAGTACAAAGTGCGCGCCACCTACTTTCGCCGCGCGCCGCCATGCATGCACGGCGCGGCGTTCTTCCGACGACAGCCACGAGCGCCCTCTGGTACAACGCCGCTCGTGGCCACCACTGAAGGACATCGGCCACTTCGCACTTCGGACTGAGATAGCAACGAGTTAGGACCTTCGTAATCCGATAGGCACGAGTGAAGACTTTGCTATTGTACAGGCACTAGGCAGGCCTCTAACAACTATGTATCAACATTCTGCAGTACTATGTAAAAGTTAAGTATTGTTACATTCTGTGCAGTATATCTCTTTCTAATTTACTCGAGTGTTTGTAGTTTCTGGCTGCTCCCCTCCGTACCTGCACCAGCGTGTCGGTCTCATTCCACTCGGCCACCGACACTTACGACGAGGCTGGGACACAAAAGCGGCGACGAAGTCGGGACACAAAAAAGGTTATATATTTGCCTCACAGCCTTGCGTGGGGAGTTTGAGTTTTGGCTTTTGTAATGTGCTTTGGAAGCTATGTCAGTCTGTGTTTTGAAATGGAAGTACTACCAGCTAAGTTCTGATGCATTGTGTATGTTTGGAAGTTGTAATATTTTGGTGGAGAAGCAGTTTGATTGCAAATTAAAGAAGGAGTGATAAATTGTACCTACGAGTATTTATTTCTACCACAACGCCCCAGGAGAATAATGTTGTAGCGAGCAGTACCCCCATACATCGTAATGTTGAAAAGCTGGGTATCTTGTTTGGAAGTGGTAGAAAGGAACTGTAATTACTTAATAATCCAAGTAAACATTATAAGGTGCTCATAACAAATCGGTTATAGACACGCACAACAACGGACAGCTCTGTCGTGAATGGTGGGGGAATGGGGACGGAGAATCGATAGCGGGGATCGGAGGGGGTAAAGGGGACGAGAGACTCCTCTGAAGGGGGAGGACGGAGAGGAGTCAACGACCGAAGGCAGTGTGCGACCTGAAGCTGAAGGAAATGGGGTGCATAGGAGGGAGAGGGAGGGGGGGCCTCGAACAAGGAGAATGAAGAGGAGGAAGCCTCGACCTCGGGAGGGGAAACAGGATCGAGGTGTGCAGGCTTTAGGTGATTGATGTACACAGCAGAAGGTTTGCCGTTGAGAAGGATGGTGTAGGTGTTTGCTGCACGAAGGAGGACAGGATAAGGACTGGAGTAAGGGTGGTTGGACGGTGTCATCATTCAAGAACACGAACTCGCAGGTTCGAAAGTACCTTTACAGGTGGAGGAGAGTGGCTGGCAGGAGGGGAAGGGGAGACTGCAGCACAGATGAGTTGGTCTCGTTCTACCAGGGAAGGGAGATCCTCGAGCGAGGGGGGGGGGTGGCGTGCAGACGGTGCGACTAGCTCACCCGGTAAGGCGAGTCGTTGCCTGCATACGAACTCCACGACGGTGCCACGGAGGTACTCCTGGTATATCGAACGTGGGCCGGGGAGAGCCGGGGGAAGGGCATAGAACCAAAGTGACCCGTGATACCGAAGGGCCGTTTTTAGGGTCCGGTGCCACCACTCCACCAGCCCAGCGCTCTAGGGGTCACGTGGTGCGGATCCGTCGAATGTTGCAGTTATTGGTGAAAAGGGCACTCTTGAATTGGTGTCCCTGGTCAGTTGTGATGACTGAGGGGCAGTCGAAGTGAGCAATCTACGTAGAAATAAAAGTACGAGTGATGGACTCGGCAGTGGTGTCGAGTGACCTCCATCCACCTCGCGGTGCGGTCATTCGCGAAAAGGACGTACCGGTAACTGTTGACCCGCAGCAGAGGGCTGACGAGATCCAAGTGGACGTGCTGGAAACTGCCGGACGGATGAGTTTGGGTGTGGCAGGGGACCACTCTGTGTCGCGGAATGCACACCCAGAGGCACGGTGCACAATAGTATGTGCTGTGTTGCACACACGTTTGCAGGGTTGGCACAGTGGATGAAACTATGGGGGTCGTAGGTAGGATCATAGTGCAGAATGTTCACAGGATGCAATGAGTGAGGTAGCCGAACTGGTACAGAGGTGGGGGTGCAAGCTGCCGGAGACGAACTCGCACGAGGAGGTGCACTCGCAAAGTTAGCACAGTGTTCAGTCCGAGCATGCGCACAGTGACTAGGCCTGCAAAGTTCAAACGGTACACTACAATGCACAGCACTCGAGGAAGCAAAAGTTCGTAGCCCACCCGGCCGTCGGAGGCTGGGCGTGTGACCGGAGGAGTGATGCACTGGCGTACCCGGAGTGGCGCCAGGTGGTTACACGTTTGAATTTTGCACCTGGTCTACATTGTAGCTGACATTGTCCGAAGCACGGAAGAGCTGAGAGTGCTCAAATTGTGGAGTGACATAAAAAGGAGCACTCGAAAGAGTCTGTGGAGTGACAAAGCCAGAGTCGCATCGCAGAGGCACGGCATTGTCGAACTGCGGCGACGTGGAGATGTCCTGTGTCCAATGTCGGGACAAGTGCGGCAGCCTGGCATTATGCGAACTGCTGACACTCGTGAGAATGCTGGAAACCACAAGTTGCCGAATAAGTGAGAGTCTGGGATGTGGTTGCACGGGTGTCGACATGACACAATGACCACACACTTTACAGGACAATACTTTTATTTGATGTTGTTAACACAGAATACAATATCAAATGCTTCAAACGTGGCAGAACGTACAAAAGAAGTGAAAACGAAAGATTGTCATGGAGATGTAACACTCGGTTTATGATCTCGGTTGATTCAAACACTGGCACTGGTGGCTAGTGCCACCACTAGATCTTGACTACCTGAAAACACTGATTTTATTCCAGAGCATAAAAATTTTGTAGGGTTCATCATAAAATAACATGGTCGTGATACAACATCTACATGAAATTATGCCAATAAACCAAAGTCCAGTATCTACTTACTGATGGCTGCCTGGTGTACTCCTTCCATGTGATATTGCACTGCACTGTTATGCTTAGATATTTAATCGACACAACTGTATCGGGCAGCTCACTACTAATACTGGATTAAAAAAAATGGGATTGCTTTGCCTACTCATCTGTATCATCTGTATTTTTCTACATTTAGCTAATTACCAATCAACAGACCCAGTTAGCATGCGGTTTAAACTACTGTTTTCCTGGACAGTAAGATACACTGGCTCAGGTTTTAATGTGCCTGGTGCATTAATGTTTGGTGGTGGGGTCAGTGCACAAACCATCCCAGATGAGATTTGTAGGTGACTTTCCTGATACCACTATGTAAATACTGGGATGATATCTACATTACAACTCACTTATACAATTCAAAAACATTTAGAAAACTTTCACACACTTAACATTATACGCCGGCACTTGGGGTACACACATGTACTCGCAGAGGGGTGGGTGAAAGGGAGTGGATGGGCATGGGGAACGGGGTGTCGATGGGAAGAGAATCCGACCACCCGTCGAATTAATTGTAGTTTAACCGCATGACTCTACACAAGTTGCAGAAAGCATTAGAAAAATGCTGATACCAAATAGAAATTTTGACTAAGGCTTCTTGCATCCTACTACAATCAGCTAAGTATGACACCTTCCTGTACACCACAGAATCATGCGATTGCTACGCACTCTGTCTGTCAGATCATTATGTAGACGGAAACCACAACCTCCTGGGGCACTCTTTATTCTCTTCTGTTCATGGTCAACACTTTAGGACAACATGTAGTTTAGGAAACATCGTTCATGTGAAACTTAGCTTGCCCTTTTTTCACATGACATCTTGCGAGCCATGGATGAAGGGTAACAGGCGGATTGTGTTTCTCTTGATTTCAAAAAGGCATACGATGCGGTTTTACACTGCAAACTGCTAACGAAGATACAAGCATATGGAATAGATTCACAGATTTGTGACTGGCTAGAAGACTTGCTAAGTAATAGAACGCAGTACGTTGTTCTCGACGGCGAGTGTTCAGAGACGAGTGCATCGTCAGGCGTGCTCCAGGGGAGTGTGATAGGACCGCTATTATTTTCTATCTATATAAATGATCTGAAAATTGTAGATGAAACTTTCCTGGTGGGATAAATTCATATAAAAAATAGAAAACGGATGAGTTACCCAAAGGGCAGGCTCATCAGCAGACACAAATAAAATCACACACATACAAGCTTTCACAACCATTGGTCGCTTCTTCAGGAAAAGAGGAAGGAAGGAGAGGAGAAAGGGAAGGATACGAGTTTTAAGGAAGCAGAAAAGGAGTCATTCCAATGGCAGGAGTGGAAGGACTTACCTTAGGGTAAAAAAAGGAAGGTAAACACTCACAGATACCCAAACGCAAGGTCTGTCTAGGTGTGTTTGCATGTGGATATGTGTGAGTGTGTGTGTATTTGTTTACCTTCCTTTTTTCCCCTAAGGTAAGTCCTTCCACTCCTGGCATTGGAATGACTCCTTTTCCACTTCCTTAAAACCCGTATCCTTCCCTTTCTGCTCTCCTTCCTTCCTCTTTTCCTGAAGAAGCGACCAATGGTTGTGAAAGCTTGTATGTGTGTGATTTTATTTGTGTCTGTTGACGAGCCTGCCCTTTGGGTGAGTCATCCGTTTTCTTTTTTTTTATATATATAAATGATCTGATGGACAGAGTAAGTTGTAATTTGTAGCTGTTTGCTGATGGTGCTGTGGTGTATGGGAGGGTGTCGTCTTTAACTGACTATAATAGCATACAGGATGACTCAGACAAACTTTCTATTTGGTGCAAAGAAATGGCAGCTAGCTCTCAATGTAAAAAATATAAGGTGATGTGCATGAGTAGGAAAAACAATCACATAATGTTGGAATACAGAATTAGTAATGAGCTTCTTGATGCAGTTGCATTCTTCAAATATCTAGGCTTAACATTGGAGAGCGATATGAAATGGAACAAATGTGTAAGGACATTTGTGAGTAAGGCGAACAGCCAACTTTGGGTTATTGGGAGAATTTTGGGAAGATGTACTTCATCTGTAAAGGAGACCACAAATAAAATGCTTGTACAACCCCGTCTTGAGTATTGCTCAAGTGTATGCGACCCGCAGCAGATCAGTTTAAAGGAAGACATAGAAGCAGTTCATAGGCGAGCAGCTAGGTTTGTTACTGGTAGGTTCAACCAATGCGCGAGTGTCACAGAAATGCTCAAGGAATGGGGATTGCGGAAGGAAAGATGATGTTCTTTACATGAATTTCTGTTCAGGAAATTTAGAGGGCTGGAATTTCAAGCTGAGGGTAGTACAATCTAGCTGCCACCTACTTACATTTCAAATAATGATCACAAAGATAAGTGAAATTAGGCATTGTACGGAGGCATATAGGCATCTTTTTTTCCTCATTCTATTTGGGAGTGGAATAGGAAAGGAAATGTCTAGTAGTGGTACAGTGTACCCTCTGCCATGCACCTTACAGTGGATTGCGTAGTATGTATGTAGATGTAGATATTACTTAGGAAGTGTTCGAGCCACTCACATATCCGGGAACATAATCCATTTGTAACTTCATTAGCAGACGGTAGTGCAACAATCGACATCAAGAAATAAGCAGTCTGAATGTCGCTCTTCATCCATGGTTCTCACATAAGGAAAGGTGCGCTTTATTTCATATGAGTGATGCTTTCTAAAACTGTGCTGATGCATGGACAGAAGTTGTACCATTTCAAAGAACTTTGTTATACTCAAACAGAGAGTATGTTCAAGAATTCTAGGATAGACTGATGTTAACACTTTGAGGACAGGTGTCATTCAACCTGCTGGTGCTGAGCATTTCCACAATTTTTCTAAATGTTGTACAGGAGATTATACAGCATAGAAAACAATCACATGTTGTTTATTTGAAAGATAGGTCTTTTCCCTGCAGAATACAAACAAATACTCATTCTGGAGAGAATGATTTTATATTCTGTTGGAAATCACACCAAAAACATAAACATTGCTGTCAAAATTAGAGATTTCTACTTCTAGTTCTGAATCATTATTGTTCAGTAAAACAGGTGAGTGGTAGCACGGGAAAGCAATTGACTCCCAATATATTTTATTCCCGCCTCAGACAGTGACAAGTGCTGCCATCTGTATTTTTTGTCAGTGCTATGATAACAACAGAGTACCATTATACTGACAAAGAGGTAAGTCATTAATAAAACAGAAAATTAGCTGACAAAGGTACTATGTTGCTTGTATTTTCAGCATGCAGTCTGACCAAAGTTGAAGCTACAGGGTTCATCTCCACATTGTTAACACTATTGGTCTGTAATTTCGGTATGTGGGTCTATTCTTCAACATTCCTTTAAAACGTGAGTCAAGTGTGCTTTTTCTCCAGTCAGTTGGGACTTTGCACTGGACCAAAGATTCACAATTACTGCGAGTTATATAAGGTTATCCTATGCCGTAGAGTATTCTTTGTACAGAGAAACACTATACATTGCACTGCCTGAATTTGTGATCCTTTGTTAGTTTTCAGTTGATAAAACTTGTAAGTGATTCTTCTCACATTATTTATAACAAGACAAGCATCCTCATTACTCACCTGGCCACGTTCATCCGTTTGGTTGTATTCACTTATTGCTGATATAAATATAAATACAACACAGTTTTCGAAACAGTGAAGCCATTTGGGACGTTCGGTTCTCTGTCCTCCCACATCGATAATGCTGAAATTTTAAAATGGTCAGTTAAGTACGTAACAAAACATCTCCACAAATATCTATGTTAGGTATAAATTTTGATTAAAATGTTTATATACAGTAGTGAAAAAGTTCTATTCTCAAACAATCAGTGGTATTTAACAGTATTAATTTTACTGATACGGTGTTTTTCCTTTTCGAACATGCCCAAAGGAACACATATAAAAAAAACTTACAGGTTTGCAACCAGGTACAAAAGTCAGTGCCAGTCGATATTTTGGAGGGAACACATCCTGCCTTTCTCAAAGCAATACAGCAGGCTGTCCTCCTACCAAAATATCGGCCAACGCCGGCTTTCATACCTGGCTGTATACGTGTAAGTTTTTTGAATACACCGTATGTCAGGAGAAATTAAGGAGTCACATCATTTGTTGACATTAATGGCCATAATTTTATGCATTCAAAATATGTAAACACTTTGACTATTTAAGGGCATTGACCCCGCCGGCCGCGGTGGCCGAGGGGACTGAGGCGATCCAGTCACGGTCTGCACGGCCACTACGGTCGGGGGTTCGAATCCCCCCTCGGGCCTGGATATTTGTGCCGTCCGTAGTATTAGTTAGTTCATAAGTAATTTGTAAATTTAGGGACTGATGACCCCGTAGTTAAGTCCCATAAGCTTTACAAACATTTGAACATTTTTGAATAAATCCAAAAGCGAAGTTGAAAAATTGTGCTGGACCGGGATTCAAACCTAGATTTCCTGCTTCAAGCCAGTGGTTGCCTTGACCGATTATGTTATCCAGGCATGCTTCCCTTCCACCCCAAATTCCCAGTTTGTAGCTCACTACGATGGTAGCCTGTACTAGATACCCACAAGGGATCGAGTGTATTAATATGTTCGCTTTGAAATTGCCAATTGCCTGTTACGGCATAAGTAAAATTATTGATATGGTGTCTGTTCTTTTCAGACATGTCCAGTATAGCAACTAATGAGCAGGGAACCCTTCCAGCATAGTGTGCTGTAAGGTGAGAATTTGGGTCAGAAGGGAAGCATGACCAGATAGCCCAATCAGTTAAGGTGACCGCTGGCCAGAAGCAGGAAATCTGGGTTCGAATCCTGGTCCGACACAAATTTTCAACTTTGCCATTGGATTTACTTCAGTGCCCTGAAATGGTTGAAATGTTTACATATTCCAAATGTGTCATATTAATTTTGTATGGCGGAATGCTATTAAAACTGCTTAGACCATAATATAATTTGTAATACTGTTATTTTGGGTAAGTTGGCATACTGACAACATCTGAAATTAATCTAAAACATTGGGTAAGATCTATAAGTAATCAAATGAAACAAAATCATAAGAGAAAAAAATGTCAGAATGCGTTGATTTTTATTTATTTATTTTAATTTAAAAGAATGTATACACTACAGCTAAACAGTGCCACAGTCCTTAAGTATTAATATGTTACATTTTGTGCTGGGGTAGATACACCCTCGTACACAAAAACTCTCCCAGTCTTGTGAATTAACTATTGACTGTTTATCTACACGTATATCAACACTCTCTGAACCACTGAGAAGTGCATGTACCACAGTTCACATTTTTCGTGTTCTGCTGTCAAATGGCGCAGGAAGCATAATTATTTAGATGCATCTGATTGATGTAATTCAGAGTACCTAAACTGTCGGCAGCAGTTAGGGCGGTGGAAAGGAGAGGGAAGAGAAGGGGGATTTATAACGATTATGTTCACAAACTCCAGGATGTAATACACTGTTGAGGGAAAAATTATGCACCATCAAAGAATAATTCAAATGGGACTGCAACCAGTAGATGTCATGTAAATGTTCAGGCAAACAATAGATTACAGTTCAGAAAAATTGGATGAATTAGTCAAGAGAGAGATGTTCACTAATTGAGCAAGTCAGTAATGCATTGGCCTACCTGTGGCACTTATGCATGCAATTATTTGGTCAGTATTGCTTGATGAATTTTGATGTCCTCTTCTATATCCAAAGGTAAAGCTGTCAACTATCTGAAGATCAGTTTGAACACTCACTGCTTTACTAGGTACTGTCCTGTTTGCAGGCAGTAGACCGTCGCCTTCCTCTGATTTTAGAGCCGACTTACCTGGCCAGTTATAGGGGGACTCACAGTTTAATGTAGATTCCAAACCATTGTGCTGCTCAAGATTTTTCATTGCAGCAACATCACTAGAGGTAAAAGAAGTGAAAAGTGACAGACAAAAATCCTTGAACTTAGTGGGGATCGAACCTGTGACCTTTAGTTTCGTAATCTGGCACTCTATCACTGTGTTACATACTTACTCTACAAATTAGATTTAAGTGCCTGGCTGAGGGTTCATTATACTCCTTTCATAATAGTTTCATGCCATTCCATTCTATAACAGTGTGCAGAAAAAAGGAACACCTAAATCTTTCCATTTTCTAACTGATTTATCTCATTTTAGTATTATGATGAAATCTCCCTGTGTACGTAGGTGTTAAAAAAATATTTTTGTATTTGCAGGAGAAACTCAGTGGCGGAAATTTTACAAATAGATCTTGCTATAGTGAATAACTCCTACTTTCTTTTTGTGATTTCCACAACTTGTGGATCATTTCCATGACACTCTCTCTCCAGTAATGTGCTAACACATAATTAGCCACCCTTCTCTGAACCTTCCCTATGTCCTGGTGAGGATCCCATAATTCACAGCAATACTGCAAAATAGGATGGACAAGTCTTATTAGTAGAACTGTTGTATCTTCTAAGTGTTCTGTAAATGAAGCACAACATTTGGTTCACCTTCCACACTCTATTTTATTTGTGTTCTTTCCAATTAAAGTTGTCTGTAATTCCTACATATTTGTAGTGTAAATGAAGTTTAATGGATTTCTTTTGGAGTTCATACGGATGAATTCACATTTTTCATTATTTAGGACAATTTCCAATTTTTATGAAATGCAGATCTCTTA
The DNA here is from genome assembly GCA_026315105.1 of Locusta migratoria. NCBI lineage: Eukaryota > Metazoa > Arthropoda > Insecta > Orthoptera > Acrididae > Locusta > Locusta migratoria. The sequence continues at coordinate 120,665,965 of CM048754.1, forward strand.
TTTAAAATGGTTTTGCAGTTGATGTTATGATGACTTTACTAACTGATAAATGATAGCATCATCCACAAACAGTATTAAGAGAGCTACTCAGATTGTCTCTTAAATTGTTTATAAAGATGAGGAGCAGTAGGGGCCATATAACACTTCCCTTTCGAATGCCAGATATCACTACATACTGTGACAATTCCAAAAAGAAAATACGAATGTGGTCACACAACTGATACTGTATTCAGTAAGCGTGCAGTTTGATTAAAAGTCATTTACGAGACAGTGTTAAACACCTTCTGAAAATCTAAAAATATGGAATAGGTATAAGATCTGTAGCATCTGCATACAATCTAAGTCTCATGGAGTATTGTTGCTAATTTATTCCAGTTGGTACGTCAGAGTAAAATTACCGATCCAGTCGCAGCACTCCAACTGTAGTGCTCAAAACATTCTCGATAGGGAGGAGATCTGGCGACCGCGGATGTGAAGACAGGGTTTAGCAAACATGAAGGTGAGTAGCAGAAACCTCCACTGTATGTGGGCCAGTGTTACATTGCTGAAATGTAAACCTGGCTTCACTTGTGGTGAAGGGTAACAAAATAAGGTGTAGGATATCGTAGAGAAGGCTGTTCTGGCTGTGTGCTCAGCTGTGTGCAGCCGAGTGCCCGGTGGCCGGCAGTGAGGAAACATCACATGTGTGCAGTGTACAGAAAACACCACGAGACAGCAAATAAGGAAGTACTGGGTGACTCGTTGTAATTAGCAAAATCATTCAATATAAACCAAACAGAGGAGTGTTTTATTTTGTTTCAAAAATATATTTCTGTTGACAATTGATGAAATATTGGGCTTCAGTCCTGGAATTGCCACAAAAAGCAGAATACTCTGAAGTGTTTGGTCCTTAAGCTGGGACATATGCTCTTCAGTTGTTTGCAACGATATATTGAACCGAACATGCACACACACCCACACATTTACACAGACACAAGTCCTAAGTGTACTTGTGTCTGTGTAAATGTGTGGGTGTGTGTGCATTTGTTTACCCTCCATTTTTCCCCCCAAGGTAAGTCTTTCCTGTCCCGGGATTGGAATGGCTCCTTACCCCCTTCCTTAAAACCCTCATCATTTCCTTTTCCCTCTCCTTCCCTTCTGCCTGATGAAGCAGCTAGGCTGCGAAAGCTAGCGTTTGTGTGTGTGTGTGTGTGTGTGTGTGTGTGTGTGTGTGTCTGTGTGTTTATTTGTTGCTATCACTGCCTGTGCCCCTTCGCCTGGTAAGTGTACTTCATCAATTTTTTACATATATTTTTCCTGTTAGGAATTTTTCCTCTATAATATTCGTATCAATTAAATTGGAAAGTACACATAGCAAATATTGTGTCGAAGGCAAAGCAAATGCTACATTTCATTGGCAGAACACTTAGAAGATCTACATCCATACTCCGCAAGCCACCTGACGGTGAGTGGCAAAGGGTACCTCAAGTACCACTACCAGTTCTCCCTCCTATTCCAGTCATGTATTATTTGCGAATAGAAAGATTGTCGGTATGCCTCTGTGTGGGCTCTAATCTCTCTGATGTTATTCTCATTCCTCTTTGCAAGATATATGTAGGAGGGAGCAATATACTTCTAGACACTTTGGTAAAGGTATGTTCTTGAAACTTTGACAAAAGCCCGTACTGAGTGACAGAGCATCTCTCCTGCAGAGTCTTCCACTTATCGATCATCTCCATAACGCTTTCACGATTACCAAATTATCCTGTAACAAAGCACACTGCTCTCCGTTGGATCTTTTATACTTCCTCTATCAACCCCACCTGGTACGGATCCCACACCAGTGAGCAGTATTCAAGCTGTGGGCAAACAAGTGTACTGTAACCTACTTCCTTTGTTTTCAGACTGCATTAGGATTCTTCCAATGAATCTAAGTCTGGCATCTCTCTTACTGACAATTGATTTTATATGGTTGTTCCATTTTAGATCACTCTCAATGCCTACTCCCAGATAATTTATGGAATTAAATGCTTCCAGTTGCTGACATGCCATAGTGTAGCTAAATGATAAAGGAATTTTCCTTCTATGTATTCGTAGCACATTACCCTTGTCTACATTGAGATTCAATTGCCATTCCCTGCCCCATGCATTAATCCTCCTACATTTCAATACAATTTTCAATTGTTACAACCTCTCTATATACTACAGCATCATCAAAAAGCCTCAGTGAACTTCCAGTGTTATCCACAAGGTCATTTATATAGATTGCGAATAGGCACGGTCCTATGACACTCCCCTGTGGCAATCTGACATCACTCTCCATTGAGAATGACCTGCTGCGTTCTGTTATCTAGGAACTCCTCAATACAATCACATAATTGGTCTGATAGACCCTATGCTCTTATTTTGTTTATTAAACAACTGTGGGAAACTGTATCAAATGCCTTGTGAAAGTCAAGAAACACAGCATCTACCTGAGAACCCATGTCTACAGCCCTCTGAGTCTCATGGACGAATAGAGTGAGCTGGGTTTCACACCATCACCTTTTCTGAAACCCATGCTGATTCCTACACAACAGATTTCCAGTCTCCAGAAAAGTCATTATACTCGAACGTAGCATGTGTTCCAGAATTCTACAACTGACTGACGTTTGAGATATACGCCTATAGTTTTGCACATCTGTTTGATGTCCCTTCTTGAAACCGGGGATGACCTGCACCATTTTCCAATCTTTTGGAATGATGCTCTCTTCTAGAGACCTACGGTACACCATTGCAAGAAGGGGGGCAAGTTCATTAATGTCCTCTGTGTAAAATCAGACTGGTATCCCATCAGGTCCTGTGGCGTTTCCTCCACACTGCCTTTGCCTCATATTCTAGGTTTTGAGTAACCTAAAACCTGTCTCCCTTCTATCCCCTTCCTCTTCATTCCTGGATGATGCAAGAAATTTGTTTCCCAAAAGCTCATTTCTACATTCCTTTTTATCTTTGTCGCATTAGTATTGGTGGTACTGAGCTGAGGTAAGAACTGGCAAGCAACTAACCACATTTTTTTCACATCTCTGTTGATAATTTCTATCAGATTAATAGAATTTTCATCAGATGTTTAATTTTGATTTTTATTGAAACAGTAGGTAGCCCAGGTTAGAATGCAACAATAAAATGAGGGTATCTTGTAAAGCGTAACTGCATGACAAAGAACAAAGATTATTCAGAACTAGCATACCTCGAAGGCAGACACTTCCTGTAGTTAAATATTTTAAGTCTTCCAATTCCTGGCCATTTCTCCTTTCCACTCACCTCCAATGCTTCCTTAAAACTCATATCAGAGTCAGAGAGCTCCACTCACCAGCCCTCCATGAAAAACACCGACTTCATCTTCTACTCACAGGCAGATTTAATTTCAGGGAGAAGGAAATTTTATAGCGAATGGATAGATATTTAGTGATTTGAAGAGTATAAGGTGAAATATGTAACAATAATTACTGAAATGTATTGAATGTAGGCGTACCATCTGATTATGAGCTGCTAGGCAACTTGAAACCAGTAATGGTCAATAAATAACTCCAAATCAACTGGTTGCAGTAACTTCTGAACCCTATCTTAAGTTACAGTCGCAGATCCCACATCCGTAATGAATAATAGTTTTGTTCTATTGGTTGCTCTGTTTTACAAAATATGATGCAATGCAATGAATACAATACTTACACAATCCTTAGCGTGTTTAATCCATATACCATATTTATATAATTTTAGGTTTCTAAGTATCAGTAAATTGTCAAGGGATATGCATGATCATGAAAGAAACATCAAAAGTGGCAAATATCACTGATTCTGTGATATAAGCTACAACATATTCATGAAGTTATACCTATTTGCAACATGTTTTGCAAATGTATTAAAAAAGGATACAAAACCAGGTATGTGTTCCAATGTAACATTGGGTCAAAATTTCAGTTCAGTTTGTCAAGAATGTTTGTGATGTATAATTTTGGCTGTAAAGAAAAATATAGGCAGACACATCTGCATTTTTATATATTACACTATTCAGCCAAAACTACAAATCGCAAACTAGTAGTGGTTGTATGTGGTAGGACTTACGGTCTCCCATTGTGCTCTATGGTGAATCAGGTTTAATAAGGACAAAGGGGTGGATAATATGGGGGTCAAAAGTCATTGACATATATAAAATTCTACATGTGTGTCTGAATATGTCCTTCTGCAGAAAAAACCACACGACACAGATGAATTATCTCTGTGTGTGGATGTAGTCTTAAATCTCCCATTGTACAACATAGCAGTTCCACGTCAGTAGCTATAAGGGGGTGGGACACGAGGGTAAGAATACTATGTGGGGTGGTAGATACGGTGGTCTAAAGTCGTCAGATTATAAAAACTTCAGACTGAAGGCTAGCAATGACAGTTACGACCATATAGCAAGGAGGTTACGTACTGTGAAATGTGATGCTGTAGGCTGTATGGTTGGTCTTATGTGTGATACACAGTCTTCAGTTCTTTTTCTGTAAGGACAAGCATAAAAATAGGGGAAAAATAAGAATAAATAAAGAAAGCAATACAAAAGAAAATTCTTTTAATATTTCTCTTTTGGAAGTAATCAAATTACTCCTAAATTTGTCACTAACTGATGATTCAATCTGAAATATTAAGAAAATTTCTGGACAAACCACCATTCTTAAGTGGTGCAAAATCATAATTTGGGACAAATGCACAATGGCAAACAAAAAAGCCTTATGGAGCTTAGATGGGGCTATGCAAGATTTTTGAAGAACAGAAATAATGTTGGAGGAGTACTCTTACTATTAGCTGGGGATTTATGACAAATTCTCACTGTTATTCAAAGCAAATTATATAAATGTGCATCTGAAGTGTTCATATTTATGGAGACAAGTTGCAAAATTGAAGCTGATGAAAAATTTATGTCTGTATCTGCAATATCTGTAAAATGGGCAGTAATTGTAATGACCTGTATATAAGGTACCTTATTTTGCTTGATAAAAAATAGGAGAAAATATTTTCTGATGTGCCTTAGTACATCTAATTATCACACACATTTAAGAACTGCAAAGAATTGCCAGGTTTGTTGATAAGTAAATAGAGGCCCTGTGTTGATTTATAATCTGTAAAATGTGATTTAATAAAGCAGAACACCAACCAGCCTTTGAAAATATAAACATATTATATGACAGGGATCTTACTTCCAAGCCCTACACAGTTGTCTGCCTACAAACCTAAGTGGTATTATTATTTTTGATTAAGAACTGCTAACAGTATGTTTTCCTCAAAAGAACTAGGTTTTGAGGAGGCGTCTGCAGTGTGTTCTGTGTGGGTAAACTGCTTCTGAAGAGGATGGAAGAAAACAGAGTGGGCACAAGTTGCAAGCAGTACACGACAATGTCGACTGCACCTCTCTTCGTCCTCACAGTAGCGAGCCCCCCTCACCATTTATAATGTCAGATTTCCTTACCAATTTACAGTGGTGTGTATAGTGCAGTTACATGAAACGTGTCGCCAAAAGTGCAGCACCTGCAGTGGAAATCAGCTTGTAACATTTCTCTACATGCATACCCTATATTCCTACCCAATAGTTTAGTCCCATATCTTAATACATTTCTGTCCCAAAAAACTATACCATTGGTATAAAGTGATTTTAGTACCCATATAAAACGTTCTAATCAACTGGTTTTATCAAGATACCTTTACTAAAACTCAAATGTAAACGGTTTATATTTTTCAACTCAAAAAAGTTTTAATAACCATAAACAACATAATATATAAAATTATATATAAAAAATAGACGAAGATTACTCACCAGGCGAAGGAGCACAGGTGTAACAGCATCACAGATAAATAAATACATACACAAAAATTATAGAGGGAAACTTTCCCGGTGGGATAAACAAAAATAAAAATAGAAAAGAGATGACTTACCAAAAGGACCGGCTCGTCGAGAGAAAAAAATAAAATCACACACAAACACACATACAAGCTTTTGCCACCACTGGCAGCTTCTTCAGGAAAAAGAGGAAAAAAGGGGAGGAAAAGGGAAGGATATGGGTTTTAAGGAAGTGGAAAAGGAGTCATTCCAATCCCAGGAGTGGAAGGACTTACCTTAGGGGAAAAAAGGAAGGTAAACAAATACACACACACTCAGACATTGCGTTTCGATATGTCTGAGTGTGTGTGTATTTGTTTACCTTCCTTTTTTTCCCCTAAGGTAAGTCCTTCCACTCCTGGGATTGGAATGACTCCTTTTCCACTTCCTTAAAACCCATATCCTTCCCTTTTCCTCCCCTTTTTCCTCTTTTTCCTGAAGAAGCTGCCAGTGGTGGCGAAAGCTTGTATGTGTGTTTGTGTGTGATTTTATTTGTTTCTCTCGACGAGCCGGTCCTTTTGGTAAGTCATCTCTTTTCTATTTTTATTTTTGTAAATACATACACATACACACACACACACACACAGACACACACAAACGCAAGCTTTCGCAACCCAGTTGCTTCTTCAGGCAGAAGGGAAGGAGAGGGAAAAGGAAACGATGAGGGTTTTAAGGAAGGGGGTAAGGAGCCATTCCAATCCCGGGAGAGGAAAGACTTGCGTTTGTGTGTGTGTGTGTGTGTGTGTATTCATTTATTTATTTGTGATGCTGTCACACCTGTGCTCCTTCACCTGGTGAGTAATCTTCGTCTATTTTTTATGTATAATTTTTCCTGCTAGGAATTTTTCGTCTTAATAACATATAAAATAGTATTCTGAAACCCATTTACAAACTATACACAAACACCACAAACCTGTTTATTAAATTTTAGTAGTATGTAATGATGCAATCGTCATTGGCATATGATGCAAATAAGCAAATATTATAAATAAAAATAGACTAACAAAACCTACACTCCTGGAAAATGAAAAAAGAACACCGTGAATTCGTCAACCCTGCAGAGCGAAATTGTATTGACTTATTCTTGAGGACGTATACAACACATGGTCATGCAGTCAGAACCATTTGCACGTCAATAGGTCACCAGAGTGGGCACAATGTCGACGCTAGTATCGTGTATACCCTACTTTTGCAGCAATGCAGGGTGCAACTTTCTCATGAAGACGATCATAGAGGTGCCGACTGAAATCTTACAGTATGGCCTGCCTGCAATTTCCATCAGATGCCTCAGTTGGACCAGATATCGTACCAGTCATGTTGACTGCAAGAAGATGAAGTTTCATCCGGTCCCATACATGCTCAATGGGGGACAGATCTGGAGATAATGATGGGCAGGGTACTTGACGTACACCTAGAAGAGCACGCTGGGTTGTATGGGACACGTGTGCACGTGCATTGTCCTGTTGGAAAAGCACATCGCCATGTTGGTGCATGAATGGAGGCAAGACAGGCTGAATGATGGTTTCAGTGTACCGTGTACTCTTCAATTTTCCCACAATGAACGGCCAGTGTAAGATATGGCTTCCACACCATGATCCGAGGTGTCGGCCTCATCTGCCTCTGTCGCATAAACTCCAGATTTTCGCACTCCCCTGCATGACACCACACACGCGTACGACCATCATTGGCACTGAGTCTGTGATGGCTCTCATCACTGAAGACAACACGTCTCCATTCACCCCTTCATAAGTGCCTACCATGATACCATTGAAGGTGGGCAGAACGATGTTAGGGCATAAGGAGAGGACACTCAAATGGCACATAAGAGTGTGCATTATTATGCAGGGACCGATATTCTACACTCGCTGTTCTCCTTTAGTGATCGTCTAGAGAACACTGAACAGTTCATGGTACACTGAAACCATCAATTAACCTGTCTTGCTACCACTCATGCACTCAAAAGGTTATACGCTTTTCCAACAGAACAATATAGATCGACATGTATCCTTTACCACCCAACGTGCTCTTCAAGGTGTAGGTCAACTGCCCTGGCCAGCACAATTCCTGGATCCCCTCCCCATTGAACAAGTTTGGGACCACATGAAACATCATGTTGGGCGGTATGCATGAGCGGCACGAAATCTGGCCCAACTGAGGAACGAGGTGGAAACTGCATGGTAGGCTACTCCACATAACCACATTTGGAACCTCTACGATAGTTTCCATGAAAGAATTACAGCTTGCATTGCTGCAAAAGGAAGGTATACATGCCACTAACGCCAACATTGCGGACGCTCTTGTGACTATACTCATGTGCGTACGGCTCTGCCTGTGTGATTGTGTGTTGTATACAACCTCAAGAATGTGTCAGTATAATTTCCGATTAATGATGAAAATTCTCCTCAGAGATGATAAATATTGTTGAAACGAGATAGAATGGCTGGCCAGTACTTACCATTGTGCTGTACCGCCGATAGTAACACAAATGAAGAAACAGAAAAAAGGGGACAAAAAGGACAAGCTTTCGGAACAGAGTTCCTTCGTCAGGTGGGAGAGAAGGGAAGAAGAAAGGATTGGAACAGAAGGGAAAGGTGGTTCATGACCTAGGTCATGAAGGTGGTGTTTCAGGAGTGTGGACGTCAGAGATACTGCATGTATGTACTGAGCCAAGCCAGAGAGGATTTGGTTATATTTATCCTCTCTGGCTTGGCTCAATACATACATGCAGTATCTCTGATGTCCACACTCCCGAAACACCACCTTCATGACCTAGGTTATGAACCACCTTTCCCTTCTGTTCCAATCCTTTCTTCTTCCCTTCTCTCCCACCTGACGAAGGAAATCTGTTCCGAAAGCTTGTCCTTTTTGTCCCCTTTTTTCTGTTTCTTCATTTGTGTTACTATCGGCGGTACAGCACAATGATAAGTACTGGCCAGCCATTCTATCTCGTTCATCAGTATAATTTCCCTCTGCTGGGTCGACGAAGTCATGGTGTTCGTTTTTCATTTTCCAGAAGTGTATTATCCCATTAGAATCATTACGATTCACTGACAACAAATATTGCTCTCACAGATACAATGCTTATCACACAAGTAATTACCAAATAAATAAATATAACAGTACTTTTCAAATCCAGGTAAATGGTCACAAACAAACAAAATAGCTACACCAAAATACATTCAATAAAATGACACACCATTTGATAACACACACAGACTTCACTCAACTGTCACACAAAGTGTCAAAACATTATATTTCTGTCAATAAACAAAACGATGCCATTTATCCTAGTCAAAATAAAACATGTGTCAACAACACCATACACAATGCATTTATGACTACGCAAGACAACACACATGGAATTAAAATAAGAAAATGATATACATAAGTTGTACACTTTATTTACCTAACTATCTTTCTATGTTCATCAATCTTGAAAAACTGTCATTTGTATTGAGAGGTGAAAGAGGAGTGGAAGACAAGGTTTACCATTACAGACACTGTCTGCATGGATGTGGAGGGTGACAGACGCTTTTGTAATGACTTGTAGCCAGGTACATGTTTGTGAAAAGCAAAATTGTTATAGAAAATAAAATTTTTGAAGAATGTAAAGTGAAGTGTATTATTTCAAGAAAAGTATCCACAGTTCCTGCAAGTTTACGACAAGATTTAGCTCTAGCAGAACTCACGACACGAGGCCAAGAATAAAAGAAGAATAAGCAGAGCAACGACAAAGAAGAGACCACCGAAAATGAGATGAGTATATATTAATGCGCTTTCATAGTTTCACTTTTGTTTATTTTTGTGGGCCCATCTTCCACAAGCCAACGACATAAACTTTTGACTTGCCCAAAACTATGTGTATGTAGAGGACAAGTGGGGAGTTTTGTGTCCCAGCCTCGTCGCCGCTTTTGTGTCTTGTTTTCATAGGTGTCGGTGGCCGAGTAGAAAGAGACCGACACAGGAATAAAGCATGCACGCTTGTGCAGGTACGAAGGTGAGCACCCAGTGGGACAGCAGAAACTAGAAACACTAGAGTAAATTAGAACGAGATATATATTTCACAGAGACTTAGTAATACTTAACTTTTACATAGTTCTTGACTGCAGAATGCTGATACATAGATTAGATAGAGGCCTGCCTACTGATGAGTCCTAGTGCCTATCCAATAGCCAAGTCTTTACTGGTGCCTATCTGATTCCGAAGTGTTAACTGGTTCCTATCTCAGTCCCAAGTGAACGATGTCGTTCAGTGGTGGCCACGAGCGGAGTTGCAGCAGAGGGCGCTCGTGGCTGATGTCGTAAGAATGCCGTGCTGTGCGTGCATGGCGGCGCGTGGCGAAAGTGAGTGGTGCGCACTTCATACTTGTGCAACACCACAGGAAGTAGATTGGCAGACAAAGAAGAAGAAATGTCACAAGCTCACCAGATCTTCCTGTCGTAGTTCTCGACCGGCACCTTGTACTCGATGATGCTGGTGGTGGGGCTCCGCGACCTGACGATGTCCTGCACGGTGGGGATGTAGCCCACCGCCCCGATCTCGTCCAGCCTGTCCATGTAGCTGAAACACACGAGGCCCCCGTGTCACCGAGACTCGTGACCGAAATGACTATTCTGAAAACTGGGGCACAGTCCGACAGCATCTTTGATTTTCAATAGAATGTGTCATTTTTTAAAACATTGAAGAGGCACTGTATGATGACGACAGTTGTGCAATAGCGATATGCACAGGCACGATGCTGGTAGTGTTACTTCCTTGAGGTATAACAGGTGGTGCACTGGGTAAGCTGTCATTTGTACTCCAGTGATTTGTGTGGAAATATTTCTGACGTGTTTGTGGCTGCACAATTGGCATTACGAGGTTTAATGTAACAGTTAGAGCAGTCGAATACTGTAGTATCTGATTCCATCCTCTATTCTATAACCTGATACCACATCTTTATTCTTTCACCCAATACTGTTTATCTCTTGTACTGTCCTTATAGCATGACCGAGCATATATTGTGTATCTGGTTTACTATGGTTGTTTTAATTATCCTTCATACATTGGACAATAATAAATACTTTAACATATCTGTTGGAATCTTTGTACTGCAGAAAAACCGGGTCAATTAGTCAGAAATAGAATTTGTCATACTGGAAGACCTCCATGATCCACAGACATTGCCAAGGTGGTTGGCTTGTGTGAATCAATGATACACAGAGCTGTACTGTAGGTGCAACCACAGCGGAGGGGTATCTGTGGAGAGGCCAAACAAACGTGTGGTTCCTGAAGAGGGGCAGCAGTCTTTTCAGTAGTTACAGGGGCAACAGTCTGAATGATTGACTGAGCTGGCCTTGTAACATCAGCCAACATGGCTTTGCCATGCAGTTACTGCGAACGGCTGAAAGCAAGGGGAAACTACTGTCGTTACTTCTCCTGAGGACATGTAACTCTACTGTATGACTATATGATGATGGCGTCTTTTTGGGTAAAATATTCCAGAGGTAAAATAGTCCCCTATTCAGATCTCCAGGTGGGGACTACTCAGAAGGATGTGAGCATCAGAACAGACAACACTGGAATTCTACAGATCAGAGTGTGGAATGTTCTAACCCTTAATCATGTAGATAAGTTAGAAAATATGAATAGACAAATGGATAGGTTGCAGGATGAACAGGATTTCTGGTCAGTTGAGTACAGGATTATAAACATGAAATCAGTTCATGGTAACACAGGAGTAGGTCTGATAATGAATAAGGAAATAGGAATGTGGATAAGTTACTATAAACAGCATAGTGAATGAACTGTCATAGCAAAGATAGACACAAAACCAACATTGACCACAGTAGCACAACCAGCTCGGCCAATGATGACGACATCGAAGACATGTATGAGGAGATGAAAGAAATTATTCAGAAAATTAAGGGAGACGAAAACTTGATTGTGATGGGGGGCTGGAACTTGGTAGTAGGAAAAGAAAGAGAAGGAAATGTTGTAGGAGAATATGGACTGGGCAGAATTTTGTACAGAGCACAATTTAATGATCACCGACACTTGGTTTAAACCTCACGAAAGAAGGCTGTATAAGTGGAAGAGACCAGTAGACACTGGAGGTACCAGATTGACTTTATAATGCTAAGGAATAGATTTTGGAACCAGGTTTTAAACTGTAAGACATACCCAGGAGCAGACATAGACTTTGACCATAACTTATTGGTAATGAACTGTAGATTAAAACTTAAGAGACTGCAGAAAGGTAGCAAAGTTAGGAGATGGAACCTGGACAGACTGAAGGAACCAGAGGTGGCTGAGGGTTTCAAAGGGAGCATTAGGCAAGGATTGGCTGAAATGGGGGAAAGTAATGAAGTAGCTCTGAGAGATAGGGTAATGAAGGCCGCAGAGGATCATATAGGCAGAAGGACAAGGCCTAATAGAAATCCTTGGATAACACAGGATATACTGGACTTAATTGATGAGAGGAGAAAATATAAAAATGCATCAAGTGAAGCAGGCAAAAGGAACTACAAACGTCTAAAAAAAAAAGAGATTTACAGGAAGTGCAGACTGGCTAAGCAGGAGTTTCTAGAGGACAAATGCAGAACCATAGGAGGATGTATAATCAGGAGAAAGATAGATACCACCTACAGGAAAATAAAAGAGATATTTTGAGACAAGAAAAGCAGCTGTATGAATATCAAGAAATCAGACAGAAAACCAGTACTATGAAAAGAGGGGAAAGCTAAAATGTGGAAGGAATATATAGAGGGCCTGTACAGAGGAAATAAATTTCAAGGTAGTATTCTAGAAATGGATGATGAAGTGGAGGAAGAGGAGATAGGAGATACTATACTGCGAGAAGAATTTGACGGAGCACTAAAAGATTTGAGGAGAAACAAGGGCCCTGGAATAGAACTGCTGATATCGTTAGGAGAGCTAGTCACGAAGAAATTGTTCCACCTGGTATGCAAGATGTATGAGACAGCGGAAATACTCTCAGACTTAAAGAAGAATATTGTATCTCTGGAGGCTTCCCGGCGAACACTCGACTTGTTGAGTAAACGGGTTTACTGCCACATGTTTGTGTCGCTCTGGCACAATATTTCGGATGCGTAACTCTCTGCCTTCTTCAGGTGCTACCTGAGATTGACTTCTTGGAGGATCGTGTCCAGTATTTATGCCCAAAAGGAGCTGGGCGCTTTGATTGCAGTCCGCGCCCACCTGGTGCTGCTAGTAAGCTGTTGTCCCTTCCGTGGTGCTCTGTCGGACATCCCCACTTGGCTCGGCTACCACCTGTGACTGTGGGACCTCTCTCAGGCCTGTCCGGCCTTGGGCACTCTGTTCATGGTCCGCACCTGCCTTGTGCTGCTCCTAAAGAGTTGCCAATTCCCTGGTGTTACTCGCGTGGCTCGTTCACCATCTGTAGTTGTGGCAGGTGTCTGGGGCCAGTTCCTTGTCAGGCACTCCGTTCGCGGTCCACGCCCATCTGGAACTGTGTGTGAGTTGTCGACAGGTTCTTGGTGCTCCAACCGATGTCCACACCTGGCTTGTTCACTATCTGTGGTCGTGGCAAGTGTCTGGGGCCTGTCCCGCGTCAGGTGCTCCGTTCATGGTCCGCGCCCGTCTGGCACAGTGCACGAGTTGTCAACAGTTTCCTGGTGCTCCAACCGACGTCCACACCTGGCTTCTTCACCATTTGTGGACATGGCAGGTGTCTGCGGCCTGTACCGCATCAGGCACTCCGTTTGTGGTCCACGTTCATCTCGCGCTGCTCGCGATTTGTCGACACTTTCCTGGTGATCCAACCGACGTTCGCGCCCAGCTTGTCCACCAACTGTGGTCGTGGCAGCTGTGTGAGGCCAGTCTTCCATCAGGCATTCCGTTCGTGATCCGCGTCTGTGTGGCACTGTTCCCGAGGTGTCTTCGCTTCTTGAGGAGTTTCTAGTCTTCTTTCGTTGGGCTCTGATAAGTTCCAGAGCTAGACTCCATGCCGAAATGAGCTGGTAACCGCTGTTTATTAGATTGTCTCTGTCCTTGATCTCGATGGCTTTCTTTATGACACTATCCCACAGTCTAGGCATCTGTGTCACAATTTTGGTGTGTCTGTAGTCCATCGAGTGACCGAACTCCAGATAGTGCTCCACTATAGCTGATTTAGTCACCTGTCTAAGTCTGGTGTGCCTCTGGTGTTCTCTGCACCTGACGTCCACAGTCCTGGTATTCTAGCCAATGTATGACATACCACATTCGCATGGGATATTGTAAATGCCTGGTTTGCGTAGTACCAGGTCATCCTTCACACTCCCCAGTATTGTCCCAATCTTGGAGGGTGGGCAGAATATTCTTTTTATGTCATATTTCAACAGAATTCTGCTGATCTTTGCAGAGATAGGTCCAGCATATGGCAGGTAGGCCAACTTTTTTGCCTGCTCTTCTGTACCTTGTGGCTTGCTGGTAGCATGAAGTGCCCTCTGGATGTCTGTGGAGGAGTAACAATTTCTGCTGAAAACCAGGTGTAGACGTTCCATCTCAGTATCCAGACTTTCAGGATCCGACAGAGTCAGAGCTCTGTGCAGTAGTGTTCTCAAGATTCCATTATTCTGTGCCGCATGGTGCCGCATGGTGGAAGCTGCTCGCTTGAAGATATAAGTCAGTGTGGGTGGGCTTGCGATACACACTGTGCCCTAGGTGCCGTCTGCCTTCCTCTTGACCAGGACATCTAGGAATGGGAGCTGTCCATCCTTCTGTAGCAGTCACACAATCACACAACACAGTCATACAACCATCACCTCCGGCTGCCGCACTAGACTGTGGTAGTACATCCGAGTTTCATCTGTGGTCACAAACTGGCACAAAGTATCTTGTTAGCTTCTCCTAAAATGGGCAAACATTGTTCTGATATGTCCATTCTCGTGCATTTTTGATCCAGCATCAAGAGTTGCAGCACCTATCTTGTAGATAATTTTTCACCTCTGATTCCTTAGTTAAAATGTGAAGTCCTCTTTCACACAACATCTGGCAAGTATGAGCAATTTCACACATTTTCAACTGGTGCTCCTCCATGACTGTTTTGTGCATTTTTGCAACGATTGTTGGAGTAGTGACACACCTCGGCTGACCACCACACGGATCATTATCTGAGCTCTCCAGACCAAATTTAAAGTGATTTGTCCACTAGGTAACAGCTGAACATGAAGGAACAGAGGCACTCAATGTATTCTGGAAATTGGAATAAATGTCATTTGCTTTCACACTTTCTTAATCCAGTACTTATTCATGGCTCGAATCTGCATTTGTTCCATCTTCACAAATCACTACACAGAAATTACTACAGAGTCACATCACCACAACCGCTCTCTTCCAAGAGCACTAACATGGCACTTGTTTACAGGCAATGGCCCAATGGATATCGTGTGAACACCTCGTCGTGCTAGCGCTCCCCTCCACGGTGATTCCGAGAACTTTTCAAACCACCCTCATAACAGACTTAGAAAATAGAATGGTAGTAGGAGCTAGACACATGAGACAGTTTTGAAATCGTTTGAGAATTCAATATTCTGAGATCGACAGTACTGAAAATACCAAATCTTATGCATTACCTCTCACCATGGACAGTACTTAATGACAGAGCAGCAGCATTTCTATAGAGCTGTTACTGTTCAGGGTGTGCGAATTTCACTTCACCGTAATATACAGATATTTTATATAAGGAACTCATAGTTAAGTGGGGCGATCTATAATTGTTTAATAATGATTATGCAGCCAAGATTGCATTTTTCATTTATTATGTGACCGGTTTCGGTGTACTCGACGCCATCTTCAGACCTATTACACAAAGTTTAACAATTGATCTATATACATGATTGCCAAGAGACTACTCATATTACAATTGCATGGTTACATACCTGTCGTAATTTACATAATTTCACGACATTTTTATATGCTAAAAGAGTACATCCAGGTTGAGGCATTGTTAAACATAAAATTAGTAGTCGCAAGTAAAAATATATATATCCATCTTCTAACGGTTTTGAAGTGAGGTACTTCAAAGTCTAAGTACAATACTACTTGAGTCCAGTATAACACTAACTGGATGGCGGGAAAACTATATCCAAAGATTCTAAATGTACATTTCTATAATGGTCTCTGCCCTTTGTGTTTGTGGGCGTCGTTTTTTTTTTTTGTTTTTTTTTTACTATTGTGATGTTCCAAATATTTGTTCCAAGAAATTGTAAATAAAAACACTTGGAACACCAAAACAGCAAAAAAAAAAAAAAAAAAAAAAACGACGACCACAAAGGGCACAGAGACCATTATAGAAATGTACATTTAGAATCTTTGGATATAGTTCTCCCGCCAGCCAGTTAGTGTTATACTGGACTCCAAGTAGTATTGTACTTAGACTTTGAAGTACCTCGCTTCAAAACCATTAGAAGATGGATATATATTTTTTACTTGTGACTACTAATTTTATGTTTAACGATGCCTCAACCTGGATGTACTCTTTTAGCATATAAAAATGTCGTGAAGTTATGTAAATTATGACATGGTTGTAACCATGCAATTGCAATATGAGTAGTCTCTTGGCAATCATGTATATAGATCAATTGTTAAACTTTGTGTAATAGGTCTGAAGATGGCGTCGAGTACACCGAAACCGGTCACATAATAAATGAAAAATGTGATCTTGGCTGCATAATCATTATTAACCATATATTTTATAATCGGGCAATGACAACTGATGATCCTTCCTTTGCACATTGCATCCTAACTCATATAAAAGATGGCTACATGCTGTAAGTACTGAGTGACAATCTGGAAGGATACTATGTCAGTAGTGTGTGGATAAGTGGAAAATCTGTGAGCAGGGGTAGCAAGCAAGCTGTGGTGACGATCGTGTCGCCAGTGGCATAAGTGCCTTGCGATCTGGAGGACTCCAGTTTGAAACCCGGCTGTGGCAAAAATCTCCAACTTTTCCCATAAAGGGGTGCCATAGGGGGTAACACTTAGTCAAATCAAATGTTCAAATATTTGTAAATCTTAAGAGACTTAACTACGGGGTCAGTAGTCCCTAAGGCTTACAAACTAAGTTAACCTAACTTAGACTAACTTATGCTAAAGACATCACAAACGCCTCTGCCCGAAGGGCGAATCGAACCCCCGGCGGCGAACAGCAGCGCGCACCGCAGCATGGCGCCTCAATACACACGGCCATTCTACAAGTAGTATCACAACATTTTATTATGATAGTAATTAGGCTATAGCTATGAACATTTATATTACGAGGGAGAAACAACTGGTGCAGACCAACCAGCCTACGCATACAAAGCACCGGGCGTTAAGCTAGTATGTATGCATATGAATATATAGCCTATCGTTTAATACACTGTACTACATACCATGTATTCCTATTGTACTTGACTTTGTAATACTAAAAGAAATGCCTCTTGTCATAAATACATATATTGTACAGTACTTCTTATGCCCAAATAAAAGGGTACAGTTTAATTTTCCAAATACAGTTTGATTATCCGAATAAACCAGTTTTCTGAACACCCGTGTCCCCTGATTACTTTGGATAATCAGTGTTCTACTGTAAATAAAACTAAATAAAATGAACATATAACATACTTTTGTAAGTTAATTTCTTCATCAGACAGGAGGGAGGAGAAAGGGGAACATAAATACAAAGCCTGGCAATGTTAAGGAACGTACCTAAATTCTACCTCATACTGATGCTTGAAATACAAGTACTAATGAGTAAATACTTCTTACTATTTTGTGGAGTCCAAGAGGTAAAGTTCATCACGATGTTCGTAGCAGATCTGTATGTTCGTATCGTTCCAGACCCGTTTGATAGCTGCCAAAAGTTCCTCGTCCAATTCAGTCAAATTTGATAGATTAATGTCTAGTATCCTTTTTGCACATTCCTGTAAACATATTACATAATTAGAAATTTTACTTCACCAATAAACTAAGTACGTAAGCTGGACACAATTTTATCTGCAAGGAACTGCAGTTATTAGCATTTTGGTTTAATGTTTCACTTTTTAAGCATTTTTTGATATTATTAGATGGTCCACAATGAACTTATGGATGAATTAATTATAATAATTCAATTTTATAATATAATGAGGATATTATGCAACTCACCACAAAGACATATGAAGAGTTGCAACAGGCACATAAGACATTTATACACACATATCTTAGTGTTTGGCCACTAGCCTTTGTCAGGAAAGAAACACATACTATCACTCATACATTTACAGAGGCACTCTTCTCAGACACACAACCATTATCTCTGGTTGCTGCGTTCTGAGTCTACAACTTTTCTGATGAACTCCAGTGGCCAAGAGCTAAGTAATTGAAATGTGATTCAAAGTGCGGCAGCTGGAGGTGATGGTTGTGTGACTGTGTTGTGTGCTTGTGTGATTGCGTGAGTGTTCCTATGTTCTGAAGAAGACCATGGCCGATAGCTGAAAGTGTTGTTTGTGTGTGTCCTTTGTATGTGCCTGTCGCAGCTCGTCGCCACGTCTTTGTGGTGAGTTGTAAACTGTCCTTGTTTCTATATTATTATGAAATGTGATTTATTAACACAAAATCTTATTCCATAAGTATGACTTACATTCCTGCAACAAGGTCTAAAATTGTTGCAGAATGTCACAGGGTTCTGATGGAGCTAGGGGAAAGCAATAGAGTAAACCTATTGTGGGTCCCTGGCCACTCGGGGATCAGTGGCAACAAACATGCCGACAGATTAGCCATGATGGGGGCAGAGACTCCATTTATTGGACTGGAACCTGTCCTGACAATCACCAAGGCAATGATCAAATTGGAGCTACGTAACTGGCTCAGAAGACAACACGTAGAATATTGGACCAAAGTCCATCAACAAAAACATGGCAAGGTAATGACGCCAAAGCCATGTTTTAAAAGAAGCTCTGCAATCCTGGGCCTGAACAGGAGAAAGATTAGACTCATGGTTGGATTGCTGACAGGCCATGGGAATTTCAAAAAACACCTACATACAATGGGAATAACAGAAGAGGACCCTAAATGTAGGATCTGTGATGACGGTGATGAAACTGCATCACATCTAATCTTCGAATGCATTGCATTGGAGAGTAAAAGGTACAGAACATTTGGGACAACCAGACCTGAAGAAATTGTGTCTAATAAAGAACTGGTAAAGGGACTCCTTGCACTGTTCAGGGGCATTGGTTGGCTTTACTAGATATACAGGGAGTGATACCGCACAATAAACTTAGTTTCGGTGCGGGCAGTGGCGGTTTAGACCAAGAATGTTTTGGCTTCCCTGGAAAAATCAAATCAAATCAAATCGGTGACTTACATATAGGCAAAATACCTACATGCTTTACAAGACCTTTAAGCACTATAATTGCCAGTGAGGCTTCTATCCCAACTGGCAGTAAAGCTCATTCTTTACATCTGGAAATTTCTTTTCGTTTCAGGCTGTGGATAGCTAAAGTGGGGCTTGTTCAATACCTCCATGTGGTGATGCCGACCACAACTCCTGCTGTCACTGGTTGAAAGACTTCGCCTTTTGAATGACTGAGGACACAGGCAAAATAACAGAAACTACTTGCTGCCATGGGAATACAGTGTAACTCCTACAGAGCCATTACTATCTGAAGTAAGGCTCTTTTACAGTAGAATATTTGGTTCAAATGTTTGTAAATCTATCGGACCAAACTGCATGGTCATCAGTCTGTAGCTTACAAACTACTTAAACCTAGGTAAACTAACCTAAGGACAAAGACACACACTCATGCCCCAGGGAGGACTTGAAACTCCATGATGAGCAACTGCGCACTCCGCAGCGAGATGCTTTAGACCGCTCGGCTACTCCACCACGGTGAATATTTGGTAAAAGTAACCTACAATAATAAAGAAGTGTATCATTTCTTTCCACTGCTAGCACATTGCTGTCGGAGTGAAGGCGTGCAGATAGAAGGTTGAGGCCAGGATGATTTCAGGACCAGAGAATGTAGTCACAGTGATGTCAGGACTAAAGAATTTGTTTCTCCCAGTGAATTTATAATCAACAGCTTTCACCAATAATCTTTCTCCACCCATAAAGTCTGTATATTCCTTTCTTTTTTTCATTATTTCCTATATTTCTCTTTTTTTATTATTTTTTTTATTGAACTTGGATGGCTAGGATGTTTAGGGCGCAAACAGCGAGGTCTTTAGTGCCCTGACAAAATTATCAGACAATGAGTACCCAGGATCTATGGTAACTATTAAGGTTATTCATGCACTATTTATCTGTAACTAAAATCATTACACACATACAATATTTACTGCTACAGGTATCTTTGTTTCAGGCAGTTACCTCTGTCTCCTCACATTCATAAGGATATTCATACAGCTCCATTGCCATTATCAGTTTCTGAAGTTCCGAGATAATGTTCTGGCAAATTATTGGTATGTATGTCAGTCGTTCAGACTCTTCAAAACCACCCTCTTCAATGATCTTCAACTGCTTCATGAATGTCGATTTTCCTGAGGATCCACAACCTGCCATTAACATAAAATTGTAATTACCAATATTTATGAGTCATTCGAGTAGTGCTGATAGAGTAAGATAAGGATATCTTAAAACATTAAAAGATAATGGGAATACAGTTAAAATGTGGTAATAAATCAAAATATAGAAATTAAATATTGTGATGGGAAATATTTCATTTACAGAGGCCATGAAAATGGGGAGTGATATTAAACTGTTTGAACACGTTTACTGTGGTGGTTGAGATTAAAGCAACTGATGGTTCGTTAAGATACAAAACACTTAAAAAATGCTTCCTAACATGTTTCCAGTAGTAATCCTGGAGCATAACTAGAGTTTAATACTGTAGTATCAGGCAGAATCCCAGACTACAAATCCAAAGGTTGTGGGTTTGACCCCATCTCAAAGCTACAATTTTTATGACGTTTCCCTTCTTTCATCTCTGCCAATGTTGTTGATATCAAAAATTCTGAGTTGCACTGTGGTTCAGAATGCACGTTAAATCTTAGGGCCATTGCACAATTTTTTTTTTTTTTTTTTCCTCCATGTTAATGACCTCTCATCAGTTACACTGCCAGAAGTAGATTTCATTTTGCTTGCTGATGATACAAGTATTTCAATAAATAATATGTCGAGTATAGTTCTAGAAAGGCCTGATAACAGTATTTTCATAGACGCTAATAAATGTTTTAAAGCTATCTAATAGATATTATTATAGCAACTGTGGGAAAACAGGACAAAAGGAATTAAAAATAAAATCCAACTAATAGACATTAAACTTTGAAAAGACTTACAATATGCAGTTCAGAACATGTACGAGGTTTCCATCTGACATAAGCATAAAATATGTAGAGCAGATAGAAGAGAGTAAAGTATTAAATTCGTGGGATTACGACTTGATAATAAATACAGATGGGAGGAGCGGACCACAAAACTACAGAAACAATGTAACCAATCTGTATTATCAGACATAGGCAAAGTAAAAATATAAAAGCTTGCATACTTTGCTTATTTTCATTTCATAATGTCAAACGATATAATATTTAAGGGTAACTCTTCAAGTCAAGCAAAATTTTTGAAGAATGCATAAGTATGTAATACATATTATTTGTAGAGTAAATTCATGGATATCCTGTAGAAGCCTCTTCAAAGAACTGCATACATTAACTACTTCCTCTGAGTATATATATTTCAATGAAATGTATAATATAGTAAGGACAGTTTACAACTCACCACAAAGACGTGGCGACAAGCTGCGACAGGCACATACAAAAGACACACACATACAACACTTTCCGCTATCGGCCATGGCCTTCTTCAGAAAATAGAGCAGTCACGCAATCACACATGCACACAATGCAGTCATATAACCATCACCTCCAGCCACACGCATCAAAAAATCCCTCCCTTACAGCCTGGCCACCCGTGGACGGCGTATCTGCAGTGTCAAGAACTCCCTTTCTGAATATGCTGAGGGTCTCACAAAGGTCTTCACAGATAGCAACTACCCCACAGACCTAGTCTGCAAACAGATCTCCCGTGCCAGAGCCTTACACACCCCAAATCCTCCTCCTAACACCAGTAACCGCCACAAAAGAGCGCTCCCCTTGTCACCCAGTACTACCCTGGACTCGAACAACTAAATTACATCCTTTGCCAAGGTTTTGATTTTCTATCCTTGTGCCTAGAAATGAAAGATATCGTGCCCTAGATCCTTCCCACCCCTCCTGGTGTTCCATCGCCCTCCCAACCTCCACAACATCCTAGTTCATCCTTATGCTACACCAAAACCCAGCCCACTTCCACAGTGATCATATCCTTGTGTAAGACCCCGCTGCAAGACCTGTCCAATCCACCACCCAGCACTTCCTATTCCAGTCCTGTCACAGGCTTATCCTACCCTATCAGAGGCCGGGCCACCTGTGAAAGCAGGCACGTAATTTACCATCTGTGCAGCTTTCTATATTGGCATGACCACCAACCAGCTATCCATTAGGATGAATGGCCACCGCCAAACTGTGCCCAAAAACAAGGTGGACTACCCTGTGGCACAGCATGCTGTGGATCACATGCTTGATTTCAATGGCTGCTTCACAACCCAGGCCATCTGGATTCTCCCATCCACCACCACCTGCACAGATGGGAGTTATCCCTACAATACATTCTCCGATCCCGAAATCAACCAGGCATCAACCTACGATAAGTTCCCTATTTTTTTTTCTCCATACCTCACCTATTTTGAGTGGTGCGTGTATGTGGAATCGTGTGTGTGTGTGTGTGTGTGTGTGTGTGTGTGTGTGTGTGTGTGTGTGTGTGTGTGTGCGTGCGCGCATGTGAGTGTGTGTGTGTGTGTGTGTGTGTGTGTGTGTGTGTGTGTGTGTGTGTATGCGGTCTTGTGTACTTGCAGTGTGCACACATTTTGTATATTTATTTTATTTTTCTCCCCTCACCCGCCTCCCCACTCCATTCCCAAGATGCATGTCGTTATTCCCATCTAACCCATCCCCACCACTGTGACGTACCCTTCCTATCCCCTCTTCCCTCCCCTTCCGTCACCGATTTACTCGCCGCAGAGCGTGATTCGAAGTGCGGCAGTCGGAGGTGATGGTTGTATGACTGTGTTGTGTGCCTGTGTGATTGCTTGAGTGCTCTATTTTCTGAAGAAGGCCATGGCCGATAGCTGAAAGTGTTGTATGTGTTTGTCTTTTGTATGTGCCTGTCGCAGTTCGTCGCCACGTCTTTGCGGTGAGTTGTAAACTGTCCTTACTATATTCTTAATTCCAACCTGGACTTTCCATTATTATATCTTAATGAAATTTGTCACAAATAATATATCCCTTTTTCCAGCAAACAGCTCAGTTCACACATAAAATAATAGGGACAAAAACAATCTACACAAAGACTTAAAAGCATTTACTTCAGTTCAAATAGGGATCCACTACTCAGTAACATACATTTTCAATAATTTAGAAGGAACCATAAAAAAATTTAACTACAAATAAAGATCCTATTTTTGGGAAGGAATGTGGGGAATTACATGATCCACAATAAGGGTCTACATATTGAACAAGGAATGTAATTTAAACTATAGGTCTCCCTACAACTGGAAGGCTAAGTCAGTCCAAAGGTCAGAGGAAGGCAACGGCAAAACAGGACCTGCTCAGTGGTGTTGAGACCAGTCTTTGGACTGTTGACTGTTTTATAAATGATCTGCACACTGGAATTAAATTTCCACTCTGTAGCAACAATGCACAATTACAGTCCTGCAACTGCACAACTCCTGCTCAGCAGACGAATTTTTAGATACACCTAAATGAGTAACTTTACACAAAAAGAATGAAAAATAAAAGAATTCATGTCTTCAAATATCATGTGAAGCCATCTTTTATTAAACTGACACATTCCATCATTACGAAATGTTGTATTCACAACCTATGGAACAAGTATCTAATCTAATGCTGCTAGGACATGCCTGGGGTGAGAGAGTGGTTGTGTGAATATATGTAAAGTGTATTTGTGCTCTTTCTCTCTCACTGCAGGTAATGTAACAGCCAGACTGTGCTATTTACAGAAGTATCCCACACCGCTCAACCGTAAGTAGCACTGAAGAATACGATAATTGTTGCATGCTATCTATAGACTTCTCTCAGTTGTTTATTTGCAAATTATGTTTATTACTGTTATGCAACAGTTACATTGGAGAATATTTTACTATGTATTCCATGATATCCTGAAGAACAGGCAGAATATACATGTTGTTTACATTTTCACTATTTAAATAAATAACTTCAATATCAGCCTTATTATTCAGAAACCAAGATTCTGTTCAAAACTGAAGAGTAGGAACATTCATAATAAGCGTTGTTAAAATAAAGCCAATAATCCACCATCAATAGTATAATAATACTAAATGTATGTGAAAATGCTATATTTTAAATTTTAGCATGACATATGGATCCCAGATGACAACAAAATTTCTTGATTGTTCCTAAAACAAACAAAAAAATAAAAATGTAGAAATGGTAATTTTGTAGTTAATTTTCCATAAATTTCACAAAGTAATTGTAACAACACAAATTATAATATGATTCCATTCATAAGTGCATTGATTCATAATTTTGCATATTGTATCATCTTCAGTCCAGAGACTGGTTTAATGCAGCTCTCCACCCTACTCCATCCTGACCGAGCCTCTTTATCTCCTCATAAGAAAGCAATCCTCATACATTTGAATCTGCTAACTGTGTTCATTCCTTGGTCTCCCTCTGCAAATTTTACCCCACAAACTTCCCCCAAATGCTAAATTCATGATTCCTTTATGTCTTTTCTCCTCAGTTCTGTTCATTACTTCCTCATTAGTTACATGATCTACCTCCTACCTCATCTTCAGCATTCTTCATTAGCATCACATTTCAAAAGCTTCTATCATCTTCTTGTCTGAACTATTTATCATTCATGTTTCATTATTGTCCAAAGCAACATTCCAAGCAAATGCCTTCAGAAAAGACTTCTTAACACTTAAATTAGTACTGGAAGGTAACAAAATTCTCTTTTTCAAAAATGCTTTTTTTTCCCTTGCATTGCCATTCTGCATTTTATATCCTCTGTACAGTGACTATCATACATTATTTTACTGCCCAAGTAACAAAACTCATACACCACTTCGATTGCTTTGTTACCTAATCTAATTCCTTCAGCATCACATGATTTCCTTAGACTCCATCCATCATCCTTATGTGCTCCTTTCAATGCACTGCCCATTGTGTTCAATTGCTCTTTCAGCTCCTTTGCTATCTCTGACAGAACTACAATGTTATCGGTAGAACACATAGTTTTTTATTTCTTCTCCACCTGAAATTCCTTCTCTGAATTTCTGCTTGCTTTCCTTCACAGCTTGATCAATGTACAGACTGAATAACATTTGAGAAAGGCTGCAAACCTGTCTTACTCTTATAACTGCTGTCTGGTTTTTGTACAAGTTGTAAGTAACCTTCCATTCCCTTTATTTTACTCCTGCTGACTCCAGAATTTGAAAGAATGTATTCCAGTCAACAATGTCAAAGGCTTTCTCCAAATCTACAAAAGCAAGAAATGTATGTTTGCCTTTCCTTAATTTATCTTCCAAGACAAGTCATAAGGTGAGTATTGCCTTGCGTTTTCCTACATGATAAGTCATAAGGTGAGTATTGTCTTGTGTGTTCTTACATTTCTCCTAAAACCAAACTGATCCTCTCCAAGGTCAGCTTATATCAGCTTTTGCATTCTTCTGTTAAAATTTTGCACCCATGACTTGCTAAATTGCCACAACAATCATACAGATAGCTGTATCTTCTTATGTGCAACTACAGCGAAGGGGTATCTGTAGAGAGGGCAGACAAATATGTGGTTCCTGAAGAGGGGCAGCAGCCGTTTCAGCAGTTTCAGGGGCAACAGTCAGGATGACTAACATGGCTTTGCCATTCATTTGACGCAAAGCACTGCAAGCAAGGGGAAATTACAGTTGTTACTAAAGGTGAATAGATGGGACACAACAGCTTTCAGATAATTGCAGAACGACATGTTGACCATAGCTGTTTACTAATTCTCAATGCTACCGGTTTCGGTTATGTACCATTGTCAAGCGTTAGCAGAGATTAGCTAATAGCTTAACATGTCGGAATATAAAAATACAAAATTATAACACAAGTATTCGTTGTCATTGCTCAAGTTATTGTCACAGTGGCTGACTGCTATAGACAATAACTTGAGCAATGACAACGAATACTTGTGTTATAATTTTGTATTTTTATATTCCGACATGTTAAGCTATTAGCTAATCTCTGCTAACGCTTGACAATGGTACATAACCGAAACCGGTAGCATTGAGAATTAATGAACAGCTATGGTCAACATGTCATTCTGCAATTACAGTTGTTACTTTTCCCAAGACATGAAGCTCCACTGTATGAATATACGATGATGGCATTCTCTTGTGGTAACATATTCTGTAGGTAAAATAGTCCCACATTTGTATCTCTGGTTGTGGACTACTCAGGAATGTCAACACTGACATTCTACGAATTAAAGCAGAGAATGGGAGGATAAAAAATTTTAAAAGGGAAATAGATAAGTTGAAGTTTGGTGGAAAGATAAAAAGGATTTCTGGTCAGGTGAATACAGGGTTATAAATACAAAGTCAGTTGGGGGTATTACAGAAGTGGATCTAACAATGAATAAGAAAATAGGAATGCAGGTAAATAATTGTGATAACATTATCATAGACTAAATAGATATGAAGCCATCACTGACCACAGTAGTACAAGTTTATATGCAGACTAGCTCTGTCGATGATGAGGAGATCGAACAAATGTGTGATGAGGTAAAAGAAATTATTCGTGCAATTAAGAGAGACAAAAATGTGATTGTAAAGGGGGCCTAGAATTCAGTAACAGAACAGGACAGGAAGGAAAAATTATAGGTGAATATGGATCAGCGAAAAGAGATGAAAGAGGAAGTCGCCTAGTAGCATTTTACACAGAATGTAATTTAATCATAACAAACATTTGGTTTAAGAATCATGAAAGGCAGTTGTATACATGAAAGAGACCCGGAGACACCAGAAAGTACCAGATAATATTTATAGTGGTAAGACAGACAGCAACTACATTTTAAATGTAAAAATATTCAGGGGCAGAAATAGACTCAGACCATATCTTATTAGTTATAAACTGCAGACTAAAATTGAAGAAACTACAATAGTGTAGGAAAATAAGGAGATGGAACATGGATAAACTGAAGAAACTTGACTCTTTTACAGGAAGCTGTAGAAAACAAATAATGGAAACTGTCAGAAGTAACAAAGTAGAAGACAAATGGGTAGCTTTGAGAGATGAAATGGTGAAGGTAGCAGAGGAGCTTAGGTCTTCGTGGCAAACGGGTATGCTCCAGTCCTGAATCCCTGAACCAGTACACCAATAACCTGATGACAGCTTTCACATCCTGCAGCTATCCTCCTGATCTAGTACAGAAGCAAATTGCCAGAGCCACTTCCTCATCCCCCCCAAATTCAGAACCTTCAACAGAACCCCAGAAGTGCCCCTCTTGTCACCGGATACTTTCCGGGACTGGAGCGGACTCTGAATATGGCTCTCCAGCAAGGATACGACTTCCTAAAATCCTGCCCCGAAATGAGATCCATCCTTCATGACATCCTCCCCACTCCTCCGAGAGTGTCTTTCGGCCACCCACCTAACCTTTGTAACTTCCTAGTCCATCCCCATCAAATCCCCAAACCACCTTCCCTACCCTCCGGCTCCTACCCATGCAACCGCCCCCGTTGTAAAACCTGCCCTATGCATCCTCCCACCACCACTTACTCCAGTCCAGTAACCCGGAAGGTGTACACGATCGAGGGCAGAGCCACTTGCGAAAGCACCCACGTGATTTACCAAATGACATGCCTGCACTGTGAAGCGTTCTATGTGGGAATGACCAGCAACAAGCTGTCCATTCGCATGAACGGTCACAGGCAGACAGTGTTTTTTGGTAATGAGGATCACCCTGTGGGTAAACACACCTTGGTGCACGGCCAGCACATCTTGGCGCAGTGTTACACCGTCCGGGTTATCTGGATACTTCCCACTGACACCAACCTTTCAGAACTCCGGAAATGGGAACTTGCCCTTCAGCTTATTCTCTCCTCCCGTTGCCCACCTGGTCTCAACCTCCGCTAAATTCAAATTCCCGCCCACCATCTTTAGCATCTTTGCCTCAGTTCTGTGGAAATATCCTCTGCCTCAAGTGGTATCTCTGTCCAACTTCTTTGCTTTTTACAAATGTCCGTCTAGGTGTGTTTGCGTTTGGATATGTGTGAGTGTGTGTGTATTTGTTTACCTTCCTTTTTGTCCCCTAAAGTAAGTTCTTCCACTCCTGGGATTGGAATGACTCCTTTTCCACTTCCTTAAAACCCATATCCTTCCCTTTCTCCTCTCCTTTCTTCCGCTTTTCCTGAAGAAGCGACCAACAGTTGCGAAAGCTTGTATGTGTGTTTGTGTGTGATTTTATTCATATCTATCGACGAGCCGGTCCTTTTGGTAAGTCATCTCTTTTCTATTTTTATTTTTGTTTATCCTACCAGGAAAGTTTCCCTCTAATAGATGAAGCCCACTTACCAGGCGAAGGAGCACAGGCAGTGATAGCAACAAATAAACAAATAAACACACAGACACACACACACACACACACACACACACACACACACACACACACACAAACGCAAGCTTTCGCAGCCTAGCTGCTTCGTCAGGCAGAAGGGAAGGAGAGGGAAAAGGAAATGATGAGGGTTTTAAGGGAGTGGGTAAGGAGTCATTCCAATCCCGGGACAGGAAAGACTTACCTTGGGGGGGGGGGGGGGGGAAGGAGGGTAAACAAATACACACACACCCACACATTTACACAGACGCAAGTACACTTAGGCAGACATACTGTAGAACTGTATATAAATAAGAAATAGAAAACGGATGACTTACCCAAAGGACAGGTTTGTCGACAGACACAAATAAAATCACACACAAACACACATACAAGCTTTCGCAACTGTTGGTCGCTTCTTCATGAAAAGCGGAAGAAAGGAGAGGATAAAGGGAAGGATATGGGTTTTAAGGAAGTGGAAAAGGAGTCATTCCAATACCAGGAGTGGAAGGACTTACCTTAGGGGAAAAAAAGGAAGGTAAACAAATACACAAACACACATATCCAAACGCAAACACACCTGTCGACAAGCCTGGCCTTTGGGTAAGTCATTCTTTTCTATTTTAATATAAAATATAAAAATGCATTAAATTAAGCAGTTAAAATGGAACACAGGTGACTAAAACATAGGACTGGAAGGAAGTGCAAAATGGCGAAGCAGGAGCAGCCAGAGGAGAAATGCAAGTCTGCAGAAGAACATATAACTAGAACAGAGATAGATACCACCTAAAGGAAAATAAAAGTCATTTGGAGAGAAGAAAACCAGCCACATGAATATTAAGAAGCAAGAGGATAAACCAGTTCTGAGAAAAGGAGGGAAAGAAAATGAACTTTGAGACAATATTGTACAAAGGGAAGACAATACAATACTGAGGGAATAATTTGACAAAGCACTGATTTACCTAAGTCGAAACAAGGTCCCTGGAGTAGACGACAATCCTTCAGAGCTACTGAAGTCTATGGGAGAGCCAGCCGTGACAAAACTATTCCACCTAGTGTGCAAGATGTATGAGGCAGGTGAAATACCCTCAGACGTAAAGAGAAATGTAGTAATCCAATTCCAAAGAGAGCAGGCACACACAGATGTAAAAATTACAGAATCATCAGTTTAATAAGTCATGGTTGCAAAATTCCCACACAAATTGTTTACAGAAGATCACTTTGGATGTGAGGCAATATTCACCTTACAACTTATAAGATATATCAAGGATAGGCAAAGCTACATTACTACCTTTTTGTAGATTTGGAGAAAGCTTTTGACACTTTTGGCTGGAATACACTCTTTTCAATTCTCAAGTGCACAGGGATAAAATATAATGGAAAAAAAGTTGTATTCAACTTGTGTGGAAACCAGACAGCAGTTACAAAAGTCGGATGGCATGAAAGGGACACAGTGGTTACTCTACCCCCCCCCCCCCTCCATACACACACACACAACATAACGGTATATTTAGTACTGAAGACAGTGTTGTAGCCTTCCCCGAATGTAATTGAATCAGTTCATTGAGAAAGCTATCCAGGAAAGGAATGATAAATTTGGAGAAGGGTTTAAAGTTCAGGGTGAAGAAATAAAAATTTTGGAGGTTGCCAACAAATTTGTAATTCTGTCAGAGGCAGCATAGGACCTGCAAGACAAATGCAATGGCATGGGCAATGCCTTGAAAGGAGCGTCTAAGGTGAACTTTAACAAGAGCAGAATAAGGGTAATGGAATGCAGTTTATGAAAATCAGGCTATGCTGCCAGAATTATTTGTTCATCCAGAAAACCTTTCAGATTATGGGACGGTCACATGTGCTCGCACCCGCACATACGTGCGTGAGGACACACACACACACACACACACACACACACACACACACACACACATACACACACACTTACAAACATACACTGAAATTACATGTAACATAAAAATGTCTTTCACTAGTGCAACAGATTAATTCCATTTAGTCGTGCTTTAGGAGCAGTAGTTGTTTTAACAGAGTCTTGATTCAAGTTTATTGCACTTCATGTGATCTACAAATTCTGCCACTGAATAGAAGCAGTGATCCAATAAGAATGCCCTTAGGGATTTAAAGAATAGTGAAAATGAGGGACTAAGTTTTATTTTCTGTGGAAGACTATTGTATATGTTGTAGTATTACATTAAAAAATTTTCATTTTATAAATAATTTATTTACGATGCTTATCACTGTTCACAGCTTTCTCTGGCAGCTAATTACGTTCTTCATATATTTCTGATGTTCATCTATTTTTTACGAGCTGCCCAGAACGCGGTTGTGAACTTGGACTTTCATCTTTCCTACCTCATTGAGAACAGCCAGGGACTTCTCCATTATTAATTGTAAGTGTGTGTGAGAGCGTTTTTCTTGTGAAGTATGGTGAAAATATATTTAGTTACGTATAAATCTTTTACTTATTTGAAATGACCCACATTTAATAACTCATGAAGTGATTCTATTTTTCCAGCAGTAATCTTAATTATGAAATATGATGCTTGGAGCCATTGTTAGACTTGCATATATAATTTACTAGAAACTATTAGATGTCATTATATGTAACTTCTGTGAACGTGACCTGCAAAGAAATAGGAATTAATCGAAATCCGATCGATCTAAACATTCTTTCGTCAAAAAAGATAATTTAATATTTTTCTTCACAGTCATTGAGTTAGTACAATTTGCTCCAAGCCAACCAAGCATCATTTTACACAATGTAGCAAGAGTTTTTACAGCTTCATCTGCTACATCCAGTCAACTTAACATAATCATCATGGTAAGAAAGGTCTTCGCGGAATCTGCTAGTTTCTTTGTGTAATATTGTGCTCAGGTGTTGCTTTCATTCCAAATTACTACTGCCGCTAAACTTTAAAGTCAGGTTCCACCTCCTTTTTTGAGTCTTCTATTTATAAAGTTACCTAAATGTATCAGATCCACCAAATTATTTTCCTGTAATATTGTAACGCTAGTGAACTTTAATAGCGGCTACGAACAGTAACTACTACTCCAACACCTGATTAGAAGAAAGAAAACACAATATTACAATCTGTGTAGCATGATTTGTAGTGAAGGATTTAAAGGCTGCTGTCCTTACTGACTGAACATGAGGATGTTCCTCTCGTCTAGTGTTATGGTCATGTACACTCAGATTTTTGTTTAACACTGTTAGATTTTTCCTTGCGTGTTTGCAAGCTTCTAGGATAAAGACACAGGGGAGTGGGAGGATTGAAGATTTACGGAAGAGAGGCCTGCAGGAATCTGTTTGTCATGCATGGAGCATTGATCTAAAAGCTCAGGAATATGGCTGAGCTAGCAGCTGCACTACCCCAGAATATGACCCCACACTGTAGAACACTGTAAAAATGGGCAAAGTATGCAATTTGAACTGTGGGAAAACTTGTTCTGTGTGCAAGTAGACGTAGGTTGCAGCATACCTTCTTTAGTGTTGCATTTGTTATGTGTGTGTGCCATTTAAAATCGTGTTGAAGCCAAATGCCTAAAAATTTTGTTTCCCGTGATGGTGTAATATCACTGGAGTTTATTATCACTGAGGAGCTGAAAGCTTCCCCTTTAAGCAGAAATTTAGAAATGTTTTTGGTGTGTTTATTATTAATTTATTTCCTTCAAACCAATCATTTAACTGATCTGAATTAGTTAAGGTAACGAAACAATAAAGGTGGCAGCAGAGTTTTGTCACTTGGGCAGTAAAATAATGTAGGACAGTCATGGCCCCCACATTCAATTGCGGACTCAGAATCAGAGTCAGTCCCCCCATCTTTTTTTAATGTTCTGTGCAGTAGTTTGTAATTGCAAGTTTATAACTTAATCATGTTCTCTTTATAATGTACTTAAACTTGGTATAGTAAGGTATAAATTTGATATGGTAAGCTTCATTAATAAAATTATTTTACTTAAAATTGAGACTTTTCCTACAATGGCCACAGCAGGCCCGTAGTCAGATAGTCAGAATTTGGTTTCGAGAGGGGGGGGGGGGGATCAGCCAATTATGATATACATTCTAACTTGTGAAGTTTTACAACATAAGTTGAACTAAAGGCATAGATGTATTTCGGTTAGGGTTGCCAGATCTCCGGGCGCCGCCCGGAGTGCCCGGGTTTGGAATGAATTTTCTGGGTCTACGGGCCAGTGACTGAATGTAACCTTCATGTTAACTTTTTTTCTTTTTAAATACTATGCTCTTGTAGCGACGATCTACATCGAACTTAACGTGACTTAAACTAAGGACGAACACAACATCCATGCCCTAGGGGGGAATTCGAACCTCTGGCAGGAGCAGACTCGCGCACCATGGCAAGACGCCTCAGTGCCTCGGCCATTCCCGGCCGGCTCCTTTCTAGTAATTACGAATAACTTTATATAATGTCAATTTTTTATTGCAACAAAACGCTACTTTTCTATTCTTTCTCTGAAAACTTTTCATTGTTGCGTCGGTAGTAATCAGCTAGCGCATTATTAAGCAAACACTGTTGCGGCAACGTGTCAAATGGCGACGTCTATTATTTGTGTTCATCAGGGTTGCCAACGAGGTCATGATAAAAACCACCGAAGTGACCGTAAAATCCCACCAAAAACCACCGAAATTTCCGAAGTACCCAAAAAAAAGTCTATTCGTTTGTTCTTGACCGATTAATTTGGAAGCAACTATGCATTTTAAAGGAGGAGTTTTTATGTACTTGACTTACCTGTATACACACTAGACAGAAATACAAAAAATATAGTTTATTCAAAAGCACTTCAGTAAACATGTTATATATAAAAACAAACAATAATCATTATAGTCGACATGATCGAAACAATAATTACTTTGAGCCATTGCAATGCTTGTTGGGTACAGACAGAAAATTGTGAAATATTTGAATTTGAAAACAGAAAGTAATCCAGTCTGGAAAGGAGGTCAGCGTCAGTCATTCTATTGTCTTTATTTTATGCCAGAAGATCTAGATTTCAGCTATATTCCAATGTAATCACATCTGAGGAAAAAGAAAGTTAACAGTGAAAGTACAGTCACATATTAAGTGTCTGCAATGTTCAGTCATTTTCACAACAAGAAAAATCTGATAAAGTGCTGTAGCAACAAATACATATCATTAACACAATGTCAGTGTGTGATGCAAGTACAACACTTCCTCTCCATGGAGATTGGAGAAGTCAACACAGAACTAACAGCCTACAACAATGACCAATGAGTCATACCATTGTTAATATAATTTCAAATTAGGATTATATTACTTCTGCAAACCTATATAAAAAAAAAAAAAAAAAAAAAAAAAAAACCATTTCCATTAAAATCCACCAACTTTCCCACCTCCCACTGACTCAAATGTTTTGACACCGTCGGCTTTAAAAAAACCACCAGATTCAGTGGTAAACCACTGACGTTGGCAACCCTGGTGTTCATTCGTTCATTGTTTGTTATCAGTTTACCGGCAAGTTTTGGAATACTCGGATCGCGTGTGAACAGACAAGCTTACATTAACTCAGATTAGTGAGTACCGTAATAACAGTGAAATGAAGAGACGATATCTAAGTTCGTTCCGTGAAGAATGATTGCAGGAAGAAAATTATAAACAGTGGCTACAAAAAGTCGATACTGATGAGTGTATGTGTGAGTGCAGAATATGCAATATCTCATTTACTGTTAAGTACGACGGAGTGAAAGCTGTGAATAAACATTTACAATCAGAAAGACACAACGCGAATATTACCACACAAAAGAAGAATCAGTCGCTTCTTAACTTCTTTCCGAAACAATTTTCTGCAGAAGACGACAAAGTCACTGCAACGGAATTAACTTTGACTTACCATGACGTGAAACACCACCATTCTTACAATTCTCAGGATTGTGGTAATAAGCTATATCCTTATGTTTTTAGAGATTCCTCAGTGGCAACGAAAGTAAGATGCGGCCGATCAAAAAGCTAGGCATTAGTAAAAAATGTGCTTCTGCCTTATGCTAAAGAGAAGCTACTAAGCGAATTAAAGCAAAATGTTCCGTTTTCATTAGGTTCAGACGCTTCAAACAAGGGCAATAAAAACATTATCCGATAGTTATAACATACTTCTCCAAACATAAGGGAAAATGTAATGAAATTCTTGATTTCTAAGAAGATGTTAACGAATCTGCAGAAGCCATCTCAAACAAACTAAAATCAAATTTATTGGAAAATGGTTTGACACTAAATACTGTAGTTTCGTATTTAGCTGACAATGCATCAGTTAATTTCGGGAAACATAATTCTGTCTTCACCAAATTGAAAGAAGAAAATGAAAACTTAATCAAAGCCAATTGTTGTTGTCATATTTTACATAACTGTGCTAAGTTTGGATACAAGCTTCTAAAATATGATGTAGAAACTCTAGTTCTTAAAATATATTCAGACTTTTCTTCATCATCAAAAAATTCGGAGGAACTAAAAACATTTTGCGAGTTTGCTCAGCATGATTACAGCGAAATACTGCGACACACTGTAGTGCGATGGTTGTCTTTGGAGTCAGCTGTGGACCGTCTTGTTAAGATGTTACGAGTTTTAAAGATGTATTATGTAGCACGGGGGAGGAAAAAACACATCCCCTAATTTGGAAGTTTATTAGTTCACAAAAAGACTAAATAAACGAGTATTCGCTAACACTACAGGAGTGCTTTTTTTTATTATTATTATTATTATTATTTTTTTTTTTTTTTTTTTTTTTTTTTTTTTTTTTTTTTTTTTTTAAGCAACTTTGCCTGTTGTTTGTAAAGCAATCAGACTTTTAGAAAAAGAGGACACACTTTCCACAGATGGTCACGAGATTATGTTGGAAGTGAAAAAACAAATAGAGGGTCGTAAGGAGAATAAGTTTTATGGATTTGAAGTTAATATGTCTTTAGAACACCTTACAGAAGAAGAAAAGAATATTGTAGTAAAAGAGTGCACACTTGTTTACGACAGGTTATTAAACTATCTTGGTAAATGGTACAGCTTTAGTGGGAATGACAATGCGTATGAAGTTGTATCAGTGCTAGACTTATGTCAACCAATACTATTTTAATTTAAAGACTTTGCCAAAGTGGGAAAGAAATTGAAAAATAGCTTTGATGGAAACGAACTGTATCAGGAGTTTTCTGTTTTGAAGTCTGTAGTATCAAATCTTGATAGGAAGGAAACTAATTGTTGTAAAGTGTGGAGCGAGTTTTTTGAAAAAGCAGATGCACCAAACTAGTTCAATATAATGCAGCACGTCCTCGCAATTCCTGTCAGAAACGCGCACGTTGAACGAGTGTTTAGTGTAATGAGTGCATTATAGGTCGGATGCTAGGAACAGAATGTCCGTTGAACTTGTGAAAGCCGAGATATGTGTTCAGATGAATTTGAAAATGAGATGTGAAGATTTCTACAACTTGGCTCTTAAAAACAAGACTCTTCTGAATGCAGCGAGATCATCAGCAAAATAGGAATAATAAGGTATGTGCCCATAACTGTAATATTTTACTACTGTTATTTTTATTTGCTTCGGTGTAGGTTCGATTAGTGGTAAACTAGTAATGGCGGCATTACTAAGTGATTGGTGATCATATATGGTAATAGAAGTCAATTTTGTTGTGTTTGTAAAACTTGTGACCGTAATGATACACAAAGATCGGATAAAGTCGGGTGTCCGATACCAGTCGTCGGTTTTTAACAATGACGTCATACCGTGCCCAGAGACGTTACGGTCACGGTACTATTGATACAAGGATCGCATTATAATAAACAATTGAATGCATTAATTGCCGTTTTTCGTTGAGTCTCAGACATAATGTATGTCTGTGGTTGGAGCATACAAATGTGTATACAACACGAATTAAATGAAAGTGAGATTACGCAACATTACAAACGTTAAAGAAAGACAACGAATATTAGATAACAAATGAAATATGCAGCGAAATTATAGAAATGTGACAAGAGAATAACTATCTGAGCGGTATAAAAAGTATCTAAGTAACATAATGAGACTACCGCGAGAAAATTGGAGATTTTGGCCGGAAAAATGCTAAATTGGAACATATAAAAATGTTCAAAAAATAAAGTCCCATAATTACAACACGTTGTAATTAATATTAATATTCATAAACCTTAACGGCACTACCGCGGGAAATTGGGGGAACATATTAAATTGGAACAAAGTAAAATGCTAAAACATATTTCAGATAAAATTACTTGGTATCGCTATCTAGACTTGACCTATATAGGTCAAGTCCAGTTACCGATACCAGTCCTTTATACTTTATTGTGAACCAGAAAATATGAAAAACTGGTATCGGTAACTAGACTTGATGTATATAGGTCAAGTCTAGACAGCGATACCAGGTCTTCATATTTTTGTCATGTACAAACAGTATACAAACGGACATATCGTAATTTGATACGCAGTATCTATATGTGAAAGAAAAATATGAAGGGCTGGTATCGCTATCTAGACTTGACCTATATAGGTCAAGTCTAGATACCGATACCAGCTCTTCATATTTTCTGGTTCACCAAAAGTATAAAGGACTGGTATCGGTAACTAGACTTGACCTATATAGGTCAAGTATAAATAGCGATACCAGATCTTCGTATTTTGTCATATATCCACCTATACGCAATATTTATATGTGAAAGAAAAATATGAAGGTTTGGTATCGCTATCTAGACTTGACCTATATAGGTAAAGTCTAGTTACCGATACCAACCCGTCATATTTTGTGGCTCACCAATACTTATTAGGTATCGGTATCTGGAATTGAGCTATATAGGTCAAATCCAGGTACCGACAGCAGCCCTTAATATTTTCTAGTTCACCAGTATTTACTGGATTATCTAAACTTCACCTATATAAGTAAAGTCTATTTTTATTTCAAATATAGATCGTACATATCGGTGTTTAGACTTGACCTGTATTGGTATATATATATACCAATTTTTTCATATATATATATATAATTCGGATAGCTGGTATCGGGAACTAAAGTATCCGTATATACGCATTTAGTAGGTATCGATATCTGCACATGCCCTATAAAATTAGGTCTAGTTACCAGTAACAAATTCTCGCACTTTTGTTTCACTTATATATGCCGCTCACTATGATGCCCAGATCAGTTAAATTTTACTTACAGACGTGGCAACGAAAGTTGTTAAAGTTGGCAATCATGTGACTTCCCCATTAGACAATCGTGCACAAATGAAATGATTTGTTAGGAAATCGTCATTTTATGAGAACAGATGCGCATTTTATGATAATAACAATGATGTCTAAATAAATGTATGGTTTACAAAAAATCAAACTCACAGTATACAAACGGACATATCGTAATTGGAATTAAAAAATATACTTCAATTTTTCTAACGGAAATGAAATTATTATACAAGGACTAAACGAAAAAAGGTATAAATCGATATTGTAGCAATTATGAAAATTATAAATCAGTAACACTACATATAAAAAATATCAAAATACACATAACATAGTCATTAAACAATTTACGCTCAAATAACAAATGACAAAATTTAATACATTCCTTGCGTTTAATAATCATTGTATTACATATTTTTAACCTGTATAACATTATATATTAGAAAGGGGTTTTATTATAAAATATTGATATGACATATACATTTATTCTCATGTAAGTATTATCTGTGGAACAGATTTATCAGCGCAAATATAAATAGAATCGTTGCTGGAAATAATGACGTAATAAGTGACGTCCTTGGTCAAAGCCGACGGGTGGTATCGGAGACTAGACTTGACCCAAAGATCTGTTTGACGAAGTCTGCCCCCAATTAGTCAAATGTACAATCAGAAAAAAAAAAATCAACTGTTTGAGTGTCTTGTGGATGGCTACACTGCCCGCAGTGAACGAAGGCTGCCGATTTCAGGCACGTCTTTGCTGACCAAATTTGTTCCACGGGTCAATTCGAGCAGGGGATACCACTCGTATGCTTTGACCCGTGACGTAGCCGTGTTGTGCTGTATGACGTCATTGTGTCCTGATGTTTCGAATATAAGTAAATAACGTCTTTGTTATTAATTTAATTTCTTCGGATAAATTTTACTGTATGTAAATGTCACTTCCAAGTACTTTTGCTGAGCATACTTTGTCTTAAAATGCGTGTTTCGGAAATATCTTTAATGCGATGTTTCATTTTCCCTCTAAATTTTCGTACTAAGTAAGATTAACTGAACAGAATTGGGGAGAAAAGGAATTTCTGGCATACCTTGACTAAAAGAAGGGATAGATTGGTAGGACACATTCTTAGACATCAAGGAATTGTGAATTTAGCGTTGGAGGGAAGTGTGTGGGGAAAAAAATCGCAGGGGAAGACCAAGAGATGGAT
The DNA here is from genome assembly GCA_026315105.1 of Locusta migratoria. NCBI lineage: Eukaryota > Metazoa > Arthropoda > Insecta > Orthoptera > Acrididae > Locusta > Locusta migratoria. The sequence goes on from CM048754.1 coordinate 120,704,939, forward strand.
ACAGTAAGCAGATTCAGACAGATGTAGGTTGTTCTTATGTGGAGATGAAGAGGCTTGCTCAGGATAGGGTATTGTGGAGAGCTGCATCAAACCAGTCTCCGGACTGAAGACCACAACAACAACAACAAGTAAGATTAAATACGAAATCCGTCAAATACAGTACAGTACCTCAAATAAAAGGTTACGCTACGCTATGTTCATTTGTTACGCTAACTGAGCACAGGCCACGTGATGTAGTCAGCCAACCACAGCACAATGTAATAGCATTAATCAGCGAATAGTAGTCATTCAATACTACACTTTCCCGCCGCTGTAACATGCAAGTACGACTGCCCGAACATTAATCTGGGCAATCCTGTGATTGCAGTAAAATATAGATATGTATGCATCCTGTGAGAGGTTTTTTTTAATGAACTGAAAAATAAAGATTCATACCGTATTTAAAAGCACGCGTTTTTGGAAGCGGTTGAAATTCTATCAAATGTATGTTTTCCGAGGGCAGTGTTACACGAGGGTTAAATTGTACAACGCTTCTCGCTGCGCTGCAGTGATTATGTTGGCAGCAAAGGTATTGACGGCAACTCAGATGATCAATAAATGTTTTTTCGTGACAACTGCAATTAAAACGAACATTATTATTTTCTGAATGGACAAGGGTACATACAAGAAACTGTCGACCATAGAGCAGGTACAGTATTGAATTTGCTGCGAGTGAAACGAGCAGCAATAACATTTACTATGTTGCTCGTGAAAAAATATTAATGCAATTCTACACTTCATTGTTCATCTGTTGCCAACATAAGCACTGGAGCCTGGAGAGAAGTGTCGTAAAATTTTACCGAAGAGTGTACAGCAAGCCAGTTTAGTTTATCAAGAAGTAGACGCATTTGTCCAAAACCAGATACAGTGTCACATAGATGTTCCATATTTTTCGGCTTTAGTTGACAGACAGCCTTCACACAGAAAGAGAGAATTTCGTAAAAAGAGACAATGAAGTGGTATGCAGAGTAGAATGCTCTTATTAATTGTGATACTAACCTTTAAGAGTGCACTTAGTGTATTTTTTGCCATGAGCTATATAGGTCAATTCGAGTGTACGATACCGATCACATATTATCTATACCGCCAATTATTATTATTTGATTTTTTTTTTTAAAAAACATCGATTTATCTGAAACAATTAAAATAACTAAATAACCTATTACTGGTATCCTCTCCTCCAATTGAGCTATATAGGTCAATTCGAGTTCACGATACCATTTTGCTCGGCATTTTTCTTTACTTTTTCGCAGTGGTATCCCTGCCTGTAAGTGAGCTATATAGGTCGAGTGTCCGATACCGATCACATATTATCTATCGCGTCAATTATTATTATTTGTTTTTAAGAAACATCGATTTCTATTAAACAATTTAAATAACTAAATAACCTACTACTGGTTTACTCTTCTCCAATTGAGCTATATAGGTCAATTCGAGTTCACGATACCGGTACCATTTTGTTCGGCATTTTTCTTTACTTTTTTGCAGTGGTATCCCTGCCTGTACGTGAGCTATATAGGTCAATTCGAGTTCACGATACCATTTTACAACTCGTATCCTCTTCTCCAATTGAGTTATATAGGTCATTTCGAGTTCATGATACCATTTTACAACTGGTATCCTCTTCTCCAATTGAGCTATACAGGTCAATTTGAGTTCACGATACCATTTTACTTGGCATTTTCCTTTACTTTTTCGCAGTGGTATCCCTGCGATACGATTTTTTTTTTTTTTAATTTTCGGTAGTGGTACCCCTGTCTGTAATTCAGGTATCTAGATCTTTTTTACTATCCGATACACTTTTAATTGATTTTTACGCTATTACAGCGTTATTTTTATCTTAACCATTTTTTATAATTTACATTCTCTTGGTATTAGATTATTTATATCGTCAGTTTACCTACTAGAATGTCCCCGCCCAAAACCCCCATATTCCCGCGCTAGTCCCGTTAGTGTCATTTTCTTCATCATCCACAATGTATGGTATGTTTAAATATGTGTGTGATTTTGTTTTTCGTGTCTTTTTATTATTTATCTCCACATCCAAAACACCGATTTTATTGCGATATACTCGATACAGTGATTTAAATTTTTTCCGTGTGATATTTATTTTCTACAATTTCATCATATGAATATCTACAATAAATTCGTTGTATATATCGCGCCTGTAATGTTAGCTTATAAAATTACGTTATTTCCAGAGATAATTATATATCTTTGGTTTCATCAATACTCAAATGTTCCGAACCACACACATACATTAATTTATGTCTTTCATTTACCTCGATGATGTCTTTGTTCCTAAGAGCATATATCAACTTCTTTGGTATACGTGTGATAGCCACGCATATAACGCCTCAGAATAATGACGTCATTGATCAAAGCTGACGGGTAGTATCCCCATCTCGAATTATGCCTGTTCCACTAACAAGTTTCGGTGATTACACCATTTTCAAAGCATAAAATATGGTGAAAGTTACATTATATACATTTTGGTAACTCAAGCTGTAAAAAACATCTAATCTTATCCAATTGACTCAAATACCTAATAAAAATTAAGACACCGTTAAAACACACTGCACTGCACTACGCTAGAAATTAGATGTTTTGTGCAACTGGAGCTACGAAAATGTATATAATTTAACTTGCCCCATATTTTACGCTTTGAAAATGGTGTAATCACCGAAACTAGTTGTTGTTGTTATGGTCTTCAGTCCGGAAACTGGTTCAATGCAGCTCTCCACCCTACTCTATCCTGACCAAGCCTTTTCATTTCCTCATAAGAACGGCAACCCACATCCACTTGAATCTGCTTACTATACGTGTCTCTTGGTCTCCCTCTGCGATTTTTACCCCACACACTTCCCTCCAATGCTAAATTTACAATTCCCCGATGTCTAAGAATGTGTCCTACCAAGCGGTCCCTTCTTTTAGCCAGGGTATGCCAAAACTTCCTTTTCTCACCAATTCTGTTCAGTACCTCTTCATTAGTTATGCGATCTACCCACCTAATCTTCAGCATTCTTCTGTAGCACCACATTTCAAAAGCCTCTATCCTCTTCCTGTCCGCACTGCTTATCGTCCATGTTTCACTCCCGTACAAGGCAACACTCCACACAAATGCCTTCAGAAAAGACTTCCTTACCCTTAAATTAATATTCGATGTTAGCAAATTTCTCTTTTTCAAAAATGCTTTTCTACCCATTGCCATTCTGCATTTTATATCCTCTGTACTGCGACCATCACATGTTATTTTACTACCCAAGTAACAAAACTCATCTACCACCTTCATTGTTTCGTTGCCTAATCTAATTCCTTCAGCGTCGCCTGATTTTCTAAGACTGCATTCCATTATTTTTGTTTTGCTCTTGCTAATGTTCATTTTATACGCTTTCCTCAACACACTGTCCATTCCATTCAACTGCTCTTCCAGGTCCTTTGCTGTCTCTGACAGAATTACAATGTCATCAGCAAAACGCAATGTTTTTATTTCTTCCCCCTGTACTTTAATCCCTATTCCAAATTTTTCCTTGCTTTCCTTCACCGCCTGCTCTATGTACAAATTGAATAACATCGGAGAAAGGCTACAACCCTGTCTTACTCCCTTCCCAACTGATGCTTCCCTTTCATGCCCTTCGAGTCTAATAACTGTGGTCTGGCTTTTGTACAAGTTATAAATAACTCTCCTTTCCCTATATTTTACCCCTGATGACTTCAGAATTTGAAACAGTGTATTCCAGTTAACATTGTCAGATGCTTTCTCCAAATCTACAAAACCTAAAAATGTAGGTTTGCCTTTCCTTAATCTATCTTCTAGGATAAGACGTATTGAGTATTGCCTCCCGAGTTCCTACGTTCCTCCTGAATCCAAACTGATCTTCCCCGAGGTCAGCTTCTACCAGCTTTTCCATTCTCCTGTAGATAATTCGTGTTAAAATTTTGCAACCATGACTTATCAAACTGATGGTTCTGTAATTTTCACACCTGTCTGCGCCTGATTTCTTTGGAATGGGGATTATTACATTTTTCTTAAAGTCTGAGGGTATTTCGCCTGTCTCATAAATCCTACACACCAGTTCAAATAGTCTTGTCATGGCTGGCTCTCCCAGAGACTTTAGGAGCTCTGAGGGTATGTCATCTACTCCTGTGGCCTTGTTCCGACCTAGGTCTTTCAAGGCTCTGTCAAATTTATCTCTCATTATAGCATCTCCTATTTCATCTTGATCTACTTCCTCTTCCCTTCCTACAACATCGTCTCTAACTTCATTTCCTTTGTAGAGCTGTTTTATGTATTCTTTCCACCGTTCAGCTTTCCCTTCTTTGCTGAGAACTGGTTTCCCATCGGAGTTCTTGATATTTATAGAGTTGCTTTTTTTGTCCCCAAATGTCTCTTTTATTTTCCTGTAGGCGGTATCTACTTTTCCCCTTCTTATACATTCTTCTACGGATTTGCATTTGGCTTCTAGCCACTCCTGCTTAGCCATTTTGCACTTCCTGTCAATCTCATTTTTTAGTCGTCTGTACTCCATTTTGCCTGTTTCCTTTACTGCATTTTTATATTTTTTCCTTTCATCAATTAAATTTAGTATTTCCTGTGATATCCAAGGATTTTTTGTAGGTCTTGCCTTTCTACCTATTTTGTCCTCTGCTGCCGTCACTATTTCATCTCTCAATACTACCCATTCCTCTTCTACTGTTTTATTTCCCCCTGTTTCTGTCAATTGTTGCCTAAATCTCCCTCTGAAATTCTCCAGAACTTCACTTTCCTTCAATTTATCTAAGTCCCATCTCCTTATTTTCCTACCTTTCTGCAGTTTTTTCAGTTTCAGCCTACAGTTCATGACTAACAAGTTATGGTCAGAGTCTATATCTGCCCCTGGGTACGTCTTGCAGTTTATAACCTGGTTCCGGAATCTATGTCTTACCATTATAAAATCTATCTGATACCTTCCAGTGTCTCCTGGTCTCTTCCAAGTATACAACCTTCTTTTGTGATTCTTAAACCAGGTGTTTGTTAGATTAAATCATGTTCCGTGCAAAATTCTACCAGGCGACTTCCTCTTTCATTCCTCCTGCCCAGTCCATATTCACCTACTATTTTTCCTTCTCTTACTTTTCCTACTACCGAATTCCAGTCTCCCATCACAATTAAGTTTTCCTCTCCCTTGACTGTCTGAATAATTTCCTTTAGGTCCTCATATATTTCTTCGATCTCCTCATCATCGGCAGAGCTAGTTGGCATATAAACCTGAACTACTGTTGTCGGTGTTGGCTTCGTATCTATCTTTACAATGATAATGCGATCACTGTGCTGCTCATAGTAGTTTACCCGCATTCCTATTTTCTTATTTATTATCAGTCCTACTCCTGTGATACCCCCAACTGATTTTGTACTTATAATCCTGTACTCACCTGACCAGAAATCCTGTTCATCTTGCCACCGAACTTCACTAATCCCCACTATATCTAACTTCAACCTATCCATTTCCCTTTTTAAATTTTCTAATTTTCCTACTCGATTGAGGGATCTAACATTCCACGCTCCGATCCGTAGAATGCCAGTATTGTCTTTCCTGATGACAACATCCTCCTGAGTAGTCCCCGCCCGGAGATCCGAATGGGGGACTATTTTACCTCCGGAATATTTTACCCGAGAGGATGCCATCATCATATGTTCATACAGTAGAGCTGCATGTCCTCGGGAAAGGTAACGGCTGTAGTTTCCCCTTGCTTTCAGCCGTTCGCAGTAGCTGTGTGGCAAAGCCACATTAGCTGATGTTACAAGGCCAGCTCAGTCAATCATCCAGACTGTTGCCCCTGTAACTACTGAAAAGGCTGCTGCCCCTCTTCAGGAACCACACGTTTGTCTGGCCCCTCCACAGATACCCCTCCGCTGTGGTTGCACCTACGGCACGGCTATCTGCATCGTTGAGGCACGCAAGGCACCCCACCTCGGCAATGTCTGTGGTTCATAGGGGTGGCGAAACTAGTTAGCGGAACAAATTTGGTCTGCAAAGTGTACAAATATGCATTTTTCAAAATTTATTGCTACCGAGGATCGCCTCACCAAAATGTATGAAGTATTTTTTAATTACACATTGGGCACGGTAGGTGGATGCATGAACGTAAATGGATCAATTTGTATTGTAAAAAGCAATGACAGGTTCTTAAGATATCATGTCATTGTCCAAATCTCCCGCAGTGCACTGTTATTTACTTATGTCACGACAGTGAAGTAATTTTCGCGAAGTACAACATAATGGAGAACGAAGCACCAGTCACTGGCCACTGCACTTCCCAGTCGAACCTGGCAACTGCGCTGCTAGCTGTCAGAGCTCAACTCTCGCCGTACGTAGTATAGCACTGTCGATCAATTCACTATACAATTCGCGATCGTTGTTGATATCCTGTACTTCGGTGTATAATGTTTAATTGATATTACATTAGAACGTCGATTATCCGAACTAATTGGGGAAAGTGGGTGTTCAGAGAACTGGTTTATTGGAATAATCGAACTGTACAGTTTTATTTGCCAATAAGTACTTCACAGTAAATGTATTTATAACAACAGGCATCTCATTTAGTACAGTAATAATCTCGTATTTATCTCTCATAGAAAGGACAGCACTATTAAGTTTAGTCATTTTATGTCCTCAAGCTTACTCCTTTACGCGGCAGCAAGTGGTCGTAACAGGGAGCAGAAGGTAATTGTACCCCTTCTCTTCACATGGAGCCAGTGAGAAGCTCTTCTTGGTGGCGCACGATCCTTCACAGTGTGGCAACTCTTGGAAGGCGCAGCTGTTGATGTGCGCAGCCCTGATGCTGCCGCCACTTCGCTGCCACGCCGACAGAAGTGTGCCGATTGTTGATCCATAGCAATGTTCCACCGAGGGGGGGGGGGGGTGATACTTGCTGGGAGAGAGGAGATGATTAAGGTGTGGTGTTTTTTTTTTTTTTTTTGTTTTTTTTTTTTTTTTTTTTTTTTTTTTTTTTTTTGTAATTCACGTGTAATCCTGGTTGAGGGGACTTGGTCGCAATTGGGAGGGGGGGGTCAGTCATTGGTCAAGGGGGAGGGGGGCACGTCTGGTCTCCGGGTCTGCCTAGAGTTCAATCTGGCAACCCTAATTTCGGTAGAGGCAATATTAAATTTTATTCAATACAAAACTCGAAGGAGCAACTTCAGCATACATTTGAATTACTTTATTAAGAATTAGGCGAATAGTAAGGCTTTTCGAGGGAGGTGGGCGATTGATCCCCTTCATCTCGCCCCCCCCCCCCCTCCACACGGCTACGGCCCTGGGCCACAGTAAGCCGTAGTTCAGCTTAACAGAACACTTGTTCCTACTTCTGGCAGACGCTGCGCCCGGTAAGGCGCAATTGCTGTACACTCATGAAAATTTCATCTTTGCAGGTACTTGGTGAAAAGAAAAAGAAAAAAAAATCTATCACTACATTACACCGAAAGCTGATCCACCAGTTCATTTTCAAGCCACGCCAGAAGTAACGTCAAACTGCTGCGCCAACGGCATGCCTTGAGAACGAATCCCTAAGCTGTATGACGACCAGAGTAAACTCAGCAAAGGAACTAATTGTATCATGTTTTTATAGCTGCTACCTAGTATACTTGGCATTTAATACTAGAAGGATTGCATGCAAGCTACTACGTATAAGAACCTCTGGGGCCAAATTGGTCCCATGCAGTTTTATTGCTTATACTGCCAGAATGTGAAAGATAATTCAGTGAACCATCTAAGTACATTTATTGAATTTTTAACAATGGAAGGTCCAGATTGGAATATCGATAATTTGAGTATAGCTAGCAACTCACCACAAAGATGATCGCTGAGCTGCCAACAAACTCTATTCACATTCATACAACTTGAAAATTTTCGGCCATCAGAGGCGGCACTAAGCGTCGGCGACTGCCGACGGCCTCGCGCTTGTGGGGGCCTCGCAAAACATTGTTAAACATTTTGCTTTTTAAATTTAAAAAAATTACATTGAAGTTTTACGGCGCTTTTCAACTGCTAGGTTATGTAGCGTCGATCTACATCTAACTTGCACTAGCTTAACCTAAGGCCGAACATATCATCCGTGACTAAGGGTTGGATTCAAACCCCGACGGGAGCTACTTGCGCACCGTGGTATGACACTTTAGTGCGCTCGGCCATTCCCAGCAGAAAGCCATTTCGTTGTCCGCATTTATTTCCGTATGATTGCAGCAGTTAAATACTTCGTCTTATCTAAACTGAGTTTACTGTTTGACACATTAAACAATGAAAATTATGCAACAAAACACAATAACGAGAGCCCAGCTCAGTTAGAAATAAGACAACAAGGTAGAGAACAATGCAGTGACACCAGACTGTTAGCACACGCTGTGCAGTTGACAACTAGAATCGTCACCCCAGCTCGGCTCGAAGTCTCACGATTGCTGTTACCGATCAGTTAAGGGAATTCCCATACAATACCTGTCGTGAATCTGCGCATGCGTACTAAACGGCGATGACGAAATCACGCAAAACTGAGTATGTCAATAGACTCGCAGTTGGTATCCAGATCATTAGCCACGTTATTTATGTGTCACAGACAAATACTGGTGCGCGTCGACTTTTCTTTTTTTAGGATGTTTCATTCGTTCTACATACACCCTCCCACTTCACTGACAAACAATGAATTCAAAAACAACCTATGGAAGTTATGATAAAAATAACCTCAAAACATTCCGGTATCATCCCTTTTGATGGAACTACGCTTATCATCATGTCTAGAGGACCGTCAATAGAAAGAGACATAGGGAGGAAATGAGAGTCTGGTGCATCAAAAAGAAGAAGAAAGGCTGAGGCAGCTACATCCAGAAAAGCTATGAGTTTGAGCATGATGAAATTTCTGAAGAAACATACTTCGGCTGAATCTGCACCAGAGGCCTTTGATGAATCTGTCCTCCAAGTTTCTGTAGTCGCTGAAACAGAACTAGGGTCAAATGAATCTGTTACCCTTTCTGATACAGGATCAGAATTGGGCGAAACTGCTGCTATCCATCATTCTGAGTCGAATAAGGAGCTAAGAAGTGAAAATATTTGTGATTCAGAAAATCGAGCGGACATTGTTCATAAAACAGAGTAATTTACAGATTTAGATACGGGGAAGTGGATGCTTTTCAGAAACTTATTCATAGCGTCTCAATGCGCTCGGCCGCTCCGCTGTGGCAACAGATTCACATGGTCATGATTTATTTCAAAACGGTCCCCGACAAAACCTCGAGAAATCTTATGAGAGTTACCCCAAAGACGCAAATGACATTTTACTAAATTTCATTTTACAAGAAAATTAAGTAACGGTGATGAACAACAGCGCAGGTGGTTGGTTTACTCCACATCTCAAGATTGTTCAAATGTTTGTAAATCTATCGGACCAAACTGCGTGGTCATCAGTCCGTAGCTTACAAACTACTTAAACCTAGGTAAACTAACCTAAGGACAAACACACACACCCATGCCCCAGGGAGGACTCGAACCTCCACGACGATCAACCGCGCGCTCCACAGCGAGACGCTTTAGACCGCTCGGCTACTCCACCGCGGCATCTCAAGATTAAGTTTATCGTTTTCCATTTAGACTTTTTTCACATATACAGACACATATTGTAAAAGAAGGCTGTTATGACTGGAAAGATCCGAGCAGGATATTGCAAAGACATGAACAAAGTCAAGGACACATGGAGTATATGATTAAATGAATGGAATTGTATAAAGGAAACAATTATGGGAAAACAATAAACAAGGAAAACGAGAGACTGATCAGGAAATCACAAAACTATTGGTATAACTTGTTTGAAAGATTGATCAATAATCAATATTATCCAAATATGATCTAACACTGAAAGAGCAGTTGCAACGTATTAATGAAAAGAAACTTTCTCAGCATTATCTGAACCACGAGATTCATAATGAATTAATTCCATTACTGTCAAAATCTGCCGTTAACGAAATTGTAAAAAAAGAGTCAAACAAGCAAAATATTATGCCTTCATGCTCGATTGTACTAGGGATGTGAGCCGTGTTGAACAAAAGTCAATAATATTAAGATTTTGCAAGTCCTCAGCTGGAGAGATAGAGGAACATTTTGTTGGGTTTATTGCCATTTTATTTAACAAATGCAGTTTTAAAGAAACTAGAAAATAATGATTTTGATATAAAAAAACTATCGAGGACAGGGATATGATAACGGCGCAAATATGGTTGGCATTAATAAAGGTGTTAGAACAAGAATACTCAATATTAATCCATGAGCATTCTTCACTCCATGCGGATGCCATTCTTGAAATTTGCTTCTTATAGATGCAGCTAACTCATCTACAATATTTTTCGGCTTCATCAATAAAATTTGTGTGCTCTTTACAAGGTCTAGCAATCGTTGGGAACTTATAAAAACTAAATTAAAATTGACATTGAAACCTCGGTCTGAAACAAGATGGGAAAACAGAATTGGAGCACTAAAAGCTATATTATTCCAATTTCATGATGTCATCGAGAGCGTGAATGACCTGACAATTGAAACCAATGATTCTGAAACTCTTAGTGACTGTGAAGCAGTCTTCAACGAAATGTTAGCTTCTGAGTTTATTGTTGCAATACAAGTGTGTTACGAGACCTTACTACATCTGAACAATATAAAAGCACAATGGCAGTCGGTTCAAGTGTACCTGAAAGTAGCTGTTTGTACGTTCATTTCGGAACTGGATTCGAGAATTCCGTATCACAGGATTTGAAACGTGAGTTGCAGAAGCTCGTTTGTCTGCAGAAAATAATTAGTAACGAAATGAGTCTGAGTTTAAAAAGAAAATAGTAGCACAGAAAAAAACGAATGTTCGATTACGAACAAATTGATGAACCAATACAATCTGATGAAATGCAGTACAGAGTTAATTTTTTTAAACACAATGATAGATGCTGTATTAGTCGACAGTGAATCTCGATTCAAAGCGCTCGAAGAATATTTTGTGCGATTTGGTTTTATTTATGATATCAATTACTTGAAATCTCTATCGAATGAGGGCCTTCTCCAGCATTGTAATGATTTAGGTATGATACTCCAAAAAAGTGAAAATAGTGACGTACAGCCTTTAGAACTTTACGAGGAACTCCAGCTTTTAAAATCCAATTCACTTGACTCAATCAAAGACACAAAACAACTTCTTCAGTACATTATAAAAAACGATTTGGAAGAAGTATATCCAAATGCTTACATAACAATCAGAATCATGCTCACGTTTCCAGTCAGGACAGTTTCGGCAGAAAGAAGCTTCTCAAAGTTAAAATTGATTAAGACTAACTTGAGAAGCACAATGAGCCAAGAAAGACTATCTGCGTGTCAGTACTATCAATTGAAGCCGAAATAGCGGCTAGTATTAATTATAATTTGATCTTTAAAAAAAGTTCATTGAGGAGAAAAGCCGACAAGTTTTTCTATTTACTTTGTGTTTCTTTATTGTAATTTTTGTCATTGCAATAATACTTGTATATAAAATTTTAGTTTAATGATTATTGGTGTATAATTCATCTCATTTTATTTAACATATAAAATGAAAGGGGCCTCGCAAAAACGAGTTCGCTGACGCCCAGTTTTCGTCTAGCGCCGCCACTGTCGGCCATGGCCTTCGTCAGGAAAGATCGCACTCACTCACACAATCACTCACTCAGGCATAACTCATCCATACAAGACTGCCATCCACAGCTGCTGGAATGTATGGGGCATTGTTGTCACATACTGAAACAACAAGGGGACAACAGTTGGTTTTATTTCATACACACTATTACAAGGAAACATGCCGAAAATACATGCCAAATAGGCCCTGCGGTCCTTCTAGGTAGTAGCCATAATATTTAGGAATCTATTTGAAGTAGAACACTCTTTATATAAAAGATGAAAAATTCACAGTTAGCCTAGTCAAACTGTCAGGAAAAAAAGGCCTATATCTTGCAAAAGGTGGAGTAGAAGATTTTAATTTTTTTAACTCGTTCATATGGTTGGAAAGGTTAGAAAACCAAGTTTTACCAACAAAATTTCTCTTGGGAAAACTTTCTGCAGCCAAAAAACATCGAAAATTTGGGACTTTTTTTTAGTTTTTTTTCAAAATATCTCCTTTCTTTTGTTCCTACCGCTTTTAAGTCTGTTCTTTTTTAAAGAGCACAAAAATCTCTACAAATTTGATTATTGCATTTTCTTTCTACTCCCAATACATAAGGCGCTACAGTGCGTCAAAAAATGTCAATTTTTCAAAATTTGTGCAAAGTGGCAAAATACCCACGTTTTGTTCACTTTTACCTCAGTTTCTGTCTCGGTCTCGGCGGGTTAGCCGCGCGCATTGGAGCGCCGTGCTGCGGTGCGCGCGGCCGTCCGCCGTCGGGGGTTCGAATCCCCCCTCGGGCATGCATGTTTGTGTTGTCCTTAGGTTAGTTTACCTTAGTTTAAGTAGTTCGTAAGCTACGGACTGATGACCACGCTGTTAAGTTCGATAGATTTGCAAACAATTGAACATTTCTGTCTCGGATGCACAGTGGTAGAGTGCCAGACTACAAATCTAAAGGTGGCGGGTTCGATCCCCGCCAGGTGCTAGGATCCACTTCTTTCACCTCTGGCAGTGTTGCTGATGTGAATAATACCGAGTAGCGCCGTGGTTCGGAACCCACGTTAAACTGTAGGTCCCCCTATAACTGGCTGGGTAAGTCAGTTCCAAGGTCGGAGGAAGGCAACGGCATACCACCTCCAAACAGGACCATGTCTAGTAAAGCACTGTGGTGTTCAAACCAGTCTTCGGATTGTTGACTGCTGTACACCTTTTTTTATAATGTCTATGAGTGGTGTTATCGGAACGGAGGATGTTAATTGTCGTATGCGTCACGAAGACGGAGAAAGGACCAGTGGCGTAGCTACTGCACCAAGGGCCCCGGGGCAAAAATGACGTTGTGCCCCTCTCTGAACTAAAACTATACCACAGGCGCCGACTTTTGAAAATCTCGGGGTGCGCTCAGTGGCGTTTCCAATAGGAGGGAGGTGGTTGCCGGCATGCAGCCCCCCCCCCTCCTCCCGACTAAAAAAAAAAAAAAAAAAAAATCTTCTTTATATTTTTCCAATTTCAGGTACAAAGATAAAGTAATAATTTTGTTTTATTTCAATAGTATTTCTTCTTCTTTGCTTCATCTGGTGTTAATTTAGGACCATTTTAATCTCTGAAAGGAGAAAAGTAATTTTTTATCATACCATAAAGGAATTAACAGCCATTAATTTCTATTTCACGTTTAGAACTACTGGGCGGCTTTTGCGTTTGAACCTGTTTTCCCGTTGTAGTGAGTACAGAAATTATTTTCAGAGTTTTCGTCTTCTTAGACATGCATATCAGATAGTGATGTGCCTGTATTGTGAATACTGTGTTCATTATCGCAAAAACTAACATCGGATTGTCTTCGTGCCTTCTTTCTTATACAGGTTTATTTTCTATACAGTATCACGAAAATAGTCCATAACCACTTCTGCTATCATACCATGTTTGTCGATACCAATAGATTTACAACCCATTGTTACATCACACACCAATTCAGTAAACAGGATGGAAAATGTCACGACTTTAACACTAACACGATTCCTTGAAGACAATTGACTTCTAAGAGAATACATAAACGTTAAATTAGTAGTATACACATTTTCGTCGTATCGTACCAAACCCACTTCATTTCTAGTTATTTAATACAACAATTAAAGGTTACCGCCTTCAGTTTACGATATTGAACTTACAAGCAGCATTCCCTTAACACTCGGACTATTTATAAAATAATCTCTTCACTCACATGTCAACATGAATTTTAATGCCTACGAATTCAATTACCTGTTTGTTTGATAATCTTTTTACAGCGGTGTATTACAAAAGCCAGCCGCCCATCAATGAAATGAGAGAGTCGAATTTAATTTCAACCAAGAAATATAACGTACAGAAAAAAATAATACGAAAATTTTCCGAGCATACCCACTAAAATTTTGGGGTATGCTAGAGCGACCGAGCATACCCGTAATCGGCGACTATGAACTATACAGATGCAATACTACTTCGTCAGGTCCTTACCGCTTACTGGAAGACATAACAAGGCAAACCTAAATACTCTTAAGTAAATTACTGTGTGTCACGCAGCAGATAATATTTAATCGTACTCTCTAATATAATTATAACTGTGAAAGTTAATTATGCTTTCAAGCAGAAACTACTGGGTGGATTTGGATGAAATTTTGGAGAGGGATAGAGTTGGACCTGGGTAGGACATACAGATTAAACTACCATGGAATAGTTTTCGAAGTTGCTCTATACTAGGTGAATGAAGTCGCAGGCAAAAGCTAGTAAAAATGAACAATGAAGTTTTTCTCAACCACGAAAATATGGCCCCCTGCCGCGAATCAAACCATGAACAGTATTGTCACACACTGCTAGAAATTAAGCAGGTGGCAGGGTGCACGTCTTGGCGGACAAGCAATACCTTTCTATGTTTATGTTCTGAGATGGGAATACTTTTTGGATTTCACTTCGTGCGTTTGAAGTTTGTTGGCAATGTTCAAAACGTTAAAAGTCGAAAATCCTTTATTCAGCTAAAATATTATATACAGTAGAACGTCGATTATGCGACATCTAATTGGGGGACATGGATGTTCGGTAAACCGATTATTCGTAAAATCGAACTGTACACTTCTACTTGCCAATAAGAAGTACTGTACAGTAAGTGTATTGATACTGTATTTGGAGTCGCGCGATCCTTCACATTGCACGCCGCAACACTTGGAAGACGCAGCTGCTGCTGTGCATAGCTTTGATGCTGCAGCTGCTGTACTTCTGCCGACTGGAGTGTGCCGGCCGCGGTCGCCGAGAGGACTGAGGCGCTTCAGTCACGGTCTGCACGGCCACTACGGTCGGGGGTTCGGATCCCCCCTCAGGCATGGATATTTGTGCCGTCCTAGTTCGTAAGTAGTTCATAAGTAGTTTGTAAGTTTAGGGACTGATGACCCCGTAGTTAAGTCCCATAAGCTTTACAAATATTTGATTTTTTTGACTGGAGTGTGCCGACTGTTGTACTCAGCGACTGTCGGCTTGGCCTGTTAGCAGGCCCCACTAGAAGCAATGTTCCGTCACCCTGTGGCCCAGTGCGGCAACTGAGGGAAGCTTAGTTTGACGGGAAGGGGAATTGATGGACGGCAGGGTGGGAAGGTAAAAAAATAAATAAAAAAAAACAAAAATAAAAAAAACGACGCTGTGTTGTGACTTTTTCCGAACCTTGCTCACAGAGGCCGAGGAGCCCCTTGATCTCGGGAGCCCTGGGGCACTGCCCCGCCTAGCCCTATGATAGTTACGCCACTGGAAAGGACATGAGAAGAATGGTTGGTGACAATTTCCAGGATGTAAAATTCCTTAGAAAAGATTAAGTTACTCTACTTTCTGCATTCAATATGACAAAAGCAGGGAGCACTAAAATTACTCCTGTTGATCGTTTAACTTTTTTCCAAAGGATTTGCTTAATGAAACAAAGTGAAGAAGAGTTAAAAGCCTTTTTGAAATTTGAACTTGCTCCGTATCCAATGCCCCTATTCTCAGAAAACGTCATGTGAAAAGGAAAAAAAAAAATCTTCATTCTACAACGCCTACGTTCCAGTGGAAGATGTGAAATCATTTGCACCGAGTAAATATTTTGTAGCTTATGAAGGGTACCTTATGTACAAAGTGATTTGGCCTCGAAATGTTTGCTTCGGATCAATGACCCAAAGTTATGTTTCTTACCTGCGACGTCATTTTTTTTTGCTATTGTATTTGATGGGTACCCATGTGAGGTAGAGAAATGTAGTAGAAAGGGTGTTCGGTCGACGTGGTGGTCGATCAGAGATGTTGATCCAAGTGCCTCAGGACAAGGTCTTGTACAACCAACGACACGAGATTCGCTTGAGCACAGTTCTTAAAAAGGAATTTCTGGAGTGTAGCACTGAGGTGCATCAGTACAACAGTCGGCACACTCCAGTCAAAAAAATCAAATAATTGTAAAGCTTATGGGACTTAACTACGGGGTCATCAGTCCCTAAACTTACAAACTACTTATGAACTACTTACGAACTAGGACGGCACAAATCTTCTGTTTCAAGAACTAAATATTTTGCAAGTGTTGTTACTGTATGCTAATGACCGGTTTCGGGCAAGGCATCGAAACTTACTTTCTCTCTCTCTCTCTCTCTCTCTCTCACACACACACACACACAATATATATATATATATATATATATTGCATGTTAGAAATAAATTTTATTACAGTCATTATCACATATAACCATACAACCACTAATGCACTATTAGTTTCTGTGTTTTATAATGTCATTTTCAATTGCCCAAATCACAAAAACATTAAATGATAAAACCACATTCAATAGTGGAAAGTTTCAAATTTTACAAAAAAAAAAAAAAAAAAAAAAAAAAAAAAAAGGAGAGAGAGAGAGAGAATTATTTTGAGTCTGAATGTCCTGTGTTCAGCTGTGGGCACATTTGTTTTATCCCGTATCATCATAAGGGATGAAACACTTGCCCACAGCTGAACACAGGGTATTCATCTCTGAATTTAATTCGATTTGAAGTGTTTCTCAGCTTGGCAGATGGGTATATGCGAATCCCTATACAGAGGAAGCCATGTGAAACTGGCATTGGTTTCTCCACATATTAACAACTTTCGAATAATTTGACTGAATAAGACTGACCACTTGAAAACTCAAACAATCGCATAATACGGTAGAAAAATAAGTTTTGTACCATGATGCCCATAGAATTATAATATTAAATGTGCCAAAATGATTTAATGGTGACTGTAAAAAATCTAGGACACTTGGTTCACAAATTAAAAAAAAAAAAATGTTCAAATGTTTCTAAACCTATGGAACGAAACTGCTAAGGTCTCGGTGCCTAGTCTTACAAACTACTTAAACTAAGTCATTCTAAGGGCAACACGCACATCCAGTCCTGAGGCGCACATGGTTTGATTGTCATTTTCATAAATGTAGAGCTCCATACTCCCCATACTCTTTTTTTTTTATTATTTTGTGGTAAATTTTTAATCTTTTCACTGTTAAATGTGGTTGAATCATTGTAATATTTCTTGTAATCATAGGCTCTTGAGAATGACGCCATAGTGCGCCGAAACTAGTAGTGCACTGGTAGTTAGATGGAAGTATATTAATGCGATAGGTAAAGACGATTTTACGAGCTAATGCCAGGAGCAGAAAACATCTGCACTAGTTGCAGGACATTCATTTATTTTGGAGCGCTGTCAACGTTACGCTGCCCCTAGACACGTAATATTACTGCATAGGGCACCTGGATATAGACGGGCATGCGCATTCGCCATTTTTGTTCCTTCGCTTCGACGCGCGATTGTAGAATAGGACAGTCAATACGCTTTCAGCATGGCGGGCTGTGCAGCTCCGAATTGTTCTAATCGTTCAGAAAATGGTTTTGGCTTTCTTTTTTGTTTCCAATGAATCCTGAAGGGCGTAAAATATGGTTAATAAATTTTCGTCGTGACAAATGGATACCAACAAGGTGTTCAAAACTATGCCAGGTGGGTTGACTTTGATTTGGGTAGACTTATATGTAGTTATGCACAATTTCTACACGTTGTAAACGACAAGTTTCGACACTTTTTTTTATTTTTATTTTTTTCGTCGAAGGATTCGACGCTACGCACTAGTACGGTAGCAACATTTAGACAATAACAATGCTAATTACTTTTAAATGATGCACCTTGTTTTTTACTAGTTATAATGGCTCATACGCCTCGTAACGATGTTTGAAGCTACTGCGATGTTAATTTTAGCTACAGCTACTGCAATGTTAATTTTAGTTACAACATCGGCGGCGTAATTTGCTAATGTTGGCAAGAGAATGTTCGCTTTAGGAGGATAATTAATTTACTGGCCGGACAAGTGTACATACAAGAAGATGGTAAACATGAAAAATTATTTTCTCTCATTCTACCTGTTCGAGTTTTCAAAGAGCATTCAAAGGTCGTTGCCAACATCAGTGCACTACGCCGCCGAACCCATAAGTAAAATCGACCAATGAGAAAGTAAATTGTTAAATGATAAATTAAAATATCTCTTATATATATATATATATATATATATATATATATATATATATATATATAAATCTTTTACTGCATCCTAGTTTATCATGGTGATATATTTTGTGCATCGAAAAAGTATTTTATATGAATTCTGAAAAATACGTCGTAAAAAAGTAGCAACTTGAGAGTGTAGGCCTATTCTGGAGCAAATTTATGGCATTCGAAAACGGAGATTTCTTGCATGTTAGCGCAGCTTTGGTAGTGTATGTGGTATCCCATAAAAGTGAACTGTCGAATGCGAAAGAGCTCCTCACAATACACAACCAGGTGGACAAATACCAGAAAATATATTCAACGATTTGTCAAACCATATTACAATAACTTATGTCGACGAGAGTTAATTTTTGATACAAATATATATTTTCTTTTTGGTATGTGTATTGGAAATGAAACAAGTGACGTTTGAATGCAATAACAGCAGAAAAACTCCGCCTTTCGCAAGCTCAGGCTATCACTACCTGGAACCAAAATGGCGGCGGGAGCTGCCGCTATAGCAGAAATTGATGCAAAATGTTTGTTAAGCTTATGGGACTTAACTACGGGGCCATCAGTCCCTAAACTTACAAACTACCTTATACTAAGGACGGCACAAATATCCATGCCCAAGGGGGGATTCGAACCCCCGACCGTAGTGGCAGAAATTGATGCGCATGCCCGTCTATATACAGCCGCCCTATTACTGCACATATTGTCACGGGTACCGTTTCCAACACTGCGACTAGAGATGAGAAAACTGAAATATCTGACAGATTCGAAACGAATGAAACCGTACCATTTGTGGTTTCGAAACACTGTTTCGAAACCATGAAACCGCGAAGCAATGTATGTTTTGTCATGAAATCTTCGTTCTAGGAGGGCAATATTTTTCACTATGTGGACACGGGTACATACAAGAACCTGTCAACCATAGAGTATATATTTACTTCTTGGTCTGTACGGAACATGTTGATAAAGATTTTCTCCCGTATTGTTGATGTTGCCAACATAGTCACACGAGGCCGCCGGTGTGGTAGGTAAAAGTTTACCCCGTTAGGAACTCACAAACTGCAATACGGTACGCATATTACAGTGATGGATCATAAATGCTACTTTCTATACATACTAAATAAATTATAGGGAATAAAGGGCACACTAAATAATCACAAGTAATACTATGGAATTACAAAAATAATAAAGTAAGAGGCAAGTTCACCACTTGTACTTCTTGACCGTTACACCAACGCCGCAATTCTTTTAACATGAGTGTCGAAAAATTATAACGACAGTAGGTAACTTCGTTTTCTCTCATAAGAAACCAACTCTTTAACACGAGATTAAATATGCGATCTACCTTTGTTAGTATAAAAAATGTCATTTCAGGCTTCATGTTGTATCTTATTTTAAAGAATGTAGTTTCACTCGTGTGTCTTTAATATGATAGATAAACCTAGAATTTAACTGGTTTTTCAATGCAAATAGTGAACGTTGTTTTATTGTTCTTTTACATTTATAAAGCAGACATTATGTCATTTCGGAATACAGCAGTCTCTTGCAAACGAATCTTCATATCAGTAATCATAAGCTGCAGACTCAAGAGTGTCAACTACTATTTGACACTCTCTAAATGGTTTATATACTAGTAAGTTATGTGTATCTGTGTGGACCTTCAGTAAAATGAAACACCACATTTCGATACCATTAGTCTGTTCCGCGTTTCTGCATTAGTGGTTCGAAACACCGGTGTTGTGAAACCGACATGAAATCGTGAAACCGACATGAAATCGTGAAACCGACACGAAACCGTGAAACCGACACGATATCGTGAAACCGACAGGAAGAAACGGTTTCAGTGTATCGACAATCGACCGCGAATGTGATCCGGAACATAACGGAATGAAACCGCATGGTTTCGAAACCGTGAAAGATGCCGGTTTTGAAACACTGAAACTATTGTGTGTATCGAAACCTGGTTTCGAAACCATGAAGCCGTAGCCAACTCTAACTGCGACGCTGCCTTCCGCTCACTGCTCCACGATACACGCCTTCTGCCGCCAGGGTTGTGATGTTCTGTCGGGAAAAAATCCCACAGACCTGCTTTAAATATCCCTCTAGTCTGTCGAAATACCCTACGTTATGACATGAGCATCGACTACGAGCCTTCTAACCAAATTGATACAGTTGTTACTTGCAAAAGATCTATCGGTGTTCAGAAAGGATAGATTAAACAAAATAGGTGGGGGCGTGTTTGTTGCCGTCAAAAGTAGTATTTCATGTAGCGAAGTTGTTAGTTCCTGCGAGCTATTATGGGTAGAGGTTGTACCCGAAAATCGTAAGAAGTTATTAATCGGTTCCTTTTACCGGCCTCCCGACTCTGACGATACAATAGCAGAAAGGTTCAAAGAAAACCTGAGTCTAATTACAAAAACGTACCCGACTCACACGATAATAGTAGGTGGTGATTTTAATTTACCCTCGATCTGTTGGCGAAATTATATTTTTAAATCAGCAGGTAGGCATAAAACATCGTCCGAAATTGTACTCTGAGAATTACTTCGAACAATTAGTTCATGAGCCAACTAGAATTGTAAATGGATGTGAAAACACACTTGATCTCTTAGCAACAAATAATCCTGAGCTCATAACGAGCATCAAAACGGATACAGGTATTAGTGAACACAGAGCTGTCGTAGAGAAATTGAATATCGAAAGTCCCAAAAGTTACCAAAAATAAACGCAAAGTATATTTGTGCAGGAAAGCAGATAGAAACAAAATACATTGCTTCTTGAAAGACAGCTTCCACTCGTTACTAAACGTAGGTGTAGACCAGATGTGGCTCAAATTCAAAGAAGTGGTATCGACAGCAATTGACAGTTTTATACCAAATAAATTAATAAAAGAAGGAGGCGATCCCCCTTGGTACACAAAACAGGTCAGGACACTGTTGCAAAAGCAAAGGAAAAGGCATACTAAATTTAAACGAACACAAAATCCCCAGGATTTGCGATCATACTCAGAAGCTCGAAATTTAGCGAGGATTTCAATGCGAGATGCCTACAATATTTATCATAACGAAACTCTTTCTTGTAATTTGACTGAAAACCCAAAGAGATTTTGGTCATATGTTAAATATACTAGGGGCAAGTCACAAACAATACCTTCACTACGTGATAGTAATGGCGATCCTGCCGATGACAGCGCTACTAAAGCAGAGTTATTGAACATAGCTTTTAGAAACTCATTCACCAAAGAAGACGAAACCAATATTCCAGATTTCGAATTAAGAACACAGGCCGTAATGAGTAACATAGAAGTAGATATCATCGGAGTAGTGCAGCAACTAAAATCACTTAACGAGAACAAGTCTTCTGGTCCGGATTGTATACCCATTAAATTTCTGTCTGATTATGCTGAAGCGATAGCTCCTTACTTAACAGTCATATAAAACCGCTCTCTCATAGAAGGATATGTACCAAAAGATTGGAAAGTTGCCCAGGTCACATCTATATTCAAGAAAGGCAGTAGGAGTAACCCACTAAACTACAGGCCTATTTCATTGACGTCAATTTGCAGCAGGGTTTTGGAACATATCCTGTATTCAAATATTATGAATTATCTCGAACAAATGATCTATTGACCCAAGGTCAATACGGATTTACTACTTTATTACTATTTCTGTGTCGTTTACCAGTCATGACTGGACAGACTGCGTCAAGATTATATACATACATACATACATATACATATATAAAAGAAGAAGAAAAGAGAAAAAAGTTTACCATTTGGACATATACAACACAAATATTATCATTTTGTCCAGTCACTTTCATCACTGTTGAAAAATTCACCAATTGAGTATAGTGGGTGCTCTTTCAGGTCCTGTGCAATTTTCCTCTTGAATGGTTCTGGTGGCAGGGATTGCACTTCTTTTGGCAGCGAGTTAAACATTTTCAGTGCAACCATTGGAAAACTGTCTTGTGTTCCAGTCAGACGTCAGTTTGGTATTTCAATGCCCCTCTTGTTACGGGTGTCATGGTTATGTATATCTTGCCTCATGCTGAACTCCCCTTGGTTTTCTTTTAGAAAATATCGTTCATGCGAAACACAACTAGCTCTTTATTCACACGAAGTGATGGGTGCTATCGACAAGGGTTCGCAAATCGATTCCGTTTTTCTTGATTTCCAGAAAGCTTTTGACACCTTACCTCACAAACGGCTTTTAATCAAATTGCGTGGTTATGGTATATCGCCCCAAATTTGCGATTGGATAGGGGATTTCTTGCCAGAGAGGAGACAGTTCGTAGTAATCGATGGTAAGGCATCGACAGGGTAGTGTTATTGGTCCTCTGCTATTCCTTATTTACATAAACGATTTAGGGGAAAATCTAAGTAGCTCTCTTAGGTTGTTTGCAGATGACGCCGTCATTGACTGTCTAGTAAAATCATCTGAAGATCAAAACCAATTGCAGAACGATCTGAATAACATATCAGTATGGTGTAAAAATTGACAATTGACTCTAAATAATGAGAAGTGTGAAGTCGTCCACATGAGTACGAAAAGAAATCCGTTAAACTTTGTTTACAACATAAATCAATCAAATGTGAAGGCCGTAAACTCCACAAAATACCTAGGAATTACTATTACTTCAGACCTAAACTGCCGGCCGCGGTGGCCGAGGGGACTGAGGCGCTCCAGTCACGGTCTGAACGGCCACTATGGTCGGGGGTTCGAATCCCCCCTCGGGCATGGATATTTGTGCCGTCCTTAGTATAAGCTAGTTCATAAAGTAGTTTGTAAGTTTAGGGACTGATGACCCCGTAGTTAAGTCCCATAAGCTCTACAAACATTTGAATTTTTAGACCTAAACTGTAAAGAACACGTAGATAATATCGTGGGAAAGGCGAACCAGAGACTGCGTTTTATTGGCAGAACCCTTAAAAGATGCAACAGAGCTACTAAAGAAACTGCACATACTACGCTTGTCCGTCCATTTTTGGAGTATTGCAGCCCAGTGTGTGATCCTTATCAGGTGGGTTTCACGGAGGACATCGAAAGAGTCCAAAGAAGGGCAGCTCGTTCGTATTGTCACGATACAGGGGAGACAGCGTTACGGAAATGATACAGGATCTGGATGGGAATCATTACAACAACGGCGCTTATCGCTGCGGCGTGGGCTACTTGCGAAACTCCAATCGCCAACATTCTCCTCCGAATGCGAAAATATATTGTTGACTCCCACTTACATAGGTAGAAATGATCATCAGAATAAAATACGAGAAATCAGAGCTCGAACAGCGATTCAGGTGTTCTTTCTTCCCGCGCGCTATTCCAGAATGGAATGGGATATAAATAGTATAATTGTGCTTCGATGCCGGCCGCGGTGGCCGAGGGAACTGAGGCGCTCCAGTCACGGTCTGCACGGCCACTACGGTCGGGGGTTCGAATCCCCCCTCGGGCATGGAAATTTGTGCCGTCTTTAGTATAAGGTAGTTGATAAGTAGTTTGTAAGTTTAGGGACTGATGACCTCTTAGTTAAGTCCCATAAGCCTTACAAACATTTGATTTTGTGGTTCGATGAACCCTCTGCCAGGCACTTAAATGTGATTTGCAGAGTATCCCATGTAGATGTAGATGTAGCAAGAATGATTGCACGTACTAATAGATGGGAACAATGGCAGGAGGGTGTCCATAAAGAGGAAATCAAAGAAAAACTGGGAATGAACACCATAGGTGAAGCAGTTACAGCGAACAGACTGAGATCGTGGGAGAAGCAAGGTTACCTAAGAGACTCATGAGCTCGGCAGCGGAGGGTAAGAGGAGTCGAGGTAGACCAAGAAGATGGTATTTGGATTCGGTGCAGAATGATTTTGAAGTAAAAGACATAACATCAGATGAGGCATCAATGTTACCATTGAATAGGGGATCGTGGAGGAATTTTATTAGAGGTACTATGCTCCAGACTGAACGGTGAAAGGCATAATCAGTCTCTAATGATGATGATGATGATGATTAATTTAACGAAGTGACGGATTTACCAGTAGGCTGGTGCCTAGGGTGGAAGATTTTTGCGACGGTAAATTTAGGAGCAAAATTTTAAAACTGTAAGTAAGTGTAATAAAAGATTATGTTTACTGGATGTACATTGTTGTGTATGAAGTATTTAAGTTCAGCTTACCTCCTCGTCATTACTAGTATAAGACTGTTTTTATTAGCCCAAAAACTTCTTGTGCAATCTTAACAAAATAGTTGGGTAAAAATAATCCTAGGAAGTAACACTTCGATTCCCTAGTGCAGAGTCATAATAATTTTGAAAAAACCGTTGTATAATTACGACGATAGTGCACAAAACATAAAGCTACAATTTGTCAAAAAATTATAAGTAGTATGATGTGAAACAGGGTATCGAATTGTAGAGGTCGGTAGAGGCGGCAAAATTTGAACATCCTACTGCCGGCAAATGACAAAACCCGACACTGATTCAACGGCTATATTAATGGACTGCTTATCGTGTTTGTCGTGGATTCATGATTGTAAACAACATGGGCGCTTGCCAGTCATAAGATTGAACGGGAGAGACTAACTAAACACTGAGCGAGCAACTCAAGTCAAGACTGAAGCTTCAAATCATGAGCATGGAAAACATTAAGACAGCGAACAATAGCGATTCACTGTGTTTTTCCCACCATTCGCATTTTTAACTCGTCAGTAGCAAGGAGCGTATACGAATGGTGTTAAACGACCTTCTGAAAATATTGTCATCTAGGCAAGTAAATTATAAACTGTGACAAAATATCTATTGTTATTAATGAAGTCTTCTACCAGACTGCAAAAATGTTTTAAATTTGTCCATTAAACGTACCCCAAAAAATTTAATTTGTGTACTAAATGCGACCTTCCCAGAGAACGTTATTTTCTATATTTGTAGGTTCAAGATCGTGTTTACACATATCTATCTCTTTAAAAAGTATGCTGAAAGAAAATGCCAACAATTAACAAAAAATGCAGTTTTCAAATGTTTTCTGTCGATCGCAAGGTGATCCCATCTCGGTAATACCACAATCTGTGTAGACTGTGGTAATACATATAATCCAAAGGTTGTTGGTATTTCTTCGACTGTCTACAAAAAGATATATTGATGATTATTAAAAAGTTTGTTGTTACGGTAAACCAACAAAGATTAATAAATTTTTCTATAATTTTTTTCAAACTCTTTCTCGTTGGGCATAATATACCCAATCCCCAAACCTGGTTGGTGTTGCAAGTGTTAAATTTAAGGAATTGAGCCATCTCCTGAATCTCAAAGTGCTCAATGTTCTCACATACCTGGAAAGATTAGATTAGATTAAATACTTGTTCGATAGATCAAGAGGATTGAGGCTTTTGAAATATGGTGCTACAGAAGAATGCTGAAGATTAGGTGGGTGGATCGCGAGGAAAGAAATTTCTGGCATACCTTGACTAAAAGAAGGGATAGATTGGTATGACACATTCTTAGACATCAAGGAATTGTGAATTTAGCGATGGAGGGAAGTGTGAGGGGTAAATACCGCAGAGGAAGACCAAGAGATGGATACAGTAGGCAGATTCAGACAGATATAGTTTACCGTTCTTATGTGGAGATGAAGAGGCTTGCTCAGGATAGGGCATTGTGGAGAGCTGCATCAAACCAGTCTCCGGCCTGAAGACCACAACAACAACAGATCATATATACGACATTTCGTATTGATGTGGAACGTGTCAGTTTAGTAAATGTTGTCTATACATGACAATCAATATTTTAAGGAATTTTATAACATTTTGTTGTTGTTTTTTTATTTATTTATTTTTACTTATTTATTTAAAGTTTTATCTAAAAATTCATCTACATTGTAGACGGAGTTGCCACTCAGAAATTCCTTTAATTTCTTTTTAAATACTAGTTGGCTATCTGTCAGACTTTTGATGCTACTTGGTAAGAGACTGAAGACTTTTCTGGCAGCATAATTCACCTCTTTCTGAGCCAAAGTTAGATTTAACCTTGAATAGTAAATATCATCCTTTCTCCTAGTGTTGTGGCTATGCAAATATAATCTATAATACGTCATAAATACAATATTTTTAAAATTTACGAGAATTTTTAGCAAAATACGGTTATCTCTATCTAACCTGGCTGTATAACTCTGGTGTCTGAGCATAGAACTGTAGCGTACCTGCACAGTCATATGTTTTGCACACGAATTTGCATTGTCCGCCATGTTTTAATTAGTCAGGCGAATTTCCATCACTTAATACGTGACAAATAATAGCTGGATTACCTCAGAATTTGAAATTTATGTCTATGTGCGATGTAACAGACTCGCGTGAATACATAATCGAATGTATTTCCTTTTCCTTGTCTTGTAGTACCTGATAGCAGCCATGTTACAATTAGTCAAGAAACAGAGTATGATCATCTGTGGCTGGCACGCTGAGAAATCTGTAGTTCAACCACAGTCTATCACAGACAGTCGCGAAACTCTCTAGGAAACAAATTGCAGCCGAAGCGATATTAGCGCTCCAAGCGGCCAGTAGGGAATAACAGTGGAATGACATAATGCATACTGAGAAGTTGCCGTTTTTAATGATGTTACTTTCATACTTCCTGGTCACTGAACGTTGCAGTGAACTTTCTAATGCAAATAGGAAAACATCACTGAAGTAATACCACGGCATCTGTTAATGGCAGTCTGTAATTTGAAACATTTCTCCCTTTTATTTTCTTATTTTCATTTAAATTTTTAAGTCAGTATAAATTTTTTGCAAGTTAATGTGAGCACGAAATAGAATAACTGTAAAGAGTGGATGGGAGAAATATTTCAATACTGGTTACGTAGCAAAGCACAATTAAATGAAAAATGTGAAAGGAAAAAATAAGGTTCTAATCTCACAACAAATAAGTACTCGGACAAATTTCGGTAAATTCACGAAACAATTATTATTGAAATAAATGAAGCAAGTCTACATATACATCACATTCAAAGTTCAGTTACCTTTGTGAAATCTGATTAAATTCATACAGTCGAGATCAGGTCATAAATTCAGTACATCATTTCAATTACAACTTTCTCATTGAGATATATCGTACAGACATTTTCACAATTCATCAGGTCATACAAGCGTAATATGGAAGAGAAGTTTACTAGACGAGAACATAATGCAGAAGAGAAAAATGGCGTCACTACACCTCTGACTTAAGTTTTTCAAAGAATATATTGCGTCTTTAAAAATTTAGTGACACATTGAAAATGATACGAAATTACAAGAAAAAAATATACAAATATAAGCATAATTAATTTAAATATGGGCAAATAAATATTGTTTTGTATGTGGAGGCGCATGTAACACTACAAATTTAACAAACTGTCAGTGCAGTGAAATTAATACACTTCACAATACCCAAGTCATATTCATATCGTCCAAACCCTTTTGAATTGCAACCTGATGTGCTGAAGTATATAAAAGGAATGGATTATATTTATGTTCGCGTTCTCATTGTGTATTGACATGTTGCACAGTTTTGTTTTAGCGAATGTCGGACACTGTAATATTTTCAAAAGTTTACATTCTAGGGGACTAGATTCTACATCGTCGTTTGAACCCTATTTCCACCTTCCCCTTCCCCTTTCATGTACCTATCATAATTTTGTAGATACTTGGCAGGTATCAACCTGAATATCTTCAAGAATGTGACATGCTAAAAATAACAGTTTATATATGGACATATTATTTATTTGTAGCTACGTATTCATTTTATTAAACTAGTAGGTAATCGCCAAAATATGTTAGTACACAGGGTTATTATTTTTGTAAAGATGAGGTACGAATCTAAACAGGCATTCAGACTTTACTTTTATTCAGCAGTAATATTACGAAATAATGGTCGCGGTGGCCGAGGAGACTGAGGCGCTCCAGTCACGGTCTGCACGGCCACTACGGTCGGGGGTTCGAATCCCCCCTCGGGCCTGGATATTTGTGACGTCCTTAGTTGTAGCTAGTTCATAAGTAGTTTATAAGTTTAGGGACTGATGACCCCGTAGTTAAGTCCCATAAGCTTTACAAACATTTGAATTTTTGAAATGTTCAAGTATTTGCGATTCTGATTAAGAGCAGTAGTTTGGACGTGAATGAATTGTTAAAAATTTACTTCTATGCCTAAAAGTGTAACTAACCACTGTTATTCGTAACATTATTCTGTTACTTCTGAGCATCCTTTGCAAATGAGAGATTTCCGAATTATATTCTTGATTATTGCTAAAATTTATAGCGCCACAAAAGCTCGTAAATACGCAGTTATTTTGAAAGTGCTGCTTCAGTCCAAATACACGTTCATTACTCAATCGTTTCGCGCTGTGTTTTTACGAGCCGCGGTGGAGTAGCCGAGCGGTCTAAAGGCCAATTCACACTGTCCGTCACGTCACGTTGTATTCACACTGTCCGTCAGTGTCCGTCACGTCAATTCGCCCATCTCAATACGCGATGTTGAAAGTGAGATTATGAGTAGCGATCTGTTATGTAGAAAGTCGTAGTTCAATACTAGAATTGAAGGAACAACAACGCTAAATGTTATTGACGGCCAAATAAAACTTTACAGTGTATGTTTTTGGCCAACTTACTGGGAACTGAAGCAACATTTCAAAACATCGACATCTATTTGCAAGCGAAAAAATAAACATATGAATACATCAAACAACACTTATAAGAGCATAAATAGCGCCTGTTTACTTTATCCATTACGATTTCCCCGTTGACATTGTAAATACCGTCGTAAACAACTGAAATTTTGTCTTTCGTTAGAACTGACTTTTTCATTTAAAATGTTATTTAATGAGAAATGCGTAATCAAATTACAATCTTATTCTAATAAATAGTCTGCTTCAGTCTTTTCTGTTACAATGTTAAGTAACATTAACCATCCGCCCTCGATTTTAGGGGGACACTCAATTGACAAAAACATTTAAGTTGTCGTGAAACATTTGAAATTTACCGCTAAAACGAAGTATAACAACAAAATAAAGGCGGATAAGACTTATTTGCATATAAACAGTGCAATCGTCGACTGCAACATTTAATTCGCGTGACGAAAATAGGTTAACTTCCGTGTTAGCAGACGACTGTTCCGTCAAAACATTCTTTGCGAGAAAGCTTGACGTGACGTGACGGTCCGTGACGGACAGTGTGAATTGGCCTTATAGCGTCTCGCTGCGGAGCGCGCGGTTGCTCTCCGTGGAGGTTCGAGTCCTCCCTGGGGCATGGGTGTGTGTGTTTGTCCTTAGGTTAGTTTACCTAGGTTTAAGTAGTTTATAAGCTACGGACTGATGACCACGCAGTTTGGTACGATACATTTACAGACATTTGTTTTTACGACCCAGCCGTTTGGCAGCGAAGTTGCAGAAAATCACTGGGGATTTCGTGACTCTTTATGTTCGACTCTGGTTCAACATCCAGGTACTGTAGAGATCACTGGCAAAATACGAGAATTTAGTGGTGTTGGTACGAGAATGGCATGCTCTGCACATCACAATGCAGGGCCGCTTCCTCCACACAGTTCCTGTTATAGCAGCCTCCGCAACACGTCTCTTTGTAAATTAACAGGAGGCGACGTCCATAACGTTACTGCATCATTCTGCCTTCTGGCCCACATTATATTAAAGAAGTGACACCGAAAGCGGGCCTTTGCGATCGAATATTGACAGCTCGTAAATGAAAATAATGGCGTAACCGTTGGATTTAGGAGAAATGCAGGAACACGGGAGGCAATTCTCACATTACGACTTATCTTAGAAGATAGGCTAAGGAAGGGCAAACCTATGTTTTTGGCGTTTGTAGATTTGGAGAAAGCTTTTGACAGTGTCGACTGGAATACACTCTTCCAAATTCTGAAGGTAGCAGGGGTAAAATATAGGGAGTTATATTCAACCTATACAAAAACCAGACAGCGGTTATTAGAGTCGAAGGGCAAGAAAGGGACGCAGAGGTTGGGAAGGGAGTAAGACAGAGTTGTAGCGTTTCCCCAATGTTGTTCAATCTGTACATTGAGCAAGCAGTGAAGGAATGGAAGGAGAAATTTGGAGAGGGAATTAAAGTTCAGGGAGAAGAAATAAAAAGTTTGCAGTTTGCCGATGACACAGTAATTTTGTCAGAGACTGCAGAGATCTAGAAGAGCAATTGAATGGAATGGACAGTGTCTTGAAAGGAATATAAGATGAACATTAACAAGAGTAAAACGAAAGTAATGGCATGTAATGTCAGAAAATCAGGCGATGCGGAAGGAATTAGATTAGGTAATGAGACAATAAAAGTAGTAGATGAATTTAGTTATCTGGGTAGCAAGATAACTTCTGATGGCCGAAGTAAAGAAGATATAAAATGCAGAATGGCTATGGGAAGAAAAGCGTTTCTAAAGAAGCGAAACTTTTTAACATCCAATATTAATTTAAATGTTAGGAAGTCCTTTCTGAAAGCATTTGCCGGCCGCGGTGGCCGAGGGGACTGAGGCGCTTCAGTCACGGTCTGCACGGCCACTACGGTCGGGGGTTCGAATCCCCCCTCGGGCATGGATATTTGTGCCGTCCTTAGTTGTAGGTAGTTCATAAATAGTTTGTAAGTTTAGGGACTGATGACCCCGTAGTTTAAGTCCCTTAAGCTTAACAAACATTTGAACATATGAAAGCATTTGACTGGAGTGTAGCATTGTATGGGAGTGAAACGTTGACGATAAGGAGTTCAGAGGAAAAGATGATAGAAGCTTTTGAAATGTGGTGCTACAGAAGAATGATGAAAATTAGGTGGGTAGATCACGTAACTAATGAGGAGGTGCTTAACCGAATCGGGGAGAAGAGGAGTTTCTGGCATATCCTGACTAAGAGAAGCGATAGACTGGTTGGACACATTCTGAGACATCAAGGAATTGTCAACTTAGCATAAGAAGGAAGCGTGTGGGGTAAAAATCGTAGAGGGAGACCGGGAGACGAATATAGTAAGCAGATTCAAAAGGATGTAGGTTGCCGAACGTATTCTCAGATGAAGGGACTGGCACAGGACAGGGTAGCGTGGAGAGCTGCATCAAACCAGTCTGCGGACTGAAGACCACAACAACAACAACCGTTCGTCTGACACGAAAATTGAATAAACTAATTTGTAGAAGACGAAATTCTCTACAACTTTGCTCTCTTGTGTTGTTGTTGCTTTTTTTTTTAAATATATAGATATTTCGTACCGTTTCAGAGATGTCTGCAAAAATAACGGCGATTAGACACCGTCTGTCTTTCTGTAACGTGTTGCTTTTCTTTAGGTCCCACCGTTGAACCGATCGGTACCAATTTTACAGACGTAACTGTTGGCCGCCAGGGTCATAGAATCTAAAAAATGTTCAAATGTTTGTAGAACTTATGGGACTTAACTACGGGGCCATCAGTCCCTAAACTTACAAACTACTTATGAACTAGCTAAGACTAAGGACGGCACAAATATCCATGCCCGAGGGGGGATTCGAACCCCCGACCGTAGTGGCCGTGCAGACCGTGACTGGAGCGCCTCAGTCTCCTCGGTCACCGCGGCCGGCTCATAGAATCTGACTTTTTGAAATATTTCGGACAAAAATTAGGTTAGCAACACTAAAACACCAGGAAATTCAATTGCAAATAACGCCTTAGTAGTTCATCTGAGACTAAAATTGAATGAACAAATTGGTAGAGGAGACAACTCACTACAACTCTGCTTTCTTATGTTTATCCATACGTCGCAGCGTTTCAGAGATATTTGCAAAAATAACGACTATTCGACACTATCACTTGATTTTATGTAAACCAGTACGGGCAAAAAAAAATATACTTGAAAAAGAGCACAAAGTACCACGGCAAAACAGATTATAAAGGAAAAAGATAATGAAAATATGGGACAGATATTAAAATAATAGTTTCAAGGAATAAAAAAAAAATGACGTGTTTATCAAAGCTAAACTCTATGTGTTCATAAACCATTCATTCGATTGCAATGAAACTTTGGTGAACTGTTCACCGTACGCCCACGAAGGTTCCTGACCCAAAAACAAAACAGCACGAGACGTAGCTCAGGATATATGACGTCATAAATAATGAGAGGCCACCGCGTGAGAATACCCAGATATATCAGACTACAAATCCAAAGGTCGCGGGTTCGATCCTCGCCAGGTCCTAGGATTTTTATCTGTCACTTTCCACTTCTTTCACCTCTAGCAGTATTGCTCATGTGAAAAATACCGAGTAGCACCGTAGGTCCCCCTATAACTGGCTGGGTAAGTCAGTTCCAAGGTCGGAGGAAGGCAACGGCATACCACCTCCAAACAGGACCGTGCCTAGTAAAGCACCGTGGTGTTCAAACCAATCTTCCGATTGTTGACTGCTTTACCTTATGCGTCAATTATTGGAAAATGGGAGTAGTTACGGACCTGCAACAAAGTTTGCGTGTAATTACGGGCGTTTATGAAGCGTTTTGTAACTGACCACCCTCCCCACACAAAATAATGATACTAAAAGAATTCTATCGCTCACAATATTTCGCTGTAGATGCCGTAAAACTGTCGTATCAGGTATGACCTTGAATCAAATATAGTTAGTATCATAGATGTGCTATTTATTTTGTCTGCAAGTCTCCCTTAAATCTCTTGTATCCAAAATTAAGCACTCTGTGTTCTTAATCCCTATCTATATAAAAGCGATAGGACACTCACTCACTCACTCACTGACTAAACACGAATCTCCAAAACTACTTGGCCTATAGCTGAAATTTGTCAGGAATGTAGTTTATAGGTAGAAAACGTTAGCTGAGAAAGTATTTTGTGATAGGTGTATGGCGGAGCATACTTCTCCTACAGACTCACGAAATCGACAGTTTCATTCCGATCTTCACGAAATTTCGCACGCTTGACCTTCAAAACAAGAGGAAGGCCATCGTCTACCTTAAGTTTCATACGGTGCATAGGGAAGGGTACTTCGGAACATAAAATGGATTCCTAAATACCTTGGTCGCGCCATAACTTGAGAACGGCGCGAACGATTTCACAGATCCTATTTTTTGTTGTTTTCGTTGTTCTCAGAACAAGGGTTGTATGAAGTAAAACTGGAATATTTGAGAACAACAAAGTGCGTTTTTCGGTGTCTCCCAGCGTTTCTATTGCATAGAAATCTATAGTTTTGTTCCGATACTGATGAAATTGTGCACACTCTACCTTAAATACAAGAGAAATGTCATTGTCTGTATAAAATTTCGTTCGGTGCGTGGTAGAGGGTACTTAACTTACGGAACTTTACAAAATGCATAGTTTTTCTCCAATCTTTATGAATTTTTGCACACATTACCTTTAAACCAAGAGGAAGATCACTGGGTACATAAATGTTAGTATGGTACATGACAGAGGGTACCTTGCAGAAAACTTTGCCGAGAGAGGGAAAGGTGGAAACGAACAGAGATGGGAGAGAAAGAGGTGGATACAGAGAGATGGGGGAAAGGGGATGTGGACTACCAGAGTATAGGATAAATAAACACCCGGCCAACGCCGGGTTTACAGCTAGTATAAAATAAATTAGGCTGTTTGTTAAAATACAGTCAGAGAGAATATTACGTGTTGAGTGCATAGATATTATGCAGTGTCCTCTATGCCAATCTCTGGAGATGCCCTAACACTGAAAAGTGAAGCAAGCAAACTGCGTATTCCGGCATTTGTTTGTGCCCAAAACATTGGCCGTACTATGTGGTAAAGTAGTTCCAGTCGTTGAAATGTATGTCATATCTAAGTAAATACTACGATGTGACGTAAAGAGCGCAATACTGACACAGGATTATAAGCGAGAAGTCCTCGTTTTGTTCAGAAAAGCATAGCCCCCTGGCTTCAACCAATGCATTCTCAGAGTAGATAACGCCACCTCCCTTTATTCTTCACCTCCTTGCTGTATGCAAACTGGAGTACTGTATAACTCTGGTGTCTGCAGCTTGTGCCGCGATCGGCACGATGAACTAAGTTAAGGCTCCCCAACTATCTTGGCGACTTGTCGGAAGTGCTGTGGCTAACCTCTCGGACAGAGAAGCGGTTTGGTCTGTGCAGTACGACGACGGATGCGAAGGAAAACACGTGCTGTGACGGGAGAAGCGGCGAGGCTTGCGGAGCGGCGAGTACGGCACTTGTTGTCAACACCGGTCTCTGAGAGGAAGCCGCTATACGCGTGGAAGGTGGTTGTGCCTACGTGGAATACGCTGTTCCTGGCAAAGCGTAATGAGTGCTGCACTGCGTTCTATGTGGTGGTAATTGTGGAACCTCGATGTACGGATTATATTACGTAAGCCGTAGTGGGCAGACACTAGTTACAGTTTTCATACTGGTTCCGACCATAAGTAAATGTCTGCTAGGGTACCTAGTTCTTGGTGAACACTAGTTGTGACTATTCTGTGTTTTCACTGATGTATCTATGATATTTATATGCATTGTGTACGTGAGTCTAAATGCACTGAACGGCATAGTTGATAGAGCTAATTTTCAGTTCGTAGTGTGCATCCATGACATTTACATAGATAATAATGCATATGAAACTTCCTGGCAGATTAAAATTGTGTGCCAGAACCGGGACTCGAACCTGGGACCTTTGCCTTTCGCGGACAAGCGCGAAAGTAGGAGGCGAGGTACTGGCAGAAGTGAAGTTGTGGGGCGGCATCGTGAGTCGTGTCGGGATAGCACAGTCGGTAGTGCGCTTGCCCGCGAAAGGCAAAGGTCCCAGGTTCGAGTCCCGGGACCAGCACACAATTTTAATCTGCCAGGAAGTTTCATATCAGCGCACACTCCGCTGCAGAGTGAAGTTTCATTCTGGAAACATCCCTTAGGCTGTGGCTAAGCCATGTCTCCACCATATCCTTTCTTCCAGGAGTGCTAGTCTTGCGTGTTTGCAGGAGAGCTTCTGTGAAGTTTGGAAAGTAGGAGGCGAGGTACTGGCGGACGTAAAGTTGTGAGTCGTGTCAGGATAGCTCAGTCGGTAGTGCGCTTGCCCGCGAAAGGCAAAGGTCCCAGGTTCGAGTCCCGGTTCCGGCACACAATTTTAATCTGCCAGGAAGTTTCATATCAGCGCAGACTCCGCTGCAGAGTGAAGTTTCATTCTGGAAACATCCCTTAGGCTGTGGCTAAGCCATGTCTCCACCATATCCTTTCTTCCAGGACTGCTAGTCTTGCGTGTTTGCAGGAGAGCTTCTGTGAAGTTTGGAAAGTAGGAGGCGAGGTACTGGCGGACGTAAAGTTGTGAGTCGTGTCGGGATAGCTCAGTCGGTAGTGCGCTTGCCCGCGAAAGGCAAAGGTCCCAGGTTCGAGTCCCGGTTCCGGCACACAATTTTAATCTGCCAGGAAGTTTCATATCAGCGCACACTCCGCTGCAGAGTGAAGTTTCATTCTGGAAACATCCCTTAGGCTGTGGCTAAGCCATGTCTCCACCATATCCTTTCTTCCAGGAGTGCTAGTCTTGCGTGTTTGCAGGAGAGCTTCTGTGAAGTTTGGAAAGTAGGAGGCGAGGTACTGGCGGACGTAAAGTTGTGAGTCGTGTCGGGATAGCTCAGTCGGTAGTGCGCTTGCCCGCGAAAGGCAAAGGTCCCAGGTTCGAGTCCCGGTTCCGGCACACAATTTTAATCTGCCAGGAAGTTTCATATCAGCGCACACTCCGCTGCAGAGTGAAGTTTCATTCTGGAAACATCCCTTAGGCTGTGGCTAAGCCATGTCTCCACCATATCCTTTCTTCCAGGAGTGCTAGTCTTGCGTGTTTGCAGGAGAGCTTCTGTGAAGTTTGGAAAGTAGGAGGCGAGGTACTGGCGGACGTAAAGTTGTGAGTCGTGTCGGGATAGCTCAGTCGGTAGTGCGCTTGCCCGCGAAAGGCAAAGGTCCCAGGTTCGAGTCCCGGTTCCGGCACACAATTTTAATCTGCCAGGAAGTTTCATATCAGCGCACACTCCGCTGCAGAGTGAAGTTTCATTCTGGAAACATCCCTTAGGCTGTGGCTAAGCCATGTCTCCACCATATCCTTTCTTCCAGGAGTGCTAGTCTTGCGTGTTTGCAGGAGAGCTTCTGTGAAGTTTGGAAAGTAGGAGGCGAGGTACTGGCGGACGTAAAGTTGTGAGTCGTGTCGGGATAGCTCAGTCGGTAGTGCGCTTGCCCGCGAAAGGCAAAGGTCGCAGGTTCGAGTCCCGGTTCCGGCACACAATTTTAATCTGCCAGGAAGTTTCATATCAGCGCACACTCCGCTGCAGAGTGAAGTTTCATTCTGGAATAATGCATATGCTTGGTCTCTAACCCTTGCCGTTGCATGTGTGTTAAATCTTGGGCCTTGGTGTGATGTGATGGACCTTCAACGCAATTGGCATTTCTTAATGTGTGGAAGGTGGGGCCTCATATGAATGAAAAGGAACGTGAAGGCCCATAACAAGGGTGTTGATTATACAAGGACGGCACTGAGCACATCCGGCAGTTGTGAAAAAAAAAAAAAAAAAAAAAAAAAAAAAAGGGAAGGGACCGTTCTGATGAAGTTATGTTATTCATATCTTTCTATATGGTAATTTGTTCTTGTCTGAATGAAGTAGATTAGTAGCATATTGATATTGGTTTGACAAACTCAAGGAACTGGGAGTATTATATGCATATTTTGCTGCACGAGAATTGTGTACATTGTTTTCCTTGGTTTATAAATTATGTAATGAAGAGAGTATTGTACAAGCTATTTGTGGACAGGGTTTATGAAGGTAATTGATTTGTATAAGCGCCAGGAACCAGTGTTCGTTTGTTTCTCGGGCTGAGGTATTTAATTGGCAACTGAGAGTATTGCATGTATATTATGGTATGTGAAAATTGCGCATATTCTCTTCTTGGTTCATAATTTATTTAATGCAGAGAGTATTGTACAAGTTATTGGTGGACAAGGTTCATGAAGGTTTTCGATTGTGAGCCAGTGTTCATTTGTTGCTCAGATTAAGGTATTTAATTGTAAATATGTGTGTATATGTGTATCAGTGGTTATGACTCAATCAGCTTTCCAACCCTCGTAAATTTGGTTCCCAGTACCACGCTACAAGCGTAATCGCACATTCATACGATTTGCACACGTTTTTGTATTCTCCGCCATCTTTTAATTTGGCAAACGAGTTTCCATCACTTATCATGTGAGAAAGAATTGCTTGCTTACAAGGTGTTCTTAAAGTTATGCTAATATGCGATGTAATAGCCCGTAATAGGCTGATATGGGGGAGGAGTCGAAAGGTATTTTCTTTTAGTTTTCTTGTAGTACATCATAGCAACCCTATTTGAATGTGGCAAGAAACGAAATATTAACACCTATGGTTGGCACGCTGAGATAGCTCAGGTTCAGCATGCAGGCTGATATTATGACGACAGTAGGGTCGCAATCGTAACGTCCATAAGTTTTTTGTCGTTTACATTTTTATTACTTTTGTCTGAAATGTTTGCAAAAAATCATAAAACTAAAAGAAAAGTGGGTCGTAATAGACGCCATTGCCATTTTTAAAAGAAACCTGCTGTAGAGGTGCGATTCAAATGTGTTCTTACAGATTGCAATGCAGTAAACGTTCGCAACGCTACAAGACAAACGAATATCTTGCAAATGTCTTTACCAGCAAAGTCATCAAGCTGTTGTGGTCATAACGTACGACTGACTGACCACGTAACAAGGACTTCATAATTTAAAATCAGTTAAAGTTTGAGGCTCTAATTCGAATTCCGCAATATTTAAAATTTCATTTTGGATTATTAAGGCCTTGCCACTTGGCATGTTTGTCCACTCGTAGACTTCAATAAAAATTAAAATAAGCAGTTCACAGGATATAGATGAAACTATTAATTCCTCTAACTGGGGATTTATCAATAATGGGGTCCCACGAGGTTCGGTCTTGGGTCCTTTTCTGTTCTTAATATATATTAATGTCTTGCCATTCTACATTCACGAAAATGCTAAGCTAGTACTTTTTGCTGATGATACAAGTATAGCTATCACACCTGACAAACAGGAATTAACTGATGAAATTGTAAATGATATCTTTCAGAAAGTTATTAAGTGGTTCTCCACAGATGGACTCTCATTAAACTTTGATAAAACCCAGTATATACAGTTTCATACAGTAAATGGCATGACACCATTAATAAATTCAGACATTGAACAGAAATATTTAGCTAAGGTAAAATATTCAAAATTTTTACGTGTTTACATTGACGAGGGATTTGGAAGAAACACATTGAAGATCTCTTTAAACTTTTTAGTTCAGCTATTATGCTATCAGAGCCATTGCAAAATTTGGTGATAGACATCTCAGTAAATTATCTTACCATGCCTATCTTCAACCACTGCTTTAATATGGGATCAGATTCTGGGGCAAATCAACATTGAGTAAAAAAGTATTCATTGCACAAAAGCGTGTAATCAGAATAATTGCTGGAGCCCACCCAAGATCATCCTGCAGACATTTATTTAGGGATCTAGGGATCTTCACTGTAGCTTCACAATATACGTATATATTCACTCATGAAATTTGTTATTAACAATCCGACCCAATTCAAAAGTAATAGCAGTGTGCATAGCTACAACACTAGGAGAAAGGATGATATGCACTATTCGAGGTTAACTTTGGCTCAGAAAGGGGTGAATTATGCTGCCACAAAAGTCTTTGGTCACTTACCAAGTAGCATCAAAAGTCTGACAGATAGCCAACTAGTATTTAAAAAGAAATTAAACGAATTTCTGAACGGCAACTCCTTCTACAATGTAGATGAATTCTTAGATAAAACTTTAAAAAAAATAAACAAAAAACAACAAAAATTTAATAAAAATCCTTAAAATATTGATTGTCAAGTGTAGAGAACATTTACTAAACTGATATTGATTGTCAAGTGTAGAGAAAATTTACTTAACTGATACGTTCCATATCATTACGAAATGTCGTATACAGGGTGTAACGAAAAGGTACGGCCAAACTTTCAGGAAACATTCCTCACACACAAAGAAAGAAAATATGTTATGTGGACATGTGTCCGGTAACGCTTAATTTCCATGTTAAAGTTCATTTTAATATTTCTCTTTAAATGTAAATTGAAATAATTCGCGCAGACAATTGTCAAAATACCCAATTGTTTCGGTAGTGTGTACAATACTTCCTCGATTCACGTCACCAACACAGATTTTGTGTGAACATTTGGGCAGGAATTGTTGGTGATGTCTTGATTGGACCTCACGTTCTTCCACCTACGCTCAGTGGAGCACGTTATCATGATTTCATACGGGATACTCTACCTCTGCTGCTAGAACATGCGCCTTTACAAGTACGACATAACATGTGGTTCATGCACGATGGAGCCATGCACATTTCAGTCGACGTGTTCGTACGCTTCTCAACAACAGATTCGGTGACCGATGGATTGGTAGAGGCGGACCAATTCCGTGGCCTCCACGCTCTCCCGACCTCAACCCTCTTGACTTTCATTTATGGGTGCTTTTGAAAGCTCTCGTCTACGCAACCCCGGTACCAAATGTAGAGACTCTTCGTGCTCGTATTGTGGACGGCTGTGATACAATACGCCATTCTCCAGGGCTGCATCAGCGCATCAGGGATTCCGTGTGACGGAGGGTGGATGCATGTATCCTCGCTAACGGAGGACATTTTGAACATTTCCTGTAACAAAGTGTTTGAAGTCACGCTGGTACGTTCTGTTGCTGTGTGTTTCCATTCCATGATTAATGTGATTTGAAGAGAAGTAATAAAATGAGCTGTAACATGGAAATTAAGAGTTTCCGGACACATTTCAAATGTTCAAATGTTTGTAAAGCTTATGGGACTTAACTACGGGGTCATCAGTTCCTAAACTTACAAACTACTGATGAACTACCTACAACTAAGGACGGCACAAATATCCATGCCCGAGGGGGGATTCGAACCCCCGACCGTAGTGGCCGTGCAGACCGTGACTGGAGCGCCTCAGCCCCCTCGGCCACTGTGGTCGGCGGACACATTTCCACATAACATATTTTCTTTATTTGTGTGTGAGAAATGTTTCCTGAAAATTTGGCCTACCTTTTTGTAACACTCTGTAGATACACGCAGTGGATTATTTGTGAGCTAAGAGCTGACTTGGATAAAATTTTGAGGAAGAACGGCCCAGATCATTTCAATGAAAGCTGTGTATTATGCCGACACTACTACATGCAGAAAGATTTCGGAAATAAGTTATTGTAAAGCCAATGGTACATGTAACGTGTGCATTGCCTGTAGTCTTAAGAGTGGTGGTTAATGCATTACAACAACAACAAATGTATCCCTTCACTTAAAGCGCAGACGAGGCTTTAGAAACATCAGCTGAATATCATGACTGTCAGATGTTTGTCCGGCAAACCAGAAATCTGAAACAATGCCTTAAATTTTCGCTGTCATTTCCAGTATCTGATCTAATGCACAGCCTTCCGTTCCGCAGCCTAACTGCTCGTGGAAA
This sequence comes from Locusta migratoria, assembly GCA_026315105.1. Classification (NCBI taxonomy): domain Eukaryota; kingdom Metazoa; phylum Arthropoda; class Insecta; order Orthoptera; family Acrididae; genus Locusta; species Locusta migratoria. Next base: position 120,745,659 of record CM048754.1, read on the forward strand.
GTGCGTTCATATTTCTGGCCAAAACGTACATCGTCTATTGCGTTACTTTCAGTTCGAATTCTGTCCAAGTAAACTGTACACGTTATTAAGTATATTATTTGTGCGTCTACGCAACTGAAATAAGTGCGATCGCTAACGGAGGACATTTTGAACATTTCCTGTAACAAAGTGTTTGAAGTTACGCTGGTACGTTCTGTTGCTGAGTGTTTCAATTCCACGATTAATGTGAGTTGAAGAGAAGTAATAAGATGAGCTCTAACATGGAAATTAAGCGTTTCCGGACACATGTCCACATAACGTATTTTCTTTCTTTGTGTGTGAGGAATGTTTCCTGAAAGTTTGGCCATAACTTTTTGTTCAAATGTTTGTACAACTTATGGGACTTAACTACGGGGTCATCAGTCCCTAAACTTACAAACTACTTATGAACTAGCTAAGACTAATGACGGCACCAATATCCATGCCCGAGGGGGGGGGTTAGAACCACCCTACCGTAGTGGCCGTGCAGACCGTGACTGGAGCCACAGACAAATATATACAGACGGGAAACCTGCGTAAGGGCCCGGTCCTATGCTCAGGGGTGCGGGGAGGGAGGGTTTCCAGCAGTTCCATAAGATGTCCCATGATGGCGCTGGGGTCAGAAGCAGCTCTTTAAACTGGCCAAAGGAGGTGGCAGGTAGCAGCTCTCCCCACCACCAACTCCCCTTAAACGCCAGCAAGCAGGACACAGCCATGGCCTCGGGGCAGGTGGCACAAGCTCTCCCCTCACCCTCCCCTCCACGCTACCCTCTGACGTGCGAGAGGCACCCGAAGCCAACGATCCGCCTGACACCTGCTAGCATCTTACGGAACTACGAGGAGAGCGTAGGACAGTGGTTTGGAGGGGGCTGCTCCTCTGTATATGTTACTCTGTGCTGGAGCGCCTCAGTCCCCTCGGCCACCGCGGCCGGCTACCCTTTTATAACACCCTGCATATCATCTATGGAACAAGTATTAATCTAATCTAATCTGCGTCGCGACAAGCACTGGTGTCAATTCCACCGTTCCGCCCACACTGCACGTTCGAATGTCAACAGGCGGCAGCAGTCAGAAGCGCGAACGACGCACGCAGCGACAGCAAACAGAGAAATCTGTCGCAGGAGAACGTCGGAAAATACTATCGAGGTACATGTGGCAGTCTAGCGAAGCAGTATATATAGGAGAGAAGTCCGAGAAGCGCGCGACGTTTCCGAGAAGGCAGGCAGCCCAGCTGTGAGAGCGGCTTCCGCCATCGAGGAAGTGGCGTTGCGCCACGGCCAAGCCACGGCTCCCAGGAAGACACCTATGCGGGTAAAAGCCTTACTCGTGGTCACAGAATAAGGAGTATACAGAAAGGAAACTCCCGCTGCAGCCTGTCGGCCAAAATGTAGTGCGCATGCGCGGAATCGGCCATCTTGAAAAGCAGTAAACGTGTGGTCGCTCCCTACTCTGTGGCGTGGTAATGCGCCGTCTTTGTTTGTTAATTCTGTATTTTAACTGCCTGTATCGCATAAAAGTAAACAAGTATTTGGTACAGTGAAAAGAAAGAACTGTGTGTCAGTCGTTGGAGCTGTTCCGTTTTTATTATGAGCAGCAATAAAAGAAAAGGCGGTCGATGGTGTTCAGCACCTAATTGCCGCAATAATTCAAATACAAATAAGGATATAAGTTTCTTCACCTTCCCAAAACATGCTGAGCAGTAAGTGTAAGTTAAATGTTATTAGTTTCGAATGAGAGTAATGTCTGCATAATTATTAAAAATAGCCTTGCTTCTTCTCTTGACAATAACTCTCGCTGTTGCTGCAGCAGTTCAACAGCATCGAAATGTTGAAGTACATTTATAAGTTTAACGTTGCAGGGAATAATATAAAATGAATGACAAAGAATAGTGTGTAAGTACTTACGGCATTGGAGGCGTAGTGTGCTAATGTTGGCAATGAATACTCTTTGGATACTCAAACAAATAGATTAAGGGGAGTAATTATTTTATGCTGTTCCTGCACTGTGGTTGACAGATTCCTCTAAATGCCCTTCTCCGATCAGTAAATTAATGACACTCCTAAAGCAAATACAACTTTTATATACGCCCAGACGTCATTAGTTCTGTGCAATCACGTTGTACTGCTAAGTCTGACTCAATATTTTGTGCGAATTTATTCGTGTCAAATAAAACCTGGCAGTTGTAAGGTCACTTTCTTGTTTATAACTAATTTCCCACACAGAATTCCGCGTTATTTGGAATTTTTCTAGAGATAAGCACCAAATAAAACGATCATCGATTCCACTGTACATTTTCGTAGTTGTATTAAAATTTAGGCCTATTTTTTTTCGTTGGACTACAATTAGGTGCAAGAAGATGGCGCAAAATAGATGAAAGCCGTTTCCTTTCGTAAAAGTCGGTGAGATTAGCTGCAGTTCGTAAAAACTCAATTTCCAGCCAACGTACTAAGTGGCTATAGTTCGGCGTTTACTGCTTTTCAATATGGCGTTGAGCGCAACGCTTGGTAACATACAGATCAAAGGCGCCGCCCCCAGCTTTCCTTTCTGTATGCTCCCTATTCTGTGTCGTGGTGTTAAAAGAGAAAGTGTAGCCCCTCAGCATAGACCACAGATAATATAGACTGCGCATTACGTCATTATACTGAAACCAACATCTAAGTCACGTGACTCGGGGCAGGGAACACTGTTCATTATTACAAACATTGTGAAGTGCAGCTGAGAGTCGCACTTCTCCTCGCTAGTGCAAATTAAGCTTAGATTTCGACAATAAAGCGTCTTATCGTATTCTTATAACATCTTCAGTAGTACAATGGCATTAGTTCACCGTAATTCGCAATATCAATGCAACGGTTACAGTTTTTACTTGTGCCTAGATGAAATGTAGTGAATGTCTATTTTTGTTGTGCTGTGAATCTTTTAGTTTGTAGCTTACACAGGAGACGAAATATTAGTTTGACAAGCAGCATCAGTTTTCATACGATTCCTTAAGAATACATATAAAATGTTTTGTTATGCTTTTGTATATACCTGAAATCGGTTTGCATCCATAATGTCTGATTTTAATATAAGACAAGCGTTTATATTTTATGACTTTATCCACATACAGTGTAGCCAAAACGTAAAACAAGAAAAATATTGGCTATTTACATTAAATAATAATGTGATCAAAAATTACTGATGTACGTCAAAAGAACTGGTTTTATAGGGATAATAAACAGTCTGTATTCATCTTCAGCGTTGTGGAACGCTATTAATCGCAGATCTGCACCAGACATTACTTACTTCCTGACATGTATGCTCAGTCGAGACACGCTGAAATAATCTTCCATTAAAAATCACATTGGTCAGTTGGGAAAAAAATAAAAAATTCATAGTGCAACACAAACATTGAGGATCTGTAATTCTTTTGCTTGTGAACGCAACTGACAATAATTTTTGCCTGGTCACATGTAAAAACGGTACTCGCCGCATTAATGTCAGTAATACGGAAAAAATCACGTTACTTTTATATATTACATGTGTAATAGGAATACTAGAAGTCGTTTTATTGTTAAAAATCGACTCTTCACTTCACCTGTAAAATACAAACACTGTAGTTCGTAATGACGAAGCCTCAGTCACTTGACTCGGGGCAATTAGATGTTGGTTTCAAACCACAACACGGCAGAGATAGGGACATGCGCAGTCTATGTTATCTTTGGTCTATGCCCCTCAGGTTCTCTGCCACCTTCCAACGGGTCAGCTCACACCCAAACCTTCAGATGCCAAACATTCAGATCGGTTGCATATCGATAGAGCATCGGCCGAAACTTCTATATAATTCGTGCTATGTTCTGCCGTCTAGGGGAACGTGCGTAAACTATAACAATAACTAACACCTAACCTAGGGAGTAGAGGAGAAGCGCAAGGTTGTGTTCCCAGTGGCACGGACAGACCGTCGTCGGACGCCGTCGATCGAGTTCCACTGAAAACATCGACCGACGGCGTGCTCACACTGCATCCCATATAGTCTGTCACTTGGTCGGGTTAACGTATTCTGTGTCTAAAGTATATTGGATTTCAGTTCCCTGGGGTGCAATGGATTCCCAGGCATTTTTATGCTTCGAAATTAGTGCTTCAAAGCGGCTTTTGTTATTATTTCGAATGCATACGAATGAGCTACACATGTCTGGAAAGAAGAAAATGGCGAGGATTGTGTACTATCCTCAGTTATTGCTACTCTCAGACATTCTTTACGATTATGTGAGGTACCGGTAAAGGGGAGAAATTTCTGTTACATATTTCGTGGTGTCATTGACAAACAATATTACAGTTTTGCTGAATTTATTTGAAGTTGTACAGACATACATCAGTTAACCTCCATGCTTTAAATAATGAAAAACTACAACAAATAGGAAAGTTTATTCCTTACGACAACGAATTTCGAGGATTTATTCGCATCTTCTAGTGCATTTGTTTACATACGTACGGTACGTTTTCGACGTTTCAATGTGTGCTTTCAGCAATGCACTAGAAGATGCGAATAAATCCTCGAAATTCGTTGTCGTAAGGAATAAACTTTCCTAATTGGTGTAGTTTTTCGTTATTTAAAGCATGGAGGTTAACTGGTGTATGTCTGTACAACTTCAAATAAATTCAGCAAAACTGTAATATTGTTTGTCAATGACACACTTGCACTGCAGTTGTCTCTTTAGATTAGCTACTGAAGTTCGGAAAATCGGACAGAATAAATATTGAGCTGTGTGTTTGATCCGAATATTAGAAACCATAACTTTTTCTGTCTGCTTAAAGGTATTGTGCCTTTTCCATTACTCAGAATATGCAACGCAATAATCGTGACTTAGGCCTACCTGTGTACAAAAACCAGTGTAAGTGACGGTTTTTGTGTTGTGATATCCAGTTTAATGGAGCAGACAATACCTGTAAGTATAGACAGACGTACTATTTAGTATGTAAAAAAGCTGCCAAGATTTTATTTGTATGCCACGATTTCCCTCATTACAGTAACTTCAAAAAGACTACATCTGAGCAAGAGCTGCATAGAAACACATGGAAACGTCACGATGTATTTGTTGTTGTTGTGGTGGTCTTCAGTCCGGAGACTGGTTTGATGCAGCTCTCCACAATACCCTATCCTGAGCAAGCCTCTTCATCTCCACATAAGAACGGCAACCTACATCTGTCTGAATCTGCTTACTGTATCCATCCCTTGGCCTTCCTCTGCGGTTTTTACCCCACAAACTTCCCTCCAACGCTAAATTCACGATTCCTTGATGTCTAAGAATGTGTCCTACCAATCTATCCCTTCTTTTAGTCAAGGTATGCCAGAAATTCCTTTCCTCCGCAATTCTGTTCAGTACCTCCTCATTAGTTATGCGATCCACCCACCTAATCTTCAGCATTCTTCGGTAGCACCATATTTCAAAAGCCTCTATCCTCTTGCTGTCCGCACTGTTTATCGTCCATGTTTCACTGCCATACAAGGCAACACTCCACACAAATGTCTTCAGAAAGGACTTCCTTAAGTTTAAATCAATATTCGATGTTAACAAATTTCTCTTTTTCAAGAACGCTTTTCTACCCATTGCCATTCTGCATTTTATATCCTCTGTACTGCGACAATCATTTGTTATTTTACTGCCCAAATAACAAAACTCATCTACCTCCTTTATTGCTTCGTTTCCCAATCTAATTCCTTCAGCATCACCTGATTTTCTTACACTTCACTCCATTACCCTAGTTTTGCTCTTGTTAATGTTCATCTTATATGCACCTTTCAGCACACTGTCCATTCCGTTCAACTGCTCTTCCAGGTCCTTTGCTGTATCTGACAGAATTACTATGTCGTCGGCAAAACGCAATGTTTTTAATTCTTCCCCCTGAACTTTAATTCCTTCACCAAGTTTCTCCTTGCTTTCCTTTATAGCTTGCTCAATGTACAAATTGAACAACAATGGAGAAAGACTACAACCCTGCAACCACTGCATCCCTTTCATGCCCTTCAACTCTGACAACCGCTGTCTGGTTTTTGTACAAGTTGTAAATAACCTTACGTTCCCTATATTTTACTCCTGCTTGCTTCAGAGCTTGAAAGAGTTTATTCCAATCAACATTGTCAAAAGCCTTCTCCAAATCTACAAAAGCTAGAAATGTAGGTTTGCCTTTTCTTACTCTATCTTCTAGGATAAGATGTAAAGTGAGTATTGCCTCCCGTGTTCCTACATTTCTCCTGAATCCAAACTGATCCTCCAAGAGGTCGGCTTCTACCAGCTTTTCCATCCTTCTGTATATAATTCGTGTTTATATGACTTATTAAACTGATGGTTCTGTAGTTTTCACACCTGTCTGCACCTGCTTTCTTTGGAATGGGGATTATTACATTTTTCTTAAAGTCTAAGGGTACTTTGCCTGTCTCTCATACATCTTACACACCAGGTGAAACAGTTTTCTCATGGCTGGTTCTCCCAGAGACTTCAGTAGCTCTGAGGAAATATCATCTACTACAGGGGCCTTGTTTTGACTCTGTCAAATTCATCTCTCAGTATAGTATCTCCTATTTCATTCTCATCTACTTCTTCCTCCCTTCCTAAAACAATGTCTCTAAGTTCATTTCCTTCGTAGAGCTTCTCTATAGACTCTTTCCACCTTTCAGCTTTCCGTTCTTTGCTGAGAACTGGTTTTCCATCTGTGTTCTTGATATTCATAGCGCTGTTTTTCTTATCTCCAAATATCTCTTTTATGTTCCTGTAACTGTATCTATTTTTCCCCTATTTATACATTCTTCTACATCCAGCCACTCCTGCATAGCCATTTTGCACTTCCTGTCAATCTCATTTCTTAATCTTCTGTACTCCATTCTGCCTGTTTCATTTACTGCATTTTTATATTTTCTCCTTTCATCGATCAAATCCAGTATGTCCTGTGATATCCAAGGATTTTTTTGTAGGTCTTGCCTTCCTACCTATTTTGTCCTCTGCTGCCTTCACTATTTCATCTCTCAATGCTACCCATTCCTCCTCTACTGTTTTATTTCCCCCCGTTTCTGTCAATTGTTGCCTAAAGCGCCCTCTGAAATTCTCAAGAACTTCAGGTTCCTTCAGTTTATCCAGGTCCCATCTCCTTATTTTCCTACCTTTCTGCAGTTTTTTCAGTTTCAGCCTACAATTCATGACCAATAAGTTATGTCTTACAGTTTAAAACCTGGTTCCGAAATCTATGTCTTACCATTATAAAATCTATCTGGTATCTCCCAGTGTCTCCTGGTCTCTTCCGCGTATACAACCTTCTTTTGTGATTCTTAAACCACGTGTTTGTTACGATTAAATCATGTTCCGTGCAAAATTCTACCAGGCGGCTTCCTCTTTCATTCCTTTTGCCCAGACCATATTCACCCACTATCTTCCCTTCCCTTCCTTGACCTGCTACTGAATTCCAGTCTCCCATAACAATTAAGTTTTCCTCTCCCTTAATTGTCTGAATAATTTCCTTTAGCTCCTCATATATTTCTTCGATTTCCTCATCATCGGCAGAGCTAGTTGGCATATAAACCTGTACTACTGTGGTCGGTGTTGGCTTCGTATCTATCTTGACTACGATAATGCGATCACTGTGTTGCTCATAGTAGTTTACCCGCATGTATTTATGTAAAGAAATGCACTAAAAGAGAGAAAAATTCTCGAAATGCGTTTTGTTAAGCATAAAAATACGTAATGGATGCAGTTTTCAGTATTTAAATCCATGAAGATTACAGTTATGGGCCACCCAGAAATATCCGATTATGATGAAAGAAATGATGGTACGGTACACTGAACTTCAGTGACTGTCGTTCAATATATTTGTGAAAGACAAGTGTGAAATTAAGAATAATTTTTAAAACAGAAACCAATGAAAAGCGGAAGCACACGTAGGCCTGCACCGCATTTGCAGGTCACTTCATAGAACAGACTTATCACCTTTTTAAAGAACACCAGAACCAGTAAGAATGATCTAGGACAGCTAATACCCGATTATCACAGTCCAAAATAACGTAAGAGAGCCACTACAATAACAAACATTACGATACGCCACAATCCCGGATTGGACACATTTTTTAGAGGTTATAATTTACGCCTAAAATTTCTGATAAAGGATTTAACTAACTTGGGGATTCCAATAAACTGTAATATCAGACCATAGATTCCGAATTATATCCAGATTGTGATATTTCTCGTCTTCTGGGTGTCACAACCTCTTTCTTTCCTTCACTATCAGTTTCTCACTGTCCATATCTAGCATCTGAGAACGTCGGTCGATTTGACGGAAGAAAACAAACTTGTTCGAATTTCACCGACTGTCGTCCGAAGTGTCTACGTTCGGGCGATGAGATCGTCTACACTGTGGCCGTGCCCATAGTGGAGTAGGCTACTGGTTTGAAAAACAAACGTCCTTTTTCCGCCGATGTCTGTCGTCGGTAAAACCCACCGATATCGGAGCCACTGTGACCACAGTGATGGGTGCTATCGACAAAGGTTCGCAAATCGATTCCGTATTTCTTGATTTCCAGAAAGCTTTTGACACCGTACCTCACAAACGGCTTTTAATCAAATTGCGTGGTTATGGTATATCGCCCCAAATTTGCAATTGGATTGGGGATTTCTTGTCAGAGAGGACACAGTTCGTAGTAATCGATGGTAAGGCATCGACTAAAACAGAGGTGATATCGGGCGTTCCACAAGGTAGTGCTATTGGTCCTCTGCTATTCCTTATTTACATAAACGATTTAGGGGAAAATCTAAGTAGCTCTCTTAGGTTGTTTGCAGATGACGCCGTCATTTACCGTCTAGTAAAATCATCTGAAGATCAAAACCAACTGCAGAACGATCTGAATAAGATATCAGTATGGTGTAAAAATTGGCAATTGACTCTAAATAATGAGAAGTGTGAAGTCGTCCACATGAGTACGAAAAGAAATCCGTTAAACTTTGTTTACAACATAAATCAATCAAATGTGAAGGCCGTAAACTCCACAAAATACCTAGGAATCACTATTACTTCAGACTTAAACTGGAAAGAACACGTAGATAATATCGTGGGAAAGGCGAACCAGAGACTGCGTTTTATTGGAAGAATCCTTAAAAGATGCAACAGAACTACTAAAGAAAGTGCATACACTACGCTTGTCCGTCCATTTTTGGAGTATTGCAGCCCAGTGTGGGATCCTTATCAGGTGGGTTTGACGGAGGACGTCGAGAGAGTCCAAAGAAGGGCAGCTCGTTTCGTATTGTCACGATACAGGGGAGACAGCGTTACGGAAATGATACAGGATCTGGGATGGGAATCATTACAACAACGGCGCTTATCGCTGACGCGTGGGTTACTTGCGAAACTCCAATCGCCAACATTCTCCTCCGAATGCGAAAATATATTGTTGACTCCCACTTACATAGGTAGAAATGATCATCAGAATAAAATAAGAGATATCAGAGCTCGAACAGAGAGATTCAGGTGTTCTTTCTTCCCGCGCGCTATTCGAGAATGGAATGGGAGATAAATAGTATAATTGTGGTTCGATGAACCCTCTGCCAGGCACTTAAATGTGATTTGCAGAGTATCCCATGTATATGTAGATGTAGCCCCTGTAAACAGGAGCCGCGCCGCCTTACGAGAAACAGCACAGAACACTGACAAAGCGCTGCGATTGCTCCTCCGTGGGCTGTGGACACGGTCACTCCACAGCGGCGTTGTCTAATTTCATATACAGGGATGCGGACCGTCAAAAATGTCTGTTTCTTTGCAACAGACGTTTCAGAGTGGTATGCCGAGACTTTACTGATCACATCACAGTGGTAAGTGAGGATCCAGACCGCTTAGAAGAGCTGTCGGCTCAGATAGATAACAAAAAAATCAAATGTTCAAATGTTTGTTAAGCTTATGGGACTTAACTACGGGGTCATCAGTCCCTAAACTTACAAACTACTTATCAACTAACTTATACTAAAGACGGCACAAATATCCATGCCCGAGGGGGGATTCGAACCCCCGACCGTAGTGGCCGTGCAGACCGCGACTGAAGCGCCTCAGTCTCCTCGGCCACCGCGGCCGGCCCAGATAGATAACACATTTCTTCCTACAATATAAAAATTACTAAAGCAAAAAGAAAAATGTTTCTGGTAACCGAGCAAAACACCCTTGCCCAATTCTCAGTTAACAATGACCCACTGGAGACCTTCCGATGGAATAAAATAGCATCTGACGGAAGATTGAGGAATGCTGTAGCCAGGGGAAGCTTTCTCAACTAAAGGGAAAACTGTTTTCACGTACAGTAGCACACACAAACAGCTCGCCGAGGAGCTGGCGAAGACAAGAGAAAATAACACCATTCGAGGTTTTGTTGTGCTAGCCCAGAAGGCTGCAGGTTCCCTGGATAGGGAATGTGTCAGACGTCAGAGTGAGGAAACCGTAGACATCCTCGGAGTAGTGAAGCAACTTAAATCACTTACCAAGAACAAGTCTTCCGGTCTGGACTGTACACCCATTAGATTTCTGTTGGATGATGCTGAAGCGATACCTCCTTCCTTAACAGCCATATACAACCGCTCATTCATAGAACGATCTGTACCAAACGACCTGAAAGTTGCCAAGGTCACACCTATATTCAAGAAAGGCAGTAGGAGTAACCCACTAAACTACAGGCCTATTTCATTGACGTCAATTTGCAGCAGGGTTTTTGATCATATCCTGTATTCAAATCTCATGAACTATCTCAAACAATATGATCTATTGCCCCAAGATCAATACGGATTTAGAAAATATCATTCATGCGAAACACAACTAGCTCTATATTCACAAGAACATATAAGTGCTCTCGACAAGGGTTCTCAAATAGATTCCGTATTTCTTGAATTCCAGAAGGCTTTCGACACCGTACCACACGAATGGCATTTAATCAAATTGCGTCGTTATGGTATATCGCCCCAAATTTCCGACTGGCTAGCCGATTTCCTGTCAGAGAGGACACAGTTTGTAGTGATCTATGATAAAGCATCGACTAAAACAGAGGTGATATCCGGCGTTCCACAGGGTAGTTTTATTGGTCCTTCGCTGTTCCTTATTTACATAAACGATTTGGGAGAAAATCTAAGCAGCTTTCTCAGGTTCTTTGCATATGACACCGTCATTTACCGCCCAGTTGAATCATATGAAGATCAAAACCAACTACAGAACGATCTCAATAAGATATCACTATGGTGTAAAAATTGGCAATTGACTCTAAATAATGAGAAGTGTCGAGTCGTCCACATGAGTACGAAAAGAAATCCGTTAAACTTTGTTTACAAGATAAATCAAACAAAAGTGAACGCCATAAACTCCACAAAATACCTAGGAATTACTATTACTTCAGACTTAAACTGGAAAGAACACGTAATGTGGTAGGAAAGGCGAACCAGAGACTGCGTTTTATTGGCAGAACCGTTAAAAGATGCAACAGAACTACAAAAGAAACTGCATTACACAACGCTTCTCCGTACTTTTATGGAGTATTGCTGCCCAGTGTGGAATCCTTATCAGATGTGATTGACTGAGGACATCGAAAGAGTCCAGAGAAGGGAAGCTCGTTTCGTATTGTCTCGATACTGGGGAGACAGCGTCATGGAAATGATACAGGATCTGGGATGGGAATCATTACAACAACGGCGCTTATCGCTGCGGCGTGGGCTACTTGCGAAACTGCAATCGTCAACATTCTCCTCCGAATGCGAAAATATATTGTTGACTCCCACTTACATAGGTAGAAATGATCATCAGAATAAAATACGAGAAAGCAGAGCTCGAACGGAGAGATTCAGGTATTCTTTCTTCCCGCACGCTATTCGAGAATGGAATGGGAGATAAATAGGGTGGCGCAAGGGAACGGGAAATTTTGAACGTTACAGTTGGCAGCACTGTAGCGCCGGCAGATGTTCGAAACTTTGCACAATTGATGTGAACGCATTGCCATTTAGTAATCATGGAGAATTGGACTGGTGCGGAACGTGCAGTAGCTGTGAGAGCGTTTTACAAAAATGGTGGTAGTGCGACTGCCGCGCAGAGAACATTTCGACAGCATCAGCAGCTTGGACGTCGTGGACGTGACCCATCTGCGCATGCGATTACAACGTGGGTGCGTAATTCTGAAGAAACAGGATCTGCCTTGAAAAAGAAACCTCCAGGTGGCATTTCAATGGTACTAACCTCAGAACATTGCAGTTGCTACAGCTCCAATCAGAGAAGTCCTCGCCGCTCCGTTCGACAGCATCCATCTTCGCTAGGGATTAAGCGACGACGCTTACAAAGAATACTGCACCACTTAGACTTCTATCCCTATAAGTTGCAGATTGTGCAACACTTACACGAACGAGACCCAGCGTCACGTATGGAGTTTAGTAGCCAGATATTGGCTAAAATCGACGAGGACACGAATTTCCTTGGTAACTTATGGATATCAGACGAAGCCCACTTTCACCTGAGCGGATTCGTGAACAAACAGAATGTTCGTTACTGGGCACAGGACAATCCTTGTGAGTTGCACCAGCGACCACTACATAGCGCCAAGGTCACAATATGGTGTGCTGTATCATGTCGTGGTGTTATCGCCCCCCCCCCCCCTCTTTTTTTTTTTTTTTTTTTTTTTTTTGTAACGTGGGGATGGTAGTGCAGTAACATCCTCTCGATACGTTGAAATGCTTCAAACATTCTTTACATCGAAACTGTACGAGCTTAATCTTAACGTCGAAAACATGTGGTTTCAGCAGGACGGAGCCACGTCACATACTGCTCGACAATCTATGGCAGCAGTTCGTCAATTGTTTGGAAGGCGCATTATTTCACTCAACGGTGACATTGCATTGCCTGCGAGATCCCCTGATCTTAGTGTGTGCGACTTCTTCCTGTGGGGATATCTTAAAGGCAAGGTGTACCCTACACGTCCTGCAACAATCCATGAACTGAAGGAGAACACTGAGAACGAAATCACTGTCATTCCCCATGATTTGCTACACCGCGCATTCCAGAGTTTTCATAACAGGCTGTTAGAGTGTAAACGCCGAATGGGAGCACATCTTTCCGATGTGTGAGTAAGGCGGACAGCCGACTTCGGTTTATTGGGAGAATTTTGGGAAGATGTACTTCACCTGTAAAGGAGACCGCGTATAAAACGCTTGTACGACCACGTCTTGTGTATTGCTCAAGTGTTTGGCACCCGCAGCAGATCGGATTGAAGGAAGACTTAGAGGCGGTTCAGAGACGAGCAGCTAGATTTGTTACCGGTAGGTTCGACCAATGCGCGAGTGTCACGGAAATGCTCCGGCAACTCAATTGGGGATCGCTGGAAGAAAAACGACGTTCTTTTCGTGAATTTCTGTTAAGTAAATTCAGAGGGCCGGAATTTGAAGCTGAGTGTAGTACGATCTTGCTGCCGCCTACTTACATTTCGCGTGGTGATCACAAAGACAAGATAAGAGAAATTAGGGCTCGTACGAAGGCATATAGGCATTCTTTTTTTCCTCGTTCAATTTGGGAGTGGAATAGGAAAGGAAATTCCTAGTAGTGGTACAGTATACCCTCCGCCACGCACCTTACTGTGAATTGCGGAGTATGTATGTAGATGTAGATGTCAACTTTAAAAAGTAGAGAGACTTTTGGACATTTTGATTGTAAAGACATACTGAGTAATGGCACCCTGTATAAATTCACTTTCGTTAATAAATTACTAGTTTTATGAATTTATTCATGGAATGACGTTATTTCGAAATTTCCCGTTTCCCTGCGCCATCCTGTATAAAGGTGGTTCGATGAACCCTCTGCCAGGCACTTAAATGTGATTTGCAGAGTATCCCATGTAGATGTAGAGCCTCAATATAAATGTGAATGGCTGCGTTTAAGCAGAAATGAGGGTCATTTATGACTACGCAATAGCTGGAGAAACACCATAAGCGCTTAGTTGCCTTAGTCCCCTCGGCCACCGCGGCCGGCTGGGGATATCTTAAAGGCAAGGTGTACCGTACACGTCCTGCAACAATCCATGAACTGAAGGAGAACATTGAAAACGAAATCACTGCCATTCCCCAAGATTTGCTACACCGCGCATTCCAGAGTTTTCATAACAGGCTGTTAGAGTGTGAACGCCGAATGGGAGCACATCTTAGCGATGTCATCTTTAAAAAGTAAAGAGACACTTTTGGACATTTTGATTGTAAAGACATACTGAATAATGGCGTATTGAATACATTCACTTTCGTTAATAAATTATTAGTTTTATGAATTTATTCTTGGAAATGACGTTATTTCGAAATTTCCCGTTTCCCTGCGCCATCCTGTATAAAGGTGGTTCGATGAACCCTCTGCCAGGCACTTAAATGTGATTTGCAGAGTATCCCATGTAGATGTAGAGCCTCAATATAAATGTGAAGGGCTGCGTTTAAGCAGAAATGAGGGTCATTTATGACTACGCAATAGCAGGAGAAACACCATAAGCGCTTAGTTCAGGGGCGGCTGAGCGTATAGGTTTGCAGGTTTGCGCTACCTCCAGGAATAATAATATTGTTAAACTCCGTTTGCTGTTTAGAAAATCTGTGCAGGTGGAGAAGTAGCGCTCTATTTATCATTTTTGAAACGCCCGGGCTGTTACGCGCCGACCGCTCACGAGTGGACCGAACTTCGCCGACAGCGGCTGGGTTTGCAGCCGGGACTATGGTGTGTCAGGGGGTGTGCGGGGGCGACGCTTGGCAACAGTGTTCCCCTATAGGCGCCGTGAGTGTATACACATCGCGGCCGAGACACCCTAGCTTCGTTCGAGTGGCGCTGCTGACGGTCAGGAACAGTTTGAGGCGTTCGAGTGGCACTTCTGACTCTTGCTGACGATATCTGACTGGCCAATCTGGTGTTCGAGTGGCGGAGCTGATAGTTGGCGACCGTAAGTTTAAGTCAGCGGATTTTCGTCAAACTGTTTTCTGACTAACTCCAAAGCCTTTAACAAGCCTCGGCCAAAAGACAAGCCTGCACATTTACGAAGAAGTTTGTGTTCCAAGTCTTCCATTTTCTCTTGATTGAGGCTGAGTTTGTATATTAGACAGGCATTCTTTCAACTTATGTGGCCTTCTAATACAGTACGTCCCCTTTTTATTACACCCATACATACTATAAATGAAACGTGTGGAAATTTTCATAACACGAATTTAAAGATGAATGCGTATGTTTTTACAGTTTGGATTGTGATATATTCGCCTGAAAATGAAGTAAAAATAGTCCTACTGAGATTTTCTGTGCCATCTGTAAATGAAGTGATTGACACATAAGAATAATATAGTTCACAACAGGCATTAGCAGTGATAGATTTTTATAACCGACATATGTGCCACTATAGCGTCTCACAATTATTGTTCCGTGTTTCTCCTTGTGGTTATATATTATAGAAATGTATTAGTGCCAATGTGGGCGTTTCTACACGAAATGTGTAACTTCTGGGAAAATCATGTACGATGATAATTCTTGCACAACACCTGCAAATTTTTGTATGTTTCATTTTTTTAAATTTTATTGTAACTCATAATAATGGGACAAAATGCATATGAAGTTGTATGTTACCAAATATTCCTTTCACACACAACTATCCTAATTTACCTCATTTTTGTATGAGGTTTTGTCAGGTTAAATTGGCTACATTATTTATAAATGGAGAGACATGTTTACGTATATTTTGCGTTTTGTCGAAGTTTATGATCAGAATTTAATCCACAATGTATTTCTAATAGCGGAATGCACACCGTCCGTCGCCGGTCCGCCACCTCACGTCAACGTGAGCTTTCTCAAAAGAATGTTTTGATGGAACGGTCGTCTGGTAACATCGCGACTCGCAAGTTAACCTAGTTTCGCCACACGAATTTTATACTCGACAGATACACGGTTTGCAGGCAAATGTGTCTTGTTAATCTTTATTATTATACTTTGGTTTAACGGTAAATTGCAAATGTTTCATGACGACTTAAATAGTTTTCTCAATTGAGAAATGCATGACATATCGCCAGTCATAACTTCACTTTCAACATTGGTAGAGAGAAAAGATGCCAACTAGCGCTATGGGTGGCCAATATGCGAAACAGGTGAAATAAGCGTTCGAGTTGGCTTCGCAGTTGGCAACTGTCAAAAAGCGCGCATGCGCAGTGGAGGCCTTCCAAATCGTCAGCAACTGCCAGGAACTATCAGCTTTTGGGCCACTCGAACGAACCTATGGTGTTTCAGGGGGTGTACGAGGTGGGCGGCAACGCTTGGCAACAGTGTTCCCCTATAGGCGCCGTGAGGGTATACACATCGCGGCCGAGACACCCTGACAGCCACAGAAACAGAGGCCGAACTCTCCCGAAGACAACCGGAGTCGTCCGCTCTTCGAACGAAGCGGGCTTTTCGAGCCTTCTTAACCAGTTCACGTGTAGCTGCAAGCGAAGTAACTGTGCGTTGTGTTCGTTGTTTAGCGTGTTTTATAGTGAGTGTTGAGGCTCAAGTGAACAGATGAAATAATGAATCAGGTAATTTCCTTACTTTAATTTACGCAAGTCTGAATAGAAATTAGAAATCAAGAGGCTAGGTATACCGATTCCCAGTTTGAGAATTTCACAGATAGTTAAAACGAAAAGTCGTCACTTCAACATAAAATTTAACTCGGAACGGTACAGCAAGTATGAATGTGTGGCTGCGATGTCAAAAACGCCTTATTTTGTTTTCCTTGTTTATTATTTGGAGGAGAGTTTCCTGGACTAAACAAGCGGTCATTGACATTCAACACCTTCAAGATAAAATAAGGAAACACGAACTTCCTTCGGTCCATGTCAATAATGTTTTGAATCTGGCAAGTCCAGGCACTGTAAATATAGCCACTTGATTAGTCAGGGATAGAGAAAGTCCGTGCCATTACACAATCAAAATGTTACAGATAATAAGTACACACTAAATCTAATAATTAATTGTATTCGTTTCTGTGGTTCTTATGAACTTGCCATCAGACGACACGATGAGACTGAATCATCTTCCAATCCTGGCATTTATGCAGAATTAGATTCATTATTAAATCCCATTTGGAAAAGGCAACGGTTTTTTTATTCTTCTACATCTATGATATCTTGGCTCAATAGCGATTTTTTCGGAATGCGTTCAGCTGCCATACTGGCACCAGCCGCCACTGGCTTACTTGCATAAAATATCGGGGAATAGACATGAGGAGCGGTCTGAAGTGGGACGGCTGTCTAGAAGTAGTCAGACAGATAAAGTGCGGGAATCCTGAGGAAGTGCGGTCCGACCGCACAGGAAACGCAGCAGTCGCTCGGCCATTGCTCACCAGCGAGCCATCCGCAACAGGTAGGGCACGGACTGGAATACTTCTGGCTTAAGGGTGTATTACACGGAGCGTATTTGGTCGCTAGTCGCTGGCGTCTGTTGTCGCTCGGCGTATAGGCGAATGGCGGAATGAATACGCTGACGCAATGACGACACGCACCGACTTCAGACGCTAGCGTCTTCCTAAAAACCAACTGAAACACGACGTAGCATATGATACACTGTTTTGGAGGTTAGGCGATACCAGTGGCGTAGCTATCATAGGGCTAGGCGGGGCAGTTCAAGGGGCCCCTCGGCCTACGTGAGCGACGTTCGAAAAAGGTTACAGTAGATCCTTGAACACTTTCATGTCCCGCAATTACTTCGGATAATCGAAGTTCTATTGTATATAATAATTTACTTGAATGAAGGTTTCCCGACTTTGAACTTTATGAACCCTGACCAACAAACATCAAACGCACGATGTGAAATCCAAAAATTATTCACACCCGAGAATATAAACATAACAAGGTCCTTTGCTTGTCCGCTAAGACGTGGACCCTGCCATCGTCAGCGTATGTTCCGTTGAAGTCGGAGTTGCCGTGCCTGCCAATCTTTGTGAAATAACAGTGAATGGCGCTGAATTACTAGCACAGTATTTGACAGCAGACAGTGAGACCATATTTGAATATGAAGTCTCTACAATGTATTACTACATAACGGTATTACTATGGTAACACAACTGTTTGTGTAGTGAATTCCCCAAGGGTGTTCTCCATAATCATAGATCCCAATAAAGTGCTGTAACCAACTGCACTCTGAAATTCGTGCAAGAAGAAGAGAAAATATGGTTACTTTGTCACAATAGTAAATTGTGCATTCAAGACACTACCCTGTACCCCACTGCCACTATAATAAGCGAAGATGTCAACTTAGTTATTTTACTTATTACTTTTCCTGGCCAGACATTAATAAATACTTCATGAAGCCTGGTCGGGGCACGGCTCAAATCAAAGTATTCTATGAAACAAAATCCGGCAACTTTCTTTTCTGAAACCATCCTACACGAATATTTGCCCTATTTTCCTTCTTTGATTTGGATATCAACGAAATTAGGCTGATCGGTACGGAGCAATGACCTAACAGCGAGGAGTTTAGCGACAGTGAGATGTCGACACTGACAACAGTCCGCCTGCTGTCACCGCAGACTTGGCTGTTCCCGGTTTGCTTCGCGGCAGGGGGGCATGTTTTGATGGTTAAGTAATACTTATTCATTGTTTATTTTTACCAGCTTATGCCTGCGACTTCATTCAACTAGTACGGAGCAACTTCGGAAACTATCCCAAGAGGTCATTTATCTTTATGTCCTACCCTTAATAGTATTTAGGTTTGCCTTATTATGTCTTCCAGTGCACGGTAAGGAGTTGATGATGAAGTAGTTTTGCATCTGTACAATATTAGTGTAAACAGGGCTCCAATGTCATTTTTGCCCCGGGGCCCTTGGTGACATAGCTACGCCGCTGGGTGATACCAAACAGTTCTGTTTCCCAAGGTGCGACATGACCATTTTCAAGTCAACCGCCAATCGGAAACAGGACAAATTTAGTAATATACTACGGTACCTTATAAAACATAAATAAGGCCAGTCATCAATATAAAAAAAAACGTGTCAAAAATATTAAACATTATACCTGTTGTTAGATTCCTTAATGAAGATACACTTATGCTGGGATGATGCCATATGGCTATATTACATGTATTGATGACTGTAATGCATTATTTATATTTTGTAAGGTAGCCTAATACTTGATGTATCCTTCTGTTTCTGATTTGCTGTAGACTTGAAAATGGTCATCCTGACCGAAACCGGTCGTCAAAACGACGAGAAATTGTGTGATCATTGACGTAAATAAGGATATTAAAAGTTCTTTGTCCCACCAAACAAAATATGAAGTGGAATTTTAATCAAATTTCTGAAAATTTATCGAAATTTTCCAGTATTATGGGACATTAAAATAACGATTATTTAAATTTTATTCTTGGCGAGATCCCCATCCTCTTGATGGTATTCTGTTTCCTTATTTTATCCTCTACCATTTACAGTAATCTATCAATATTTTCTTATGTGATCCTCATTATATTTCTGTAGGCAGAAGGACCTTCAGACGATAATTCACCCAAAAGATTTGCAGAAGCACCATATTTATCCCTCCTCGCAATCAACCTTCTAATCCATTTTCTACTTTTCCGTTTTGCTTTTGGTTCGTTAATTTTTTTAACTGTTGCGTTTCCTCCGACATTTTAACTCGACTGGTGGCTACTTAGACGCTCCCGTATATGACACGGGGCGACCAAAGACGCCAGCGACCAGCGTCTAAAGTAGCCCACCTCACCCTTCAACTTTAGACGCTCGCGTTTCGGAGCAGCGACTTATGCCTGCGACTTCATTCAACTAGTACGGAGCAACTTCGGAAACTATCCCAAGAGGTCATTTATCTTTATGTCCTACCCTTAATAGTATTTAGGTTTGCCTTATTATGTCTTCCAGTGCACGGTAAGGAGTTGATGATGAAGTAGTTTTGCATCTGTACAATATTAGTGTAAACAGGGCCCCAATGTCATTTTTGCCCCGGGGCCCTTGGTGACATAGCTACGCCGCTGGGTGATACCAAACAGTTCTGTTTCCCAAGGTACGACATGACCATTTTCAAGTCTACCGCAAATCGGAAACAGGACAAATTTAGTAATATACTACGGTACCTGTCCCTGTTTACACGGAGCGAATTTAGCAGCTGCGTCCAAATACGCCAGCGACTAGCGACCAAATTCGCTCCGTGTAATATACCCTTTAAAGCCGTCATATTAAAATCTGAGTTTTGCTTCAGTGCAGCCGGTTAGGACCAGTAGGCGACAGATGGTCAAAGCTGGTGAGAACCACGACAAGTGTTACAATAGGTCGGGTTCTCGTGGGAAACAGCACTGGCAAGTCTGCCCGAATGCTAGGGAAGTCCCCGAGCGGCAGGCACTGGACACCGATTTTTTTTTTTTTTTTTTTTTAATTATGGGACTTAACTACGGGGTTATCAGTCCCTAAACTTACAAACTACTTATCAACTAGCTTATCCTAAGGACGGCACAAATATCCATGCCCGAGGGGGGATTCGAACCCCCGACCGTAGTGGCCTTGCAGACCGTGACTGAAGCGCCTCAGTCCCCTCGGCCACCGCGGCCGGCTGGACGCCGATTGGCTGTAGCACTGACGGTCACGCGACAAAACGCAATCACGTTTTATTAATAAACTAATAAATTAATAAACTAATTATTTATTCCATGTCACATTCAATTTAGATAAAACCCTCAAAGCTGAGCTATGCCCTGAGTATGTAGCAATACAATAATACTTTTTTTTTTATTGAAAACTAGCTTATATGCCCGTGCTTCGCAACGGTTGTTAAAGAAGGTCCTGTGAATATCACGGTTTTTTAGGGTTCCGGACCTATGTCAGCAAAAACACAATCCTTGTTGGATCTGTCTGTCAATAAACTCAGTTCTCCTAGCCGAGATGTCAAATTTAAGTAGAAGTCATTGTCGAAAACGATGAATGTTCATAAAGTTTTTCATACTAAGAGTGAAATTAATTTAAGTCGGAACAATGTAAATTCAATGTTAGGTTGTGTTCATAAAGTTATACATTGCAACAGCAGCACCGAAAGCGGCTGGCAAATTATATTTCTGAAAACGATATTGGATAAGTGCGAATATTGATTTGTAACAGTTTTCACAAATATCTTCTTGAATAGGAATTTGGAATGAATTGTAAGACTGTGTGAATCATGAGACTCTATACAGAAGAGTTTCGCGTGAAACTGCTGGTCGTAATGAGATGTGACAACAACGGATGTATCTGATTCGATAAAATTTGACTTTCTATCCTGGCGGCCTCGTGTTTTTTATGTTGGCAACATTAATAACACGATATAAAATCGTTGCAAAGATGACCGAACCACGTAGAGTGTAGATACATACTGATGTCCCTGCTGTATGCTTGATTTCACGACAAAATATTTGCGTGTCAGGCGATTGGCTTATGACGATGTCACATGATTCTCGTTATTCAACATCTGTTGCCAACATTATCACAGGAGGCCGCCATGATACGAGTAGGACTACGTCGCATAGTTTTTCTTACTGGCACAGGCATATCAATAATATCTATGGCCTAAGAGACATTCATTAATGTATGTCTGTGTTTCCACCACGCTTCCACTACAGTGGTCAATGTTCCAGTTCCACGAGTATTTCTATCTTTGAGTCTATCTGGATGTTTATCTTTGTTTTGTGTCTCTGTTCATAGTCGGTAATGTGTGGTTGACGGAAACATGTGATCTCTTAAAAAAAAAAAATAAAAAAAAAAAAAAAATAAAAAAAGAAAAAAAAAAAAGAAAAATGCGTATTTGATATTCCTCGTCGTTATTAAAGTCTGAAAGAACCGCATTGTCTGACGATTGAAAGAATAAACAGATTTTGACTCGTACCGTAAAGTCCGTAAGTCACAGAGTATATAGCTTTTCCTAAGAGTATTTATTGCATATTTTGCGAATTTTTGCTCGTCACACTCACCCACTGCCACGCACCGCGACCAAACTCCCTTACTAACATCATTAGACCAAGGGCTATCTACCACCACAACCACGAGTGGGTGGCAGTATGTGGTCATGGAGAGAAGTCTGTCAGCACGTACACACACAAGCCTTTTATATATAGATATAGATTATATCAGCGACGCTTGTCGCAAGCATCCTTTCTCGCTGCCAATAAATCTCTGATTATCCTTGTTTCAATTTATACCTTCAACTATTTCAAACGATCTGGAGAGAAAACGGAATCGCTTGTGGTCTTTCGTTTTTCTACCTCTATACTGAGCGGACGTATTTTACTCGACCTCCATAATCATGTAAGTGCCAGCTCTGGTTAGCACCCTTTACGTAATAAACTTTAACTTTCATTTGGAATTCCTATTTTATTTAAATAATGACTATTTCTCCTCATCTTTCATTTAATTGATGACTTATTTTCAGCAATATTAGTAAATTGATGCTTGGTCATTGTTGCCTATTGTCTCATGATGACAAAAGAACATTCTCGATGCAAAATTTATTTACTCTCATTTTATATTAAACATTGAATTCAATGCCTGCAGGAAATCTTCATTCTGTTAAAAGCGAAGTCCGATAATTTCTTTAACTTTCGAGAACCGTAGTGATCAAAATTGCACACGGTCTTAAAACTTTAATAATTAATAGTCATGAAACCAAGCATCAGTTTACGAGAACGAAGATATTAATCAATTCATACAGGTTCAACTGCAGTGTCGCGGCTTCCACCAATGAATGCATACCAGGTAACTGATTCCGCTATTTTCTTATGTAATGGTGCTTTCTGGTGTTGTCGTAATTTTTAACTTACATTACTACTGAGAACTGAGGGCGGAATCTTTTGTGGTCCTTTCAGTGTATGAACCATTTCAAAAATTAATATTCATTGCTGATCTTACGGTTAGTTAAATTTCAATTCCGGTTTTCAACTTTGATCTTGTGACAACACCAGCGATAAAATAATAAAAAAAAGATAACATTACAAGTAGGTAAAACATATTAACAACTAGATGACCCGGTGAACTTCGTATCACTTACCTCTTAATATAAGCCATATTATTTAAATCATATGTATTTTAGATGCAGTAGCTTTATAAAGGCATCAAATGTTCAAATGTTGGTAAATCTATCGGACCAAACTGCGTGGTCATCAGTCCGTAGCTTACAAACTACTTAAACTAAGGTAAACAAACCTAAGGACAACACACACACCCATGACCCAGGGAGGACTCGAACCTCCGACGACGAGCAACCGCCCGCTCCGCAGTGAGGCGCCTTAGACCGCTCGGCTACTCCACCGCAGCTATAAAGGCATCATCAGATAGTCTAAGTATCGGTGAACGTCAAATGTGCATAATTTTATCGCTATCGTAGGAATGATAATTATATCCCAAAGAAAAATGTTCTTTCAGTTTTCCACAAATTTTCCTATTTTCTGGCTAACTATTCCAAACTTTTTCTTCACTCAAACTTTCCTCTCGCTTTGAAAGTCGAATGTGCAATATTTTATCGCAATCAGGTGAATAGTTTTTTTTTAATAGGAAATCATGTTCTATTTTTTCTGAAATTTTCTATTTTTCCGGGAAACTTTTCGAAATTTTTATTTCATAAGAATGATACTCTTGCTTTGAACGTCAAATACGCAAAATTTTATCGCACTCCGACGCATGATATTGATTTCCCATTGAAAAAAGCTGTTTAAGTTTCTCGCGAATTTTCACATTTTCCGGGTAACTTTCCCAAATTTTTAGTTCATAAGAACTGACTGTCAAATGATCAAAATTTTATCGCAATCGGATGAGTGGTTCTCAACTTAATAGTATTGAGTACATTTACAAACACATTGACAAAGGAACTTGGTTGGAATTTTGCGACTTTCCTTTTCAACCGTCTCTGTTTTTTTTTTTTTTTTTTTTTTTTTTTTTTTTTTTTTTTTTTTTTTTTTTTTATTACTGGAAACTTTTCCAAGACCATGTTATGGTCTTCAGTCCGGAGACTGGTTTGATGCAGCTCTCCACCCTACTCTATCCTGAGCAAGCCTTTTCATCTCCTCATAAGAACGGCAACCCACATCCACTTGAATCTGCTCACTATACGCGTCTCTTGGCCTCCCTCTGCGATTTTTACCCCACACACCTAATCTAATTCCTTCAGCATCGCCCGACTTTCTAAGACCGCATTCCATTATTTTTGTTTTGCTCTTGTTAATGTTCATTTTATACGCTCTCTTCAACACCCTGTCCATTCCATTCAACTGCTCTTCCAGGTCATTCGCTGTCTCTGACAGAATTACAATGTCATCAGCAAAACGCAATGTTTTTATTTCTTCCCCCTGAACTTTAATCCCTATTCCAAATTTTTCCTTACTTTCCTTCACCGCCTGCTCGATATACAAATTGAATAACATTGGAGAAAGGCTACAACCCTGTCTTACTCCCTTCCCAACTGATGCTTCCCTTTCATGCCCTTCGAGTCTAATAACTGCGGTCTGGCTTTTGTACAAGTTGTAAATAACTCTCCTTTCCCTGTATTTTACCCCTGCTGACTTCAGAATTTGAAAGAGTGTATTCCAGTCAACATTGTCAAATGCTTTCTCCAAATCTACAAAAGCTAAAAATGTAGGTTTGCCTTTTCTTAATCTATCTGCTAAGATAAGACGTAAAGTGAGTATTGCCTCCCGGGTTCCTATGTTCCTCCTGAATCCAAACTGATCTTCCCCGAGGTCAGCTTCTACCAGCTTTTCCATTCTCCTGTAGATAATTCGTGCTAAAATTTTGCAACCATGACTTATCAAACTGATGGTTCTGTAATTCTCACACCTGTCTGCACCTGATTTCTTTGGAATGGGCATTATTACATTTTTCTTAAAGTCTGAGGGCATTTCGCCTGTCTCGAACATCCTACACACCAGTTCAAATAGTCTTGTCATGGCTGGCTCTCCCAGAGACTTTAGTAGCTCTGAGGGTATGTCATCTACTCCTGGGGCATTGTTCCGACCTAGGTCTTTCAAGGCTCTGTCAAATTCATCTCTCAGTATAGTATCTCCTATTTCATCTTGATCGACTTCCTCTTCCCTTCCTACAACATCGTCTCTAAGTTCATTTCCTTTGTAGAGCTGCTCTATGTACTCCTTCCACCTTTCAGCTTTCCCTTCTTTGCTGAGAACTGGTTTCCCATCTGAGTTCTTGATATTCGTAGAGGTGCCTTTCTTGTCCCCAAATGTCTCTTTTATTTTCCTGTAGGCAGTATCTACTTTTCCCCTTGCTATACATTCTTCTACAGATTTACATTTGGCTTCTAGCCACTCCTGCTTAGCCATTTTGCACTTCCTGTCAATCTCATTTTTTAGTCGTCTGTACTCCATTTTGCCTGTTTCATTTACTGCATTTTTATATTTTCTCCTTTCATCAATTAAATTTAGTATTTCCTGTGATATCCATGGATTTTTTGTAGGTCTTGCCTTTCTACCTATTTTGTCCTCCGCTGCCTTCACAATTTCGTCTCTCAATGCTACCCATTCCTCTTCTACTGTTTTATTTCCCCCTGTTTCTGTCAATTGTTGCCTAAATCTCCCTCTGAAATTCTCCAGAACTTCACTTTCCTTCAATCTATCTAAGTCCCATCTCCTTATTTTCCTACCTTTCTGCAGTTTTTTCAGCTTCAGCCTACAGTTCATAACTAACAAGTTATGGTCAGAGTCTATATCTGCCCCTGGGTATGTCCTGCAGTTTATAACCTGGTTCCGGTACCTATGTCTTACCATTATAAAATCTATCTGATACCTTCCGGTGTCTCCTGGTCTCTTCCACGTATACAACCTTCTTTTGTGATTCTTAAACCAGGTGTTTGTTAAATTAAATCATGTTCCGTGCAAAATTCTACCAGGCGACTTCCTCTTTCATTCCTTCTTCCCAATCCATATTCACCTACTATTTTTCCTTCTCTTCCTTTTCCGACTACCGAATTCCAGTCTCCCATCACAATTAAGTTTTCCTCTCCCTTAACTGTCTGAATAATTTCCTTTAGCTCCTCATATATTTCTTCGATTTCCTCATCATCGGCAGAGCTAGTTGGCATATAAACCTGTACTACTGTTGTCGGTGTTGGCTGCGTATCTATCTTGACAATGATAATGCGATCACTGTGCTGCTCATAGTAGTTTACCCGCATTCCTATTTTCTTATTCATTATCAGTCCTACTCCTGTGATACCCCCAACTGATTTTGTATTTATAATCCTGTACTCACCTGACCAGAAATCATGTTCATCCTGCCACCGAACTTCACTAATCCCCACTATATCTAACTTCAAATCCATTTCCCTTTTTAAATTTTCTAATTTTCCTACTCGATTAAGGGATCTAACATTCCACGCTCCGACCCGTAGAATGCCACTATTGTCTTTCCTGATGATCACATCCTCCTGAGTAGTCCCCGCCCGGAGATCCGAATGGGGGACTATTTTACCTCCGGAATATTTTACCCAAGAGGATGCCATCATCATATGTTCGTACAGTAGAGCTGCATGTCCTCGGGAAAAGTAACGGCTGTAGTTTCCCCTTGCTTTCAGCCGTCCGCAGTAGCTGTGTGGCAACGCCACACTAGCTGATATTACAAGGCCAGCTCAGTCAATCATCCAGACTGTTGCCCCTGTAACTACTGAAAAGGCTGCTGCCCCTCTTCAGGAACCACACGTTTGTCTGGCCTCTCTACAGATACCCCTCCGCTGTGGTTGCACCTACGGTACGGCTATCTGCATCGTTGAGGCACGCAAGCCACCCCACCTCGGCAATGTCTGTGGTTCATGGGGGTGGTCCAAGACCATAATGAACCAAAAAAATAAGAAAGTGCGGAATTCAGTCAAAAACACGTTGAAAAACGCACTTTCAGGTTTTCTGAAATTTTTCGGTAGATTTTCCAAAAAAATTATTTCATACAAACCTTGTTCTGTCAAGCCGTACTCAAGTGATGCCCTTACAACCACGTGGAAATTGATTTTTATTCATAGAAAAAAATTGCTTTCTGTTTTTCCTAAATTTTACCTCTTTCCGGGAGACTTTTCCAAATATTTGTTCGATGCGAACCTTCCTCTTGCTTTCAGCATGAAATGTACAATGTTTTATCGCAATTGGACGAACGGTATTGATAGCTCACTAGAAAAAGCTGTTTCAGTTTTTTCCGATTTTCCTCTTTGTGGGACAACTGTTCCATATTTTATCACCGTTTAAACCTTCCCTATATTTCAGACTAAAATTAGCCATATCGGTTCACCCGTTCTCGAGTTTTAGCGAGACTAACGAACAGCATATATATAATTTAATGAACAAAACAATTAATTAAAGACAGTCGATGCACGGCGGCCATTTTGCGCGCCAAATTGCGGAGCGAAGACAGCCTTGCATCGAGCCGTCACAGTTCAGTCCAGAACAGGCAGTTGGAAGAGTAACATGTGAGTCTAGAACACGCACTCGGAGGAGTAACATGTCGCATACGTAGGCGGTCATAAGACATTGTTTAATCATCTTAGATCAAGGCGCAATGACTTTATATTTACATTCAGTTAAGATAATGTGTGTCAAGTGGATGTTATTATGCAGTTTGCCGGTTTACTGCTTTCTTTAAGTAAATCATCTGGCATCCGAACTACCTCAGTTTTATTCCGTAATTAGATCAGTTCCTACCAATAGTTTAGCAATTTCAGCCTCATTCAAGAACTCCGACCTGTGTGCTACCATCTGCGTGGGGACATCTATAGAAGACGTCGGGTTGGTGAACTTTTAGAGATTCTACTCTTCACACTTGACTGGCGCATAATAGTTCGCGATCGGGAGCGCTGACTTTAGTTCGTCCGCTCCCAGTGACGGCTGAGCGGCGTGGTCTGCGCATGCAGGTGGAGGGAGAAGTTCCCCCACCTAGCTGCTTCATGCGCTTGCTGCTTGAGCCGCTAACGATATCACGCAAACCAAAAGAAACAGTTTGCGGATAATTTCGCGTTTAAGTTTAGAGTTATCTCTATACCTTGGCATTATGGAATCTATTAGTCAGATATTGCAGAGTGCAGAATACTTCAAAAGAGAAATTTTGTAGCACTGAACTATGTAATCTAGCAGGCAGACGCTCACCTCGAAATGACTCATCAGCAGAAGGCAAACACGTGATTTTTATTGGTGGAGGTGATTACCGTCTTTAGCAACTAAATGAAAGGCGTTTTGTGTGTGCCATACGCGTTTCGCTTCTTTATTTATGAAGCATCATCAGTGGCCTGTAATACATGTTATTTTGTATAATATTGTAGTACAGTCATAATATTATAGGTATTTTTCACAGTATGGCAGTTAACAGTCTTGTTACAATTACTAAAGTTCGGATCTACTAGGTTAGAAACAACTTCTGTAGCACTAGCTTTTGGAAAGTTAATTTAATTATATAGTTTTTGGCCCTACTTGCGGTTTTCTGTTTTATTCCATGTGTGTCTTCATGGAGATGTTTGTGAGGTCTTCAGTTAGATGTGGTATTTTCGGTCTTGATGAAAACCATTGCATCACCAGACCGAAAATACCACATCTAACTGAAGACATCACAAACATCTCCATGAAGACACACATGGAATAAAACAGAAAACCGTAAGTAGGGCCAAAAACTATATAATTAAATTAACTTTCCAAAAGCTAGTGCTACACAAGTTGTTTCTAACCTAGTAGATCCGAACTTTAGTAATTGTAACAAGACTGTTAACTGCCATACTGTGAAAAATACCTATAATATTATGACTGTACTACAATATTATACACAATAACATGTATTACAGGCCACTGATGATGCTTCATAAATAAAGAAGCGAAACGCGTATGGCACACACAAAACGCCTTTCATTTAGTTGCTAAAGACGGTAATCACCTCCACCAATTTCATATGCAACTAAGGACGACGGAAATCGAAAAAATGATGACGTGATTTTTAATTCTGCTGCGCGCCTTCTCGCTATTGCCCGTCGGTCTTCGGAAAAGAATTCAAGGAACCAAGAAGCGAGATACGTTTGGCATAATAGTTCGCGACCGGTAACGCATGTATTAGTTCACGACCGATTGCACATATTTTAGTTCGCGACCGATCGCGCATATTTTAGTTCGCGACCGGTAGCTGTCCTTTTAGTTCGCAGGTCGTTCGCGAAGTAGGTCGCTCTTTTTAGTTCGTCCGCTCTTTTTTTATTTTGCTACCGCTACTAAAAAGAGCTCTTTTTTTTGTTACGACAGCTTTTTTATATAGTGACCAGTGTTGCCCAAGCGTGTGCCATTACCGCTATTTTTGGGAATGTCTATGAAATTACAGCTGAGCTGCATCTCAGCTCGAAATGACGGCAACTGGCAGAAGCGAATCGCGCGATTCTGCGCGCTCTCACGTCCTCTCGCTGTTCCCCGTCAGTCTTCGGAAAAGGGGCGGACGAACTAAGAGGCGAGAGATCTGCGAACTAGTTGGCGTAGTTCACCTGTGGGAGCGCTCTTCCGAACTAGCTCGGTCGTGAACTACACAAGAGTACTTCACACAGTGCAGTGGGGAGTAATATACAAAAAACAGCCGAGTCCTCAAACTGGGGAACTATCAAGCATGGGGTGCCACAGGGTTCGGTACTGGGACCTTTGCTGTTCTTAATATATATTAATGATTTGCCTTTCTATATTCATAAAGATGCCAAGCTAGTTCTCTTTGCTGATGATACAAGTGTCGCTATCACACCCGAATCTCAGGAAATAACTGATGAAATTGTTAATGAAGTATTTCAGAGAATTATTAGGTGGTTCTCTGAAAATGGACTATCTTTAAATTTTGAAAAAACGCAGTATATTCAGTTTCACACCATTAATTTATATTGACTTCAGCCAGAAATCTATAGCTAAGGTAGAATATTCAAAATTTTAGGTTTATGCATTGATGAGGGGTTGATTTGGAAGAAACACATTGAAGATCTGCTGAAACGTTTGAGTTCAGCTACTTGTGCTATTAGGGTGATTGCAAACTTTGGTGATGTACAACTCAGTAAACTAGCATACTATGCCTATTTTCATTCTCTGCTTTCTTATGGCATCATATTCTGGGGTGATTCATCATTTAGTAAGAAAGTATTCATTGCCCAAAAGCGGGTCATCAGAATAATTGCTGGAGCCCACCCAAGATCATCCTGCAGACATTTATTTAAGGATCTAGGAATCTTCACCGTAGCTTCACAGTATATATATTCACTTATGAAATTTGTTATTAACAATCCAACCGAATTCAAATGTAATAGCAGTGTACATAGCTACAACACTAGGAGAAAGGGTGACTTACACTATTCAATGTTAAATTTAGCTCTGGCACAGAAAGGGGTTAGTTATTCTGCCACAAAAGTCTTTGGTCACTTACCAAGTAGTATCAAAATTCTGACAGGTAGCCAACTAGCATTTAAAAATAAAATTAAGAGAATTTCTGGATGGCAATTCCTTCTACACATTAGATGAATTTCTAGATAAAAGTTAGCACTTTAGGGAAAAAAATAAAAAATAAATAAATAAAATAAAATATTCAAATATTGAGTGTCGTGGAATATTATGTATAGACACATTTCATTTAACTAACACGTTCCACATCGTTACGAAATGTCATATTCATGATCTATGGAACAAGTATTAATCTAATCTAATCTAATTACAACCCTCGCGTACACTGTCATCGTGGTATAAACGCAAAGTGTTGTGCGTCAGCCATGGCAACATAGAGGAGGAAACAAAATGACATAGGACCTGTTAACTTAAACCCCTGTAGACATTTTCGTGTTGTAGTATACAAGAGCCGATGCAAAGCAGCACGCTTCATTCAGTGAGCGCGAAAGTTACTCGCAGATGATCAGGAGACTCCGGGAGCAGACGCTGCAAGAGAGGAACGGGCTTTTGTCCCGAGGGCGTACGTCTCAGGGAGAGCAGCCAGCATATTGCTTCCTCCTGTGTGTTTCTAGATATTTATTTGTTTGATTTGAGAACCTACATTCGGGATTATATGATTTAATGCATGAAATGGTGTTTGTCGTAGAAGTACGAGTATTCTTTAACTTAGCTGGTGTACTTTCAGAGAACTATATTAGGCCTAAATGACGTTGGTAGGGCCACAAATTTTTTCTAGCCCCGAGCCTCCTGGGTTAATCTGGTCCTGGTGGTGTTGCACGTCGCGGGTGCATGCCCTGTACCACAGAGTAACATATACAGAGGAGCAGCCCGCCCCCTAAACCACTGTCCTACGCTCCCCTCGTAGTTCCGTAAGATGCTAGCAGGTGTCAGGCGGTTCCCTGGCTTAGTACCGGTAGACGACACTAGAGGCGCTTCTGAGGGTAGCGTGGAGGGGAGGCTGAGGGGAGAGCTCGTGCCGCCTGCCACGAGGCCACGGCTGTGAGGGGAGGTGGTGGTGGGGGCAGCCGCTACCTGCCGCCTGCTCTGGCCAGTTTAAAGGGCTGCTTCTGACCGCAGCATCACAGGGTAGCGTGGAGGGGAGGCTGAGGGGAGAGCTCGTGCCGCCTGCCACGAGGCCACGGCTGTGAGGGGAGGTGGTGGTGGGGGCAGCCGCTACCTGCCGCCTGCTCTGGCCAGTTTAAAGGGCTGCTTCTGACCGCAGCATCACAGGGTAGCGTGGAGGGGAGGCTGAGGGGAGAGCTCGTGCCGCCTGCCACGAGGCCACGGCTGTGAGGGGAGGTGGTGGTGGGGGCAGCCGCTACCTGCCGCCTGCTCTGGCCAGTTTAAAGGGCTGCTTCTGACCACAGCATCACAGGGTAGCGTGGAGGGGAGGCTGAGGGGAGAGCTCGTGCCGCCTGCCACGAGGCCACGGCTGTGAGGGGAGGTGGTGGTGGGGGCAGCCGCTACCTGCCGCCTGCTCTGGCCAGTTTAAAGGGCTGCTTCTGACCACAGCATCACAGGGTAGCGTGGAGGGGAGGCTGAGGGGAGAGCTCGTGCCGCCTGCCACGAGGCCACGGCTGTGAGGGGAGGTGGTGGTGGGGGCAGCCGCTACCTGCCGCCTGCTCTGGCCAGTTTAAAGGGCTGCTTCTGACCGCAGCATCACAGGGTAGCGTGGAGGGGAGGCTGAGGGGAGAGCTCGTGCCGCCTGCCACGAGGCCACGGCTGTGAGGGGAGGTGGTGGTGGGGGCAGCCGCTACCTGCCGCCTGCTCTGGCCAGTTTAAAGGGCTGCTTCTGACCGCAGCATCACAGGGTAGCGTGGAGGGGAGGCTGAGGGGAGAGCTCGTGCCGCCTGCCACGAGGCCACGGCTGTGAGGGGAGGTGGTGGTGGGGGCAGCCGCTACCTGCCGCCTGCTCTGGCCAGTTTAAAGGGCTGCTTCTGACCGCAGCATCACAGGGTAGCGTGGAGGGGAGGCTGAGGGGAGAGCTCGTGCCGCCTGCCACGAGGCCACGGCTGTGAGGGGAGGTGGTGGTGGGGGCAGCCGCTACCTGCCGCCTGCTCTGGCCAGTTTAAAGGGCTGCTTCTGACCGCAGCATCACAGGGTAGCGTGGAGGGGAGGCTGAGGGGAGAGCTCGTGCCGCCTGCCACGAGGCCACGGCTGTGAGGGGAGGTGGTGGTGGGGGCAGCCGCTACCTGCCGCCTGCTCTGGCCAGTTTAAAGGGCTGCTTCTGACCACAGCATCACAGGGTAGCGTGGAGGGGAGGCTGAGGGGAGAGCTCGTGCCGCCTGCCACGAGGCCACGGCTGTGAGGGGAGGTGGTGGTGGGGGCAGCCGCTACCTGCCGCCTGCTCTGGCCAGTTTAAAGGGCTGCTTCTGACCGCAGCATCACAGGGTAGCGTGGAGGGGAGGCTGAGGGGAGAGCTCGTGCCGCCTGCCACGAGGCCACGGCTGTGAGGGGAGGTGGTGGTGGGGGCAGCCGCTACCTGCCGCCTGCTCTGGCCAGTTTAAAGGGCTGCTTCTGACCGCAGCATCACAGGGTAGCGTGGAGGGGAGGCTGAGGGGAGAGCTCGTGCCGCCTGCCACGAGGCCACGGCTGTGAGGGGAGGTGGTGGTGGGGGCAGCCGCTACCTGCCGCCTGCTCTGGCCAGTTTAAAGGGCTGCTTCTGACCGCAGCATCACAGGGTAGCGTGGAGGGGAGGCTGAGGGGAGAGCTCGTGCCGCCTGCCACGAGGCCACGGCTGTGAGGGGAGGTGGTGGTGGGGGCAGCCGCTACCTGCCGCCTGCTCTGGCCAGTTTAAAGGGCTGCTTCTGACCGCAGCATCACAGGGTAGCGTGGAGGGGAGGCTGAGGGGAGAGCTCGTGCCGCCTGCCACGAGGCCACGGCTGTGAGGGGAGGTGGTGGTGGGGGCAGCCGCTACCTGCCGCCTGCTCTGGCCAGTTTAAAGGGCTGCTTCTGACCGCAGCATCACAGGGTAGCGTGGAGGGGAGGCTGAGGGGAGAGCTCGTGCCGCCTGCCACGAGGCCACGGCTGTGAGGGGAGGTGGTGGTGGGGGCAGCCGCTACCTGCCGCCTGCTCTGGCCAGTTTAAAGGGCTGCTTCTGACCGCAGCATCACAGGGTAGCGTGGAGGGGAGGCTGAGGGGAGAGCTCGTGCCGCCTGCCACGAGGCCACGGCTGTGAGGGGAGGTGGTGGTGGGGGCAGCCGCTACCTGCCGCCTGCTCTGGCCAGTTTAAAGGGCTGCTTCTGACCGCAGCATCACAGGGTAGCGTGGAGGGGAGGCTGAGGGGAGAGCTCGTGCCGCCTGCCACGAGGCCACGGCTGTGAGGGGAGGTGGTGGTGGGGGCAGCCGCTACCTGCCGCCTGCTCTGGCCAGTTTAAAGGGCTGCTTCTGACCGCAGCATCACAGGGTAGCGTGGAGGGGAGGCTGAGGGGAGAGCTCGTGCCGCCTGCCACGAGGCCACGGCTGTGAGGGGAGGTGGTGGTGGGGGCAGCCACTACCTGCCGCCTGCTCTGGCCAGTTTAAAGGGCTGCTTCTGACCGCAGCATCACAGGGTAGCGTGGAGGGGAGGCTGAGGGGAGAGCTCGTGCAGCCTGCCACGAGGCCACGGCTGTGAGGGGAGGTGGTGGTGGGGGCAGCCGCTACCTGCCGCCTGCTCTGGCCAGTTTAAAGGGCTGCTTCTGACCGCAGCATCACAGGGTAGCGTGGAGGGGAGGCTGAGGGGAGAGCTCGTGCCGCCTGCCACGAGGCCACGGCTGTGAGGGGAGGTGGTGGTGGGGGCAGCCGCTACCTGCCGCCTGCTCTGGCCAGTTTAAAGGGCTGCTTCTGACCGCAGCATCACAGGGTAGCGTGGAGGGGAGGCTGAGGGGAGAGCTCGTGCCGCCTGCCACGAGGCCACGGCTGTGAGGGGAGGTGGTGGTGGGGGCAGCCGCTACCTGCCGCCTGCTCTGGCCAGTTTAAAGGGCTGCTTCTGACCGCAGCATCACAGGGTAGCGTGGAGGGGAGGCTGAGGGGAGAGCTCGTGCCGCCTGCCACGAGGCCACGGCTGTGAGGGGAGGTGGTGGTGGGGGCAGCCGCTACCTGCCGCCTGCTCTGGCCAGTTTAAAGGGCTGCTTCTGACCGCAGCATCACAGGGTAGCGTGGAGGGGAGGCTGAGGGGAGAGCTCGTGCCGCCTGCCACGAGGCCACGGCTGTGAGGGGAGGTGGTGGTGGGGGCAGCCGCTACCTGCCGCCTGCTCTGGCCAGTTTAAAGGGCTGCTTCTGACCGCAGCATCACAGGGTAGCGTGGAGGGGAGGCTGAGGGGAGAGCTCGTGCCGCCTGCCACGAGGCCACGGCTGTGAGGGGAGGTGGTGGTGGGGGCAGCCGCTAGCTGCCGCCTGCTCTGGCCAGTTTAAAGGGCTGCTTCTGACCGCAGCATCACAGGGTAGCGTGGAGGGGAGGCTGAGGGGAGAGCTCGTGCAGCCTGCCACGAGGCCACGGCTGTGAGGGGAGGTGGTGGTGGGGGCAGCCGCTACCTGCCGCCTGCTCTGGCCAGTTTAAAGGGCTGCTTCTGACCGCAGCATCACAGGGTAGCGTGGAGGGGAGGCTGAGGGGAGAGCTCGTGCCGCCTGCCACGAGGCCACGGCTGTGAGGGGAGGTGGTGGTGGGGGCAGCCGCTACCTGCCGCCTGCTCTGGCCAGTTTAAAGGGCTGCTTCTGACCGCAGCATCACAGGGTAGCGTGGAGGGGAGGCTGAGGGGAGAGCTCGTGCCGCCTGCCACGAGGCCACGGCTGTGAGGGGAGGTGGTGGTGGGGGCAGCCGCTACCTGCCGCCTGCTCTGGCCAGTTTAAAGGGCTGCTTCTGACCGCAGCATCACAGGGTAGCGTGGAGGGGAGGCTGAGGGGAGAGCTCGTGCCGCCTGCCACGAGGCCACGGCTGTGAGGGGAGGTGGTGGTGGGGGCAGCCGCTACCTGCCGCCTGCTCTGGCCAGTTTAAAGGGCTGCTTCTGACCGCAGCATCACAGGGTAGCGTGGAGGGGAGGCTGAGGGGAGAGCTCGTGCCGCCTGCCACGAGGCCACGGCTGTGAGGGGAGGTGGTGGTGGGGGCAGCCGCTACCTGCCGCCTGCTCTGGCCAGTTTAAAGGGCTGCTTCTGACCGCAGCATCACAGGGTAGCGTGGAGGGGAGGCTGAGGGGAGAGCTCGTGCCGCCTGCCACGAGGCCACGGCTGTGAGGGGAGGTGGTGGTGGGGGCAGCCGCTACCTGCCGCCTGCTCTGGCCAGTTTAAAGGGCTGCTTCTGACCGCAGCCCCATCATGGCACATCTTACGGAACAGCTGGAAACCCTCCCTTCCCGCACCCCGGAGCGTAGGACCGGGCCCTTACGAAGGTTTCCTGTCTGTATATATTTGTCTGTGCCTGTAGGGTTACTAAAGCACCCGGTTTTCCCGGGGTCCACCCGGTTTTTAAGCTTTGTTTCAGCACCCCTGTTGCAAACATCCGAAACAGTAAAAATCCCCCGATTTTTTGGTCCTCCACGTCAAACTGTTGTTCTGTGGTGTCAAGTGTGATTTGATGGAGTAAAACTAGAGAAATAAAAACAAGCTGACAACTAGATGAGTGTCTAGTGTCACGGCACACGGCAAATTACAAGTTTCTACATGGTTTCCAGAATGAGACTTTCACTCTGCAGCGGAGTGTGCGCTGATATGAAACTTCCTGGCAGATTAAAATTGTGTGCCGAAACCGGGACTCGAACCTGGGACCTTTGCCTTTCGTGGGCAAGCGCTCTACCACTGAGCGGTTCCGGCACACAATTTTAATCTGCCAGGAAGTTTCATATCAGCGCATACTCCGCTGCAGAGTGAAAGTTTCATTCTGGAAACATCCCTTAGGCTGTGGCTAAGCCATGTCTCCATCATATCCTTTCTTCCAGGAGTGCTAGTCTTGCAAGTTTCGCAGGAGAGCTTCTGAGAAGTTTGGAAAGTAGGAGACGAGGTACTGGCGGAAGTAAAGTTGTGAGGCGGCATCGTGAGTCGTGTCGGGATAGCACAGTCGGTAGTGCGCTTGCCCGCGAAAGGCAAAGGTCCCAGGTTCGAGTCCCGGTTCCGGCACACAATTTTAATCTGCCAGGAAGTTTCATATCAGCGCACACTCCGCTGCAGAGTGAAAGTTTCATTCTGGAAACATCCCTTAGGCTGTGGCTAAGCCATGTCTCCACCATATCCTTTCTTCCAGGAGTGCTAGTCTTGCAAGTTTCGCAGGAGAGCTTCTGAGAAGTTTGGAAAGTAGGAGGCGAGGTACTGGCGGAAGTGAAGTTGTGAGGCGGTGTCGTGAGTCGTGTCGGGGTAGCTCAGTGGTAGAGCGCTTGTCCGCGAAAGGCAAAGGTCCCAGGTTCGAGTCCCGGTTCCGGCACACAATTTTAATCTGCCAGGAAGTTTTCTATATAGTGTCTCCATTTACCTACACAAATAGTAATATTGCGTATTGAAAAAGTGTATTTTATCCTCTCTGATACTGTGTCAAGTCTACGAAGAGAGAGCTAAAAATAACTTCGTTCCCCTAAAAGTAAGAGATGTCATCTGTGAAAGTGATAGGAAAGACATGAACGCTTTTTACACTGTATGTAGTGATTACATTAGTAAGTAGATGAGACAGTATGTGGAATTAACTGTATTCAATTGGTTAACTCTAAACAAGGAAGTTGATTGGGAAAGTGTGGAAAATACTGTTGTCTACTTGAGAAACAGAAAAGTTATTGTGAATGACATTGGATTGTTTGATGTGGTAACTCGCCTAAAACGTTTCTGTGTGAACAGTTCAAATTCGTAACAGGGCCAGCATTTTTGGAGAAAACTGTATCTGATAGATGGTGTGAGTTCATGTATCATCGTTCAAGAGATGATGAATATTCAGAACTTTTAAAAATTATTCAGTACCTTTTCGCAATCCCTGCCCATAATGCCGCTGTGGAAAGGGTATTTTCATATTAAATATACAATGGGCTGATGAAAGAAATCGAATGTCTGTACAATGTGTAAGGGATTTGTTGTTCATCAGTCACAACTAAAAAGATATCACTCTTGCCCTTAGTTCTATGACAATATCAAAACCAACAAAGAATTACGTAAGAAAATTCGAGGAAGTTAGGAATATGATTTTGTAAAAAAAAAAAAAAAAAAAAGCTGTTTTGGTTAAAATAAAGATAATCTGTAATTCGCCCCCCCCCCCCACGGTATTTCCTTTGGAAAAAAAGGAAAGAAAAGCTGTTGTGGACGAAATAAAGATTCTCTGTAATACCCCCAGGATTTTTATTTTGAAAATTTGGTTACCCGACACATACACCGGTTTTGGACGGCCGGTAAAATATCGGCCGGCCACATTTCAGCATCTACATCTACGTAGATACTCTGCAAATCTCATTTAAGTGCCTGGCAGAGGATTCATTAACCACTTTCATAACCTTTCTCTACCGTTCCATTCTCTAGAACACCTAAATCGTTCCATTTTCGGTCAGATTTCTCTTATTTTACTGGTATGGTTATGTCTCCCTATGTAGGTGGGTGCTAGCAAAATATTTTCATGTTCAGAAGTAAAAGTCGGTGATTGAAATTTGTAAACAGATCACGCCGCAACGAATAACGTCTTTCTTTTAATGATTTCCACCCCAATTCGTGCAACATTTCCGTGACGCTTTCCCGCCCGTAACGTGATAAAACAAAACGACCTGCCCTTCTCTGAAACTTCTCAATGTCTTCCGTCAGTCCCACCTGGTGAGGGTCCCACAAGGGGCAACAGTACTCCAGGAGAGGACGCACAAGTGTGATGTAGGCAGTCTCTTTGGTGGAGCTGGTGCATCTTCGAAGCGTTCTGCCAATGAAACGTAACTTTTGCTTCGCCTTGCTCATAATATTTTCTGTGTTCTCTCTCCTGTCTAAGTTGTTCGTAATTGTAGCTCCTAGGTATTTGGTAGAATTTACGACCTTAAGGTATGACTGATTTATCCTGTAATTGAAGTTCAGCGGATTTCTTTTAGTGGTCATGTGTATTACTTCACACTTTTCATTATTTAGTGTTAATTGCTAATTTTCGCACTGTGAAGAAATTTTGTCTAAATCGCTTTGCAGTTGCTTTTGATCCTCTGTTGACTTCGCTAACCGATAAACATCATCCGCGAACAGTCTAAGGGATCTATTTAGATTGTCTCCTAAATCGTTTATAAACACGAGGAAGAGTAGGGGACCTATAACGCTTCCCTGTGGAACGCCAGATATCACTTCTGTTTTACTCGATGACTTACCGTCAATTACTACGAACTGTGTCCTTTCTGATAGGAAATCGCGATTCCAATCGCATAATTGGAGCGATATTCAATAAGCACGCAATTTCATAAGAAGCCGCTTGTGGGGTACAGTGTCAAAAGCCTTCCGGAAATCCAGAAATATGGAATCGATTTGAGATCCTTTGTCGATGGCACTTACCACTTCATGTGAATAAAGGGAAAGCGGTACTTTCTGAATCCATGTTGATTGTTTGTTAACAGGTCGTCCTCTTCGAGGTAGTTGATAATGTTCGCACAAAGTATATGTTCCAAAATCCAACTGAAAAATCGACGTCAATGAGATTGGCCTGTAATTTTGGTGATCGCTCCTACTGCCTTGATCTGACAGTCAGTTCCGTGTGGAATAAATTAGAAATTGTCAGATTCTTGTCTGTCTCAAGGCATTCAATGAATTTCACTGGCGAAATTTACACTTTGTGCCAGACTGACACTCGAATCCTCTTTCTTTCCTTCTTTTTTTCCTATGATGTTTTTGAGATCTTCACTGTGTCTTATTACGGAGCCCTCTGAGGGATTGGCTATCCAGACACATTTCTATTCGTGCCCAAATCATCAACTTATCACGTGCTAAGGCCTGTTCGTCCAGTTCTCGTGTTCGCCACATTTGACCATCGGGGAAGAGGTTAGCAGACAGTTGTTATTTGGCGCTACGGCAAACAAACGTGAAAGAAGCTCGAATTTTACAAGAAGTTATTGCGAGAGTCTTTGTCCTTAATAGAGAAATAGATTAGATTAGAGTACATTAGTTTTTCGTTCCGTAGATCCATGTTGAGGAGATCCTCGTGGATGTGGAACATGACACAAAGACACATTGGAATGTAAAAATTCCGACGCAACGACATGAAAGGAAAGGAAGCGACATTGTGGCAAATGAATTCAATGCTGTCCATGGAACACGTAGAACAACGAAAGTGCTTACGGCCAACTACGATAATATACTGCCAAGTGCGTAGTTAGATTAGATTAGATTAATACTTGTTCCATAGATCATATATACGACATTTCGTAATGATGTGGAACGTGTCAGTCTTTTTTTTTTTATATAAATATATCATCACTCTTTATTAAATATTAAAATACACACTAGCACTCAAAATACATGATCTTTGTATCATATCTAACATTTTCATACACCTCTTCTGCATAAAAACTGAGTATTGTGTTACTGGCAAACAAACTGTGCGAAAGAAAGTTGTTTCATCACTATATGTTGCTCAAGATGTAGGAATTTCAACTTGACACATAGCATTATCGTGCAGAGCAATTTGATTTGTTCACAATTTTCACTAGGATATGACACTGATTTAGGAAACACGACGACAGTTCACGATTAAGATACGTATAAACTTAACCAATGTTCCATTGATACCATTCCACTTTTCACACAACTGTTGTCGGCAAGCATACTGCGGTTGTTGCGTCGGAAGCAGATAAAATCTTGTTTTTGTCATTATTCTCTCTCGGGAAAATTTATTCTATGGAGGGATGAGCTTATGCCGTTGCTTTGCCCTTCGGGTCGACTTTCTTCAGAGTGTAAACTCTGACGCCGTTCCGTCAAGATAAAAAATCAGATACTTTCTAAATTCCTTCCGTAAGTCTGTATACCTTAGTGCAAGCAATAACTTGCACATAGACGAAAGTGCACTGTTCCTATACATCGGAGGAAGAAATCACATTTTAGGCCTTACACTAGACGCAACAAACATAAGTAAATACTGAATTAATAAGCTTGCAGACATAATGTATTCTGTTACGACAGATAACTCACAAAATACGTAACTATCTGTTGAACTCTTCAGATGGTCGTGAAGTTTTTCATGCAGCGTTTCCAAAGTGGCTTTTCGAAGACGAAATCGCGTAACAAATTCTGTATCATCCCAGCATTCAAAATGATTTGGACGAACATAAATACGTCTAGGACGCCTTACAGGGGCAATGACCTCTAGATCGGCCAAAATATTGACATTGTCGTAATTGTCAACCAAATCTCCTAGTCCAGCCATTTTCGCCATATCGATTCTCACTGAACTAGCCGCTACCCGTAAGTTTGTATTTTGATATCGCGATAATAATTTTAAGGTTATGTTGCATATCTGCAATATAACAAACTTATCTAATCGCTATTGACTTGGATAGGCCGAGAAATATGACGATAAAATTTTCCAATAAAGCTGCTTTGCACACTAGTTTTTCATACATGTAGTGCTTCTGTTATTTTGTTCGATAAATCTGTCTTTATCACATGAATATACTGCGGTATATTAGCGCTCTGTAATCCTGCTATTTTCATACAGATTCTCACTTAACTGGTCGTTAGCCGGGTAACGAGCGGAATTTTACTCGTTAACTTAACGGCCAGTTTGAGGTCTTTTAACGTTAGGTTAACTCATAGCGAAACATTGGCAAACGCAATTCTCCGC
This sequence comes from Locusta migratoria, assembly GCA_026315105.1. Lineage (NCBI taxonomy): Eukaryota > Metazoa > Arthropoda > Insecta > Orthoptera > Acrididae > Locusta > Locusta migratoria. Next base: position 120,786,805 of record CM048754.1, read on the forward strand.
TAACGACAAGTTAAAAATCTTAACTGGAACTTAGTGAGATAGTGACAAAGCGGCCCTAAAAGTGTCTACTATTCCATTTTCTCGCAGCTTTATCTGTGCTCCCGCAAAGAATCGAACACGTCGCTATATCGTCATTTGCCTGTTTGGGGCACATATCCATACATTCAGTGGCGGATTTTCACATTTGCCGCCAACAGGCGTTTCAGATTTTCCCGTCCCTACTAACCTCTACAATTCGATACTCTATTTCAGTCATACTAATTATATTGTTTTGTACACTATCGTCCTAATTATACAACCTTTTTTCCGTTATTAGTATAACTGTGCACCCCGGCCGCGGTGGCCGAGGGGACTGAGGGGCTCCAGTCACAGTCTGCACGGCCACTACGGTCGGGGGTTCGAATCCCCCCTCGGGCATGGATATTTGTGCCGTCCTTAGTATAAGGTAGTTGATAAGTAGTTTGTAAGTTTAGGGACTGATAACCCCGTAGTTAAGTCCCATAAGCTTAACAAACATTTGAACATTTTTGATAACTGTGCACTAGAAGATCGCAATGTCACTTCCCAGATAATTTTTAGAATCCAACTATTCGGATACGATTGTAAAAGAAATAGTTTTTTTTTTTATTTTTTTTTTAATATATTTCTAAGCTAATAAAGGCACACTCAAGTACCAGTAATTCTATGGAGGTAAGGTATACCTTAATACTTCTTACAGAATAATGTGCATTCTGAAAACATTATTAAATTCATGTTATTACCGTACACTTACTTACAGTTAAAAAAATTTGTCCCCAAACTTTCCGCCCCTAAAATCTGCCACCCTAGACTCAGCCTACTGATAAATCCGCCACTGCATACATTCATATACAGTATGCGTACGTTCGCAATGGATTCAGCGGCTAACAGACATTTGATGATACATTTATTTTGCTAGTGGCAGCGCAACCAGTTTTCTGGAACAAAAATATAAAAATGCGACTAGAGATACGTAAAAACAAGTTTCCTGTGAACGGAATGAGGGTTTTGAGGAAATAGAGAGCAAAGAAAAAATAAACTGCATCTCCTAAGTGGTACACTAATGTACGATACAGTGCTTAATTAGTTCTTTGTTGTAAGGCGGACAGCCGACTTCGGTTTATTGGGAGAATTTTAGGAAAATGTACTTCACCTGTAAAGGAGACCGCGTATAAAACGCTTGTAAGACCACGTCTTGAGTATTGCTCAAGTGTTTGGGACCCGCAGCAGATCGGTTTAAAGGAAGACATAGAGGCGGTTCAGAGGCGAGCAGCTAGGTTTGTTACTGGAAGGTTCGACCAATGCGCGAGTGTCACGGAAATGCTCCGGCAACTCAATTGGGGATCGCTGGAAGAAAGACGACGTTCTTTTCGTGACTTTCTGTTGAGGAAATTTAGAAGGCCGGAATTTGAAGCTGAGTGTAGTACGATCTTGCTGCCGCCTACTTACATTTCGCGTGATCACAAAGACAAAATAAGAGAAATTAGGGCTCGTACGGAGGCATATAGGCATTCTTTTTTCCCTCGTTCTATTTGGGAGTGGAATAGGAAAGGTACTGTGTACCCTCCGCCACGCACCTTACAGTGAATTCCGGAGTACGTATGTAGATATCCGTCAGCAGTATCTGTCATATAATATTGTCCAAAGTGGTTTAGGATTAATTAATTTTTGTTTGGAATCACCTTAACTCTCCAAGGATAGCAAAGCGACTGCTCGTTTGACCAGGAAAATTCCGGCGTGTGTGCAAAACCAGCATTAGGTCCCACATAGAGGCTTGCCGGGAATCATGTATTCCGCGAACCGTGAGGTGGCTTGCGCAGTATGGATGTAGATGTAGAATCATTTCTGGAAACACTCAGCAGTTCTGTAATAGACAAACAGTCTATTCGACGAGGGGACAATTGTCCACTCTTGACTTGCGGAAGTCTATGGGATGAGGCTGTTGATATCATTATACAAATAAGGTAACACGAAAATTGTGGTACAGATTACTAATTTATTCGTAGCAGAAGGCCAATGAAAGTTACATAATTCGAAAGATTGTTTGTCATAGATTTCACGAATATAAATAGTATGTGTGCATTTAGCCATTAAAAGTGATAAAAGGAAGTAAAAATGTTCCTATCTACAGCTTGGATCAAGTTCTACATTCTCCAACAATCATCTCACTGATTGGCTATTCGCCTCGACCAAAGACGCTGTAATGCAGCGTATCTGCAGTATTAAAATGACGTTTTAAAATAAGTGAATATCGAAACATGGAGTGCTCCAAACTCAGTTTCTTGTGCCGTTAAATGCTTCATTTTCGCAGTGATTAAGAGTGGTTAAAGGAAATGGATGATTTCATATGAATGCCGATATAGAGGATGATGCGCCGGAAGAGGCATGTAGGTGTGCACGGGTGGAACTACGAAGTCGACATGTTGTCAGCTCTGGAATTCTGAATATCGCAGTATCGAAATAACATTATTTCTTGGCGTTGTATAAATGTACAAACACCGAAATTGTAGTTCCATTTCAAATGTCAGGCTAATGAAAGTTGTACGATTCGAAAATGACATGAGAAGTATATACTTCCGTTTTTATTTGTGGTTATTGTGCTAGGCATTTTCCTTAACACGTAAAAGATACCGTTTCATACCTCCCAGTGCCGGTTAAATTTTACCAAATATCCCAGCAGCCACCTATGATAATGTTGGAAACAGATAAAGAATAGTGAGAATCCTGTGAGTCTTCGCTTGACAACGTTGATGTTGTCTCATGGAATCTTCGCTTTAAGAGGGCAATTATTTTTACTGAGCGGACGAAGGTACATACAAGAACCTGTCAACCATAAAGCAGGAACAGCATTATTTGTTTACTTCGTGGTCTGTACGATACACTAATCGAGTAATTCTATGTGGTTCGAACAAATGGGCAAAGATTTTCTATCGTGTTGTTGATGTTGCCTACATAATCGCGCGAGGCCGCCGACATGATACGTAAAATTTTACCCCCAGTGACCATTGTAAACGCAATTACTCGATTTTCGACCTCAGGCAATACTAGTAAATAAACTGAGAACTGCAACGTTAGACCGAAAAGGGAACGGGCGCGTGGCCCACCCTGGAGCTAGAACGGGAACGGCCATGCGACCGGGACCGTCCAAGTGAACGTTCCTTGTAACCAGTTCCTCGGTCCTTCCGTTCACTCTTGTGAACCGTTCTTTTGGACTCGTTCGTTTGCGAACGACCCATTTCACCAGCGTACAGAGCAGTGGCATTTGATGTTAGAGCCAGTTATTGGAACTAGGAGTCTTTTTGTAACGGGAGAACTCAATATTTTAGAGTAGAGTAGTTTCCAATATTTAAACACGCGAAAATGAACTGTTCATAAAAAATGATGTCTTCCCATCCAACGTAATTGAGGAAGTGCAAAAGAAATCTTAGTGGGCAACGCAAAGGGTCTCATAATTCCTACTCTAACTACTATCCTTGGCAATGAAACACACATAAGATCCAATCCTTCGAAAACCGGGTCAAACGGTGAGAAAGGATGGATTTTGAGATGTGGAATAATGTCTACAGACTTGCTTTCGACAAAAGCATGCAACTGACAAATCTATTTCGACTACAGCACTGAAATTTTCATTTTAGCATTAATCTCACTTGTACGTTTATTTTAGCATTCCCCTACAAAAACGGATAAACGAGGTTTCACTGCATATCATTGTGGTTTCCTGGTCACATTGACAATTATGAGCACTAGTACTCCCTGTGGTCGAAAATCGACCAATTGTGTTTACACTGGTCACTGGGGGTAAAATTTTACGTATCATGTCGGCGGCCTCGCGTGGTTATGTTGGCAACATCAACAACACGATACTAGAAAATCTTTGCCCATTTGTTCGAACCACATAGAATTACTCGATTAGTGTATCGTACAGACCACGAAGTAAACAAATAATGCTGTTCCTGCTTTATGGTTGCCAGGTTCTTGTATGTACCTTCGTCCGCTCAGTAAAAAATAGTTGCCCTCGTAAAGCGAAGATTCCATGAGACAACATCAACGTTGTCAAGCGAAGACTCACAGGATTCTCACTATTCTTCATCTGTTTCCAACATTATCATAGGTGGCTGCTGGGATATTTGGTAAAATTTAACCGGCACTGGGAGGTATGAAACGGTATCTTTTACGTGTTAAGGAAAATGCCTAGCACAATAACCACAAATAAAAACGGAAGTATATACTTCTCATGTCATTTTCGAATCGTACAACTTTCATTAGCCTGACATTTGAAATGGAACTACAACTTCGGTGTTCGTATATTTATACAACACCAAGAAATAATGTTATATCGATACTGCGATATTCAGAATTCCAGAGCTGACAACATGTCGACTTCGTAGTTCCACTCGTGCACCGCTACATGCCTCTCCCGGCGCATCATCATTTATATCAGCATTCTCGACTTCGTAGTTCCACCCGAGCACCGCTAGATGCCTCTCCCGGCGCACATCCTTTATATCGGCATTCATATAAAAACATCCATTTCCTTTAACCAATCTTAATCACTGCGAAAATGAAGCTTTTGAACGGCACAAGAAAGTGGGTTGGGAGCACTCCATGTTTCGATATTCAGTTATTTTAATACTGCAGATGCGCTGCATTATAGCGTCTTTGGTCGAGGTGAATAGCCAATCAGTGAGCTGATTGTTGGTGAATGTAGAACTTGATCCAAGCTGTAGATAGGAAAATTTCTACTTCCTTTTACCACTTTTAATGGCTAAATACACACATAATATTAATATTCGTGAAATCTGCGACAAAGAATTTTTCGAATTATGTAACTTTTATTGGTCTTCTTGTACGAATATATTAGTAATCAGTACCACAATTTTAGCGTATTTATATAATGATTTAGACAATATGGCATTTCATCTTTACCCCTTTGTATTACTGATGGTTTTTCACACCGAACGTCAGCAACAACAATGGAATCTCTCGGCAAGTTTTGTGTCAGTTTATGTTCTGGGCACCTGATACAAAATATATACTGTATATTCCTTACGTCTATGTGTTAAGTTATGTGAGTGTACCTCAATCAGGTAGTAAAATATAAAACAATTGACTTAAAAATTTGCAGCATCCGTCTCTTCAAAGTAATGTCCCCTTTTAGCTCCGAATTTGAAAGTTAAAAATTTATTTAGCACAAGAACTACTACATTACCTGAGTGCCCAGGGTTCCTGCATGGCTTAAGACGGCCCTGGTGGCTATGTGTCATTCATGTATGGAACTAAACACAGTTCTGCAAACCCTATTCAGTTGTTATAGCTATTTGTAAAGCGGATTACATATAAATTCTGTGTTACAAGTTGCTAATATTAATTTCAGAAGCAAAATTTCGAACTGCAGTGAGGCAACTGATGTCGTTTCCTCAATAGTTATTTTACACAATCATAAAATGAAAGTTTTTGAACTTCCTGTCCACCAGTACTACCTCACGTAGCTCGTTTTAATAGCTTCCAGTATTGCAAATGTCTGTTATTTATTTCATTCAATCCTGTATTGTCTTGAATAACAGCTTGTTAAGCAACAGTAACTATCTCTGAACACAAGTAGTACGGCTACTTTGGTTCTTGAGAAATATAAATGGGAAGACAGTATTCGTCCTTGTTATTCCTTTCTTAAATCGATTTATGCAGTTAAACGCTGAGCAGCTCTTCAACATCGTGTCTCATGTATATTGCATTACTGAAACAGTACAGACATGAATGAAACTTTCAGTCTGCAGCGGAGTGTGCACTGATATGAAACTTCCTGGCAGATTAAAATTGTGTGCCGCAACCGGGACTCGAACCTGGGACCTTTGCCTTTCGCGGGCAAACATTCTACCGAGTGAGTTATCCCGAGACGACTCACTTTCTTCCAGGAGTGCAAGTCTTGCATGTTTCGCAGGAGAGCTTCTGTGAAGTTTGGAAAGTAGGAGGCGAGGTACTGGCGGAAGTAAAGTTGTGGGGCGGCATCGTGAGTCGTGTCGGGATAGCTCAGTCGGTAGAGCGTTTGACCTCGAAAGGCAATTTTAATCTGCTAGGAAGTTTCAGTATAGACATGAGTATCAATTGTGTACATATCCCGTAGTAGCTATATAATACAGTACTTAACTGCTAACAACACTGGTATTTATCTGACGTTTGCCACTATCATGACAGCCGGCCGAAGGTTCAAATTATCCCGTGACAGCAGACCCGTTAGGAAATCTAGTTTATTTTACAAGATCTTTGGAGCGACACGAAATTATAATTATACGTAAAATAGTCCTCGGTGGTCAACAGTTCGACGATGATGACGGGCTGAAAGAAAATTTTACCACATAGTAGAATACACAGGCGGTAACTTTCTGTGAAGAAGATATACAAATACTTGTGCCACGATATGACAAGTGGCTACAAAATTTCGGAAGCTATGTAGAAAAGTAGTTTAATAGTTGTAGGTTTTTGTACAATAAATATTTGTAAAATGTAAACTTTCACGGCCGGAAAGGTCGGTATTACTAAAATTTTCCGGGCTATTATGCCATGGTCTTATTGATTTATTATTGAAGCTCAACGTTTCGTCCCCATCTGCGGAGGATATTTTCAAAGGGGATCGAGACACTTTTGAATGTCCGATGCACACCCCGGCTCGCTACTGACTGAAGCCAAACTCCGTTTAAGAGGGCAGAGGTGTGACGTCACATGTTTTTGACATGCGCGCGCAATTCGTCGTTGCCGACTGCCGTTGTCCGTTGTTGATATCGTCCCATGCTGGAAGACTGTTACATTCTTTCTTCAACACCGGAATCCGCATTTCATTTAGTTTTACGCCCTCCTTCATACTATTGAAATTATTGGGGTGTTTTACAATTCCTATAGCCTCTCTGTACAGTCTTTCGTGATATCCATTTGTAGCTGCAAAACCTGAGTCCTATCCAATGGAATAAGGTGCTCCCCTGGATGAAAAACACGCTCAGCAACAGCTGATCTGTCAGTCTCTCCCCCTCTACAGTTACTGCTCTGCTCGTCTAGTCGTTTTTTGACTGTTCTTTTTGTGGTAGCCACGTATACGTCTCCACAGCTGCACGCAATTCCTGCTTTTTCCAGCGATTTGTGAGTATCCTGCCTTTTATTAAGGACGTCACCAACCGCATCGGTAAAATTTCGACAAAACGGAATATCGCTGTAATATAGAAACCTACTCGGAAGGGACCTGAAATCGGCAAAGCATGCTCGCAAACCGCTGGAAAAAGGAGGAAATACTAGGGTTCCGTGTAGCTGTGGAGACGTACACGTGGGTACCTCAAAACGAACAGTCAAAAATCGAATAGACGAACACAAGGGTAACTGTAGAGGGGGAGGGACTGACAGATCAGCTGTTGCTGAACATGTTTTTCATCCAGGGGACCACCTTATTCAATTCGACAGGACTCAGGTTTTGCAGCCACAAACGGATATCACGAAAGACTGTACAGAGACGCTATACAAACTGTAAAACACCCCAATAATTTCAATAGGATGGACGAGGGCGTGAAACTGAATGAAATCTAGATTCCGGTGTTGAAGAAGAAATGTAAGTCTTCCTCCATGGGACGACATCAACAACGGACAACGGCAGTCGGCAACGACGAATTGCGCGCGCATATCCAAAGCATCTGACGTCATACCTCTGCGCGCAACCCATCGTAAACGGAGTTTGTCTGCAGTCAGTAACGAGCCAGGCACCCTACAAAAGTGCCACGATACACCTTTGAAAATGTCCTCCGCAGATAGGGACGAAACGTTGAGTTTCAATAATAAATAAATTAGATCACAGCATAATAGCCCAGAAAATTATAGTTGTTGTGGTCTTCAGTCCGGAGACTGGTTTGATGCAGCTCTCCACAACACTCTATCCTGAGCAAGCCCCATTATCTCCTCATAAGACTTGCAATCTACATCACTTTTAATCTGCTTACTATATTCATCTTTTGGTCTCTCTCTGCGATTGTTACCGCACACATTCCCCTCCAACGCGAAATTCACGATTCCTTAATGTCTAGGAATGTGTTATACCAATCGATCCCTTCTTTTAGTCAACGTATGCTAGAAATTCCTTTTGTCCCCAATTCTGTTCAGTACCTCTTCATTAGATACACGATTCACCCACCAAAATCGTCAGTATTCTTCTGTAACACAACATTTAAAAAGCTTCTATCCTCTTCCTGTCCGCACTGTTCATCGTCCATGTTTCACTTCCATACAAGGCTACACTCCACACAAACGCCTTCAGTAAGGACTTCCTTACAGTTAAATTAATATTCAATGTTAATGAATTTCTCTTTTTCATAAACGCTTTTCTTCCCATTGCCATTTTGCATTTTATATCCTCTATACTGTCACCATTGCATGTTATTTTACTGCCCACGTAATAAAACTCATCTACCACATTTATGGTTTCGTTACCTAATCTAATTTCTTCAGCATCGCCCGATTTTCTCAGACTACACTACATTACCCTTGTTTTGCTCTTGTTAATGTTCATCTTATACGCACCTTTCAGCACACTGGCCATTCCGTTCAACTGCTCTTCCAGGTTCTTTGCTGTCTCTGACAAACTACAATGTCATCGGCAAAAGGAAGTGTTTTTATTTCTTCACCCTGAACCTTAAGTCCTTCTCCAAATTTCTCCTTGCTATCCTTCATAGCTTACTAATTGTACAAATTGAATAACATTGAGCCGGCCGCGGTGGCCGAGGGGACTGAGCGCTTCAGTCACGGTCGGGGGTTCGAATACCCCTTCGGGCATGGATATTTGTGCCGTCATTAGTATAAGGTAGTTGATAAGTAGTTTGTAAGTTTAAGGACAGATAACCCCGTAGTTAAGTCCCATAAGGTTAACAAACATTTGAACATTTTTGAATAACATTGGAGAAAGGCTGCAACCCAGTCTTACTCCCTTCCCAACCACTGCATCCCTTTCATGCCCTTCAACTCTGATAACTGCTGTCTCGTTTTTGTACAAGTTGTAAATAACCTTACGCTCCGTATATTTTAATCCTGTTGATTTCAGAATTTGAAAGTGTATTCCAATCAACATTGTCAGAAGCTTTCTCCAAATCCAGAAAAGCTAAAAATGTATTTTTGCTTTTGATTAACCTATCTTCTAAGATAAGCTGTAAAGTGAGTATTGCCTCCCGGGTTCCTACGTTCCTCCTGAATCCAAACTGATCTTCTCAGAGGCCAGGTTCTACCAGCTTTTCCGTCCTTCTGTGAATAATTCGTGTAAAAATTTTGCTACCGTGACATTTCAAAGTGATGGTTCTGTAATTTTCACACATATCTGCACCTGCTTCCTTTGAAATGGGGATGATTACATTTTTATTAAAGTGTGTCTTACATCTTACGCACCAGGTGAAATACGAGGTACGTCCAGAAAGTAAGTTCCGTTTGGTTATATAAAACAAACGTGTACAGATACAGAAAAAATATTTATTGTACAAAAATCTGCAACTGTTAAACTTTTCTACATAGCTGCCGAAATTTTGTAGGCACTTGTCATAGCGTGGCACAAGTTTCTGTATGCCTTCTTCGTAGAAGGTTGCCGCCTGTGTATTCAGCCATGTGGTAGCATGTTCTTTCAGCTCGTCATCATCGTTGAAATGTTGACCACCAAGGACAGATTTTTAGGTGTAAGAAGAGGTGAAATTGGCTAGGAGCGAGGCCCGGGCTGTACGGATGATGATCAAACACGTCCCAGCGAAATTCCCGTAAGAGTTGTTTGGTCACATTCGCCACATGAGGACGGGCACTATCATGGAAACAAACACCACCTTTTGATGGAAATCCTCTTCTTACACCTAAAGTTTGTTCTGTCAACACTTTAAAGATGACGAGCTGAAAGAACATGCTACCACATGGCCGAATACACAGGCGGCAACCTTCTATGAAGAAGGCATACAGAAACTTGTGCCACGCTATGACAAGTGCCTACAAAATTTCGGCAGCTATGTAGAAAAGTTTAACAGTTGTAGATTTTTGTACAATAAATATCTTTTCTGTATCTGTACACGTTTGTTTTATGTAACCAAACGGGACTTACTTTCTGGACTCACCCCGTAATCCTGCTGATTTCGGAATTTGAAAGTGTATTCCAATCAACATTGTTAGAAGCTTTCTCCAAATCTACAAAATCTAAATATGTAGGTTTGCCTTTCCTTAACCCATCATGTAAGATAAGCGGTAAAGTGAGGATTGCCGTGTGCCTACATTTCTCCTGAATCCAAACTGATCGTCTCCGAGGTCAGCTTCTAGCAGCGTTTCAATCCTTATGTCAACAATTCGTGTTAAAATTTTGCAACCGTGACATATTAAACTGACGATTCTGTAACTTTCACACCTGTCTGCACCTGATTTCTTTGGAATGGGGATGATAACATTTTTCTTAAAGTACGAGGGCATGTCACGTGTCTAGTACACCTTACGCACCAGGTGAAATAGTTTTATCGTGGCTGGTAATATTGACAATCAGTATTTTCGCTGTGTGTCTACACGCTCGTTTTTTTTGCGACTGGGTAGGGGATTTCCTCTCAGAGAGGACACAGTTCGTAGTAATCGATGCTAAGGCATCGACTAAAACAGAGGTGATATCGGGTGTACCACAGGGTAGTGTTATTGGTCCTCTGCTGTTCCTTATTTACATAAACGATTTAGGGGAAAATCTAAGTAGCTGCCTTAGGTTGTTTGCAGATGACGCCGTCATTTACCGTCTAGTAAAATCATCTGAAGATCAAAACCAACTGTAGAACGATTTGAATAAGATATCTCTACGGTATAAAAATTGGCAATTGACTCTAAATAATGAGAAGTGTGAAGTCCTGCACAAGAATACGAAAAGAAATCCGTTAAACTATGTTTACAAGATAAATCAAACAAAAGTGAACGCCATAAACTCCACAAAATACCTAGGAATTACTATTACTTCAAACTGAAAATAATCCGTAGATAATGTGGTAAAGGCGAACCAGATTGCGTTTTATTGGTAAAACGCTTAAAAGATGGAAGAGAACCACGAAAGAATCTGCATACACTACGCTTGTTCGTCCATTTTTGGAGTATTGCAGACCAGTGTGGGATCCTTATCAGGTGGGTTTGGCGGAGGATATCGAAAGAGTCTAAAGAAGGGCAGCTCGTTTCGTATTGTCACGATACAGCGGAGACAGCGTTACGGAAATGATACAGAGTCTAGGATGGGAATCATTACAACAACGGCGGTTATCGTTGGGCGTGGGCTACTTACGAAACTCCAATCGCCAACATTCTCCTCCGAATGCGAAAATATATTGTTGACTCCCACTCACATAGGTAGACATGATCATCAGAATAAAATACGAGAAATCAGAGCCCGAACGGAGAGATTCAGGTGTTCTTTCTTCCCGCGCGCTATTCGAGAATGGAATTGGAGATAAAATAGTATAACTGTGGTTCAATGAACCCTCTGGCAGGCACTTAAATGTGATTTGCAGAGTATCCCATGTAGACGTAGATGTACACTCATTATTTTTGCTGTATGCGAAAATTGGCAATTGACACTAAATGAAGAAAAGTGTGAAGTAATACACATGACCACTAAAAGAAATCCGCTGAACTTCAATTACGCCATAAATCAGTCGTAAATTCTACGAAATGCCTAGGAGTTACAATCACGAACAACTTTGACTGGAGAGAACACACAGAAAGTATTGTGGGGAAGGCGAACGAAAGGTTACGTTTCATTGGCAGAACGCTTCGAAGATGCACCAGCTCCACCAAAGAGACTGCCTACATCACACTTGTGCGTCCTCTCCTGGAGTACTGTTGCCCCTTGTGGGACCCTCACCAGGTGGGACTGACGGAAGACATTGAGAAGGTTCAGAGAAGTTCAGTTCGTTTTGTTCTATCACGTTACGGGGGGGGGGGGGGGGGAGCGTCACGGAAATGTTGCACGAATTGGGGTGGAAATCATTGAAAGAAAGACGTTATTCGTTGCGGCGTGGTCTGTTTGCGAAGTTTCAATCACCGATTTTTAGTTCTGAATGTGAAAATATTTTGCTAGCACCCACCTACTTAGGGAGACATGACCATCCCGACAAAATAAGAGAAATCAGACCGAAAACGGAACGATTTAGGTGTTCTTTCTTTCCGCGTGCTATTCCAGAATGGAATGGGAGATAAAATAGTATAACGGTGGTTCAATGAACCCTCTGGCAGGCACTTAAATGTGATTTGCAGAGTATATCATGTAGATGTAGATGTACACTCATTATTTTCGCTGTATGCGAAAATTGGCAATTGACATTAAATAAAGAAAAGTGTGAAGTAATACACATGACCACTAAAAGAAATCCGCTGAACTTCAATTACGCGATAAATCAGTCAAACCTTAAGGTCGTAAATTCTACCAAATGCCTAGGAGTTACAATCATGAACAACTTTGACTGGAGAGAACACACAGAAAGTATTGTGGGGAAGGCGAACCAAAGATTACGTATTATCGGCAGAACGCTTCGAAGATGCACCAGCTCCACCAAAGAGACTGCCTACATTACACTTGTGCGTCCTCTCCTGGAGTACTGTTGCCTCTTGTGGGGTGGGATTGACGGAAGACATTGAGAAGGTTCAGAGAAGGGCAGTTCGTTTTGTTCTATCACGTTACGGGGGGGAAAGCGTCACGGAAATGTTGCACGAATTGGGGTGCAAATCATTAAAAGAAAGACGTTATTCGTTGCGGCGTGATCTGTTTGCGAAGTTTCAATCACCGACTTTTAGTTCTGAATGTGAAAATATTTTGCTAGCGCTCACCTACTTAGGGAGACATGACCATCCCAATAAAATAAGAGAAATCAGATGGAAAACGGAACGATATAGGTGTTGTTTCTCCCGCGTGCTATTAGAGAATGGAACGGTAGAGAAAAGTTATGAAAGTGGTTAATGAACCCTCTGGCAGGCACTTGAATGTGATTTGCAGAGTATCCGATGTAGATGTAGACTCATTATTTTCGCTGTATGTTGTAACGATACTGCTGACCCCCAAATCTCAATGTTATCGTACGATACCGTCTGCTTCGGATCCGTAATCGTGTGGTTCAGTTGTGATATATGTTGCGTGTGAAATTAAAAACGATACAGCCAGCCTAGGAATCAGTGTAGGACAGTGTCTCGGTGATACTGCGATTAAAACGAGTGATAGTTTTCATTAATTAAGTGATTCATATATTTTCTTTCCAGACAGTTCTATAAACAATAGTTGCGTCATTGTATGTTATTTAAAGACTTACACAGACGAATTGTAAAAACTTTTGTGAAAAACATAAAGAAATGAAAATAAATAGCATTGTATATACGTTAGGCTCATAAACTAGTTGTGTAGACCAGCTAATTGTGTAATTAATGATGTACTCGAGATTTGAATATTGTGTTTCTTTGTATATATTGACTCACTCGAGATTTGGAACCTATTTTGAGAATTTCCAAGATAATTGATAGCTCAATATATGTTAGGAACATGTGTGATGTACTCGTTAACAAATTAATTGATTTTTAACATCGCACTTTGTTGTCAACAGAAAGATCGGAAATTATGACTTAAAAATATTTGCTTCATCTAAAATTATTGTATGTATAGCATTAATTTTTTATTGCGATTATTTTTGTGTATATGAAATGTTTTTCTGCTATGTTTGTTAATTGTAAATCAGTATTTTCTATTGTTATGAACAATGCTTAATGTAACGCCATTATTGTCAAGGTTATATATTTGCCTCACCGCCTTGCATGAGGGAGTTGGAGTTTTAGTCATTTGTCAAGTGCGCTGGAAGCTACGTCAGTCTGCATTTTAAAGTGGAAGTACTGTAGAGATGGGATAATTGAAACATCTGACGGTTTCGAAACCAATGAAACCGTACCATCTGTGGTTTCGAAACCATGAAACCGTGAAGCATTGTATATTTTATACTGAAATCTTCGTTCTAGCAGGGCAATATTTTGCACTGTGTGGACAAGGGTATATACAAAAATCTGTTAACCATAAAGTATATATTTACTTCTTGGTCTGTACGAAACATGTTGATAAAGATTTTCTCCCGTGTTGTTGGATGTTGCCAACATAGTCACACGAGGCCACTGGTATGGTAGGTAAAAGTTTACCCCGCTAGGAACTCACAAACTGCAATACGGTACGCATATTACAGTGATGGATCATAAATGCTACTTTCTATACATACTAAATAAATTATAGGAATAAAGGGCACACTAAATAATCACAAATAATGCTATGGAATTACAAAAATAATGAAATAAGAGACAAGTTCACCACTTCTACGTTTTGACCGTTACACTACCGCCGCAATTCCTTTAACATGACGGTCGAAAAATTATAACGATTGGAGGTAACATCGTTTTCACTCGTAAGAAACTAACTCTTTAACACGAGATTAAATATGCGATGCACCCATGTTCGTATAAAAAAATGTCATTTCAGGCTTCATGTTGTATCTTATTTTTAAAAAAATTTAGATTCACTCGTGTTTTTAATATGGTAGATAAACTTGGAATGTAAGTGGTTATTTCAATGCAAATAGTGAACGTTGTTTTGCAGACTCACGAGTGTCAACTAGTATTTGACACTCTCTCCAGTAAAATGAAATATCACATTTCGATACCATTAGTCTGTTCCGCCTTTCTGCATTAGTAGTTTGAAACATAGGTGTCGTGAAACCGACACGAAACCGTGAAACCGACACGAAACCGTGAAACCGACAGGAAGAAACGATTTCAGTGTATCGACGATCTACCGCGAATGTGATCCGAAACAGAATGAAATGAAACCGCATGGTTTCGAAACCGGTAAAGATGCCGGTTTTGAAACACTGAAACTGTTGTGTGTATCGAAACCTGGTTTCTAAACCATGAAACCGTAGCCAACTCTAAAAGTAGTGTGTGCTCTAACTTCTCATGTATTGAATTTGTATTGTTTTGGTGGCGAGAAGTTTGATTTAAATTAAAAAAGTAGTGAAAAATTGTACATATCGACTATTTATTTCTACCACGACGCCCTAGGAGAATAATGTTGCAGCGAGCAGAACCCCCATACGTCGTAATCTTAAAAAGCTGAGTATTGGTAGAATGAAACCGTAGTTACTTATATAGTATACAAACGTTACAAGGTGTACACGTAGGGTTGTCAGATTGAACTCGGAGACCAGACGTGCCCCCCCCCCCCCCCAACCAGCATTACACTTCTTTCAATTTGGTGAAGACAGAATTGTGTTTCCCGAAATTAACTGATGCATTGTCAGCTGAATATGAAACTACATTATTTAGTGTCAAACCATTTTCCAATAAAATGGATTTTAGTTTGTTTCAGATGGCTTCTGCAGATTCGTTAACATCTTCGTAGAAATCAAGAACTTCGTTACATTTTCCCTTATTATTGGAGAAGTATGTTATAACTATCGGATAATGTTTTTATTGCCCTTGTTTGAAGTGTCTGAACCTAATGAAAACGGAACATTTTGCTTTAATTCGCTTAGTAGCTTCTCTTTAGCATAAGGCAGAAGCACATTTTTTACTAATGCCTCGCTTTTTGTTCAGCCGCATCTCACTTTCGTTGCCACTGAGGAACTTTAAAAACATAAGGATATAGCTTATTACCACAATCTTGAGAATTGTAAGAATGGTGGTGTTTCACACCATGGTAAGTCAAAGTTAATTCCGTTGCAGTGACTTTGTCGTCTTCTGCAGAAAATTTTTTCGGCAAGAATTTAAGAAGCGGCTGATTCTTCTTTTGTGTGGTAAAATTCGCTTTGTGTCTTTCTGATTGTAAATGTTTATTCACAGCTTTCACTCCGTCGTGCTTAACAGTAAATGAGATATTGCATATTCTGCACTTACACATACACTCATCAGTATCGACTTTTTGTAGCCACTCTTTATAATTTTCTTCCTGCAACCATTCTTCACAGAACGAACTTAGATATCGTCTCTTCATTTCACTGTTATTACTCACCAATCTGAGTTAATGTAAGCTTGTCTGTTCACACACGATCCGAGTATTCCAAAAATTGCCGGTAAACTGATAACAAACAATGAACGAACGAACACAAATAATAGACGTCGCCAGTTGACACGTTGCCGCAACAGTGTTTGCTTAATAATGCGCTAGCCGATTACTACCGACGCAACAATGAAAGGTTTTCAGAGGAAGAATAGAAAAGTAGCGTTTTGTTGCAATAAGAAATTGACATTTATATAAAGTTATTCATAATTACTAGAGAGGAGCCGGCTGGGAATGGCCGAGCGCACTGAGGCGTCTTGCCACGGTGCGCGAGGCTGCTCCCGCCAGAGGTTCGAATCCCCCCCCCTAGGGCATGGATGTTGTGTTCGTCCTTAGGCCGGTATTACACTATCAAATTATTGGACAAAGAATTGGACGAAAAAATTGAATAAAATATTGGTCATATTTTTTGACAAAGATATTGGATGAATGGCAAAAGGGGGTATTACACTATCATCCAATATTTTGTCAAATTTGCTTCAAAATGGCGGTGTAATGCTCAGCTGTTGTTTATACTACAGTTGCGTTGTGTCTGCATTTAGAAGAGGAGGAAAAAAAGACAAGGAAACACACTTGGATGAAACCGTGGGTGTCAGAGAGAGATAAATAAAATTTGTTACGGGACCTGGAGGATTTTCTTTTTTTATGCCGTCGGCAGAACAGCCAGGCCGTTCACTGCTAATTATTTTGTCGCTCTTCATCCTTCACAGTTAGCAATAGAGTAACAAAAAGGCTGACTCGAACAGTGTATACGAATAAGATTGGTAAGTTGATAAAGCAAGTTTCGTTAAATGACGTTTTAAATGGAAAATGTGAGTACTGACAAAGAGGATAATCTAAATTGTTTATGCCGTTATTAACAATGTAAGGGGGGAAACATTGCTGATAAAGTAAATAGGCTCTATTTATTTCCTTACAAAAATTGTCTGACGTATTTATATGTATTCGCTTGCAAACAGATGTCGATGTTTTGAGAGTTGTTTCACTTCCCAGCACTTAGCACACCAAGTTACCAAAATCATACATTCTAAAAATCCGTTTCGACCTTAAATAAGATTTAGGGGTATTACTTCTTCAATTCCGATAGTATATAATGACTTTTTTTACATCACGGATTGTAACTCAACCTCACTTTCGCCGCAGGGTATTGGGCTACGAGAATTGACGTGACGGGCAGTGTGAATTGGCCTTGTCGCCTGTTATACAACGCTCCATCTGATTTTTTTAAAATTTTGTCGTTGCTAGAAAACACTACACAAACATTCCACTACTAGCCATGTTTACGAATACGAACGTTATGTCCAAGTAATGTCAGATATTTAACCTCCAAATAAAATAAAGGAAGCTGTATACTACTAGCGCTCCAAGCGGTCACATTTCTCAATGCAGGAAACAGAAGACGAGCGATTTCTTTGATCAAATCTAGGCCGAGGCCTTAGATTAGATGAAATATTGGACGACGTTCCCATTACACTACGTCCAATTTTTCTTTGTCCAATTCTTTGACAAATAATTTGATAGTGTAATACCGGCCTTAGTTTGTTACGTTAAGTTCGATGTAGATCGTCGTTACATGAGCATAGTATTTAAAAAGCGTCGTAAAAGGGAAAAAAAAAGTTAAGATGAAGGTTACATTCAAGCCCGGAGATGAGAGTGATTGGCCCGTAGACCCAGAGAATTCATTCCAAACCCGGGCACTCCGGGCGGCGCCCGGAGATCTGGCAACCCTAGTGAATAGCGAAAGGAAAACTGAAACATCTGACGGTTTCGAAACGAATGAAACCATAACATTTGTGGTTTAGAAACACTGTTCCGAAACCATGAAACTGCGAAGCAATGTATGTTTTGTCATGAAATCTTCGTTCTAGGAGGGCAATATTTTTCACTATCTGGACACGGGTACATACAAGAACCTGTCAACCATAGAGTATATGTTTACTTCTTGGTCTGTACGGAACATGTTGATAAAGATTTTCTCCCGTGTTGTTGATGTTGCCAACATAGTCACACAAGGCCGCCGGTATGGTAGGTAAAAGTTTACCCCATTAGGAACTCACAAACTGCAATACGGTACGCATATTACAGTGATGAATCATAAATGCTACTTTCTATACATACTAAATAAATTATAGGGAATAAAGGGCACACTAAATAATCACAAATAATGCTATGGAATTACAAAATGTTCAAATCTTTGTAAAGTCTATGGGACTTAACTACGGGGTTATCAGTCCCTAAACTTACAAACTACTTATGAACTACTTACGAACTAGGACGGCACAAATATCCATGCCCGAGGGGGGTTTCGAACCCCCGACCGTAGTGGCCGTGCAGACCATGACTGGAGCGCCTTAGTCTCCTCGGCCACCGCGGCCGGCATGGAATTACAAAAATAATAAAACGAGAGACAAGTTCACCACTTATACGTTTTGACAGTTACACCACCGCCGCAATTCCTTTAACATGACTGTCGAAAAATTATAACGACAGTAGGTAACTTCGTTTCCGCTCGTAAGAAACTAACTCTTTAACACGAGATTAAATATGCGATCTACCCTTGTTAGTATAAAAAAATGTCATTTCAGGCTTCATGTTGTATCTTATTTTAAAAAATGTAGTTTCATTCGTGTGTCTTTAATATGATAGATAAACCTAGAATTTAACTGGTTTTTCAATGCAAATAGTGAACGTTGTTTTATTGTTCTTTTTACATTTATAAAGCAGACATTATGTCATTTCGAAATACAGCAGTCTCTTGCAAACGAATCTTCATATCAGTAATCATAAGCTGCAGACTCAAGAGTGTCAACTAGTATTTGACACTCTCTAAATGGTTTATATACTAGTAAGTTATGTGTATCTGTGTGCAGCTCCAGTAAAATGAAACACCACATTTCGATACCATTAGTCTGTTCCGCGTTTCTGCATTAGTGGTTTGATACACCGGTGTTGTGAAACCGACATGAAATCGTGAAACCGACACGAAACCGTGAAACCGACACGATACCGTGAAACCGACAGGAAGAAACGGTTTCAGTGTATCGACAATCGACCGCGAATGTGATCCGGAACATAGCGGAATGAAACCGCATGGTTTCGAAACTGTGAAAGATGCCGGTTTTGAAACACCGAAACTGCTGTGTGTATCGAAACCTGGTTTCGAAACCATGAAACCGTAGCCAACGCTACCCGCCAGAGGTTCGAATGCCCCCCTAGGGCATGGGTTGTTGTGTTCGTCCTTAGGTTAAGTGACGTTAAGTTCGATGTAGATCGTCGCTACATGAGCATAGTACTTAAGAAGGGTCGTAAAAGAAGAAGAAGAAGAAAAAAAAAAAAAAAGAAGTTAAGGTGAAGGTTACATTGAAGCCCGCAGATGAGAGTCATTGTCCCGTAGACCCGGAGAATTCATTTAAACCCGGGCACTCCGGGCGGCGCCCGGAGATCTGGCAACCCTATGTCCACGGCCGGAGCCAAGTTTAATAAATATAAGGTTGGGCAGTAAGCGCTCTGCTCTGCCATTGACTAGCGCTGTGACGTCACTGTGGTACTGCGCGCTCCCAACGGCCTGCACAAGCTTAGTCCGGTATGGCACGGAATGTGCATTTATAATAAGTTTTTGACGAAAATTGTTTCTGCCTTAAATACAAAGTGCTATTCTTCTGTAAAATATAGCAGTTAACAGTTCTGGGTCATATTCTATCGTAGATTTACGCGGTACGTATCAGTAACATATCAAATCGCAAACATATAGACAATTTCTTTAATATGAACTGCTGACTTTAAAAGAACAGGAATGTTTCAAACACTTTTTTCCGTGGCAAATTAAGCAACTCCGACTGTAAATCCCATACATAATCGGTTTCATTGAAATGCCGGGAGCCTATTCGAGAATGTGCAACATTTACATTGTCCTTCCTGTAGCACTTTGAGAGCCACACTTTCTTTAACGTTTCATCTCGAGGAAAAAAATGAAACTTTATTTCAGTTCCCTTTGTGTTCTCGCTGTGAGAATTACAACCCGTAATAGCACAGCCTGGTATTGTATAAATAATAAGAGAAGTATTTCAGAGAATTACAGCACAAAATTATAGCACGCGCGACAAACACTCGGGAAATCAGTATACTTGCCACTATGAACGTTTTACTTCCAAACTGTGAAGTGGAAAAATAAACTATTTGACCCTTTCCTTCCCAATGTTGTTTCTCGATAATAACGTATTAAAAGCTGATTTATACCGTATTTTGTGTATCAATCCTTAGTCGTATTATTGTTGAAGAATAACATGTTTCTAGTACGACATTTTGCCGCTTGGTACGGTGTGTGGCCACTTATGAGGCATTAATCTGTCCGTGTTGTTGTTTGTGTTACGTAGCCGACTGTACGTGGCTGTGATTAGGAGCGCGGGTGTGGTTCATGTTATTTGATTTGAGCAGTGAATTGTCTTTGGTGCTGTGGCGAAGATTATATTAGCATTATTGATCTGACAGTGTTAACCATCAACAAAATAACATCCCAAGTAATAAAATACCTCGATACAAAGTCTGTGTTGTGCAAGACATAAAAAAATCAATAGTGCGACAAAAACTTTTAAAACACGTATTTTGATCTTTAGAGCACTGTATTAATACAGAAAAAACTGGATTTTAATTTTTCCAAAGCTGAATTCGTAACGTGGGAATGGGAGGATTGAGCAAATACAGCAGAAATGGTAACATACACACACGCACACGAGTCAGCAACCATAGACCACAGATAATATAGACTGCGCGTGACGTCATTACACTGAAACCAACATCTAAGTCACGTGAGTCGGGGCAGGATACCGGTTTCATCATTACGAGTAAAGCGAAATATAGCTGAGAGTTGCAGTTCTTATTCTTTGAAGTGGAAATTAAGCGTATATTTGATCAATGAAACGTATTAGCGTATTCTTATTACATCTTTAGATGTAAAATTGCCGTTATTTCTCCGCAATTGCAAGAGTTAATGCGATAGCTACAGTTTTTACATGCGCCTATATGAAACGTATCGGCATTCTTTTTACAAGCAACAGAAATACATTGTTGTCGTTATACTGTGAGTCTTTTAGTCTGCATTTCACACAGGACTAGAAGATCAAATATCAATTTGAAAGGAGCGTAAGATTCCTTACGATTCCACAACAATATATGTTAAATATTTCGTTGTGATCTTTTAAGAAATGAAATCTGTTTGCATCCATAATGTCCGAGTTTAACAAAATACAACCGTTTATATTTTAAGACTTTTGGCACAGACCGTGATGCCAAAACGTAAAACAGCCAAAGTATTGGCTGTCTACATTAAACAATAGAGTAGTGAGGAAACATCATCGATGCACTAGCCAAGAAGTGACTTCATGTGGAAAATAAACCATCTGTATGAATGTTTAGTTTTGTATAAAGTTATTGTAAGCAGATTTTCAGCAGAAATGACTTACTTGCTGGCCTATAAACTTGCTCAAGAGCAGCTTAAAGTATTTTCCCGTCGATAATCACATTCATAAGTTACAGAAAGTAAAAGATTCATGGCGTAACACAAACACCGAGGATATGCAATTCTGTTGCTTCTAAAAATAACTGATAATATGGTACTTTTCACCAGGGCACATGTAAACACGACAATCACTCCATTAATATTAACAATATGATGAAATTACGTTACCATTACTAGTAGATGTGTAACAGGAATACGAGAAATCGTTTTATTGTTAAAAATCAACGCTTGATATCACCTGTAAATGAGAAAAACTGTTGCTCATAATGAGCGGAACTCGGTCACGTGACTCGGGGCAATTTTAGATGTTGGCACAGTCTAACATATACAGTCACGACACTCCCGCAGATTTTTGTTATACACTGCGACAGCAGCGCTCCAAGCGGCCGGCAAGCTACGTTTCTGAATACAATATTGCATGAGTGCGAATAGTATCGTTTATAATGATTTTAACATACTTTTTACATCACGAAACGTATGTAGTGTCATAAAAATAGGCAATAACTTAAAAATAGCTCCACCTTTGTCTTTCTTAGGTATCCTAAGATCACTGACACGGTACATTACAGCACAGTTTATTTATAATTATCGTGTAACCTACAAGCTTTTACTGAATAATCTCATCTAGTATTAAAATTAGAAAAATGGCTAGGAAACACCAGAAGACCTGTCCTTTGGCAGAAAGACGTCGCTTTTCTACTCAAGAACGTCAAAACTTCTTCACTACAATGTCAGTAAAATCGATGATGGTGGAACGTAAGAAACGAATACAGAATGTAATAACTATAGTATTTAACATAATAAATCAGCCGTCACAACTGTAGCTGAAAGATAGTCACAGAGCGCGTATAAGAAAGACGAGTGAAGCCTACAAATGTGCTAATCATTAGACGTCATACCGAAATGACACCTGTCAAAAAGCACTTTGTCATAGAAAGAACACTCCGTAATAGAAATTTATGTTTGTCTTATGTTTATATTCTACTTACTTTCAGCGGAAAAAGCTGCAAATATACACGTATTCGTAAGTATTGGTTCATGACGAAGTACTACGTTATACCACTGAATCAGTTAAATTCGGCTGATTTTACATTAGTTTCCATATTATGTATGTCTGTTGATATTTTATTAATGTTTGTAACTCAAAATTATACTATCTATTTTGTTAATTACGCACAAAAATAATGATAAACAAACATTGCTCTTTCGGCAGCTTGTCCACCGCTAGGAGCGCTAGTGTCGCAGCAGCTGTCAGTTGGTAACAACTTTCACAGCAGTGAGTGTCGCGACTGTATATGTTAGACTGTGATGTTGGTTTCAAACCACAACACAGCAGAGATAGGGACATGCGCAGTCTATGTTATCTTTGGTCTATGTCAGCAAGCAACTCTGCATATAGTTTTGCTCCCAGGTGTCCCACAGTGACGTCATGCGCAGAACGGCGAAAACGCGTTTCCTACAGCGCATCGTTTAAGGTGGGTTGTCCAAGACGCGGCTGTTAACTGCGATTGCGGCTCGGCCCCCCTCCCTTTTCCAGCCGTGGCAGATGGCGGCGAGTCGGCAGCACGACGGCAGCCGCTGCCGTTTACCAAGATGCGGCTCCTGTTCGGCGACTCGGGAAATTCATGACGAAAATAAAATTTCCGATTTTCTTCCTGTAAAAAATACTGCTTGTTAAGGAAGCAAAGCTACATCAGTTCCCACATTTAGTTTTTCGTTACAGATTCTCGTTTTCCTTTAAAAAATTAAAAAGCGCTACTTTCAGTTGTGCGTGTTTTTTCACTTTTTATTACATCTCTGTCGAGTTTGAGGAAACTACGGCGCAAAAAAATTTGGTTTTTGCATATCTTGTAGTATCATACCCCAGCTTGATAACGAAGTGTCTATTTTCTCAAAATTCCTCATAGTTATTCAGATACTTAATTTTCAACTAACCTATTGCATTAAACTTGAAGTGTTTACATCGAAAAATGTAGTCGCTGGCTACTTTGCGTATGGTTCATTTTAGGTCATACATTGTTGCGGATGAAATGAAGCCAATAATTTGAAATTATTTTTAAAGTTGAAATCAGGACGATACCTGTCTCCGTTTTAGAGATATTGGCTCGTATATCTACGGTACGGGAGCGTCGCGACTAGCGCGCCATTTCTCTCCATGTGCAACCTGAATTGTGCGGAGGTAACAATCATCACATCTTATAAGCAGTTGAAGATGTTGAACCCTTTTTTTAAATGATAGCCTGGGAAGGAATTCATGTTTTATACAATCATTAATACTCAAAGCTTTTCTTATCTACAGGTATACAGAAATAACTATAGTTTTTTTTTTTACGAAGAAACGAGGTATTAATTAAACAGTATTTAATATTATGGATGTTTATTTCCGTCTATTGCAACTAAATGAAAGGGGTCTCGCTTCTTTATTTGTGAGCCATCATCAATGGCAGTTTTTTAGTGTTAATTCTATGTGCGACTTCATGAAGCTATGTGTGGATTCTCCAAAGGGATGAAAGTTTTGGTTCTTTAATTCATCAGGCTTTTTTTTTTCATTTTAACTGATTGGATTCACCTTCTGTATTGCCTTTCAAATAAGTCCCAGTGTTGGAAACGTACAGTTGAATTTTTTTCCAAGGGAGATCAAAAATAGCAAACACATAACAAAGATTTTTCTGCAGCTTGTTAAATGTATCAACAATAGTTGTAAGACTGTTCGCTGTTTTGTTATAATTTATTTCATTCTGACCGGTTTCTGTCCTAAACCATCTTCCAGCGAATATGGAAAACAAAAAGATTTTAAAATATCGGAGATGTCATCCATACCGTATACGAGCCATTTGAATCTAAATGGTACACCACAACATTTATCTTTGTTCATATAAACTAAGATAATTTTTGCGGCGCGCCACAAAACGTACTGTATTGGTATGAATCAAATTATTGAAAATATTACATTAACGTTGTCATGCATTTCCTTACACCTGTGGGATCACCTAAACAAAAACAAAAATTGTTACCACCGGTCACATTTTTTATTTCCAAAACCCTAGAGGCCAATACAGATCCTTTTCCAACCTTCATTTCTTTTTTATTTCTCCGAATATTTTCAGTCTACTCTTATATATGTCACTAAATTGCCATGAAATCTAAATCTGTTCAACATACAAATGCATTAGGTTAATGGCGAGACGAGCACATCTTTTGAGTGGTTCATATCCGTTTTTGTTCGGTCCTCTTGGCTCGACATCTTTGTGCCGCTGCCTTGAGTCGTCCGACTCCCATCGCAACACTGCTCACTGGTGCAGTCCTGCGATTGTCGCCGCGTCAGCCGCGCGCCGCACTCCAAACTGAAAGTGCGCATGCGCGAGCAGCCAGCCTCTGACGTCACGAGCCGATCCATCGCAGCCGCAGGCAGCAATCGCGCCTTGGACAACCCACCTTTACTGTGCCCCCCTGGGTCTGAGCGGCAGCAGGTACCAGGTGGTGGTGTGACTCACCCAGCAGGATGGTCTTGACGTCCTGGGAGCGCATGCGCACGAAGGCGGCCCTGGCCTGCTCCATCTCCAGCGTGATGCGGCGGCGCTCCAGGTATGTGCGCAGGGACTCGTCCAGCGCGTCGCAGCAGCAGCAGCGCCGCTCCATGTCTGGAGCCTCCAGCCGTCTATCGTCTGCCGGCTGACGGCTGGCCACCGCTTCCTCAGGAACTTCCGCGCCGTCCTGTTTGCACACGACGAGGCGCGAAGGCCGCGCCGCCTACATCAGCTGACCTAGTAAACATCATACGCGGACTAGCCAACATCGAGTGGCAGATACTTCCTGTGAGTTGGTCTGGGTAGAGGTTATACCTGACAACCGGGATAAATTAATAATTGGATCTTTTTATCGGCCCCCTGACTCAGACGATGCGGTTGCAGAAATGTTCAAAGAAAGCTTGAATCATATTTCAAATAAATATATACATGTGGCGTCTGTTGCGAGAGAACAGGCGTCACTTCTGATCCTGCAGTTGTTATTATTTAATATTCATAGAATATATGACATCAACTGCGATTGGGCAAAGCTGAAAATGTGTACCCATCCGGGATTCGAACCCGGGTCTCCTGCTTTCTAGGCAGTTGCGCTGACCCCTACACCACTGGGGACACAGTGATCACCACACCTGCAAGGACTACCTAAGCACGCCTCCCGTCAGATACAAATTCCCAGCTTCGCCCTGCCCACAGTACTCAAACTCGTAGTTTAACTACGTAGGTAGTGGTGTAGGGGTCAGCGCAACTGCCTAGAAAGCAGGAGACCCGGATTCGAATCCCGGATGGGTACACATTTTCAGCTTTGCCCAATCGCAGTTGATGTCATATATTCTATGAATATTAAATAATAACAACTGCAGGATCAGAAATGACGTCTGTTCTCTCGCAACAGACGCTATATATATATATATATATATATATATATATAATATGCCGGTGACGGGCAATGATCCTATCGTTAGGGGGAGGGATGGGCAAAGTTTGAAGCCCTTACTCTTACGGGAATTAGTTTCATAACTACGAGTTTGAGTACTGTGGGCAGGGCGAAGCTGGGAATTTGTATCTGACGGGAGGCGTGCTTAGGTAGTCCTTGCAGGTGCGGTGATCACTGTGTCCCCAGTGGTGTAGGGGTCAGCGCAACTGCCTAGAAAGCAGGAGACCCGGGTTCGAATCCCGGCTGGGTACACATTTTCAGCTTTGCCCAATCGCAGTTGATGTCATATATTCTATGAATATATTTCAAATAGGCATCCGAAGCATACTGTTATAATCGGTGGCGACTTTAATTTACCCTCGATACGTTAGCATAATTACGTATCCAAAACCGGTGGCAAATATAAAACATCGTCCGAACTAGTTCTTAATGCTTTTTTCTGAAAACTACTTCGAACAGTTAGTTCATGAACCCACTAGAATAGTAAGTGGTTGCGAAAATACCCTTGATCTCCTAGCAACAAATAATCCGGAGATAGTAAAGATCATCAAAACAAATACAGGGATTAACGAACATCCGAGTAGCGAGGCTGTGTCGAAATTCCCAAATGCACCAAAAATAAACTAAAAATATATCTATTCAATAAAGCAGATAAAAATTCGCTGCACGCTTTCCTGAGTGATAGTCTCCAGTCTTTCAAAACTAAAAATGCGAGTGTAGATCACTTGTGGCTTACTATCAAATACATAATATCAGTAGCAATCGAGAGATTTATACCAAATCTAAGGACGGCACAAATATCCATGCCCGAGGAGGGATTTGAAGCCCCGACCGTAGAGTGGCAGATACTTCCTGTGAGTTGGTCTGGGTAGAGGTTATACCTGACAACCTGAATAAATTAATAATTGGATCTTTTTATCGGCTCCCTGACTCAGACGATGCGGTTGCCGAAATGTTCAAAGAAAGCTTGAATCATACTTCAAATAGGTATCCGAAGCATACTGTTATAATCGGTGGCGACTTTAATTTACCCTCGATATGTTGGCATAATTACGTATTCTGTGGTGTCACACAAGTCTAAAGTGCGCGCCACCTACTTTCGCCGCGCGCCGCCATGCACGCACGGCGCGGCGTTCTTACGACGTCAGCCACGAGCGCCGTCTGCTGCAACTCCGCTCGTGGCCACCACTGAACGACATCGTTCACTTGCGACTGAGATAGGAACCAGTTAACACTTCGGAATCAGATAGGCACCAGTGAAGACTTGGCTATAGTATAGGCACTAGACAGACCTCTAGCTCAACTATGTATCAGCATTCTGCAGTACTGAGCTATGTAAAAGTTAAGTATTACTAAGTCTCTAAGAAATATATATATCGTTCTAATTTACTCTAGTGTTTCTAGTTTCTGCTGTCCCACTGGCTGGTCACCTCCTACCTGCACAAGCGTGCATCCTTTATTCCTGAGTCGGTCTCTTTCTACTCGGCCACCGACAACTACGACGGAAACGAGACCCAAAAGCGGCGACGAGGCTGGGACACAAATGTGGCGACGAGGATGGGATACAAAAGTGGCGACGAGGATGGGATACAAAAGTGGCGACGAGGATGGGATACAAAATATTCAAAACCGGCGGCAAATATAAAACATCGTCCGAACTAGTTCTGAATGCTTTTTCTGAAAACTACTTCGAACAGTTAGTTCATGAACCCAATAGAATAGTAAGTGGTTGCGAAAATACCCTTGATCTCCTAGCAACAAATAATCCGGAGATAGTAAAGATCATCAAAACAAATACAGGGATTAGCGAACATCCGAGTGGCAGTAGCGAGGCTCAATGTCGAAATTTCCAAATGCACCAAAAATAAACTAAAAATATATCTATTCAATAAAGCAGATAAAAATTCGCTTCACGCTTTCCTGAGTGATAGTCTCCAGTCTTTCAAAACTAAAAATGCAAGTGTAGATCACTTGTGGCTTACTTTCAAATACATAATATCAGTAGCAATCGAGAGATTTATACCAAATCTATAGAGGAATCGGTGGTATTATGGGCTACCACTTTATTTTTAAACCATAAATTCCAAAATTGTCAGTGAAATTTGCAGAAAACCTCAAAAAATAATCTTTATGATGTTATAAAAAAGCCAAACACATATGTTTTAGTTTAAATCATTATGCAACTTTAATATTTAATCATGTTTACAAAACTGACATATTGTGAAAAATGTAAACACACAAAAGAGTCAATATTATTTCCTGTAGTTTTTTTAGAGTAATTGTAAAATAGCAAACCCTTCATACTGGGTCATGTTTATCATAAGTTGTTCATTTAGGGTTGGCAGAAATCACAAATACAATGTTCCGTTTCACAGCCAGCACACTCGTTGTGCGCCCACATCTCGCTCATCAGGCACTGGATCCACAACTCTCCTTTAGTGTCTTGGGAATATAACTCCTCACAAAAAAGGCAGCTAGCATCGTCGTCTCCAGGCTTTTCAACACCGACAGTGGGCTCTAGAACTAACTGCCCAGAATCTATCGATCCCTCCTCTAAACTCTCGGATGATGATTGTAGGTCGATGGTCAATTTTCGCTTCACTGATGGAGTTTTGCTTTTTATTCCTTGTTTCTTTCTTTTGTCAATACCTGGCTAACATCTCACATTCTTCGTATTCCCTGTTACATCATCACTTTTGATCTTCCTTTTTTTGTTAACTTCTTTTTCCTCCTTTCTTTTCATTTTCCATTTCACTAGACGTAATTGGTTTCCTCCCTAACTTCCTAGATGCAGCTTCTTCAGTTGGTATGCCAAGATGCACTAGCCTTTCCAAAGTCGTTCGTGGTACAGAAAACTGTTTTGAAGCTTTTAAAAACCTCATTGTCTTTTCTGAAACTGCTTTAATCGCAGATGTCATGTTATCCCGATTCCAACATTGCCTAGATTTATTTTTCTTTCGCGGATTCAGCACTGAAACAGAAAACCACACAGTATTTGGAGGGGTTGTAATATGGGCTACTGCAGTGGGTAGCCCATATAACCACCACAGCGATTGTCCATATTACCACCATAGCCCTCTTGGAAAGTGAAACGTCGCTATCCGTTATAAACATACTTTAATTAACCAACTTCACGAGCATTAGAGAGCTAAATATTTATATAATATGTAGTTAAGACATTCACTAACTACGCATTCGCAGTACGTCTAATATAACTGTAATTTCTTACCTTTAAAAGTTTTGAAATGAGAAAAATCACGAAACAGCTCACCACTAACAATCCACGTAACTGACTGCGGCAGCGCATTCTGTGGCGTTTGTACGAACTAGCTACTACTATTTACTGAGGTTGCCGCTACAATGCTCGGGCTTGTTAGTCAGATATTAAGCTAGCCCATATTGCAACCACTAGCCCATAATACTGTGGTGTCGCTCAAGTCCAAAGTGCGCGCCACCTACTTTCGCCGCGCGCCGCCATGCACGCACGGCGCGGCGTTCTTACGACGTCAGCCACGAGCGCCCTCTGCTGCAACTCCGCTCGTGGCCACCACTGAACGACATCGTTCACTTGGGACTGAGATAGGAACCAGCTAACACTTGGGAATCAGATAGGCACCAGTGAAGACTTGGCTATCGGATAGGCACTAGGCGGCCTCTAGCTCAAGTATGTATCAGCCTTCTGCAGTACTGAGTTGTGTAAAAGTTAAGTATTACTTATATATATCTTCTACTTTACTCTAGTGTTTTTAGTTGCTGCTGTCCCACTGGCTGGTCACCTCCATACCGCACAAGTATGCATCCTTATTCCTGTGTCGGTCTCTTTCTACTTGGCCACCGACACCTACGACGGAAACGAGACACAAAAGCGGCGACGAGGCTGGGACACAAAAAATACCACCTTTGCCTCTATTTATAAATGTGAATGTTCGGTGTACGTTTATCACGTCTGAACCACAAGACATAGAGAGCTATTAATTTGTACAGTTGCTAATGCCTACCCGGGGAAGGCTTTAGGCACGGTTTTATGACGATCGGATAGCTATTTAGCTATATATAGTAATGTGTATGTCTGTTCGGTGTACGCGTATCACGTCCGAACGACAAGACACAGAGACTTAAATATTTGTACAGTTACTAATTTATACCTGAGGAAGGTTTTAGGCGCGGTTTTATAGCGATCGGATAGATATTTAGTAATTTGCAGAATATAACGCGAAATGCGAAACAATAATGATTCTTTGAAAATTATATTTACTCTTTGAAAATGGTTTTATTGGTTGCATTGTTGCTTGAGGGTTGATAATGATAAAAGGGTGGAGTATATTGGGATGGATAGTTATCGGTGTATATAAAATTCTACGTGTGTGTGTGTGTGTGTGTGTGTGTGTGTGTGTTAATATTTCGCTCTGCAGCGAAAACTACAGAACACAAACGAATGGTGTGTGTGTAATTGTTCTCCGAAGTCTCCCGTTGTACACCATAGGAGTTCCATGCCGACAGCTATAAGGGGGTGGAAGATGTGGTGGTTGAAAGTCGTCAAATTATAAAAAAAAATTCGGACTGAAGGCCAGCGATTATGTTTGCGACGCTATAGCAAGGAGTTTACGTACAGCGAAACGTGATGCCACAGACCATATCTTTTGTACAATGAATTTCGTGATTGGATTCTTCGAAACGAGTGCATTTTTACCTGCGATTTCTTATATATTCTCTGATAAATGTAACATGTTTTTAGAAAAAAGGAGATGGACAGAGAGAGAGAGTGGATAGGAAAAGTACTAACTCAAGGTTCGAATAAATAAATAAATACCCGGGCACTTTCCACTTCTTTCACCTCTAGCAGTATGGTTCATGTGAAAAATACCGAGTAGCACCGTGGTTCGGAACCCACGTTAAACTGTAGGTCCCCCTATAACTGGCTGGGTAAGTCAGTTCGAAGTTCGGAAGAAGGCAACGGCATACCACCTCCAAACAGGACCATGCCTAGTAAAGCACTTTGGTGTTCAAACCAATCTTCGGATTTATATATATATAAGAGGGGCTGACCCCCGTGGTACATAAAACAGGTCCGATCACTGCTGCAGAAACAAAGAAAAAGCGCATGCAAAATTTAAAAAGATATACAATCTACATGACTGGCAATCTTTTACTGAAACTTGCAACCTAGCGCGGACTTCAGTGCGGGAAGCCTATAGTAGTTACCACAACCAAATCCTGTCTCGTAATCTTGCAGAAAATCCAAAGAAATTCTGGTCATATGTGAAGTACACTAGCGGCAAAACACAAACAATACCTTCACTACGCGATAGCAATGGTAATACTACCGATGACAGTACTCCTGAGGCAAAATTACTAAACACAGCTTTCCGAAATTCGTTCACAAAGAAGACAAAGTGAACACTCCAGTATTCAATCCAAGAACAGCTGCCAGCATGCGAAACTTAGAAGTAGATGTTCTTGGAGTAGTAAAACAACTTAAGTCACTAAACAAAAACAAATCTTCCGGGTCAGATTGTAAACCAACTAGATTCCTCTCAGAGTATGCTGATGCAATAGCTCCGTACTTGGCTATAATTTACAACCGATCACTCAGCGAAAGATCCCTACCCAAAGACTGGAAAGTTGCCCAAATTACTCCAATATACAAGAAAGGCAATAGGAGTGATCCCCAAAATTACACGCCAGTCTCATTGATGTCGATTTGCAGTAGGATTTTGGAACATATACTTTCTTCGAATATTATGAACTACCTCGAAGAGAACGACCTATTAACCAATAGTCAACACGGATTCAGAAAGTATCGCTCTTGCGAAACACATCTTGCCCTTTATTCACATGAAGTGTTAAGTACCATCGACAAGAGATCTCAAATCGATTCCATATTTCTGGATTTCCGGAAGGCTATTGACACTACCCCACAAGCGGCTTCTATTGAAATTGCGTGCTTATGGAATATCTCCACAATAGTGCGATTGGAATCGCCATTTCCTATCAGAAATAACACAGTTCGTAGTAATTGACGGTAAGTCATCGAGTAAAACAGAAGTGATATCTGGCGTTCCACAGGGAAGTGTTATAGGTCCCATACTCTTCATTGTGTGTATAAACGATTTAGGAGACAATCTGAATAGTTCCCTTAGACTGTTTGCGGATGATGCTGTCGTTTATCGGATAGTGAAGTCAACAGAGAATCAAAAGCAACTGCAAAGCGATTTAGACTAAATTTCTACATGGCACGAAAATTGGCAATACACACTAAATAAAGAAAAGTGTGAAGTAATACACATGACCACTAAAAGCAATCCGCTGAACTTCAGTTACGCGATAAATCAGTCAAACCTAAAGGTCGTAAATTCTACCAAATACCTAGGAGTTACAATTACGAACAACTTTGACTGGAGAGATCACACAGAAAATATTGTGGGGAAAGCGAACCAAAGGTTACGTTTCAGTGGCAGAACGCTTCGAAGATGCACCAGCTCCACCAAAGAGACTGCCTACATTACACTTGTGCGTCCTCTGCTGGAGTACTGTTGCCCCTTGTGGGACCCTCACCAGGTGGGACTGACGGAAGACATTGAGAAGGTTCAGAGAAGGGCAGCTCGTTTTGTTTTATCACGTTACGGGGGGAAAGCGTCACGGAAATGTTGCACGATTTGGGGTGGAAATCATTAAAAGAACAACGGTATTCGCTGCAGCGAGATCTATTTGTGAAATATCGCCGACTTTTACATCAGAATCTGAAAATATTTTGGTAGCGCCCACCTACTTAGGGAGACATGACCATCCCAATAAAATAAGAGAAATCAGATCGAAAACGGAACGATTTAGGTGTTCTTTCTTCCTGCGCGCTATTAGAGAATGGAATGGCATAGAAAAGTTATGAAAGTGGTTAATGAACCCTCTGCCAGGCACTTAAATGTGATTTGCAGAGTATCTGTATAGATGTAGATCAGGTGGTCGAGCCACGGCAGCCATCTTGGGTGTAGAAACGGAGTTGGTCCGATGAATGCGTAGTTCTTCAAGTGGCGCTCGCCTCAATTACATTGTCATTTCAACCCCTTAGGATAGGACAAAAAATTACCAAATGTTTCACGCAGACGGGCGAATACTGAAGGAATGCAACAGTGTTCTTAGCAAGTACAATACATAGGGGAAGGTTGTCTACCTTCGACCACATTGTACCTTTGACCACTGTGAGTTCTGAGGCCACGTGTGTTTGAAGAAGGGAACTAACTATATGCTTTAGTTCACAGTTTTGCCACAGAGGCAGCATATTCACTTGTTTTTGTGGTGTTGTTTGGAAGCATATTTCTAAAATACGAAGTTATCCATATGCATCCAGAAAAGTAAATATTATGCATGTACTTTACAAAGTTATTTTGTCACGTAAATTATTTTCAATCTTAAATAAAGCATTATTTATATATAATACTGTCAATTATGAGTGATATTTGTAAAGAAGTTTGACCGGTCAAAGGAACAACATTAATTTATAATCAGTCAATAACAATACTGTTGTTACCTCATGTTATAACGCTATTTAATTTTATTTGTCTTAAATAGTTTCATAGAAATATTATTTTTAGTAGAATTCTGCAATTGGTGAAAGGTACAATGCAATGATTGTACCTTTGACCATCTCCTGTTGTACCTTTGACCACCTGAAGAAAATAGAACTTTAGTATGACAAGTGACCTTACATTATACTTTTTTCTTTAACAAGACAGAAATATTACAAAAATGTAACTTGTTCACATTGTTGTGTTATTATTTTAATGAAAAATTATAAAAATTTCATTTGACCACGTGGTTGTGGTTGCACTCGTGTGAACTTCCAACAATTTCGTCTTATGACACTGATGTCATCCACATGTGGCATTGTGAAAATGTTGATATGCTTTCTGTACTGTCTCATAAATTTCACTTCAAATTTATTTTTCCCTGATTGCTTTTAACACTTGAGCTTCAAAATGTTTAACACCTTTTCCTGCATCAAGCTTGACATGTTGAAAGAAGTGCTTCAAAAACTTCAAAAAAAGCTCTTCATTGGAGCATCCTGAACGAGATGATCCTCCAAAGGACCCGGGTGGGGCACCATGCAACAAATTCCTTAAAGTGGACTCTTGGAATAATCAGCATCGGTGGTACTGAGTTTCTTGCAGCAGTCATTGTCACATCTGCACCTCTTTCCCCTGATGTGACAGCTACAATTTGCTTAAACCCCTTCGGGGCTAGGATTTTGTTGGTAACATGGACTGTTGACATTCTAGTCTCGTCCAAGTTCCAATGAATGCCAAGAAGTAAGGCAGGAGTAACCATGAAGAAAATAGTGAAAGAAGACATGGAAAAAGCAGTAAGTGCTGCAAAGTCAGGAGATATGACCATAGGCAAGGCAGAAAAACCCTACACTGATTTTTCATTTGAAACAGTTCACTACATCTATAAAAGAGAAGTCTGTATATTCACCAAACTTGGCTGTGAAGAAAGTTTTCTATAAGAAGGGTGAACTGTTGCTGGTTAAACATATAAAAGAAGCTGCGAAAATGCAGCCTGATGGCTGTAAGGCGACTGGCATACCAAGACGCTGTAGCCAACAATAAAAATTTTCTTCTATCCTGGAAAACTGGAGAGATAGCTGGACTCAGTGGTTAAAAGATTTTCCTAAGAGGTACTAAGGTGAACTGTCTTCTAATATATAAAGCAGAGTGTCCGTATGTTTGGACATGTTGCATACAAATCTACAGTTTTCATTATGAAATTTTGTACATGTAAGCTTCAATCCATGAGGACGGTCTTCGTAAGTGTAAGAATCACATACGAGATATGACGTCATAAACAAT
This sequence comes from Locusta migratoria, assembly GCA_026315105.1. Taxonomy (NCBI): domain Eukaryota; kingdom Metazoa; phylum Arthropoda; class Insecta; order Orthoptera; family Acrididae; genus Locusta; species Locusta migratoria. The sequence goes on from CM048754.1 coordinate 120,821,729, forward strand.
GAGATGCGCGAAAAACTGCTGCATTTTGCGACAATACTGCACATTTTCTTCTAAAACATTGGACCGATTTCAACCAAATTTGGTACACACATTCCTTACCGTGAGGTAACAATTGCTGCATGGTTAAGAATCACATACGGTACATGGTTCAAAAGATATTACGTCATAACCAATAGAAATCGCAAAAAATGCCATATATTGCGGCGAGACTTTCGAAACACACTGTATGAGAATGACAGCACTTAACGACTTGCAACAAACTTTGAACATAATTTCAAACCTTTATTAAACTTTTTCTCGCTGACAACCATAGTAAAATGATGAAAGAAAAAAAGTTTATCGCTTACTACTTTTCTGCTGTTTATGGGGTAAAACTACAACATTCGGTATGATGTTACATTTTATAATTTCTACACTAAAAATTGTAGCTGAAGGAAATTTTACAGACGATATACATGCATATAGCTGAGTGTACCTTCTAAACTGTACCACAGTAGATGAGATATGAGCAAATAGACAGTAATGTTCATCTAAAATGCCCCGTCACGCACCAAGTTTTAATCTATTACTTCTTTAGCACTAATTGTATTCCCAAGAGATTTTAGACATACAACCCTTATAAAAATGAATATATACCTGAAAAATGACAGGAATAAATAAATAAATACCCGGACAACGCCGGGTTTTCAGCTAGTCTTTAATAAAACCATAAGGAACTAGCCTTGCTCGAGTCACCACCTTCAAACGTGAGACTGTGAAACTTGTTTTCCAGAACTATAAAGAAGTGTTTTCGCGATATCCTTTCCACTCATCTGACATTTGGAACGGATGAAACTGGAATGTCAACAGTCCATGTTACCAACAAAATCCTAGCCCCGAAGGGGTTTAAGCAAATTGTAGCTGTCACATCAGGGGAAAGAGGTGCAGACGTGACAATGACTGCTGGAGGAATCTCAACACCACCGATGCTGATTATTCCAAGAGTCCACTTTAAGGAATTTGTTGCATGGTGCCCCACCCGGGTCCATTGGAACCATCTCGTTCAGGATGCTCCAATGAAGAGGTTTTTTTGGAGTTTTTGAAGCACGTCTTTCAACATGTCAAGCTTGATGCAGGAAAAGGTGTTAAACATTTTGCAGCTCAAGTGTTAAAAGCAATTGTGAAAAATAATTTGAAGTGAAATTTATGAGACAGTACAGAAAGCATATCAACATTTTCACAATGCCACATGTGGATGACATCAGTGCTGTGTTATAAGAAGAAATTTTTGGAAGTTCACACGAGTGCAAGCACAACGTTGTGGTCAAATAAAATTTTTATAAATTTTCATTAAAATGATAACACAACAATGTGTACAAGTTACATTTTTGTAATATTTCTGTCTTGTTAAAGAAAAAAGTATAATGTAAGGTCACTTGTCGTACTAAAGTTCTATTTTCTTCAGATGGTCAAAGGTACAACCTTGCAGAATTCCACTAAAATATTTCTATGAAACTGTTTAAGACAAATAAAATTAAATAGCATTATAACGCGAGATAAGGTTTGTACTGGCAAGTAACGTAATAAAAACAATGTTTAAAATACTTATGGGTCATTTACAATTTAAAAAAATCATAAGTGGTCAAAGGTACGCTACCTTTCCGTATTGTGTTTGTACAAAAATAATAATTAGAACTATTCCTTTCATCTATACTATAAACTGGGGTGACTTTGTTCCAATTTTTCATGTTTTCTTCCAAAAACATTTTTGTACATAAACATTTTTTTTAAACTGTGAAACTGTGTATAAGTTACATGCCTCATCCAACAGAAGTATTACTAATTTTCTTAAATAAAATTTTCTACCATAAATAATGTCATAAACTCGGCACAAAGTCCCCCCCATAGGTTGGGATATTCTGCAAATCACATTTAAGTGCCTGGCAGAGGGTTCATCGAACCATCATTATACCATTTATTTCCCATTCCATTCTCGAATAGCGCGCGGGAAGAAAGAACACCTGAATCTCTCGTTCGAGCCCTGATTTCCCGTATTTTATTCTGATGATCATTTCTACCTATGTAAGTGGGAGTCAACAATATAATTTCGCATTCGGAGGAGAATGTTGGCGATTGGAGTTTCGTAAGTAGCGCACGCCGCAGCGATAAGCGCTGTTTTAATGATTCCCAACCCTTGTAGTTCTGTTGCATCTTTTAAGGGTTCTGCCAATAAAACGCAGTCTCTGGTTCGCCTTTCACACGACATTATCTACGTGTTCTTTACAATTTAAGTCTGAAGTAATAGTAATTCCTAGGTATTTTGTGGAGTTTACGGCCTTCTCTTTTGATTGATTTACCTTGTAAACAAAGTTTAACGGATTTCTTTTCGTACTCATGTGGACAACTTCACACTTCTCATTATTTAGAGTCAATTGCCAATTTTACACAATACAGATATCTTATTCAGATTAGCGTCATCTGCAAACAACCTAAGAGAGCTACTTAGATTTTCCCCTAAATCGTTTATGTAAATAAGGAATAGCAGAGGACCAATAACACTACCCTGTGGAACGCCCGATATCACCTCTGTTTTAGTCTATGCCTTACCATCGATTACTACGAACTGTGTCCTCTCTCACAGTAAATCCCCTATCCAATCGCAAATTTGGGGCGATATACCATAACCACGCATTTTGATTAAAAGCCGTTTGTGAGGCTTTTCGACAATAAAATGTTAGAAGATCCAAAATAATTATATTTTATTACGTAATTAACATGTCATCTTGCATGGGAAGGGCCATTTTCCGTCTAGGTGCTGCAAGGCTTCTCTGACGTGTAAACCATGTATGGAGGTGCTAATGTCCCTTCGGCTTTAGCACATATCATTAGAGACGTATACCAGTGGCGGCTGGTGATAATGCGCTAATGTGCTGCAGCACACGGTAAATATATTACTAAAATTATGCCATTTCTCTTCGAATGCAAGCGAGAAATCGCTATAAAATTACATCCTTTCTCTTGGAATACGAGCCAGAAATCACAATAAAATTATGCCAATTCCCTTCCAATGCGTATTAGAATGCTAGTAATAAGGACGAAAACGCATTTTGGAGCGCTCTCGCCCCGATAGCTGGAAACCAGCTCCGTGTGCTGAAGTGGGATTCAGCCGCGCTGGTACGTGCGCAGAGAGGCGGCGCAGTCGTCTGTTCGCTAGTGCGCATGCGCAGGCGTGACGTCAGGCCTGGCGGCTCGTGTGTGCTGAGACCGACTGCAGCACCAGACCAATATTTCTCTCCGCGCTGCGTGTGACGGCTGCGGAAGAATAGTATATGACGAATATTGCGGCTTACAGAGTCAAATAGCGCGCTGGCTCAGGCGTCTTGCGCGTTGTCTCTCAATTCCTGTGTGAGGCCCGTATTCAAATACCTCTGAGTCTAAATTTTTAATTTCTGTAAATAAAATTAATATTTCTGAAACGTTATATTTACTACCTGCAGTGAATACATGCAGTTGGCAGCGTTGTTATAGATTCCCCTGAAGGTCTTACTGTCAATACAGTATTAATTGATATTTAATTAAAGGCAATCATACAAAGGTTGACTTTTTATTTTAGTATATTTTGTTTCCTGTTTATTTTTATAATACTGTAGCACACTGGTCAAATTTTGTACGAGCCGCCACTGACGTACACGACTTAGATGTGTTGGAAATCCTTTCTGGATATTTGGCTCCACGTTTGGTAATAACTCTCTTTGTCCCTGGATCGTCTACCAAGTTTGTCCCGTCGTATTTCCATACATGGGATGGAGGAATGACTTCTAGCTCCCTTGACAAGTGATCAAAATCAGTAGCGTAGCTAGGGGGATGCGGTCCGCACCTGGTACCAACTCCAAGGGGGTGACAAAACTTGCCAGTGGTTTTTTTTTTTTTTTTTTTTTTTTTTTTTTTTTTTTTTTTTTTTTTTGCCACACTTAATGTTCAAATGTTTGTAGAGCTTATGGGACTTAACTACGGGGTCATCAATCCCTAAACTTACAAACTACTTATGAACTAGCTAACACTAATGACGGCACAAACATCCATGCCCGAGGGGGGATTCGAACCCCCGACCGTAGTGGCCGTGCAGACTGTGACTGAAGCGCCTCAGTACCCTCGGCCACCGCGGCCGGCTGACAATGGGAACAGCGGGCGTCGAGAGACTCCTCCTTTTTAAACAGCCATAGTGGAGCGGAGTCATTGATGGTGTAAATATTTCACGCCAATGTACCATTGTTAATGGTCTGAACCGATGGGGCTCTTGCCATTAGAGATGGGATAATTGAAACATCTGACGGTTTCGAAACCAATGAAACCGTACCATCTGTGGTTTCGAAACACTGTTTCGAAACCATGAAACCGTGAAGCAATGCATGTTTTATCCAGAAATCTTCGTTCTAGGAGGGCAATATTTTTCACTATGTGGACAAGGGTACATACAAGAACCTGTCAACCATAGAGTATATATTTACTTCTTTGTCTGTACGAAACATGTTGATAAAGATTTTCTCACGTGTTGCTGATGTTGCCAACATAGTCACACGATGCCGCTGGTATGGTAGGTAAAAGTTTACTCCGATAGGAACTCACAAACTGCAATATGGTACGCATATTACAGTGATGGATCATAACTGCTACTTTCTATACATACTAAATAAATTATAGGAATAAAGGGCACACTAAATAATCACAAATAATGCTATGGAATTACAAAAATAATAAAACAAGAGACAAGTTCACCACTTCAACGTCTTGACCGTTACACTACCGCCGCAATTCCTTTAACATGACAGTCGAAAAATTATAACGATTGGAGGTAACATCGTTTTTACTCGTAAGAAACTAAATCTTTAACACGAGATTAAATATGCGATGTACCCCTGTTCGTATAAAAAATGTCATTTCAGGCTTCATGTTGTATCTTATTTTTTAAAAATGTAGTTTCACTCATGTTTTTAATATGGTAGATAAACCTAGAATTTAAGTGGTTATTTCAATGCAAATAGTGAACGTTGTTTTACTGTTCTTTCACATTTATAAAGCAGGCATCATGTCATTTCGGAATACAGCAGTCTCTTGAAAACGAATCTTGATTTCAGTAATCATAAGCTGCAGACTCACAAGTGTCAACTACTATTTGACACTCTCTTCAGTAAAATGAAACACCACATTTCGATACCATTGGTCTGTTCCGCCTTTCTGCATTAGTGGTTTGAAACACCGGTGTTGTGAAACCGACACGAAACCATGAAATCGACACGAAACCGTGAAACCGACAGGAAGAAACGGTTTCAGTGTATCGACTATCGACCGCGAATATAATCCGAAACAGAACGGAATGAAGCCGCATGGTTTTGAAACCGTGAAAGATGCCGGTTTTGAAACCCTGAAACTGTTGTGTTTATCGAAACCTGGTTTCGAAACCATGAAACTGTAGCCAACTCTACTTGCCATTCTTCGTCTATTATCGTGAGTGACCGGACGCCAGAGTTTTCTTCCCCAAGATTCAGAAGATCGAATGAAATATTTATTCATTTGGACGTAAGTAAATTGAACTATTTATGAATTTTTCGTTAATACAAGCTCTTCTTCCCGTAGTTGTAAGAAAGATAACAAGGGGTTTCTTTTTTGCTGATGCCCAATACCTGAATTTTTTCTCTTTAATAATTTTTTCAGAATCAGTACGATGTTTCTCCCAGCTTTAAAAGTGATTACAATACTTATTCTGTGGTGTCGCACAAGTACAAAGTGCGCGCCACCTACTTTCGCCGCGCGCCGCCAGGCACGCACGGCGCGGCGTTCTCACGACGACAGCCACGAGCGCCCTCTGCGACAACTCCGCTCGTGGCCACCACTGAAGGACTGGTCACTTCGGACGGAGATAGCAACCAGTTAGGACCTTCGTAATCAGATAGGCACCATTGAAGACTTTGCTATCGTACAGGCACTAGGCAGGCCTCTAACAACTATGTATCAACATTTTGCAGTACTATGTAAAAGTTAAGTATTGTTACATTCTGTGCAATATATATATCTTTCTAATTTACTCGAGTGTTTATAGTTTCTGGCTGCTCCCCTCCGTACCTGCACCAGCGTGTCGGTCTCATTTCACTCGGCCACCGACACCTACGACGAGGCTGGGACACAAAAGCGGCGACGAAGTTGGGACACAAAAGTGGCGACGAGGAGTGATACATGAACCTTGGACCAGCCCGCTTGCAGCAGCCAGACAGCAGCAGTCGGAGCACGCAGAAATTGCTCCCGCCCACCCACCCTTATTATAAGAATTTTGGGGGAAGATATTTTGTTACGTGTTTTGTGGACTTTTTTGTTGCAGCGCGTCCTCTTTCATATTTCATTTGTTTTGTTATAATTTACTTGTATGCGCGGCGCCTAATCGGTCAGCATGGCCACTACCCCGAACCCAAACTTAATGGAAATTATTCAGTTACAGACGGCGCAAATAACACAACTTCTCCAGGCGGTGGCGCAGTTGACGACAACTCAACAACAGCCGTCGCATCAGCAGCCCACACCTGCCGCCGCACCGCTTCCGACGTTCCGCCAGTACAACGAACGTGAGGAAGAATGGAGCGACTATTTCGCGCAGTTTCAAGAACTCGTTGCGGCTCATCAAATTACAGGTCAGACTGTTAAGCATCTTTTATTGTCCGTGGTGGGCCCCAAAACTTTTGTGTTACTGCAGAAACTATTCCCCAAAGCATCTCCTCGTGATGTAGACTTTGAACAAATAGTAGAGGCACTAAATGCTCATTACGAGAGAAAAGTTCTTGTAGCCGCTGCACGGTACCGATTTTTCAGACTTAAAAAATTACCTGAGCAGTCACACCAGGAATGGATCACGGAACTGAAAGGCTTAACCCGCAAATGTAAATTTACTTGCTCTTGTGGACTTTCGTATAGTGACGTGATGTTGAGGGATGCGATTACGCAGAACATTCAGGACCCCAGAATTAGGGCAGCAATTCTGAAACAATCTGACCCCTCATTAGACAGTGTACTGCAGCTTATAGAAGCGCATGATACCTTTGACTTAGCAGATGTAGAAATGCAAAGCCACAGTGTTAATTCAGTGCGCCGCAACGGACGCTTTCCTAGTCGTAGTTCCCAGTCTAGCCCTAGTGATTCTTATTTTTCTACCGACCGTGCTGAACAGACAGTGAACAGTAGCCAGAGTAAAAGTGCAACGCAAAGGTCGCCCCGTAGTGTTAGACACAGTAATTTGCATAACGGGCGCCAACGCTCATTTCAGAAAAATGTACGTAAATCTTGCCCCCAGTGTGTGTCTCGCCACAAGCGTGCTCATTGCCCTAGTCGCAACGCAACCTGTTATCAATGTGGCAAATCGGGACATGTACAGTCTGTGTGTATGCAAATTAAAAACTCAAAGAACAGTAACGTTAGAAACGGTGCTTCGCAAAGTGCGAGAACAGTTCATTCTGTAAATGTTATACGGGCTGTGGAATTGAACAGTGCTTTCCTTGGATCTCAATTTCAAGAAAGTAGTTCTGCGCCTATGGCAAAACTATATAGTGCACCACGTAGCAAGCGCCAACGAGCGCGTAAAACAGTGCAACGGAAACGGGTTCGGGACAAGCAAAATGACTATGAACAGTGCATTCCTGTAGTGAAAATAGTGCCTTCTGCAACTGCTCCTTGTAATAGTGCCCAGTACTGTGTAGCTAGTGACAGTAGACTTGTTGTAGATAATGAAAGTAATTTTAGTGCAGTAGCCTCGCATTGCGCGGACGCCGATCCGGCGGTAGTGCCATCTCGTGACAGTGTTGTTAATCCCCTGCGTGCCGAGTCTGAGCCGCTTCCTTCACTACGCGGCCCGCGCAAGTGCAGCAAACAAACCGTAGCAGACGTTGCCCACATTCGCGCACCTGTCGTGCGCCAGAAGCACAAACTTTTTGTAAATCTCTCCATAGAAAATAAGACTGTGCAATTTCAGCTCGACACTGGTTCCGCTGTTACCTTAATTAATAAAGATACTTATGAACTTCTGGGTTCGCCAAAATTATCGCTGTGTCAACAAGTGTTAACAGCTTATACAGGTCAAAATATTCCCGTGCTAGGAACGTGTAGCCTGCCTGCCTCTTTCCAAGGTATAACAAAAACAGTTGCTTTTGTAGTTCTTCAGGCCAAATCGACACAGAACATTTTTGGACTAGATGCTTTTGACTTGTTTGGTTTATCAATTCAAAGAGATGTGCTTCAAATTTCGTCAATAGTGCCTCAGGATAAAATCAATGCATTGTGTGACAAATATAGTGACTTGTTTTCGCCGGAACTAGGTTGTGCAAAAGACTTCGTGGCACATGTAACTTTAAAAGAATCTGCAGTTCCAAAATTTCGTAAAGCTAGACCAGTGCCTATCGCCTTGCGTGATACAGTTGCCGAAGAACTTAAACGTTGGCAAGATAGTGGGGTGATTTCTCCTGTTTCTGCGAGTCAGTGGGCCTCGCCTATAGTAATTATACCCAAGCCGTCAGGAAAACTTCGTCTCTGTGCGGACTTCAAATCAACAGTGAACGGTCAAACAATTGTAGACACTTATCCCCTGCCCAGACCGGACGAACTAATGGACAAATTAGGACAGTCTCGTTTCTTTTCTAAGATTGATTTAGCAGAGGCATACTTACAGATTCCACTTGATGACGAGTCAAAAAAGTTTTTCGTCATTAATACTCACATGGGCCTTTTTCAGTTTCAACGCCTACCCTTTGGCAGTTCTTCCGCCCCCGCTATTTTTCAGCGTTTTTTGGAACAGCTGACAGTTTCTGTACCTTGTTGCTCGAACTATTTAGATGATATTGTGGTATCCGGACGTACAGTTGAAGAACATTTAGCAAACCTGGAGTGCCTTTTCAAAGTGTTGACTGCAGCAGGTCTACGTTGCAATAAAGCAAAGTGTTCGTTTTTTCAAACTGAAATAGAGTACCTAGGCCATGTGATTAATGCCCAAGGAATCCATCCCTTACAGTCACATCTTCGAGCAATCAAAGACTTGCCTCCTCCTAAGAATGTGCACGAATTGCAAGCAGTAATGGGGAAGCTGAACTATTATTTCAGATTTATTCCCAATGCCTCTCAGATTGCAGCCCCACTGCATCACTTACGTAGGAAGAATGTTCCTTTTGTATGGTCTAAAGATTGTCAGGTTGCCTTTGACAAATTAAAGTCTGCACTACTCAGTGATGCATGTTTGATTCCCTTTGACCCACAGAAGCCTGTAGTGTTAGCAGTTGACGCCTCGTCGTATGGTCTGGGCGCTGTAATCTCACATCGTATTGGATGTCACGATCGTCCTATTGCCTTTGCATCCAAGCTACTGACGCCGACGCAACAGAATTACAGTCAGATAGAAAAGGAGGCCTTAGCAATCATTTACGGCGTCGCAAAGTTTCATCATTATCTCTATGGCAGAAAATTCTATTTGTTGACAGACCACAAGCCTCTCACGTCGTTGTTCTCACCCACAAAGCCGATTCCGCCACGTACGGCACAAAAGCTTCAGAGATGGTCCTTGATATTGTCTAATTATCAGTATGACATTTTGTACCGACCTACCACTAAACATGCTAACGCGGAGACACTTTCTCGACTTCCGGTTGGCCAGGATGTGTCATTTGATTCTTCAGAAATGGCATGTTGTCAGATAGACTCCAGAGATGCTTCCGCTGTCGCAGATTTCCCTTTGAACTCTCGTCGGGTTGCACAGGAAACAGCTGCGGATGTAGACTTAAGTGTGGTAGCACGTTTTGTTCGCTCAGGGTGGCCTGCCAGAGCCAAAGACATTGATCGGCCCTAGTTCGACGTTATTTTGCACAACGTCATGCATTATCCTTAAGTCAGGGTGTTCTGTTGTTACATACGGACAACGACCAAGCAAGAGTGATTGTTCCTCGTTCCCTGCAACGAGAAGTGTTACGCCTCCTGCATCAAGGACATTGGGGCATTGTTAGGACAAAGCACCTGGCCAGACGTCATTCTACCTGGGTTGGTATGGACGCTCAGATAGAGAGCATGACATCACAGTGTACAGTTTGTGCGGAGCATCAGGCGGCTCCTCCACAGCGTTTCTCAGACTGGCCACGCCCCAAGGGACCATGGCAACGTTTACATATTGACTTTGCCGGACCTTTCTGGAATACGCGCTGGTTAATTGTTGTAGACGCTTTCAGCAAGTTTCATTTTGTGATTGCCATGAACTCAACGACAGCTTCTAGTACAATCAGTGCCTTAACATCAGTGTTTTGCATCGAAGGTTTGCCTGAAACTATCGCCAGTGACAATGGACCTCAGTTTCTTAGTGCGGAATTTCAACAGTTTTGTCGTGTGAATGGCATTCAGCATATCACCACCGCACCTTTTCACCCTCAGTCCAATGGTGAAGCAGAACGTTTCGTTCGAACATTCAAGTCTCACATGGAGAAGATGAAAGGTCAGCACTCCAGGCAGCAAGCTCTTCAAATTTTCCTGTCTACGTATCGGTGCATGCCACGTGACGGCCCGTCTCCTGCCGAGCTGCTACACGGCCGCCGTCACCGCACTCTCCTTCACCTGCTGCAGCCTCCCACGCACCGAGTCGGTTCGTATGGCGCTACGCGTTTTCAGGTTTCCACGCCGGTGCTGTACAGGATGTTTGCTGGCAACAAGAAGAAATGGTTACCGGGCACCATTCAGCGCGTGCTCGGGCGCAATATGTATGTTGTACGTTCTTCCACAGGGTCGGAGCTGCGGCGCCACGCAAACCAATTGCGCTTGCACAGGCCGCGCGATCCTGTCTCCGGTTTCTTGATTCCAGACCCAGTTCACCGCCAGGGAGCACATCCACATCGTTCGTCGACGGGTCCAGCGTCCCCGGACTACGAGATCGTCCCGATGGAGATCGATGCGACGCCGCCGCTGTCGCCGCCGCAGATGACAGCGTCACCGAGAGGGACTCCGGGACCGTGCGTGCCGCCGCCGCCTGGGCCACGCACCTCAGAAGAAGATGACCTGCTCCCTCTGGGCGGGGGGTGCGCCCTTCCCCAGGTTTCGGTGGGTTCCCTGGAGGATCGCAAGGCGGATGCCGGGGCGCGGACGGCGTCTCGATCCCAGCCTCAGCTACGACGCCCGTCCCACCAGTAACGCCCCCGCCCAGGCCCTCCTCCCAGTGCCGTCGCCGTGGCCCTCAGCCCTACGCCACGACGGCGCGGCGGTTTGGGGGGGAGGGGTGTGGTGTCGCACAAGTACAAAGTGCGCGCCACCTACTTTCGCCGCGCGCCGCCAGGCACGCACGGCGCGGCTTTCTCACGACGACAGCCACGAGCGCCCTCTGCGACAACTCCGCTCGTGGCGACCACTGAAGGACTGGTCACTTCGGACGGAGATAGCAACCAGTTAGGACCTTCGTAATCAGATAGGCACCAGTGAAGACTTTGCTATCGTACAGGCACTAGGCAGGCCTCTAACAACTATGTATCAACATTCTGCAGTACTATGTAAAAGTTAAGTATTGTTACATTCTGTGCAATATATATCTCTTTCTAATTTACTCGAGTGTTTATAGTTTCTGGCTGCTCCCCTCCGTACCTGCACCAGCGTGTCGGTCTCATTTCACTCGGCCACCGACACCTACGACGAGGCTGGGACACAAAAGCGGCGACGAAGTTGGGACACAAAATATTCAAATGTTGCTGCCACTTTTAGAGTAAACGGTCACTGTGTTCCTTTTTTGTGATTTGAACGTTAAAATAAACGGCCATTTAGCCAAAGCAGCTGTGTTGAATGTGTATCACGATTTTACTTTGTGCTAGGGTGTTCAAGTGGTCAAATATGCAAAAGAAGGACCCGACCATGAACTAGTCTAGCATAAAACCAGAATTGTTTTCCGCTGTGGCTATCATTGTTGTACGTTACGATGTATAGTGCAGAACTATCGAAACTGGATGGCCGGCCGCGGTGGCCGAGGGGATTGCGGCGCTCCAGTCACGGTCTGCACGGCCACTACGGCCGGGGATTCGAATCCCCCTCGGGCATGGATATTTGTGCCGTCCTTAGTGTTAGCTAGTTGATAAGTAGTTTGTAAGTTTAGGGACTGATGACCCCGTAGTTAAGTCCCATAAGCTATACAAACATTTGAACTTTTTTTTTTTTTTTTTTTTTTTTTTTTTTTTTTTTGTCTGGGTGTCACGTCACCCAGGGGTGTCGCGTAGTGCCACTAAGGGTGTCGCAACAACGGCAAAATAGTAAGATAAAATAAGATAGAACATTGTGGAAAAAATACTAAACATTCTTCAGTTCGTTCAGTGTGCACTTTCAGTAGAAGTGAATCGTGAAAATTAATATTTCTTTAAAGTATCATTTCATAATAGATAAATCTCTAAAATTAGTGCAAGTCTTTCTCGTAAAACTTTATCATTCGAAATGGTGTCGCGACTAGGAAGAGTTTGGAAAGCTCTAGTATAGTGTATAAGGAAAATCGTTGAAAATTACGAAAAAATACCACATGGGTTTATTATTTGATGCAACTGTGACGTCAAATAGAACAAATTTCCTTATTGTTTGCTATTCATGAATATCTGACCTCCGTAAAAATGCATAAAAGCATTTCCTTCTATAGAACAACAGACAACTGATTACAAACTTACTGAATTTCAGGAACATTGCTCTTTTAAGCAATATTTGCCTAAAAATCTAAAGGACACTAAAAAGTGTTTGCTATAAATCAATATGGAGATTTCTATTTGCGCATATTCAGGGTGTAGCCCCCTCCCCATCTTCCTCATACTTCTCAGGAAAAGTAAAAAAAAAAAAAAAATTTGGTGGCGTCCATTTATTACGTGACGTGATTTTGGCGTTTTCTCGAGAGATTAGTGAAGTCCTAAGTGTGTAAAGTCCTATGGGACCAAACTGCTAAGGGCATCGGTCCCTAAACTTACACACTACTTAACCTAACTTATTCTAAGGACAAAACACACACCCATGCAAGCCCAAGTGCCGCCCCGTGCGAGCTGCTAAACTGCCGCCCCCCCTACAACCCCATGATTTTTTGTTTTTCAAAACGTTTGTGGAGTTTCATTTAAACAAATCTGTAGGAAATGTCAGCAATCAATCGCAATATTTGTTTTTACTTTTCAGACCTACCTAGGTTTCGGCCGCTGAGTGGCCAGTCTCAGAAGCTTTTAATATGTGAACTCACCAGATGTAATTAGCAGCATTGGCCGTTAATGTTTTATTTTAAAAAACCACAGATCGATTTCGATCACATAATGATCATCTTCAGTGTCCTTTCAACTATAGAACAATATCAAAGATCAGTATGGAATACACACAAATACAAATTGAACTGGAATACCACATTAAATATAATATACAGACACCATACATACCGAGCATATGCATGCCCTGAACGCAACTGCAACGGTAATTTGCAGTGTCAAAGTTTGAAATAAGCGCGCTGCTTACAAACGTCATGCAGCGGCGCTGTAGGGATGGGCGTTATTAACGCCCTCTATTACTTAGATGTTCCACTAATTTTTATACAAACCAAATAAAAATTGAAATGTATTTTTATACATAGATATATAGGCTGAATAATCAATAAAAATGAAAAACAGCATACAGAAATAAATAAAATATCAGGTAACAAACAAGAGTATGATGTTAAGCGTCTTATGCTAATTATAGATACTACTAGCGTAGTAAGTTATTTAAACAGGAAAATATAAAAAACATTTAAAAATTTTTTTAAATGAGCAGTACCATGAAAGACAGTACTCTTTATACATTGATTGTAACTACGCTGCAAATTCTTGAAAAGGACGAAGAAGAGTAAGGGGATATATATATATATATATATATATATATATATATATATATATATATATATATATATATATATTAATGTTTTATGACAAAGTAACGAAGGTTAATTGCAGCGCCATCTCGTTTTGCGTGCTTGAAGCACGTTACATAGCTTTAAGAAAGTTACAGTACAGTATAAATATTACATCAGTCAGAAGCAAAGTATAAATAAAACATACAGAGTACCTAACGTAAAGGCTTAAGTTGTACAGAATAGTATGATTTAATGTTAAAACATATAATATAAACCATCGCGTAAAAGAACGTAGATATCATTCATTATAGATGACGTCTAGGGAATGCACTTGTTTCGTGCTGAAGCACGTTACATGTAATTGACAAAATTGTAGTATAACAATACATCAGTTAGCAAAGCATGCAAAAAGCACAACAAAAGTACAAAGCAGCACATTATGGCGCGATCCAACGCCAAAAAAAAAAAAAACGCAACAAAACGTCACAACGAAAGAGACCACTTAACACGGATGTCACATGAGAAAACACCCATCGCCCGCGCCTGAAGCACGTTACATAATGTGCTTACACGTAAACCGCCAGGTTGTCAGTTACGTTCAGCTTGACGGTATAGATGTAAACATAAAGCAATGCGAATAGCCACACTGCACCCGAAATATATATGTAAAAGGTAAAGCAGTCAACAATCCGAAGATTGGTTTGAACACCACAGTGCTTTACTAGGCACGGTCCTGTTTGGAGGTGGTATGCCGTTGCCTTCCTCCGACCTTGGAACTGACTTACCCAGCCAGTTATAGGGGGACCTACAGTTTAACGTGGGTTCCGAACCACGGTGCTACTCGGTATTTTTCACATCAGCAACACTGCCAGAGGTGAAAGAAGTGGAAAGTGACAGATAAAATTTATAGTCTGACACTGTACCACTGTGCTACGGAGATCTGGAAAATAAAAACAGAAAATGCGACTGATATGTGTAACTCTCTACAGATCTGGGTACCAGCTCAAAAATAGAGTTAAACCTAATTGAAGAAATATAGCTAATTTTAACAAGCCTTGTGAATTTACGAAAATGTTCAAATGTGTGTGAAATCTTGTGGGAATTATCTGCTAAGGTCATCAGTTTCTAAGCTCACACACACAGTACTCAACCTAAATTGTCCTAAGGACAAAAACACACTGAGGCTGAGGGAGGACTTAAACCTCCGTCGGGACCAGCCGCACAGTCCAAGACTGCAGCGCCTTAGACCTCTCGGTTAATCCTGCGGAACATTAACTTACAAAATTAACGTAAATAAACATTTTTCAGTTGTTGTGAACATATGGTGTATTCAACGGAAAACCGTATACAGTAAATAAATGTTGGCAAAGTGATAGTGTGCGAGTAGTATTGTCAAACAAACGTAACGGTCAGAGTTTAATTGTTGTTCATCCAGGCGCAGACAGGTGTTTCATGGCTCAATAACCAAAACGTTTGGATATTACTCAGAAACGGATAGCAAAAATTTTGAAAAATACGTCGAAACCCAACTTATGCCAGGCTTACTACCAATGTCTTTATACCTTGTAATTACTCGCTGCGTATTTACCCATTCGGAATACCTCTAGTCATTGTAGGTGTTGGACATGTTTGACTAGTAATGTTCAACCATTTTTATGCATAATGTGGGAAGAATAAAACGCTCGGGAACTGCCATTGAAGAGCTTAGCAAAATTGCTTGAGGCTTAACACATAATCGCAGTATCGAACATTGCATTTGAATTTCCAAATTAGATTTCGTCTTCTGCAACATTAGTTGTGAGTAAACGCAAGGCGCGTAAGAGGCTGGCAACGCTCCATAAGAATACTGGCGCGTACGCCAGACCTTAGCCTCCAAATAATACAAAGCCTACTCACTAGGAGTAAACTCTTGTCGCCGCTCTCGTTGAAACAGCAGCCGCTAGAGGCGCCACATAACAACCACACACGCGCGAAACTTGACTGAAGTGCGTCCTGCTACAGTGCGTTGTAATGCACACCGTGCATTCCAAAAGAGTGTAACTTACTGCTTTTATGTGAAAATCTACAATTGTTTAAGTGTTTGTGGAAAATGTTATATTGTTGTGTGCCATTTTGCAATCAGGGCTCCCGAAATAAAGTTCCTGGAGTTTTCACGAATTTTCGAGTAATGAATCCACGAGACAACTATGGATAAAAACAATATGTAGACAAGGTATGTGCATTTCTAAGTGGTCAGTGCTGGTATAATTTGTTACTGTTGCCTAAATATATCATTTTTAACTCTTATGTAGGTGATACAAAGGATAAGTTATGGCAGCCCAATGAGCATTCTGTGGTATGCAGTAACCATTTTCTTACCTCAGACTATAAATCCGACCTTAAGATAAAGAAATTGAATCCTGATGCAGTTCCCAGTGTTTTAGAAATGTATCTGCCAAGCAAACGAATCAATATAAAAGAACCGAGAAGAGAAATTGAAAGATGTGGGACAAAATCTTTGAAACAGAAGATCGATAAAATCGCTACAGACAAGGGAAATGTAAGCGAAGAAGTCTGCCAAGAAAGCCATATTTCACAACCTCATAATAAGGATGCCATAGTACAAACAAAGTTAAATAGGCGGAGTATATCATTTAGAAATACAAGACTGTAAACTCTGCAAAACCTACATCCGTCATGTTCCTGGCAAGACTAGAAAGTGTGACTAACGAGGCACTGGAATCAGTCACAGACAAGCCAAAAGTACTGTTCACACTTTTACATACTGCGTCATATTAGTCGCAACCCCGCGTTGCAGTGCGGTTAAGGATTCGCATACAGAGCTACTGAGCAGATTAATACTGCAAAAATTTCTGAGGCCCTACTTAACTAATTTCACGAACAATATGACAGACCAGGTACGTAGGGAATATTTTACGAAAAGAAATGAAAATTTAGAAAAGAAGCTCTCTAGGAAAAGCCGCAAAACAATTCCAGTCAATTAGGCCTAATAATCAGTGTACATGATAATAACAAGAAACAATAGATGTTATCATTGTTAAATAGAGACAGTAACATGAACTTCAATATTTGTTCTCGACATCAGTGACCAAAACGAACCGTTGTGCTGTATGGACATGTTTTTAAGCCTTATTTCCTATTCGGTTCCAAAAGAATCTACACGGAATGAGGTTGGCTTGTGGCGCCAACAGCGGAATAAGTTTGAACTACAGCGGCGACACTGCTCATCAGAGGTAAGCTCCTAGTGAGTAGGCTTTGTATTATTTGGAGGCTGAGGCCAGACTGCTCCGTTCCTCTCTGTTCCTCCGGCGTAAACACGGCGGTGCTGCCACAGTGGCGAGGAAGGAATTAGTCCTGCCTCCCGTTGTTCAACAGGGGCGGCCGGCAGGTAGTCGAAGCGCCATGCCACAGTTCCCGAAGACACTCCTTCCGAGGTTTGCTTTCGAATCCCCTCTTGGGCATGAATGTTGAGTTTGCCCTACAAAAATAATAATAAGAAAAAGGGGGCGTCAGATTTGCCGCCCCTCCCCCCCCCCCCCGGAAAGTGCTGCCACAGTGGCGAGGAAGGAATTAGTCCTGCCTCCCGTTGTTCAACAGGGGCGGCCGGCAGGTAGTCGAAGCGCCATGCCACAGTTCCCGAAGACACTCCTTCCGAGGTTTGCTTTCGAATCCCCTCTTGGGCATGAATGTTGAGTTTGCCCTACAAAAATAATAATAAGAAAAAGGGGGCGTCAGATTTGCCGCCCCTCCCCCCCCCCCCCGGAAAGTGCTGCCACAGTGGCGAGGAAGGAATTAGTCCTGCCTCCCGTTGTTCAACAGGGGCGGCCGGCAGGTAGTCGAAGCGCCATGCCACAGTTCCCGAAGACACTCCTTCCGAGGTTTGCTTTCGAATCCCCTCTTGGGCATGAATGTTGAGTTTGCCCTACAAAAATAATAATAAGAAAAAGGGGGCGTCAGATTCGCCGCCCCTCCCCCCCCCCCGGAAAGTGCTGCCACAGTGGCGAGGAAGGAATTAGTCCTGCCTCCCGTTGTTCAACAGGGGCGGCCGGCAGGTAGTCGAAGCGCCATGCCACAGTTCCCGAAGACACTCCTTCCGAGGTTTGCTTTCGAATCCCCTCTTGGGCATGAATGTTGAGTTTGCCCTACAAAAATAATAATAAGAAAAAGGGGGCGTCAGATTCGCCGCCCCTCCCCCCCCCCCCCCCCCGGAAAGTGCTGCCACAGTGGCGAGGAAGGAATTAGTCCTGCCTCCCGTTGTTCAACAGGGGCGGCCGGCAGGTAGTCGAAGCGCCATGCCACAGTTCCCGAAGACACTCCTTCCGAGGTTTGCTTTCGAATCCCCTCTTGGGCATGAATGTTGAGTTTGCCCTACAAAAATAATAATAAGAAAAAGGGGGCGTCAGATTCGCCGCCCCTCCCCCCCCCCCCCCCGGAAAGTGCTGCCACAGTGGCGAGGAAGGAATTAGTCCTGCCTCCCGTTGTTCAACAGGGGCGGCCGGCAGGTAGTCGAAGCGCCATGCCACAGTTCCCGAAGACACTCCTTCCGAGGTTTGCTTTCGAATCCCCTCTTGGGCATGAATGTTGAGTTTGCCCTACAAAAATAATAATAAGAAAAAGGGGGCGTCAGATTTGCCGCCCCTCCCCCCCCCCCCCCGGAAAGTGCTGCCACAGTGGCGAGGAAGGAATTAGTCCTGCCTCCCGTTGTTCAACAGGGGCGGCCGGCAGGTAGTCGAAGCGCCATGCCACAGTTCCCGAAGACACTCCTTCCGAGGTTTGCTTTCGAATCCCCTCTTGGGCATGAATGTTGAGTTTGCCCTACAAAAATAATAATAAGAAAAAGGGGGCGTCAGATTCGCCGCCCCTCCCCCCCCCCCCCGGAAAGTGCTGCCACAGTGGCGAGGAAGGAATTAGTCCTGCCTCCCGTTGTTCAACAGGGGCGGCCGGCAGGTAGTCGAAGCGCCATGCCACAGTTCCCGAAGACACTCCTTCCGAGGTTTGCTTTCGAATCCCCTCTTGGGCATGAATGTTGAGTTTGCCCTACAAAAATAATAATAAGAAAAAGGGGGCGTCAGATTCGCCGCCCCTCCCCCCCCCCCCGGAAAGTGCTGCCACAGTGGCGAGGAAGGAATTAGTCCTGCCTCCCGTTGTTCAACAGGGGCGGCCGGCAGGTAGTCGAAGCGCCATGCCACAGTTCCCGAAGACACTCCTTCCGAGGTTTGCTTTCGAATCCCCTCTTGGGCATGAATGTTGAGTTTGCCCTACAAAAATAATAATAAGAAAAAGGGGGCGTCAGATTCGCCGCCCCTCCCCCCCCCCCCCCGGAAAGTGCTGCCACAGTGGCGAGGAAGGAATTAGTCCTGCCTCCCGTTGTTCAACAGGGGCGGCCGGCAGGTAGTCGAAGCGCCATGCCACAGTTCCCGAAGACACTCCTTCCGAGGTTTGCTTTCGAATCCCCTCTTGGGCATGAATGTTGAGTTTGCCCTACAAAAATAATAATAAGAAAAAGGGGGCGTCAGATTCGCCGCCCCTCCCCCCCCCCCGGAAAGTGCTGCCACAGTGGCGAGGAAGGAATTAGTCCTGCCTCCCGTTCTTCAACAGGGGCGGCCGGCAGGTAGTCGAAGCGCCATGCCACAGTTCCCGAAGACACTCCTTCCGAGGTTTGCTTTCGAATCCCCTCTTGGGCATGAATGTTGAGTTTGCCCTACAAAAATAATAATAAGAAAAAGGGGGCGTCAGATTCGCCGCCCCTCCCCCCCCCCCCCGGAAAGTGCTGCCACAGTGGCGAGGAAGGAATTAGTCCTGCCTCCCGTTGTTCAACAGGGGCGGCCGGCAGGTAGTCGAAGCGCCATGCCACAGTTCCCGAAGACACTCCTTCCGAGGTTTGCTTTCGAATCCCCTCTTGGGCATGAATGTTGAGTTTGCCCTACAAAAATAATAATAAGAAAAAGGGGGCGTCAGATTCGCCGCCCCTCCCCCCCCCCCCCCGGAAAGTGCTGCCACAGTGGCGAGGAAGGAATTAGTCCTGCCTCCCGTTGTTCAACAGGGGCGGCCGGCAGGTAGTCGAAGCGCCATGCCACAGTTCCCGAAGACACTCCTTCCGAGGTTTGCTTTCGAATCCCCTCTTGGGCATGAATGTTGAGTTTGCCCTACAAAAATAATAATAAGAAAAAGGGGGCGTCAGATTCGCCGCCCCTCCCCCCCCCCCCCGGAAAGTGCTGCCACAGTGGCGAGGAAGGAATTAGTCCTGCCTCCCGTTGTTCAACAGGGGCGGCCGGCAGGTAGTCGAAGCGCCATGCCACAGTTCCCGAAGACACTCCTTCCGAGGTTTGCTTTCGAATCCCCTCTTGGGCATGAATGTTGAGTTTGCCCTACAAAAATAATAATAAGAAAAAGGGGGCGTCAGATTCGCCGCCCCTCCCCCCCCCCCCCCCGGAAAGTGCTGCCACAGTGGCGAGGAAGGAATTAGTCCTGCCTCCCGTTGTTCAACAGGGGCGGCCGGCAGGTAGTCGAAGCGCCATGCCACAGTTCCCGAAGACACTCCTTCCGAGGTTTGCTTTCGAATCCCCTCTTGGGCATGAATGTTGAGTTTGCCCTACAAAAATAATAATAAGAAAAAGGGGGCGTCAGATTCGCCGCCCCTCCCCCCCCCCCCCGGAAAGTGCTGCCACAGTGGCGAGGAAGGAATTAGTCCTGCCTCCCGTTGTTCAACAGGGGCGGCCGGCAGGTAGTCGAAGCGCCATGCCACAGTTCCCGAAGACACTCCTTCCGAGGTTTGCTTTCGAATCCCCTCTTGGGCATGAATGTTGAGTTTGCCCTACAAAAATAATAATAAGAAAAAGGGGGCGTCAGATTCGCCGCCCCTCCCCCCCCCCCCCCGGAAAGTGCTGCCACAGTGGCGAGGAAGGAATTAGTCCTGCCTCCCGTTGTTCAACAGGGGCGGCCGGCAGGTAGTCGAAGCGCCATGCCACAGTTCCCGAAGACACTCCTTCCGAGGTTTGCTTTCGAATCCCCTCTTGGGCATGAATGTTGAGTTTGCCCTACAAAAATAATAATAAGAAAAAGGGGGCGTCAGATTCGCCGCCCCTCCCCCCCCCCCCCCCCGGAAAGTGCTGCCACAGTGGCGAGGAAGGAATTAGTCCTGCCTCCCGTTGTTCAACAGGGGCGGCCGGCAGGTAGTCGAAGCGCCATGCCACAGTTCCCGAAGACACTCCTTCCGAGGTTTGCTTTCGAATCCCCTCTTGGGCATGAATGTTGAGTTTGCCCTACAAAAATAATAATAAGAAAAAGGGGGCGTCAGATTCGCCGCCCCTCCCCCCCCCCCCCGGAAAGTGCTGCCACAGTGGCGAGGAAGGAATTAGTCCTGCCTCCCGTTGTTCAACAGGGGCGGCCGGCAGGTAGTCGAAGCGCCATGCCACAGTTCCCGAAGACACTCCTTCCGAGGTTTGCTTTCGAATCCCCTCTTGGGCATGAATGTTGAGTTTGCCCTACAAAAATAATAATAAGAAAAAGGGGGCGTCAGATTCGCCGCCCCTCCCCCCCCCCCCCCGGAAAGTGCTGCCACAGTGGCGAGGAAGGAATTAGTCCTGCCTCCCGTTGTTCAACAGGGGCGGCCGGCAGGTAGTCGAAGCGCCATGCCACAGTTCCCGAAGACACTCCTTCCGAGGTTTGCTTTCGAATCCCCTCTTGGGCATGAATGTTGAGTTTGCCCTACAAAAATAATAATAAGAAAAAGGGGGCGTCAGATTCGCCGCCCCTCCCCCCCCCCCCCGGAAAGTGCTGCCACAGTGGCGAGGAAGGAATTAGTCCTGCCTCCCGTTGTTCAACAGGGGCGGCCGGCAGGTAGTCGAAGCGCCATGCCACAGTTCCCGAAGACACTCCTTCCGAGGTTTGCTTTCGAATCCCCTCTTGGGCATGAATGTTGAGTTTGCCCTACAAAAATAATAATAAGAAAAAGGGGGCGTCAGATTCGCCGCCCCTCCCCCCCCCCCCCCGGAAAGTGCTGCCACAGTGGCGAGGAAGGAATTAGTCCTGCCTCCCGTTGTTCAACAGGGGCGGCCGGCAGGTAGTCGAAGCGCCATGCCACAGTTCCCGAAGACACTCCTTCCGAGGTTTGCTTTCGAATCCCCTCTTGGGCATGAATGTTGAGTTTGCCCTACAAAAATAATAATAAGAAAAAGGGGGCGTCAGATTCGCCGCCCCTCCCCCCCCCCCCCCCGGAAAGTGCTGCCACAGTGGCGAGGAAGGAATTAGTCCTGCCTCCCGTTGTTCAACAGGGGCGGCCGGCAGGTAGTCGAAGCGCCATGCCACAGTTCCCGAAGACACTCCTTCCGAGGTTTGCTTTCGAATCCCCTCTTGGGCATGAATGTTGAGTTTGCCCTACAAAAATAATAATAAGAAAAAGGGGGCGTCAGATTCGCCGCCCCTCCCCCCCCCCCCCCGGAAAGTGCTGCCACAGTGGCGAGGAAGGAATTAGTCCTGCCTCCCGTTGTTCAACAGGGGCGGCCGGCAGGTAGTCGAAGCGCCATGCCACAGTTCCCGAAGACACTCCTTCCGAGGTTTGCTTTCGAATCCCCTCTTGGGCATGAATGTTGAGTTTGCCCTACAAAAATAATAATAAGAAAAAGGGGGCGTCAGATTCGCCGCCCCTCCCCCCCCCCCCCCGGAAAGTGCTGCCACAGTGGCGAGGAAGGAATTAGTCCTGCCTCCCGTTGTTCAACAGGGGCGGCTGGCAGGTAGTCGAAGCGCCATGCCACAGTTCCCGAAGACACTCCTTCCGAGGTTTGCTTTCGAATCCCCTCTTGGGCATGAATGTTGAGTTTGCCCTACAAAAATAATAATAAGAAAAAGGGGGCGTCAGATTCGCCGCCCCTCCCCCCCCCCCCCGGAAAGTGCTGCCACAGTGGCGAGGAAGGAATTAGTCCTGCCTCCCGTTGTTCAACAGGGGCGGCCGGCAGGTAGTCGAAGCGCCATGCCACAGTTCCCGAAGACACTCCTTCCGAGGTTTGCTTTCGAATCCCCTCTTGGGCATGAATGTTGAGTTTGCCCTACAAAAATAATAATAAGAAAAAGGGGGCGTCAGATTCGCCGCCCCTCCCCCCCCCCCCGGAAAGTGCTGCCACAGTGGCGAGGAAGGAATTAGTCCTGCCTCCCGTTGTTCAACAGGGGCGGCCGGCAGGTAGTCGAAGCGCCATGCCACAGTTCCCGAAGACACTCCTTCCGAGGTTTGCTTTCGAATCCCCTCTTGGGCATGAATGTTGAGTTTGCCCTACAAAAATAATAATAAGAAAAAGGGGGCGTCAGATTCGCCGCCCCTCCCCCCCCCCCCCGGAAAGTGCTGCCACAGTGGCGAGGAAGGAATTAGTCCTGCCTCCCGTTGTTCAACAGGGGCGGCCGGCAGGTAGTCGAAGCGCCATGCCACAGTTCCCGAAGACACTCCTTCCGAGGTTTGCTTTCGAATCCCCTCTTGGGCATGAATGTTGAGTTTGCCCTACAAAAATAATAATAAGAAAAAGGGGGCGTCAGATTCGCCGCCCCTCCCCCCCCCCCCCCCCGGAAAGTGCTGCCACAGTGGCGAGGAAGGAATTAGTCCTGCCTCCCGTTGTTCAACAGGGGCGGCCGGCAGGTAGTCGAAGCGCCATGCCACAGTTCCCGAAGACACTCCTTCCGAGGTTTGCTTTCGAATCCCCTCTTGGGCATGAATGTTGAGTTTGCCCTACAAAAATAATAATAAGAAAAAGGGGGCGTCAGATTCGCCGCCCCTCCCCCCCCCCCCCCGGAAAGTGCTGCCACAGTGGCGAGGAAGGAATTAGTCCTGCCTCCCGTTGTTCAACAGGGGCGGCCGGCAGGTAGTCGAAGCGCCATGCCACAGTTCCCGAAGACACTCCTTCCGAGGTTTGCTTTCGAATCCCCTCTTGGGCATGAATGTTGAGTTTGCCCTACAAAAATAATAATAAGAAAAAGGGGGCGTCAGATTCGCCGCCCCTCCCCCCCCCCCCCCCCCGGAAAGTGCTGCCACAGTGGCGAGGAAGGAATTAGTCCTGCCTCCCGTTGTTCAACAGGGGCGGCCGGCAGGTAGTCGAAGCGCCATGCCACAGTTCCCGAAGACACTCCTTCCGAGGTTTGCTTTCGAATCCCCTCTTGGGCATGAATGTTGAGTTTGCCCTACAAAAATAATAATAAGAAAAAGGGGGCGTCAGATTCGCCGCCCCTCCCCCCCCCCCCCCCGGAAAGTGCTGCCACAGTGGCGAGGAAGGAATTAGTCCTGCCTCCCGTTGTTCAACAGGGGCGGCCGGCAGGTAGTCGAAGCGCCATGCCACAGTTCCCGAAGACACTCCTTCCGAGGTTTGCTTTCGAATCCCCTCTTGGGCATGAATGTTGAGTTTGCCCTACAAAAATAATAATAAGAAAAAGGGGGCGTCAGATTCGCCGCCCCTCCCCCCCCCCCCCCCCGGAAAGTGCTGCCACAGTGGCGAGGAAGGAATTAGTCCTGCCTCCCGTTGTTCAACAGGGGCGGCCGGCAGGTAGTCGAAGCGCCATGCCACAGTTCCCGAAGACACTCCTTCCGAGGTTTGCTTTCGAATCCCCTCTTGGGCATGAATGTTGAGTTTGCCCTACAAAAATAATAATAAGAAAAAGGGGGCGTCAGATTCGCCGCCCCTCCCCCCCCCCCCCGGAAAGTGCTGCCACAGTGGCGAGGAAGGAATTAGTCCTGCCTCCCGTTGTTCAACAGGGGCGGCCGGCAGGTAGTCGAAGCGCCATGCCACAGTTCCCGAAGACACTCCTTCCGAGGTTTGCTTTCGAATCCCCTCTTGGGCATGAATGTTGAGTTTGCCCTACAAAAATAATAATAAGAAAAAGGGGGCGTCAGATTCGCCGCCCCTCCCCCCCCCCCCCGGAAAGTGCTGCCACAGTGGCGAGGAAGGAATTAGTCCTGCCTCCCGTTGTTCAACAGGGGCGGCCGGCAGGTAGTCGAAGCGCCATGCCACAGTTCCCGAAGACACTCCTTCCGAGGTTTGCTTTCGAATCCCCTCTTGGGCATGAATGTTGAGTTTGCCCTACAAAAATAATAATAAGAAAAAGGGGGCGTCAGATTCGCCGCCCCTCCCCCCCCCCCCCCGGAAAGTGCTGCCACAGTGGCGAGGAAGGAATTAGTCCTGCCTCCCGTTGTTCAACAGGGGCGGCCGGCAGGTAGTCGAAGCGCCATGCCACAGTTCCCGAAGACACTCCTTCCGAGGTTTGCTTTCGAATCCCCTCTTGGGCATGAATGTTGAGTTTGCCCTACAAAAATAATAATAAGAAAAAGGGGGCGTCAGATTCGCCGCCCCCCCCCCCCCCCCCCGGAAAGTGCTGCCACAGTGGCGAGGAAGGAATTAGTCCTGCCTCCCGTTGTTCAACAGGGGCGGCCGGCAGGTAGTCGAAGCGCCATGCCACAGTTCCCGAAGACACTCCTTCCGAGGTTTGCTTTCGAATCCCCTCTTGGGCATGAATGTTGAGTTTGCCCTACAAAAATAATAATAAGAAAAAGGGGGCGTCAGATTCGCCGCCCCTCCCCCCCCCCCCCGGAAAGTGCTGCCACAGTGGCGAGGAAGGAATTAGTCCTGCCTCCCGTTGTTCAACAGGGGCGGCCGGCAGGTAGTCGAAGCGCCATGCCACAGTTCCCGAAGACACTCCTTCCGAGGTTTGCTTTCGAATCCCCTCTTGGGCATGAATGTTGAGTTTGCCCTACAAAAATAATAATAAGAAAAAGGGGGCGTCAGATTCGCCGCCCCTCCCCCCCCCCCCCCCCCGGAAAGTGCTGCCACAGTGGCGAGGAAGGAATTAGTCCTGCCTCCCGTTGTTCAACAGGGGCGGCCGGCAGGTAGTCGAAGCGCCATGCCACAGTTCCCGAAGACACTCCTTCCGAGGTTTGCTTTCGAATCCCCTCTTGGGCTTGAATGTTGAGTTTGCCCTACAAAAATAATAATAAGAAAAAGGGGGCGTCAGATTCGCCGCCCCTCCCCCCCCCCCCCCCCCGGAAAGTGCTGCCACAGTGGCGAGGAAGGAATTAGTCCTGCCTCCCGTTGTTCAACAGGGGCGGCCGGCAGGTAGTCGAAGCGCCATGCCACAGTTCCCGAAGACACTCCTTCCGAGGTTTGCTTTCGAATCCCCTCTTGGGCATGAATGTTGAGTTTGCCCTACAAAAATAATAATAAGAAAAAGGGGGCGTCAGATTCGCCGCCCCTCCCCCCCCCCCCCCCGGAAAGTGCTGCCACAGTGGCGAGGAAGGAATTAGTCCTGCCTCCCGTTGTTCAACAGGGGCGGCCGGCAGGTAGTCGAAGCGCCATGCCACAGTTCCCGAAGACACTCCTTCCGAGGTTTGCTTTCGAATCCCCTCTTGGGCATGAATGTTGAGTTTGCCCTACAAAAATAATAATAAGAAAAAGGGGGCGTCAGATTCGCCGCCCCTCCCCCCCCCCCCCCCGGAAAGTGCTGCCACAGTGGCGAGGAAGGAATTAGTCCTGCCTCCCGTTGTTCAACAGGGGCGGCCGGCAGGTAGTCGAAGCGCCATGCCACAGTTCCCGAAGACACTCCTTCCGAGGTTTGCTTTCGAATCCCCTCTTGGGCATGAATGTTGAGTTTGCCCTACAAAAATAATAATAAGAAAAAGGGGGCGTCAGATTCGCCGCCCCTCCCCCCCCCCCCCCCGGAAAGTGCTGCCACAGTGGCGAGGAAGGAATTAGTCCTGCCTCCCGTTGTTCAACAGGGGCGGCCGGCAGGTAGTCGAAGCGCCATGCCACAGTTCCCGAAGACACTCCTTCCGAGGTTTGCTTTCGAATCCCCTCTTGGGCATGA
Organism: Locusta migratoria; assembly: GCA_026315105.1. Taxonomy (NCBI): domain Eukaryota; kingdom Metazoa; phylum Arthropoda; class Insecta; order Orthoptera; family Acrididae; genus Locusta; species Locusta migratoria. The sequence goes on from CM048754.1 coordinate 120,848,424, forward strand.
ATGTTGAGTTTGCCCTACAAAAATAATAATAAGAAAAAGGGGGCGTCAGATTCGCCGCCCCTCCCCCCCCCCCCCCGGAAAGTGCTGCCACAGTGGCGAGGAAGGAATTAGTCCTGCCTCCCGTTGTTCAACAGGGGCGGCCGGCAGGTAGTCGAAGCGCCATGCCACAGTTCCCGAAGACACTCCTTCCGAGGTTTGCTTTCGAATCCCCTCTTGGGCATGAATGTTGAGTTTGCCCTACAAAAATAATAATAAGAAAAAGGGGGCGTCAGATTCGCCGCCCCTCCCCCCCCCCCCCGGAAAGTGCTGCCACAGTGGCGAGGAAGGAATTAGTCCTGCCTCCCGTTGTTCAACAGGGGCGGCCGGCAGGTAGTCGAAGCGCCATGCCACAGTTCCCGAAGACACTCCTTCCGAGGTTTGCTTTCGAATCCCCTCTTGGGCATGAATGTTGAGTTTGCCCTACAAAAATAATAATAAGAAAAAGGGGGCGTCAGATTCGCCGCCCCTCCCCCCCCCCCGGAAAGTGCTGCCACAGTGGCGAGGAAGGAATTAGTCCTGCCTCCCGTTGTTCAACAGGGGCGGCCGGCAGGTAGTCGAAGCGCCATGCCACAGTTCCCGAAGACACTCCTTCCGAGGTTTGCTTTCGAATCCCCTCTTGGGCATGAATGTTGAGTTTGCCCTACAAAAATAATAATAAGAAAAAGGGGCGCGTCAGATTCGCCGCCCCTCCCCCCCCCCCCGGAAAGTGCTGCCACAGTGGCGAGGAAGGAATTAGTCCTGCCTCCCGTTGTTCAACAGGGGCGGCCGGCAGGTAGTCGAAGCGCCATGCCACAGTTCCCGAAGACACTCCTTCCGAGGTTTGCTTTCGAATCCCCTCTTGGGCATGAATGTTGAGTTTGCCCTACAAAAATAATAATAAGAAAAAGGGGGGCGTCAGATTCGCCGCCCCTCCCCCCCCCCCCCCGGAAAGTGCTGCCACAGTGGCGAGGAAGGAATTAGTCCTGCCTCCCGTTGTTTCAACAGGGGCGGCCGGCAGGTAGTCGAAGCGCCATGCCACAGTTCCCGAAGACACTCCTTCCGAGGTTTGCTTTCGAATCCCCTCTTGGGCATGAATGTTGAGTTTGCCCTACAAAAATAATAATAAGAAAAAGGGGGCGTCAGATTCGCCGCCCCTCCCCCCCCCCCCGGAAAGTGCTGCCACAGTGGCGAGGAAGGAATTAGTCCTGCCTCCCGTTGTTCAACAGGGGCGGCCGGCAGGTAGTCGAAGCGCCATGCCACAGTTCCCGAAGACACTCCTTCCGAGGTTTGCTTTCGAATCCCCTCTTGGGCATGAATGTTGAGTTTGCCCTACAAAAATAATAATAAGAAAAAGGGGGGCGTCAGATTCGCCGCCCCTCCCCCCCCCCCCGGAAAGTGCTGCCACAGTGGCGAGGAAGGAATTAGTCCTGCCTCCCGTTGTTCAACAGGGGCGGCCGGCAGGTAGTCGAAGCGCCATGCCACAGTTCCCGAAGACACTCCTTCCGAGGTTTGCTTTCGAATCCCCTCTTGGGCATGAATGTTGAGTTTGCCCTACAAAAATAATAATAAGAAAAAGGGGGCGTCAGATTCGCCGCCCCTCCCCCCCCCCCCGGAAAGTGCTGCCACAGTGGCGAGGAAGGAATTAGTCCTGCCTCCCGTTGTTCAACAGGGGCGGCCGGCAGGTAGTCGAAGCGCCATGCCACAGTTCCCGAAGACACTCCTTCCGAGGTTTGCTTTCGAATCCCCTCTTGGGCATGAATGTTGAGTTTGCCCTACAAAAATAATAATAAGAAAAAGGGGGCGTCAGATTCGCCGCCCCTCCCCCCCCCCCCGGAAAGTGCTGCCACAGTGGCGAGGAAGGAATTAGTCCTGCCTCCCGTTGTTCAACAGGGGCGGCCGGCAGGTAGTCGAAGCGCCATGCCACAGTTCCCGAAGACACTCCTTCCGAGGTTTGCTTTCGAATCCCCTCTTGGGCATGAATGTTGAGTTTGCCCTACAAAAATAATAATAAGAAAAAGGGGGCGTCAGATTCGCCGCCCCTCCCCCCCCCCCCCGGAAAGTGCTGCCACAGTGGCGAGGAAGGAATTAGTCCTGCCTCCCGTTGTTCAACAGGGGCGGCCGGCAGGTAGTCGAAGCGCCATGCCCACAGTTCCCGAAGACACTCCTTCCGAGGTTTGCTTTCGAATCCCCTCTTGGGCATGAATGTTGAGTTTGCCCTACAAAAATAATAATAAGAAAAAGGGGGCGTCAGATTCGCCGCCCCTCCCCCCCCCCCCCGGAAAGTGCTGCCACAGTGGCGAGGAAGGAATTAGTCCTGCCTCCCGTTGTTCAACAGGGGCGGCCGGCAGGTAGTCGAAGCGCCATGCCACAGTTCCCGAAGACACTCCTTCCGAGGTTTGCTTTCGAATCCCCTCTTGGGCATGAATGTTGAGTTTGCCCTACAAAAATAATAATAAGAAAAAGGGGGCGTCAGATTCGCCGCCCCTCCCCCCCCCCCCGGAAAGTGCTGCCACAGTGGCGAGGAAGGAATTAGTCCTGCCTCCCGTTGTTCAACAGGGGCGGCCGGCAGGTAGTCGAAGCGCCATGCCACAGTTCCCGAAGACACTCCTTCCGAGGTTTGCTTTCGAATCCCCTCTTGGGCAGCATGAATGTTGAGTTTGCCCTACAAAAATAATAATAAGAAAAGGGGGCGTCAGATTCGCCGCCCCTCCCCCCCCCCCCCCCGGAAAGTGCTGCCACAGTGGCGAGGAAGGAATTAGTCCTGCCTCCCGTTGTTCAACAGGGGCGGCCGGCAGGTAGTCGAAGCGCCATGCCACAGTTCCCGAAGACACTCCTTCCGAGGTTTGCTTTCGAATCCCCTCTTGGGCATGAATGTTGAGTTTGCCCTACAAAAATAATAATAAGAAAAAGGGGGCGTCAGATTCGCCGCCCCTCCCCCCCCCCCCGGAAAGTGCTGCCACAGTGGCGAGGAAGGAATTAGTCCTGCCTCCCGTTGTTCAACAGGGGCGGCCGGCAGGTAGTCGAAGCGCCATGCCACAGTTCCCGAAGACACTCCTTCCGAGGTTTGCTTTCGAATCCCCTCTTGGGCATGAATGTTGAGTTTGCCCTACAAAAATAATAATAAGAAAAAGGGGGCGTCAGATTCGCCGCCCCTCCCCCCCCCCCCGGAAAGTGCTGCCACAGTGGCGAGGAAGGAATTAGTCCTGCCTCCCGTTGTTCAACAGGGGCGGCCGGCAGGTAGTCGAAGCGCCATGCCACAGTTCCCGAAGACACTCCTTCCGAGGTTTGCTTTCGAATCCCCTCTTGGGCATGAATGTTGAGTTTGCCCTACAAAAATAATAATAAGAAAAAGGGGGCGTCAGATTCGCCGCCCCTCCCCCCCCCCCCCCCCGGAAAGTGCTGCCACAGTGGCGAGGAAGGAATTAGTCCTGCCTCCCGTTCTTCAACAGGGCGGCCGGCAGGTAGTCGAAGCGCCATGCCACAGTTCCCGAAGACACTCCTTCCGAGGTTTGCTTTCGAATCCCCTCTTGGGCATGAATGTTGAGTTTGCCCTACAAAAATAATAATAAGAAAAAGGGGGCGTCAGATTCGCCGCCCCTCCCCCCCCCCCCGGAAAGTGCTGCCACAGTGGCGAGGAAGGAATTAGTCCTGCCTCCCGTTGTTCAACAGGGGCGGCCGGCCGGTAGTCGAAGCGCCATGCCACAGTTCCCGAAGACACTCCTTCCGAGGTTTGCTTTCGAATCCCCTCTTGGGCATGAATGTTGAGTTTGCCCTACAAAAATAATAATAGAAAAAGGGGGGCGTCAGATTCGCCGCCCCTCCCCCCCCCCCGGAACGTGCTGCCACAGTGGCGAGGAAGGAATTAGTCCTGCCTCCCGTTGTTCAACAGGGGCGGCCGGCAGGTAGTCGAAGCGCCATGCCACAGTTCCCGAAGACACTCCTTCCGAGGTTTGCTTTCGAATCCCCTCTTGGGCATGAATGTTGAGTTTGCCCTACAAAAATAATAATAAGAAAAAGGGGGCGTCAGATTCGCCGCCCCCTCCCCCCCCCCCCCCGGAAAGTGCTGCCACAGTGGCGAGGAAGGAATTAGTCCTGCCTCCCGTTCTTCAACAGGGGCGGCCGGCAGGTAGTCGAAGCGCCATGCCACAGTTCCCGAAGACACTCCTTCCGAGGTTTGCTTTCGAATCCCCTCTTGGGCATGAATGTTGAGTTTGCCCTACAAAAATAATAATAAGAAAAAGGGGGCGTCAGATTCGCCGCCCCTCCCCCCCCCCCCGGAAAGTGCTGCCACAGTGGCGAGGAAGGAATTAGTCCTGCCTCCCGTTCTTCAACAGGGGCGGCCGGCAGGTAGTCGAAGCGCCATGCCACAGTTCCCGAAGACACTCCTTCCGAGGTTTGCTTTCGAATCCCCTCTTGGGCATGAATGTTGAGTTTGCCCTACAAAAATAATAATAAGAAAAAGGGGGCGTCAGATTCGCCGCCCCTCCCCCCCCCCCCCGGAAAGTGCTGCCACAGTGGCGAGGAAGGAATTAGTCCTGCCTCCCGTTGTTCAACAGGGGCGGCCGGCAGGTAGTCGAAGCGCCATGCCACAGTTCCCGAAGACACTCCTTCCGAGGTTTGCTTTCGAATCCCCTCTTGGGCATGAATGTTGAGTTTGCCCTACAAAAATAATAATAAGAAAAAGGGGGCGTCAGATTCGCCGCCCCTCCCCCCCCCCCCGGAAAGTGCTGCCACAGTGGCGAGGAAGGAATTAGTCCTGCCTCCCGTTCTTCAACAGGGGCGGCCGGCAGGTAGTCGAAGCGCCATGCCACAGTTCCCGAAGACACTCCTTCCGAGGTTTGCTTTCGAATCCCCTCTTGGGCATGAATGTTGAGTTTGCCCTACAAAAATAATAATAAGAAAAAGGGGGCGTCAGATTCGCCGCCCCTCCCCCCCCCCCCCCCCGGAAAGTGCTGCCACAGTGGCGAGGAAGGAATTAGTCCTGCCTCCCGTTCTTCAACAGGGGCGGCCGGCAGGTAGTCGAAGCGCCATGCCACAGTTCCCGAAGACACTCCTTCCGAGGTTTGCTTTCGAATCCCCTCTTGGGCATGAATGTTGAGTTTGCCCTACAAAAATAATAATAAGAAAAAGGGGGCGTCAGATTCGCCGCCCCTCCCCCACCCCCCCCGGAAAGTGCTGCCACAGTGGCGAGGAAGGAATTAGTCCTGCCTCCCGTTGTTCAACAGGGGCGGCCGGCAGGTAGTCGAAGCGCCATGCCACAGTTCCCGAAGACACTCCTTCCGAGGTTTGCTTTCGAATCCCCTCTTGGGCATGAATGTTGAGTTTGCCCTACAAAAATAATAATAAGAAAAAGGGGGCGTCAGATTCGCCGCCCCTCCCCCCCCCCCCCCGGAAAGTGCTGCCACAGTGGCGAGGAAGGAATTAGTCCTGCCTCCCGTTCTTCAACAGGGGCGGCCGGCAGGTAGTCGAAGCGCCATGCCACAGTTCCCGAAGACACTCCTTCCGAGGTTTGCTTTCGAATCCCCTCTTGGGCATGAATGTTGAGTTTGCCCTACAAAAATAATAATAAGAAAAAGGGGGCGTCAGATTCGCCGCCCCTCCCCCCCCCCCCCCCCCGGAAAGTGCTGCCACAGTGGCGAGGAAGGAATTAGTCCTGCCTCCCGTTCTTCAACAGGGGCGGCCGGCAGGTAGTCGAAGCGCCATGCCACAGTTCCCGAAGACACTCCTTCCGAGGTTTGCTTTCGAATCCCCTCTTGGGCATGAATGTTGAGTTTGCCCTACAAAAATAATAATAAGAAAAAGGGGGCGTCAGATTCGCCGCCCCTCCCCCCCCCCCCCCGGAAAGTGCTGCCACAGTGGCGAGGAAGGAATTAGTCCTGCCTCCCGTTGTTCAACAGGGGCGGCCGGCAGGTAGTCGAAGCGCCATGCCACAGTTCCCGAAGACACTCCTTCCGAGGTTTGCTTTCGAATCCCCTCTTGGGCATGAATGTTGAGTTTGCCCTACAAAAATAATAATAAGAAAAAGGGGGCGTCAGATTCGCCGCCCCTCCCCCCCCCCCCCCGGAAAGTGCTGCCACAGTGGCGAGGAAGGAATTAGTCCTGCCTCCCGTTCTTCAACAGGGGCGGCCGGCAGGTAGTCGAAGCGCCATGCCACAGTTCCCGAAGACACTCCTTCCGAGGTTTGCTTTCGAATCCCCTCTTGGGCATGAATGTTGAGTTTGCCCTACAAAAATAATAATAAGAAAAAGGGGGCGTCAGATTCGCCGCCCCTCCCCCCCCCCCCCCCGGAAAGTGCTGCCACAGTGGCGAGGAAGGAATTAGTCCTGCCTCCCGTTCTTCAACAGGGGCGGCCGGCAGGTAGTCGAAGCGCCATGCCACAGTTCCCGAAGACACTCCTTCCGAGGTTTGCTTTCGAATCCCCTCTTGGGCATGAATGTTGAGTTTGCCCTACAAAAATAATAATAAGAAAAAGGGGGCGTCAGATTCGCCGCCCCTCCCCCCCCCCACCGGAAAGTGCTGCCACAGTGGCGAGGAAGGAATTAGTCCTGCCTCCCGTTGTTCAACAGGGGCGGCCGGCAGGTAGTCGAAGCGCCATGCCACAGTTCCCGAAGACACTCCTTCCGAGGTTTGCTTTCGAATCCCCTCTTGGGCATGAATGTTGAGTTTGCCCTACAAAAATAATAATAAGAAAAAGGGGGCGTCAGATTCGCCGCCCCTCCCCCCCCCCCCCGGAAAGTGCTGCCACAGTGGCGAGGAAGGAATTAGTCCTGCCTCCCGTTGTTCAACAGGGGCGGCCGGCAGGTAGTCGAAGCGCCATGCCACAGTTCCCGAAGACACTCCTTCCGAGGTTTGCTTTCGAATCCCCTCTTGGGCATGAATGTTGAGTTTGCCCTACAAAAATAATAATAAGAAAAAGGGGGCGTCAGATTCGCCGCCCCTCCCCCCCCCCCCCGGAAAGTGCTGCCACAGTGGCGAGGAAGGAATTAGTCCTGCCTCCCGTTGTTCAACAGGGGCGGCCGGCAGGTAGTCGAAGCGCCATGCCACAGTTCCCGAAGACACTCCTTCCGAGGTTTGCTTTCGAATCCCCTCTTGGGCATGAATGTTGAGTTTGCCCTACAAAAATAATAATAAGAAAAAGGGGGCGTCAGATTCGCCGCCCCTCCCCCCCCCCCCCCGGAAAGTGCTGCCACAGTGGCGAGGAAGGAATTAGTCCTGCCTCCCGTTCTTCAACAGGGGCGGCCGGCAGGTAGTCGAAGCGCCATGCCACAGTTCCCGAAGACACTCCTTCCGAGGTTTGCTTTCGAATCCCCTCTTGGGCATGAATGTTGAGTTTGCCCTACAAAAATAATAATAAGAAAAAGGGGGCGTCAGATTCGCCGCCCCTCCCCCCCCCCCCCGGAAAGTGCTGCCACAGTGGCGAGGAAGGAATTAGTCCTGCCTCCCGTTGTTCAACAGGGGCGGCCGGCAGGTAGTCGAAGCGCCATGCCACAGTTCCCGAAGACACTCCTTCCGAGGTTTGCTTTCGAATCCCCTCTTGGGCATGAATGTTGAGTTTGCCCTACAAAAATAATAATAAGAAAAAGGGGGCGTCAGATTCGCCGCCCCTCCCCCCCCCCCCCCCCGGAAAGTGCTGCCACAGTGGCGAGGAAGGAATTAGTCCTGCCTCCCGTTGTTCAACAGGGGCGGCCGGCAGGTAGTCGAAGCGCCATGCCACAGTTCCCGAAGACACTCCTTCCGAGGTTTGCTTTCGAATCCCCTCTTGGGCATGAATGTTGAGTTTGCCCTACAAAAATAATAATAAGAAAAAGGGGGCGTCAGATTCGCCGCCCCTCCCCCCCCCCCCCGGAAAGTGCTGCCACAGTGGCGAGGAAGGAATTAGTCCTGCCTCCCGTTGTTCAACAGGGGCGGCCGGCAGGTAGTCGAAGCGCCATGCCACAGTTCCCGAAGACACTCCTTCCGAGGTTTGCTTTCGAATCCCCTCTTGGGCATGAATGTTGAGTTTGCCCTACAAAAATAATAATAAGAAAAAGGGGGCGTCAGATTCGCCGCCCCTCCCCCCCCCCCCGGAAAGTGCTGCCACAGTGGCGAGGAAGGAATTAGTCCTGCCTCCCGTTGTTCAACAGGGGCGGCCGGCAGGTAGTCGAAGCGCCATGCCACAGTTCCCGAAGACACTCCTTCCGAGGTTTGCTTTCGAATCCCCTCTTGGGCATGAATGTTGAGTTTGCCCTACAAAAATAATAATAAGAAAAAGGGGGCGTCAGATTCGCCGCCCCTCCCCCCCCCCCCCCCGGAAAGTGCTGCCACAGTGGCGAGGAAGGAATTAGTCCTGCCTCCCGTTGTTCAACAGGGGCGGCCGGCAGGTAGTCGAAGCGCCATGCCACAGTTCCCGAAGACACTCCTTCCGAGGTTTGCTTTCGAATCCCCTCTTGGGCATGAATGTTGAGTTTGCCCTACAAAAATAATAATAAGAAAAAGGGGGCGTCAGATTCGCCGCCCCTCCCCCCCCCCCCCCCGGAAAGTGCTGCCACAGTGGCGAGGAAGGAATTAGTCCTGCCTCCCGTTGTTCAACAGGGGCGGCCGGCAGGTAGTCGAAGCGCCATGCCACAGTTCCCGAAGACACTCCTTCCGAGGTTTGCTTTCGAATCCCCTCTTGGGCATGAATGTTGAGTTTGCCCTACAAAAATAATAATAAGAAAAAGGGGGCGTCAGATTCGCCGCCCCTCCCCCCCCCCCCGGAAAGTGCTGCCACAGTGGCGAGGAAGGAATTAGTCCTGCCTCCCGTTGTTCAACAGGGGCGGCCGGCAGGTAGTCGAAGCGCCATGCCACAGTTCCCGAAGACACTCCTTCCGAGGTTTGCTTTCGAATCCCCTCTTGGGCATGAATGTTGAGTTTGCCCTACAAAAATAATAATAAGAAAAAGGGGGCGTCAGATTCGCCGCCCCTCCCCCCCCCCCCCCCCCCCGGAAAGTGCTGCCACAGTGGCGAGGAAGGAATTAGTCCTGCCTCCCGTTGTTCAACAGGGGCGGCCGGCAGGTAGTCGAAGCGCCATGCCACAGTTCCCGAAGACACTCCTTCCGAGATTTGCTTTCGTATCCCCTCTTGGGCATGAATGTTGAGTTTGCCCTACAAAAATAATAATAAGAAAAAGGGGGCGTCAGATTCGCCGCCCCTCCCCCCCCCCCCCCCGGAAAGTGCTGCCACAGTGGCGAGGAAGGAATTAGTCCTGCCTCCCGTTGTTCAACAGGGGCGGCCGGCAGGTAGTCGAAGCGCCATGCCACAGTTCCCGAAGACACTCCTTCCGAGGTTTGCTTTCGAATCCCCTCTTGGGCATGAATGTTGAGTTTGCCCTACAAAAATAATAATAAGAAAAAGGGGGCGTCAGATTCGCCGCCCCTCCCCCCCCCCCCCCGGAAAGTGCTGCCACAGTGGCGAGGAAGGAATTAGTCCTGCCTCCCGTTGTTCAACAGGGGCGGCCGGCAGGTAGTCGAAGCGCCATGCCACAGTTCCCGAAGACACTCCTTCCGAGGTTTGCTTTCGAATCCCCTCTTGGGCATGAATGTTGAGTTTGCCCTACAAAAATAATAATAAGAAAAAGGGGGCGTCAGATTCGCCGCCCCTCCCCCCCCCCCCCCGGAAAGTGCTGCCACAGTGGCGAGGAAGGAATTAGTCCTGCCTCCCGTTGTTCAACAGGGGCGGCCGGCAGGTAGTCGAAGCGCCATGCCACAGTTCCCGAAGACACTCCTTCCGAGGTTTGCTTTCGAATCCCCTCTTGGGCATGAATGTTGAGTTTGCCCTACAAAAATAATAATAAGAAAAAGGGGGCGTCAGATTCGCCGCCCCTCCCCCCCCCCCCCCCCCGGAAAGTGCTGCCACAGTGGCGAGGAAGGAATTAGTCCTGCCTCCCGTTCTTCAACAGGGGCGGCCGGCAGGTAGTCGAAGCGCCATGCCACAGTTCCCGAAGACACTCCTTCCGAGGTTTGCTTTCGAATCCCCTCTTGGGCATGAATGTTGAGTTTGCCCTACAAAAATAATAATAAGAAAAAGGGGGCGTCAGATTCGCCGCCCCTCCCCCCCCCCCCCGGAAAGTGCTGCCACAGTGGCGAGGAAGGAATTAGTCCTGCCTCCCGTTGTTCAACAGGGGCGGCCGGCAGGTAGTCGAAGCGCCATGCCACAGTTCCCGAAGACACTCCTTCCGAGGTTTGCTTTCGAATCCCCTCTTGGGCATGAATGTTGAGTTTGCCCTACAAAAATAATAATAAGAAAAAGGGGGCGTCAGATTCGCCGCCCCTCCCCCCCCCCCCCGGAAAGTGCTGCCACAGTGGCGAGGAAGGAATTAGTCCTGCCTCCCGTTCTTCAACAGGGGCGGCCGGCAGGTAGTCGAAGCGCCATGCCACAGTTCCCGAAGACACTCCTTCCGAGGTTTGCTTTCGAATCCCCTCTTGGGCATGAATGTTGAGTTTGCCCTACAAAAATAATAATAAGAAAAAGGGGGCGTCAGATTCGCCGCCCCTCCCCCCCCCCCCCGGAAAGTGCTGCCACAGTGGCGAGGAAGGAATTAGTCCTGCCTCCCGTTCTTCAACAGGGGCGGCCGGCAGGTAGTCGAAGCGCCATGCCACAGTTCCCGAAGACACTCCTTCCGAGGTTTGCTTTCGAATCCCCTCTTGGGCATGAATGTTGAGTTTGCCCTACAAAAATAATAATAAGAAAAAGGGGGCGTCAGATTCGCCGCCCCTCCCCCCCCCCCCGGAAAGTGCTGCCACAGTGGCGAGGAAGGAATTAGTCCTGCCTCCCGTTGTTCAACAGGGGCGGCCGGCAGGTAGTCGAAGCGCCATGCCACAGTTCCCGAAGACACTCCTTCCGAGGTTTGCTTTCGAATCCCCTCTTGGGCATGAATGTTGAGTTTGCCCTACAAAAATAATAATAAGAAAAAGGGGGCGTCAGATTCGCCGCCCCTCCCCCCCCCCCCCCCGGAAAGTGCTGCCACAGTGGCGAGGAAGGAATTAGTCCTGCCTCCCGTTCTTCAACAGGGGCGGCCGGCAGGTAGTCGAAGCGCCATGCCACAGTTCCCGAAGACACTCCTTCCGAGGTTTGCTTTCGAATCCCCTCTTGGGCATGAATGTTGAGTTTGCCCTACAAAAATAATAATAAGAAAAAGGGGGCGTCAGATTCGCCGCCCCTCCCCCCCCCCCCGGAAAGTGCTGCCACAGTGGCGAGGAAGGAATTAGTCCTGCCTCCCGTTCTTCAACAGGGGCGGCCGGCAGGTAGTCGAAGCGCCATGCCACAGTTCCCGAAGACACTCCTTCCGAGGTTTGCTTTCGAATCCCCTCTTGGGCATGAATGTTGAGTTTGCCCTACAAAAATAATAATAAGAAAAAGGGGGCGTCAGATTGGCCCCCCCCCCCCCCGGAAAGTGCTGCCACAGTGGCGAGGAAGGAATTAGTCCTGCCTCCCGTTGTTCAACAGGGGCGGCCGGCAGGTAGTCGAAGCGCCATGCCACAGTTCCCGAAGACACTCCTTCCGAGGTTTGCTTTCGAATCCCCTCTTGGGCATGAATGTTGAGTTTGCCCTACAAAAATAATAATAAGAAAAAGGGGGCGTCAGATTCGCCGCCCCTCCCCCCCCCCCGGAAAGTGCTGCCACAGTGGCGAGGAAGGAATTAGTCCTGCCTCCCGTTCTTCAACAGGGGCGGCCGGCAGGTAGTCGAAGCGCCATGCCACAGTTCCCGAAGACACTCCTTCCGAGGTTTGCTTTCGAATCCCCTCTTGGGCATGAATGTTGAGTTTGCCCTACAAAAATAATAATAAGAAAAAGGGGGCGTCAGATTCGCCGCCCCTCCCCCCCCCCCCGGAAAGTGCTGCCACAGTGGCGAGGAAGGAATTAGTCCTGCCTCCCGTTCTTCAACAGGGGCGGCCGGCAGGTAGTCGAAGCGCCATGCCACAGTTCCCGAAGACACTCCTTCCGAGGTTTGCTTTCGAATCCCCTCTTGGGCATGAATGTTGAGTTTGCCCTACAAAAATAATAATAAGAAAAAGGGGGCGTCAGATTCGCCGCCCCTCCCCCCCCCCCCCGGAAAGTGCTGCCACAGTGGCGAGGAAGGAATTAGTCCTGCCTCCCGTTGTTCAACAGGGGCGGCCGGCAGGTAGTCGAAGCGCCATGCCACAGTTCCCGAAGACACTCCTTCCGAGGTTTGCTTTCGAATCCCCTCTTGGGCATGAATGTTGAGTTTGCCCTACAAAAATAATAATAAGAAAAAGGGGGCGTCAGATTCGCCGCCCCTCCCCCCCCCCCCCCGGAAAGTGCTGCCACAGTGGCGAGGAAGGAATTAGTCCTGCCTCCCGTTGTTCAACAGGGGCGGCCGGCAGGTAGTCGAAGCGCCATGCCACAGTTCCCGAAGACACTCCTTCCGAGGTTTGCTTTTTCGAATCCCCTCTTGGGCATGAATGTTGAGTTTGCCCTACAAAAATAATAATAAGAAAAAGGGGGCGTCAGATTCGCCGCCCCTCCCCCCCCCCCCCCGGAAAGTGCTGCCACAGTGGCGAGGAAGGAATTAGTCCTGCCTCCCGTTGTTCAACAGGGGCGGCCGGCAGGTAGTCGAAGCGCCATGCCACAGTTCCCGAAGACACTCCTTCCGAGGTTTGCTTTCGAATCCCCTCTTGGGCATGAATGTTGAGTTTGCCCTACAAAAATAATAATAAGAAAAAGGGGGCGTCAGATTCGCCGCCCCTCCCCCCCCCCCGGAAAGTGCTGCCACAGTGGCGAGGAAGGAATTAGTCCTGCCTCCCGTTCTTCAACAGGTGCGGCCGGCAGGTAGTCGAAGCGCCATGCCACAGTTCCCGAAGACACTCCTTCCGAGGTTTGCTTTCGAATCCCCTCTTGGGCATGAATGTTGAGTTTGCCCTACAAAAATAATAATAAGAAAAAGGGGGCGTCAGATTCGCCGCCCCTCCCCCCCCCCCCCCGGAAAGTGCTGCCACAGTGGCGAGGAAGGAATTAGTCCTGCCTCCCGTTGTTCAACAGGGGCGGCCGGCAGGTAGTCGAAGCGCCATGCCACAGTTCCCGAAGACACTCCTTCCGAGGTTTGCTTTCGAATCCCCTCTTGGGCATGAATGTTGAGTTTGCCCTACAAAAATAATAATAAGAAAAAGGGGGCGTCAGATTCGCCGCCCCTCCCCCCCCCCCCCCGGAAAGTGCTGCCACAGTGGCGAGGAAGGAATTAGTCCTGCCTCCCGTTGTTCAACAGGGGCGGCCGGCAGGTAGTCGAAGCGCCATGCCACAGTTCCCGAAGACACTCCTTCCGAGGTTTGCTTTCGAATCCCCTCTTGGGCATGAATGTTGAGTTTGCCCTACAAAAATAATAATAAGAAAAAGGGGGCGTCAGATTCGCCGCCCCTCCCCCCCCCCCCCCCCGGAAAGTGCTGCCACAGTGGCGAGGAAGGAATTAGTCCTGCCTCCCGTTGTTCAACAGGGGCGGCCGGCAGGTAGTCGAAGCGCCATGCCACAGTTCCCGAAGACACTCCTTCCGAGGTTTGCTTTCGAATCCCCTCTTGGGCATGAATGTTGAGTTTGCCCTACAAAAATAATAATAAGAAAAAGGGGGCGTCAGATTCGCCGCCCCTCCCCCCCCCCCCCCCGGAAAGTGCTGCCACAGTGGCGAGGAAGGAATTAGTCCTGCCTCCCGTTGTTCAACAGGGGCGGCCGGCAGGTAGTCGAAGCGCCATGCCACAGTTCCCGAAGACACTCCTTCCGAGGTTTGCTTTCGAATCCCCTCTTGGGCATGAATGTTGAGTTTGCCCTACAAAAATAATAATAAGAAAAAGGGGGCGTCAGATTCGCCGCCCCTCCCCCCCCCCCCCCCCGGAAAGTGCTGCCACAGTGGCGAGGAAGGAATTAGTCCTGCCTCCCGTTGTTCAACAGGGGCGGCCGGCAGGTAGTCGAAGCGCCATGCCACAGTTCCCGAAGACACTCCTTCCGAGGTTTGCTTTCGAATCCCCTCTTGGGCATGAATGTTGAGTTTGCCCTACAAAAATAATAATAAGAAAAAGGGGGCGTCAGATTCGCCGCCCCTCCCCCCCCCCCCCCGGAAAGTGCTGCCACAGTGGCGAGGAAGGAATTAGTCCTGCCTCCCGTTGTTCAACAGGGGCGGCCGGCAGGTAGTCGAAGCGCCATGCCACAGTTCCCGAAGACACTCCTTCCGAGGTTTGCTTTCGAATCCCCTCTTGGGCATGAATGTTGAGTTTGCCCTACAAAAATAATAATAAGAAAAAGGGGGCGTCAGATTCGCCGCCCCTCCCCCCCCCCCCCGGAAAGTGCTGCCACAGTGGCGAGGAAGGAATTAGTCCTGCCTCCCGTTGTTCAACAGGGGCGGCCGGCAGGTAGTCGAAGCGCCATGCCACAGTTCCCGAAGACACTCCTTCCGAGGTTTGCTTTCGAATCCCCTCTTGGGCATGAATGTTGAGTTTGCCCTACAAAAATAATAATAAGAAAAAGGGGGCGTCAGATTCGCCGCCCCTCCCCCCCCCCCCCCCGGAAAGTGCTGCCACAGTGGCGAGGAAGGAATTAGTCCTGCCTCCCGTTGTTCAACAGGGGCGGCCGGCAGGTAGTCGAAGCGCCATGCCACAGTTCCCGAAGACACTCCTTCCGAGGTTTGCTTTCGTATCCTCTCTTGGGCATGAATGTTGAGTTTGCCCTACAAAAATAATAATAAGAAAAAGGGGGCGTCAGATTCGCCGCCCCTCCCCCCCCCCCCCGGAAAGTGCTGCCACAGTGGCGAGGAAGGAATTAGTCCTGCCTCCCGTTGTTCAACAGGGGCGGCCGGCAGGTAGTCGAAGCGCCATGCCACAGTTCCCGAAGACACTCCTTCCGAGGTTTGCTTTCGAATCCCCTCTTGGGCATGAATGTTGAGTTTGCCCTACAAAAATAATAATAAGAAAAAGGGGGCGTCAGATTCGCCGCCCCTCCCCCCCCCCCCCGGAAAGTGCTGCCACAGTGGCGAGGAAGGAATTAGTCCTGCCTCCCGTTGTTCAACAGGGGCGGCCGGCAGGTAGTCGAAGCGCCATGCCACAGTTCCCGAAGACACTCCTTCCGAGGTTTGCTTTCGAATCCCCTCTTGGGCATGAATGTTGAGTTTGCCCTACAAAAATAATAATAAGAAAAAGGGGGCGTCAGATTCGCCGCCCCTCCCCCCCCCCCCCGGAAAGTGCTGCCACAGTGGCGAGGAAGGAATTAGTCCTGCCTCCCGTTGTTCAACAGGGGCGGCCGGCAGGTAGTCGAAGCGCCATGCCACAGTTCCCGAAGACACTCCTTCCGAGGTTTGCTTTCGAATCCCCTCTTGGGCATGAATGTTGAGTTTGCCCTACAAAAATAATAATAAGAAAAAGGGGGCGTCAGATTCGCCGCCCCTCCCCCCCCCCCCCCGGAAAGTGCTGCCACAGTGGCGAGGAAGGAATTAGTCCTGCCTCCCGTTGTTCAACAGGGGCGGCCGGCAGGTAGTCGAAGCGCCATGCCACAGTTCCCGAAGACACTCCTTCCGAGGTTTGCTTTCGAATCCCCTCTTGGGCATGAATGTTGAGTTTGCCCTACAAAAATAATAATAAGAAAAAGGGGGCGTCAGATTCGCCGCCCCTCCCCCCCCCCCGGAAAGTGCTGCCACAGTGGCGAGGAAGGAATTAGTCCTGCCTCCCGTTGTTCAACAGGGGCGGCCGGCAGGTAGTCGAAGCGCCATGCCACAGTTCCCGAAGACACTCCTTCCGAGGTTTGCTTTCGAATCCCCTCTTGGGCATGAATGTTGAGTTTGCCCTACAAAAATAATAATAAGAAAAAGGGGGCGTCAGATTCGCCGCCCCTCCCCCCCCCCCCCCGGAAAGTGCTGCCACAGTGGCGAGGAAGGAATTAGTCCTGCCTCCCGTTGTTCAACAGGGGCGGCCGGCAGGTAGTCGAAGCGCCATGCCACAGTTCCCGAAGACACTCCTTCCGAGGTTTGCTTTCGAATCCCCTCTTGGGCATGAATGTTGAGTTTGCCCTACAAAAATAATAATAAGAAAAAGGGGGCGTCAGATTCGCCGCCCCTCCCCCCCCCCTCCCCGGAAAGTGCTGCCACAGTGGCGAGGAAGGAATTAGTCCTGCCTCCCGTTGTTCAACAGGGGCGGCCGGCAGGTAGTCGAAGCGCCATGCCACAGTTCCCGAAGACACTCCTTCCGAGGTTTGCTTTCGAATCCCCTCTTGGGCATGAATGTTGAGTTTGCCCTACAAAAATAATAATAAGAAAAAGGGGGCGTCAAATTCGCCGCCCCTCCCCCCCCCCCCCCGGAAAGTGCTGCCACAGTGGTGAGGAAGGAATTAGTCCTGCCTCCCGTTGTTCAACAGGGGCGGCCGGCAGGTAGTCGAAGCGCCATGCCACAGTTCCCGAAGACACTCCTTCCGAGGTTTGCTTTCGAATCCCCTCTTGGGCATGAATGTTGAGTTTGCCCTACAAAAATAATAATAAGAAAAAGGGGGCGTCAGATTCGCCGCCCCTCCCCCCCCCCCCCCCCCCGGAAAGTGCTGCCACAGTGGCGAGGAAGGAATTAGTCCTGCCTCCCGTTCTTCAACAGGGGCGGCCGGCAGGTAGTCGAAGCGCCATGCCACAGTTCCCGAAGACACTCCTTCCGAGGTTTGCTTTCGAATCCCCTCTTGGGCATGAATGTTGAGTTTGCCCTACAAAAATAATAATAAGAAAAAGGGGGCGTCAGATTCGCCGCCCCTCCCCCCCCCCCCCCGGAAAGTGCTGCCACAGTGGCGAGGAAGGAATTAGTCCTGCCTCCCGTTGTTCAACAGGGGCGGCCGGCAGGTAGTCGAAGCGCCATGCCACAGTTCCCGAAGACACTCCTTCCGAGGTTTGCTTTCGAATCCCCTCTTGGGCATGAATGTTGAGTTTGCCCTACAA
Organism: Locusta migratoria; assembly: GCA_026315105.1. Lineage (NCBI taxonomy): Eukaryota > Metazoa > Arthropoda > Insecta > Orthoptera > Acrididae > Locusta > Locusta migratoria. Next base: position 120,865,363 of record CM048754.1, read on the forward strand.
AAATAATAATAAGAAAAAGGGGGCGTCAGATTCGCCGCCCCTCCCCCCCCCCCCCGGAAAGTGCTGCCACAGTGGCGAGGAAGGAATTAGTCCTGCCTCCCGTTGTTCAACAGGGGCGGCCGGCAGGTAGTCGAAGCGCCATGCCACAGTTCCCGAAGACACTCCTTCCGAGGTTTGCTTTCGAATCCCCTCTTGGGCATGAATGTTGAGTTTGCCCTACAAAAATAATAATAAGAAAAAGGGGGCGTCAGATTCGCCGCCCCTCCCCCCCCCCCCCCCGGAAAGTGCTGCCACAGTGGCGAGGAAGGAATTAGTCCTGCCTCCCGTTGTTCAACAGGGGCGGCCGGCAGGTAGTCGAAGCGCCATGCCACAGTTCCCGAAGACACTCCTTCCGAGGTTTGCTTTCGAATCCCCTCTTGGGCATGAATGTTGAGTTTGCCCTACAAAAATAATAATAAGAAAAAGGGGGCGTCAGATTCGCCGCCCCTCCCCCCCCCCCCCCGGAAAGTGCTGCCACAGTGGCGAGGAAGGAATTAGTCCTGCCTCCCGTTGTTCAACAGGGGCGGCCGGCAGGTAGTCGAAGCGCCATGCCACAGTTCCCGAAGACACTCCTTCCGAGGTTTGCTTTCGAATCCCCTCTTGGGCATGAATGTTGAGTTTGCCCTACAAAAATAATAATAAGAAAAAGGGGGCGTCAGATTCGCCGCCCCTCCCCCCCCCCCCCGGAAAGTGCTGCCACAGTGGCGAGGAAGGAATTAGTCCTGCCTCCCGTTGTTCAACAGGGGCGGCCGGCAGGTAGTCGAAGCGCCATGCCACAGTTCCCGAAGACACTCCTTCCGAGGTTTGCTTTCGAATCCCCTCTTGGGCATGAATGTTGAGTTTGCCCTACAAAAATAATAATAAGAAAAAGGGGGCGTCAGATTCGCCGCCCCTCCCCCCCCCCCCCCCCGGAAAGTGCTGCCACAGTGGCGAGGAAGGAATTAGTCCTGCCTCCCGTTGTTCAACAGGGGCGGCCGGCAGGTAGTCGAAGCGCCATGCCACAGTTCCCGAAGACACTCCTTCCGAGGTTTGCTTTCGAATCCCCTCTTGGGCATGAATGTTGAGTTTGCCCTACAAAAATAATAATAAGAAAAAGGGGGCGTCAGATTCGCCGCCCCTCCCCCCCCCCCCCCCGGAAAGTGCTGCCACAGTGGCGAGGAAGGAATTAGTCCTGCCTCCCGTTGTTCAACAGGGGCGGCCGGCAGGTAGTCGAAGCGCCATGCCACAGTTCCCGAAGACACTCCTTCCGAGGTTTGCTTTCGAATCCCCTCTTGGGCATGAATGTTGAGTTTGCCCTACAAAAATAATAATAAGAAAAAGGGGGCGTCAGATTCGCCGCCCCTCCCCCCCCCCCCCGGAAAGTGCTGCCACAGTGGCGAGGAAGGAATTAGTCCTGCCTCCCGTTGTTCAACAGGGGCGGCCGGCAGGTAGTCGAAGCGCCATGCCACAGTTCCCGAAGACACTCCTTCCGAGGTTTGCTTTCGAATCCCCTCTTGGGCATGAATGTTGAGTTTGCCCTACAAAAATAATAATAAGAAAAAGGGGGCGTCAGATTCGCCGCCCCTCCCCCCCCCCCCGGAAAGTGCTGCCACAGTGGCGAGGAAGGAATTAGTCCTGCCTCCCGTTGTTCAACAGGGGCGGCCGGCAGGTAGTCGAAGCGCCATGCCACAGTTCCCGAAGACACTCCTTCCGAGGTTTGCTTTCGTATCCTCTCTTGGGCATGAATGTTGAGTTTGCCCTACAAAAATAATAATAAGAAAAAGGGGGCGTCAGATTCGCCGCCCCTCCCCCCCCCCCCCCGGAAAGTGCTGCCACAGTGGCGAGGAAGGAATTAGTCCTGCCTCCCGTTGTTCAACAGGGGCGGCCGGCAGGTAGTCGAAGCGCCATGCCACAGTTCCCGAAGACACTCCTTCCGAGGTTTGCTTTCGAATCCCCTCTTGGGCATGAATGTTGAGTTTGCCCTACAAAAATAATAATAAGAAAAAGGGGGCGTCAGATTCGCCGCCCCTCCCCCCCCCCCCCGGAAAGTGCTGCCACAGTGGCGAGGAAGGAATTAGTCCTGCCTCCCGTTGTTCAACAGGGGCGGCCGGCAGGTAGTCGAAGCGCCATGCCACAGTTCCCGAAGACACTCCTTCCGAGGTTTGCTTTCGAATCCCCTCTTGGGCATGAATGTTGAGTTTGCCCTACAAAAATAATAATAAGAAAAAGGGGGCGTCAGATTCGCCGCCCCTCCCCCCCCCCCCCCCCCCGGAAAGTGCTGCCACAGTGGCGAGGAAGGAATTAGTCCTGCCTCCCGTTGTTCAACAGGGGCGGCCGGCAGGTAGTCGAAGCGCCATGCCACAGTTCCCGAAGACACTCCTTCCGAGGTTTGCTTTCGAATCCCCTCTTGGGCATGAATGTTGAGTTTGCCCTACAAAAATAATAATAAGAAAAAGGGGGCGTCAGATTCGCCGCCCCTCCCCCCCCCCCCCCCGGAAAGTGCTGCCACAGTGGCGAGGAAGGAATTAGTCCTGCCTCCCGTTGTTCAACAGGGGCGGCCGGCAGGTAGTCGAAGCGCCATGCCACAGTTCCCGAAGACACTCCTTCCGAGGTTTGCTTTCGAATCCCCTCTTGGGCATGAATGTTGAGTTTGCCCTACAAAAATAATAATAAGAAAAAGGGGGCGTCAGATTCGCCGCCCCTCCCCCCCCCCCGGAAAGTGCTGCCACAGTGGCGAGGAAGGAATTAGTCCTGCCTCCCGTTGTTCAACAGGGGCGGCCGGCAGGTAGTCGAAGCGCCATGCCACAGTTCCCGAAGACACTCCTTCCGAGGTTTGCTTTCGAATCCCCTCTTGGGCATGAATGTTGAGTTTGCCCTACAAAAATAATAATAAGAAAAAGGGGGCGTCAGATTCGCCGCCCCTCCCCCCCCCCCCCCGGAAAGTGCTGCCACAGTGGCGAGGAAGGAATTAGTCCTGCCTCCCGTTGTTCAACAGGGGCGGCCGGCAGGTAGTCGAAGCGCCATGCCACAGTTCCCGAAGACACTCCTTCCGAGGTTTGCTTTCGAATCCCCTCTTGGGCATGAATGTTGAGTTTGCCCTACAAAAATAATAATAAGAAAAAGGGGGCGTCAGATTCGCCGCCCCTCCCCCCCCCCTCCCCGGAAAGTGCTGCCACAGTGGCGAGGAAGGAATTAGTCCTGCCTCCCGTTGTTCAACAGGGGCGGCCGGCAGGTAGTCGAAGCGCCATGCCACAGTTCCCGAAGACACTCCTTCCGAGGTTTGCTTTCGAATCCCCTCTTGGGCATGAATGTTGAGTTTGCCCTACAAAAATAATAATAAGAAAAAGGGGGCGTCAAATTCGCCGCCCCTCCCCCCCCCCCCCCCGGAAAGTGCTGCCACAGTGGTGAGGAAGGAATTAGTCCTGCCTCCCGTTGTTCAACAGGGGCGGCCGGCAGGTAGTCGAAGCGCCATGCCACAGTTCCCGAAGACACTCCTTCCGAGGTTTGCTTTCGAATCCCCTCTTGGGCATGAATGTTGAGTTTGCCCTACAAAAATAATAATAAGAAAAAGGGGGCGTCAGATTCGCCGCCCCTCCCCCCCCCCCCCCCCGGAAAGTGCTGCCACAGTGGCGAGGAAGGAATTAGTCCTGCCTCCCGTTCTTCAACAGGGGCGGCCGGCAGGTAGTCGAAGCGCCATGCCACAGTTCCCGAAGACACTCCTTCCGAGGTTTGCTTTCGAATCCCCTCTTGGGCATGAATGTTGAGTTTGCCCTACAAAAATAATAATAAGAAAAAGGGGGCGTCAGATTCGCCGCCCCTCCCCCCCCCCCCCCCGGAAAGTGCTGCCACAGTGGCGAGGAAGGAATTAGTCCTGCCTCCCGTTGTTCAACAGGGGCGGCCGGCAGGTAGTCGAAGCGCCATGCCACAGTTCCCGAAGACACTCCTTCCGAGGTTTGCTTTCGAATCCCCTCTTGGGCATGAATGTTGAGTTTGCCCTACAAAAATAATAACAAGAAAAAGGGGGCGTCAGATTCGCCGCCCCTCCCCCCCCCCCCCCCGGAAAGTGCTGCCACAGTGGCGAGGAAGGAATTAGTCCTGCCTCCCGTTGTTCAACAGGGGCGGCCGGCAGGTAGTCGAAGCGCCATGCCACAGTTCCCGAAGACACTCCTTCCGAGGTTTGCTTTCGAATCCCCTCTTGGGCATGAATGTTGAGTTTGCCCTACAAAAATAATAATAAGAAAAAGGGGGCGTCAGATTCGCCGCCCCTCCCCCCCCCCCCCCCCCCCCGGAAAGTGCTGCCACAGTGGCGAGGAAGGAATTAGTCCTGCCTCCCGTTGTTCAACAGGGGCGGCCGGCAGGTAGTCGAAGCGCCATGCCACAGTTCCCGAAGACACTCCTTCCGAGGTTTGCTTTCGAATCCCCTCTTGGGCATGAATGTTGAGTTTGCCCTACAAAAATAATAATAAGAAAAAGGGGGCGTCAGATTCGCCGCCCCTCCCCCCCCCCCCCCCCGGAAAGTGCTGCCACAGTGGCGAGGAAGGAATTAGTCCTGCCTCCCGTTGTTCAACAGGGGCGGCCGGCAGGTAGTCGAAGCGCCATGCCACAGTTCCCGAAGACACTCCTTCCGAGGTTTGCTTTCGAATCCCCTCTTGGGCATGAATGTTGAGTTTGCCCTACAAAAATAATAATAAGAAAAAGGGGGCGTCAGATTCGCCGCCCCCCCCCCCCCCCGGAAAGTGCCGCCCCGTGCGACCGCACGTTTCGCACGTGCCTTGCGCCGGCCTTGCACCCATGCCTGAGGGAGGACCCCAACCTCCGACGCGAGCAGTCGTGCAGTTCATGACATGAAGCCTCAAACCACACGGCTAAACTCGCGCAGCTTCTCGAGACAGATTTTGCTCGACCCCCCTGCCACAAGGGCGGATTCAGGGGCGGGGGGGGGGCGGCACAAGGGCACGCGCCCCTCCCCAGACGGACCGAAAAAAAATGAGAGAGAGAGAAGAGAGGGGGAGAGAGAGAGAGGGGGAGGGGGAGAGACGGTGAGGAAGGGAGGGAGGGAAAAGAATCTCGGCATTAAAACAATTAACAATTAAGTTTTACTTACGGGCTGTATGTAATTGTGAGTTTAAAAATGCAATATCCCTGTAATTAACATAACGTATTTTGTATCCCATCCTCGTCGCCACTTTTGTGTCCCTGCCTCGTCGCCGCTTTTGTGTCTCGTTTCCGTGGTAGGTGTCGGTGGCCGAGTGGAATGAGACCGACACAGGAATAAAGATAGCACGCTGGTGCAGGTACGGAGGGGAGCAGCCAGAAACTAGAAACACTAGAGTAAATTAGAATGAGATATATATTGCACAGAATTTATACAATACTTAACTTTTACACAATTCAGTACTGCAGAGTGCCGATACATAGTTGAGTTAGAGGCCTGCCTAGTGCCAAGTCTTTACTGGTGCCTATCTGATTCCGAAGTGTTAACTGGTTCCTATCTCAGTCCCAAGTGCACGAAGTCGTTCAGTGGTGGCCACGAGCGGAGTTGCAGCAGAGGGCGTTCGTGGCTGTCGTCGTAAGAACGCCGCGCCGTGCGTGCATGGCGGCGCGCGGCGAAAGTAGGTGGCGCGCACTTTGGACTTGTGGGACACCACAACGTAGGCCCACTTTGACGTTTTGTGTTATGTTCCACTTACTTGCTCCTTTTTTGTCAGTAATTTACGATAAAAATAGATAAAAGTTGTTTATTGTTTCGTGATTGCTTGGGAGACAAATGAGCTATTGTATATGTTTTACCCATACGTAAATAAAGAACTAGTGAATAACTTTAATATTCGGACACTAAGATATTTTTAGTTTGCTGCGTTATAACTGTATTCTGAACAAACAAAAATATAATATAACCAAGTATTAAATGAAGGTACATGTCTTGGAAATAACACTATGAACGTTGTTTACATAACGCAAAACAGTTGTTAAAGAATGCGATTAATGTAAATCACTCTTAGATGGTCACGTTACTTTAATATCCGGACAGATGGCAGTGTCCCACTTGTCACCGTTCACGCCGGGGTGAGTAGGCCTGCTTCTAGTCAGGAGGCAGGTGTGTGTTTACAAGCGCGGTCCACTGTCCAGACGGTACGATGCCACGCAAAGCTAATACCAGCTTAAAGATACAACTTGTGATTTTTCACAATGCGAAAGGAAAATCATATCGACAAATTGCTGCCATGCTCAACCCGAGTAAGAGTACTGTGGCAGGTATTGTCAGTCGTTTCAAAAACGACGACCGTATGGACTCCATACCACAAATGGGCCAGCCACAGAAGTTGGATGCTCGTGACAAGAGGAAGTTAATACGAAAAACTAAGAAGGATCCTACACTCAGTGCACCAAGATTAGCACGTGAGCTTCTAAACGAGACTGGCAAGAAGGTACATTCTCAAACGATTCGCAGAGCATTGAAAGAAAGTGGATACAATGGAAAAGTGGCTAGGAAGAAACAGTATGTGAATCAACAGAAAAGATTGGACTTCGTTAGGGAGTTTATTACGAAGGATGCAATTTGGTGGAATGACGTCATTTTTTCCGACGAAAGTAAATTTAACGTTTGTGGGTCGGAAGGACGAAGCATGGTGTGGCGGAAGAAGAATGATGAATTTACAGTCACAAATATTAAACCAACTCTAAAGCATGGAGGTGGCAGCGTCCTTGTCTGGGGCTGTATATCGACATTTGGACTGGGCGAATTGGTGTTCATCGACAATACTATGGACAAATATATCTACTTGAACATATTAAAGAACAATTTACGAAAAAGTGCTGACACCATGGGATATCAAACACCTTCAAATTTTACCAGGACAATGACCCGAAACATTAGGCTCGCAATGTGCAGCAATATTTGTTGTACAACTCCCCCCCAGAGTCCTACAACTACCACCTCTGTCACCAGACCTCAACCCGATTGAGAATGTGTGCGGAGAACTAAGCGACGTATTAGAAGAACGTCTGAAGCGTCGACTAAAAGAAGAATCGGACGGTCTACGTGCGGACTATTTAAAAAAAATATCATTAGCAGTATGCCGCAGCGTTTGAAAGAAGTGATAAAACAGAATGGCTACCCAAAAAGATATTGAAACATTTATTTTCCATAAAATTTTGTATTGAAATACTTAGTTCTGCAAAGTGTCCGAATATTAAAGTAACGCGAATATAGGACCGAGTTGTATTTAAAGTGTATTATTAATGAAGTTATGTAAGTTATCTTAATAAAATTTATATTATTACTTACAAGACACATCACGTAATGTAATAACTGGTTATCTGTTTGTTTTTGTTATAAATAAAGTTATGATGTTCCAAGATTGAAATATTACAGTGTCCGAATATTAAAGTTATTCACTGTATGTGAAACAATTGCGAATTTACAGGGCTGCGTCCAGGCTGGCTCATTCAGGTGTTTTCGGTAAACGGTTTATCTCTCTGGATTCTTCTCCTAGACGCTATGAGATAGTACTGCCACCCTTTAAAACAGTTTTATTTGAAGGTACAAGTTTCATTTTCCAATTATTGGAGCAAATTAGAAATTTCAATGGCATACAAAGGATTTTCAAGCGGGTAGAAATTCTTCTTGAAACACAGTCAAGTGTAATTTTCAGAATGAAATGTTCACTCTGCAGCGGAGTGTGCGCTAATATCTAACTTCCTCGCAGATTAAGATTGCGTGCGTGCCGGGATAGCTAAGACAGAGCGCTTGGCAGCGAAAGGCAAAGATTGCAGGTTCGAATCCCGTTTCGACAGACAATTTTAATCTGCCAGAGAGTTTAAAGTGTAATTTTGTTGATCGCAAAAGCTATCTGGAAAACTTATCTCGTTTTGCGTAGCAACTTTACAAAGCACAAAGAAGAAATTGATTCATTCCAACGCAAACACAGGAAATCTGATTTACATATTTACTAGCTATTTGTTTCTGACCCGTAATTGGGCGAACTTTTAGGGCACGCTACCCGTAACAATGTGTTCAGTAATATTTCGTGTATAGGTTCTGCGTAACGTTGACAGCACTCCGAAATAAATGAATGTTGTGCAACTAGTGCATATGTTTTCTGTTTCTGCCATCATCAGGCAAAATCATCTCCACTTGTCGAATCAATATACTTCCATCTAATTACTAATACATTATTACTCTCGGCGCACGATGGCGTCATTCTCAAGTTCCTATGATTACAAAAAATATTACAATGATTCATCCATTGTAGAGGCGTTGTCATATCCTAGTCCTCGGCACATCGTTATATCCAGACCGTCTTTTGCAATAACCCGTAAAATATCTTCTGTTACGTCAACAGCTTTCTTCCCTGTTTGCTGAAAATAAACCTAAAAGGATTCCTTTACTTCTACTTTTTTGTTTTCTATGTGAACGTAACGAATAATTTCACTGATCTGGTCTATGTGCGATATGTCCGGCGTGCTATCAAAGACGATACAAAAATACTTAGAATTTTTTATATCTTTTAAAATCATTTCCTTGACCATTCCGCCCAGAAGTGAGATAAACTCATTTTGTGTGGTGGAGGATAAATAGCTCGTAAATAATTTGCCTACCTGTGACTGAGTGGACTGTTCTAGTTTGATCAAGTGTTCCCTTAGTACAGCGTCGTATTTAGATAACAGTCGAATCAGCTGCAGAAAATTTCCTCTGTTTTCTGTCAACGTATGCTCTGTGTCCACGGAATAGAAGATTTTGTTCAGCCAAAAACAGTGACGTCTAACAGTCGTTTAAAATCTCTCTTTATTTTCATTTTTCTGTTTCATGTGCTGTCTGGGTAATACAATGAATTGTTCTATTGGCATTTAGACTTGTCCTTAATGTTTTCCATTTTTCAAAGTAAACTTGATGTTTCTCAGAGGTTTCGTGGTTATGAACTTTCGGACTAAGTGTCCACCAAGCTTGAAAACCAGTTACAAATTTAGATGTGTTATGAGAACTTGCGTCTGTGCTAAAGAGTCTACAATAAAAACAATATAAACTCTGCTTTTTTGTTGAGAATGCCATCCAGGTTCGGAGAATTTTCTCACCATTTGGTTGATTGATGTAGAACCAATCAGATGTCAATTTTCGGTTAGTACCTTTCGTCTTATCCTTGTCACCTTGTCTGTTAACTGAAACAAATGGTCCATCTTTGTTTTGAAATGTTGCACTTCCCATTTTAATTAAATCCACTCTTACATTTTGTGGTACAGGATATGGCCATTCAGAGATGTCGGAAAACAAACTATTGCTACTAACTTCAGTACTTTCCACTTCATTCACATGCTCTTCATCTGGTAAGCTGTCTTCACAATTGTCTATACGAGTGTCCACATTTTCTTGGAGCCCTTCAGATTCTTCGAGGATATCGTCTCTCACTGCTCCCTTATCTTCACTATTTCTGGCGGTTTCTTCGTTAATTACAATTTCACTCTCGAATTGAAGCAATTTTGTGACCTCCCCTTCTCTTTAATTTTGTTCTGGTGATTTCTGACTGCTTGATGGTGATGCTGAAGACTTAACAAATTTCATCATTGAATTGACCAGCGATTGGTCTTCCAAACATCTGGCCCTCTGTTTTTTGCTTTGTTGCGCCCCACTTGGACGATGTCGTTTCATGTTTGTACGTGTATTTAAGTTATATTTCTGCAAAAAGAAAAAGATTTTGTCTCAAAATTTATTTCATTTAATCGATAATAACACACGTTGAACAATTGAACAAATGAAACCACAATGACAATTTTCAATTCATTATGCAAAAAAAAAAAAAAAAACACATTGTGCTTTCAACAACGACACTGAAATTATTACGTGCAAAGTGAAAGAAACTTCGCTCAGTACGTAAATGTCGTCTAAGTATTACAACTCAAAGTCTTATTTTCCCACTGAAATACTGAAGTATTGCTAAACATTTTGTCCATACAAAGTTGCAAAGTACGCATTTTACATACACACCCTTCCAAGTAACACGGTGTTGAAAGCTAGTTAACGTTCTTGTTAGAAAAGATCTCTTCCTTTTCTGTGACGTTTCTCCTCCTTTTTATGATATGTTACTTTTAAGCTCCTTGAGATAGTCTCTTCTGGTCTTCCCTTATAGGAGTTTTATCAACTAGTGTTTTTGTGGTTGCCTGTGTCCACATGGACAGTACATGGGTGTTCGATCTGTTGGACTGGTGCACGCGCGTTCCTAGCACCTCTCTGCAAAGATCAAATATTTGGGGTAGAGCCTTAAATGATAATAACAGTCAACAATTCACATCTGGTGGTCTCCCGTATGGGGCTAGGTTTCGCGAATTGGTTTTGAACCAAGTGCTTGACGGCGATATGGATACTTACCTCATTATGTTTTCAGTTGAGACTTGATTCCATTTCCACGGTTATGTTAACGCCCTAAACTAACCACACTGGAGCATTAATAGACCTGTTCTGCTTCATGAGGAACCCCTTCACGATCAGAAAAAGAGGAACCCCTTCACGATCAGAAAAATAGAAGTGTGGTGCGCAGTTATTATATTGGTAGCTGAATAATAGGCCCCATTTTTAATGACACAGTTAACAGTGAAAAAAAGAGCAAAACATTTTGCAACATTTTTTAAATAAACTGAGTGAAAGATAACGAAGCCTTGCGTTTTTTCAATATGTGCCAGGCGCCCAGGACCAATGTTTCCTTGAACGCATTTGACGAAGTGTTATCGTACATAACAAAGTCATGGAACATAACGAAGTTTGGAACTCCGTTGTATGTCGTGAAGTTTCTGTTGAGGGAAGCACTAAAGAATGAAGTGTACAACACAAATCCGCACACGTTACAGGAACTCAGAGATAATATCCGCTATTCAGTCAATTCAATTTCTCTAAGACAATTACATCGTGTGATGAATTCATGAGTAGATATCAGCAGTGTTAGGAAAAGCAGTTCGCTCATCTTATTTCTTGAATGGGTGATTACAAACTTTATTTGCACATGAGAAAACTAGGGGAAATATTCCAATTTTTTGATAATGATCTGAACAACGATGTTGTTTTTCGTTTTAGAACGTATCTGTTGAAATGAAAAAAGTAAAACATCCCACCAACCATTTTTGCGCTAGTAACTCTGTAATTATCTCACCAAGCAACAAAAGAAATGCTTCCCTTCTTGTCAGGAAATTTCGCTTCTATTTTTTACGTAATATTCGCATAGATAGCTTCAAGTCAATAAATGTTCTGTCATGTCAAGGTCACTCGTTTGGCATTTCCTAACGGAAGGGAGTGAGGGTAGGAAGTACTTTAAATATTTTGGAGGACGAATTATGACTTTTAAGTGACCATAACAAAGCTGCAGTTCCGACCCTGCTAAAAACTTAGTTTTATAACAAAAATAACTTTAACTTATTTCCTTGAAAGAAAATCACCTGCATAAGGGGGCGTCCATTAATTACGTGAAGTGTTTGGTGGGTGAAGGGGGGGAGGTCGACCCGAATCTCACCAAACCTCACGTGGCGAAATCACCCGTAATTTTTTCCCCACAAGAAACAGTGTAAAACTGCGAGCTAACAGGGTTAAATTAAGTCCAACATGTTTAACGTCTAAAATATGGCTAAATCCTACACAATAATATTTATCGCGGTTATCAGACATCACGTCGTAACCAGTAGCCCCTAGATTGTTTTTCTTATGCTACACGACCTTTTCTTTCACGCGCGTGAACAGAAGCACAGGCCAGGCCGCTCGGCCGTTCTTTTCACGCGCATTAATCGCGGATGTCTACTGTAGCCCTACTGCTTATGAAACACATATGGTCTCCTTAATTTTCGACACATTTGAAATAAATCTTTCATATTCTACCATATCATCTTCACTTTTATCCCTAAAAGATCCCGAATAAAAGTGTTACAGACTTGCTGCTTACAAAGATAAAATTACACAGGTTTTGTTTTATTACTATGATTCAATCACATTAAATAGTGTAATTTTTTTAAATTTACCACAAAATTAAAAAGAAATTAATTTAGAGCCTGAATGCCCTCTCTTCAGCTGTGGGCACACTTGTCTCATCCTTCATATAATAAAGGATGAAACAGTTGCCAACAGCTGAACACGGGACATTCAGGATCTGAATTTAATTCATATGTAACTGTTTCTGAGCTTCGCCAGATGGGTATATGCGAATCCCTATACAGAGAAAGCCAAGCGAAATTGGCATAAGTTTCTCTACACATTTTTAGCTTTGGATTAAGTCGACTATAAGAGTGATGAATAAGACTGCACACTTGAAAATTCAAACAATTGCACAATATGGTCGAAGAATAACAGTTTTGTACAGTGATTCCAACAGGAGTACGAGCCTAATGACGTAATGGTAACCGAGAGCATATGGTTAAAAAAAACTCAAATGTTCATAATCCGAAGGGACCAAACTGCTAAGGTGATCGGTTCCTTGTCTTACAAACTACTTAAGCTTAGGACAACACACACACACACACACACACACACACATATGCCAAATGGAGGACTCGAACATCTGGGAGGAGCGACGTTGTGCCCCGGATCACACGGCTATTCCCGCGCAGCGCACATTGTTTGATTGTCATTTTGGTAAATATAGCGTTCCGATATCTTTTTTTATTTTGTGGTAAATTATTAAACTTTTCACTGTTTAATGTAGATGAATCATTGTAATATTTTTTGTAATCATAGGAACTTGACAATGACGCCATCGTGTGCCGAGAGTAGTAAGGTATTAGTAATTAGATGGAAGTATATTGATTCGACAAGTGGCGTTCAAGCAAGAATCTGTGAACTTAATTCCAAGGCACTGTTTGTACCCTGTGAAAACCACGCTCTCAATCTTTGTGGATTGCATGCTTTTGCAGCAGTTCCATGTTGTGTGACTTTCTTTGGAACTTTAGAAAGTTTGTATGTGTTTTACACAGCTTCTACGCATAGATGGACGATCGTTTTGGAAAACGTTGGAGTTACAGTGAAGAGAATGTCAAATATACGATGGAGTGCGCACTACGAAGCAGTGAAACCTTTGTTTCAGTGCTTTAAAAAGGTTATTGATACCACTGAAGAACTATCTGATTCTTCGGAAACAAGAGGAGCTGCTCTAACTCTGTTGCCTGCATTGTGTGATTTTTCGTTTTTGTGTTTTCTGTATTTGTGGAATACTGTCTTACAAGAGGTCAAGCAAGCTCAAGAGTATTTACAGATTCTTGGGGTCAGCCTTGAAATGTGTATTACCAAGATAAGGAGTCTAAAGCTCTTTTTGACAAAGACAAGAGAAATCAGCTTGTGGATGAAGCCTTTCGATTTGCGGATGAAACATGCCACGAAAAGGATATCCCTGTCGAAAAAAAAAAAAAAAAAAAAAAAAAAAAAAAAAAAAAAAAAAAAATATTAGGAAGAACAAAATGATGCCTGGGGAAAAGGCTACAGACGAGACGTTGACTTTGCACCAAGAACTGAGAAGGTCAATGTTAGAGTGCATTGACAGGTTTAAACAAGAAATTGATACACGTTGCAGAAACATGGAAAGTATATCAGATCGTTTTGCTGTTTTAGAGCCCAGAAATCTGATTACAACTTCAGAAAATGAACTTCCCATGATCGTTAAATGTTTAATTGATAATTATGATGAGATTTCTGAAGACGGTATCCTCGCAGAAATTCCACGGCTGCGACGATTTCTGCAGGCTGCTAATGTCCCAAAAGAAGAATCTCTTGGATGGACATCTTTAAGAGTTTTACAGTTTGTAGTTGAATATGAAATTTCCGAATCTGTTCCGAACCTCACTTTGGCATTAAGATTTTTCTTAACTTTGTGTGTTTTGGTAGCGTCCTGTGAGAGAAGTTTCTCAAAGCTAAGACTTATTAAGAATTACCTTAGGTCTACTATGAGCCAAGTAAGACTCTAATTTGGCAATTTTGTCAGTTGAAAATAATGTGGCTAAAGTTATTTACTTTGATGATGCAATTTCAAAATTCGCTGTAGAGAAAGTTAGATGGGTAAGATAGTATATTACATGTGAAAGTCGCCAGTCATTAAGACAATCGTAGGCTATTTGTTCTGCTTGATTAGTAATCAATTTTTTTTCCTTTATTGTATTTTATACCATCAGTACACCGCTGGCTGGCAGCAGCACTATGGGCTGCTCTTCAGCCGAGAGTAAAAATACATATATGAGTGGAGAATTAAAATACATAACAGGAGATAAAACAACAGAGATAAAGTGACATAGACAAGGCGACAGTTTGGAGTACATGACAATAGACAGATGATTAAAACCACATATAGTTAGTTAAAAATGATGAGCCACAGTGACCGAAAAAAACAATGTAGGACGACAAGAACACAGGTCGGCGAGTACACGGAGACACTAATTAAAATACACGGTGCGACACTTGTCTGGTTGCGGTGGACGCAGTTAAAAAACACACACTTCACTAGAGCACAGCACACAACACTTGACGTAGCACTGTTAAAACTGTCGGTCCAGGACCCCGAGAAGGGGGGGGGGAAGGAAGCGTGGGGGAGAGGAAAAACGGTGGGGAAAGGGGGCGGAAGGGAGGAGCCGTAGGGAGGGGGTAGCCAAGCAGGGGAAGGGGAGTGGAGGGGGGAGAGGGGGCACTTTATCCATGGGTGGGGGATCAGAGCTGGTAGGATGGGTAGATGTCGGAACGGAGGACGTCATCAGGGAGGGGGAGGCGGCGGAAATTACCCTGGGAGAGGACATGGAGGGTGTGGAGGTGAAGGGAAGGGGGTGTAAAGTGGTAGAGGCATGGCAGAGGCCCAGCGTCGGTGAGGATGGGGTGGACCAGGGGGTTGCGGGAGTCTATTTTACGGGTTTTTTAGAGGATACGGATATGCTGGAGGTATTCAAGGAGATGGGGAAACGAAATCAGGTCATACAGGATCTGCGTGGGGGAAGGGAGCCGGATGCGGTAGGCGAGGCGGAGGGCGTGGCGCTCGAGGACTTAGAGGGTTTTATAGTAGGATGTGGGAGCGGAGATCCAGGCGGGATGGAAGTTGCAGAGGACAGATGCATGAGGGAGCGGTAGGTGTAGAGGATGGTGGAGGGGCTGAGACCCCACGTCCGGCCGGTGAGGAGTTTGAGGAGGTTAAGGCGGGAGAGGGCTTTCTGTCGGACAGTGCGGAGGTGGGGGGTTCAGGAGAGGTTACGGTCGAGGGTTAGGCCAAGGTACTTCAGGGTGGGGGTGTGGCGGATAGGGCGGTTGTGGAGGGTGAGGTAGAAATCATGGAGACGGAAGGAGCGGATGGTACGACCTATGACGATTGCCTGGGATTTGTCAGGATTGAAGGAGAGGAGCCACCGGTTACACCATGAGGTGAACTCGGTGAGGTTAGTAATCAATAAAACTATGTTATTTATAAATACTTGTTTTATTTATTTCCTTTCATGAAGACTGTTCACAAACTAAATAATTTTATATTTTTCTCATTTCATTATGGGTATCAAAAATTTAATCCTCTCTCCTTGAAATTTTTTTACTTTCTTTTGTGAGGTTGGTGGGAGTGGTGGTGGTGGAGGGGGTAGGGGTGGGGTGACAAGTTGAATCACCGCACCGGGTGCCAAACTACTTAGCTAAACCATTGTACGTGCCATTGCCAACAACATATAAAGCGGGCTAACCGCCAAGACCATTCTTGTAGTGCACACAAGGCCGGACAGATGGCATGAGAGGTATGTGTCGGGCCCCTGGTGGAGCTATTAAGGTGGATTGACACGGACATGTATCGTTGGCGCACGTTGACTTGCGCACATCAAAATGTACGTGTGAACTCCCAAATTCGCAAATTGCGCAAGTAAAAATGAAAGTTGAGATTGAGTCAACTTACTTGCGCAAGTTGGCTTACCCCCACTACTTTTTCATCGTTTCCGCAAGACAGCCACTGGTGTCAAATAACATCTGTAGTCTCTTGTCTGTACGTCCGCGTGTTGATTTTGATATCTCTCTCTCTCTAAAGATTTTTGACTTACCTAAAGTACAGGCTAGTCGACAGAAACATAAAACACACAAACATTCGAGCTTTCGCCACCACTGGCAGCTTCTTCGGGAAAAAGAGGAAGGCAGGACACACACACATATCCACATGCAAACGTGTTTTTGCATGTGGATATGTGTGAGTGTCGACTGTCGACTAGCCTGTACTTTAGTGTAGTTGGAATGTTCAAGCGGTTTTCAGAAAGTAGCTTTCCAAATACAGAGTATCCTAGCACGCGTCCATCAAATATGCGTCCAGTTATCCCAACATCAGCCATAATGAATTCATAATTAGCATTTACAGCTGCCAGCAGCATGAGACTAAACGTGCCTTTATAGTTGTAATAATGTGATCCAGAATGAGGTGGTTTCACTATGTGTACATTTTTCCCATCAATTGCTCCAAGGCAGTGAGGGAAACTCCAGCGTTCATTAAATTGTTGGGCACATACTTCCATTCAGTGACAGTCGTAGGCATCTGGAAAAAAAAAAAAAAAAAAAAAAAAAAAAAAAAAAAAAAAAAAAAAAAAAAAAAAAAATTAGAATTAGCACTTTTCTGTGATCATTTACAATGCTTAATCGAGCAATGTTGCTGGGTAATAATGCTGTTTGACAGGGTAAATTGATATATTAATTGGCGTTTGCTGTATTGTCATTTGGTCCTTGTAGTTGATAAGTAATAAGATAATATGTTCAGTACTTTTAGTTAGCTCCAACTGTGACGTAAACCAACTGCTCCATTAATGTAGTTTTTTGTTTTAGGGCTCGGAAATTTCTGAAGCCGAGATCCCACTGAAGAAACCTCCACCTAAGAGAAGGAAGGCAGCACAGGCTACTAATGAGGATTTACTTGAACTTGCATGCCAGCAACTACGAGAACGGACGTGTGACTAAGACCATATTGGAATTACATGGACCCGTGAACTACAGAAAATGGACAGAATGCAACAAACATTAGCAAATAAATTTATAAATGACATTTTATTTGAAGGGATAATGGGCACATTGCATAGAGATTCTGTGATAATGAATGGTACCGCATCAGCTTTGACACATGCGTCCCCACAACATAATTTAACAAGCTCATCAAGTGCTTCAACCAGTTCACACTTTATTGAAGGAGGGGCTACTGTGTATTTTATGAATTTGACTCCTGAATTCTCGTAATAACATATGTTTGCTGAAGTCTGCTATTTTTCAAGTTGACAGTTAATTGTGAGATATTGTGTTGTGTCCAATCATTTACAGTTCCAATCATTTCTCATAATGTAAGCTGTAAATAATTTTTCTTAAATAGCAGTGTATTAACTAAATAAATTTGCAATTTGACTGTTATTAGAAAAACAACTTTTGTAACGTACTCTACTTTCCCCCTGTGGTCCAAAGATTTGATATTATATGCACTTCACTTACCTTGATGTATTTTTTCAAGCAGATGCAAATAGCTTCGCAGGCTTCCATTACAATACAGTTAATAGTAGTGGGTGCGATGAACGTTGAAAAATTAAGGTCTTCGAAAGTGTTTCCAGTTGCCAAGTAACGTAGTGTAATGGATAACCTTTCCCGGGTACTGATCGCTTCTCTCATCACGGTATCTTTTCTCTGTACAGAAGGTGTAATAAGGTTCACAAATTCGTTAAAAATTTCCTCATTCATCCTTAAAAAAGTGGGATAATCAGCCGGCTCTACTGCCATTTCTCTCAGCATGTTTGTATGAACGTGTGCAGAACGCCTTCCAAGCCACTTTTTCATCCACATCCGCTTCCTCTTGTTTTTCTTTTTGCAGCACGTAGCAATGACAATCGCAATACACGCCCTGGCATAAATATTGCACAATAAATATTGTGCCGTTCGCGCCCTCGCACCTTCGTGCAATGTATTGACACAATTTTTCTGCTCAATAAATATTGACCGCGTGAGGGCCCCTTAAAGGTCCCCCCCACACGAGCGACGGATCGCTGCAATCCACCGCACAGGCTATCGATTACTTCATAAATCACACGTGTGTTGGGAAATCGCAGCGAATGGTCACTCGTCGCATGGAAATCCTATGCGATTTGTGGGCATCGCAGGTGCGATTTCAATATGGCGTCCCGTTGTTACATCTGTTTAGCGTCTACTTTGTAGTGCCCGAACCGTGTTTTAGTTGATTGAGAACAACAGGATGGCAACTTCGAGTAGGGACTTTACCAAGCAATTTATAGAACTCTTCCGCGAGCAGGAATGCTTGTGGAAAGTTACGAGCAAATTTTATCGTGAAAAAAATCAGAGAGATAAGTGTATGTTAGCTCTGCTAGACAAGGTGAAGAGTATAAACTAAAATGCAACCATGGATTTAGTCTGGAAAAAAATACATAATTTATGAACTGTATTCAGAAACGAACACCGTAAAGTAATGGAATCGTGTTCCTCTGGCAAGAGCGCAGAGGAGATTGAAATACGTCCACATAGCGTGTTCCATTTAATTGACTCCCCCATGAACAAGTTTTGACAAGCTTCAGACATTTTTTTTTTTGTGTAGCAACACACACCACTCGCAATATGCGAGATACCAGGCATTATATATTGATTTAGTTTTATCTGTGTAAAATTCTAAGTGTCTATGTTGTTCATGAGGCCCTAAATATGTATTAGTGTGTACTGTGATGTGCTCCCTCTGGCCCTGGCTTCCACAGAATGAATGAAACTTTGTATGCGAGAAAGTTTAGCAAGTGCTAGGCACGCCTCATCTGTTTTGTATCCTCGTTTCTTTCAAACGCTGGGCGTTGAACGGCTGAGCAGAACCCAGTTTCAGCAAAGATTCCTACTGTAGCTTGCTCTTGACCTCCTTGGCTGGGAGTTGGTCAGGTTACCTGCCTGACGAACGGTGACGCTCTCTGGGCTCCCCTCCACTACCCCTCCTCTGGTAACGGCTAGGCAAAGGTCAAGAGAGCTATTCATTCGCTTCTTGGTTCCTGGTAGGGTAAGTACCTCTGGGTTTGGTTCTGCTGTGGTCTCGTGGTTCGACTTAGTTCAGCCTCCATAGTCGTACTTATACCTTTTCGCGAGTTTAATTCCGGGAGTAGCAGCTACACTATGTGTAGTAGTGAGATTTTGCTTAATTTCTTACAGGATTGCTAATTTTATGTCGATTTTGCTGGAATCTGAACATATTTAAACAGGCGAAGAAATGATTTAAAAGTTATGAAGTGCAAGAACTATGCTAAAGAAACACCATCAGAGCCTCGGAATCAGTGTCTTTCGTGTTCTTATCGTAGTTGAATTCTAATATTTTCGGGGACTCGCGGTGCCTATACTGTTCGTACTTTGATGGAAAAGCTGAAGGCTTAGTCTGATATCGTCCACGTGTTCTGTCGACATTCAGTGCACATGAGTGGTTAATAATTGTGTAGCTAATGTGTTTCCTAGTGAGTGTAGCGTGATAATTTTCCCCGAAAATTGTCCATTCTAACTTGTAATCTGTGTACTTGTCGGCCTACATGTGCGCCGGCTAAAGTGTTCCCTGTCGTGATTATTACCATTAAATAGATCTTTTTCTCTGTTTAGAAAGAACCGTTGCATGATGTATATCGTGTTTTTAATTTTCATGAATTTCTCTGAATTTTTGTGACCAAATACTGTATTGTGCTGTAGCAATCTGTAACCTTGCTTATCTAATAGATGTCATTCCTCTGATCAGAAAGAATGGTTACACGATATATTTTGCGATCTTATTCTCTTCGAAATGGATTTTGTTAATTTTATGCATATTTTGTGTTCCGACTTAGTAGAGTGCTGTATTGATCTAACAACTTTAACCTTCTGTAGTTATCTTCTCCCTGTTCTAAACGAACGCCAGAGCAACTGTTTTTAGATATTATTTAATGAAATCTTGATATAATGTATAGTTAGAAGTTCTAGGGAAACTTTAACTTTCGTCTGTACACCACACTTTGTGGTCTTAATGTACGTTTGTTTCTGATAATTTATCATGAGCCTAAACCACTAGCTTGACACGTTATGGAAGCGAAGTACTATTTCATTGTGTGCGAGTGAACCTTCGATCTGCATTCTCCACATTGCTTGGCTGTCGTCTTGGTGTATTGGTGTCGGGTGCTTGGTAAGTACCTGCATGGCTTGGCATATGAATCTGTGTGTGAATGTGCTGTAATTCCTCCGTTCCCCCCTATGAAACTTGATCCTAATTAACCTGTACTCAACGTTGCAGATGGGCAATTTTAGGGCCATGTAATTGTGGATATTTTGAACATTTTGTAAGGTGTGTTTTTTATTGTAATTAAAAAAATGGTCTTCCCTCCCTTGTTGTTCTTGTTTTGAACAATAAATTACTTTGTTAAATTATAATCCTTTTGTGATAATTTAAATTCTCTCCTTATCATTTATTTTGAATTAATGTGAGGTAATTTGTCTATGTATCTTGTGTCTCTGCTATCTTCTGGAGGAGAGAATATTTGCGTTTCCATTGCCAACATTTATGATTTTTTATTTAGATCCATGACTGCGGATCATTATTTAATTGTGTGCAGTTTCCTCTAAAGATTACTGTAAGGTAGATCTGTTTGCTTAACTTATCAGAGTTTTGCTTAAGGTAACTCTATACTTCCGCCGCTGTCTGAATATCGCCGTAATTAGATTTTTGTGAGCAAGCAGTCAATTGTTAACTTTACAAACATAGCTAGTTAACAGCCAAAAGAACAGCGGGCGAGTTTCAAGATCTACAAGCCACAGCTGTGGTACTACAAAAATTTGATGTTCCTCAAAGATGACACGAGCCCTACGCATGTACAGCCAGTTCCATGAGTGAGGTGAGTAAATAGCAAATTAATTCATAATGAATATTTAATTTTTAGATGTTTAGTAGCATTTCAGCATGTTTATAAAATAATAGACATTATCAGTTATTCATGTAGGCCAACGTGAACTTTTGAGGTAAATACATAGTATTTTAGGCATTTATAAATGGATTATTCTCATTACGTAATTTACACTCTAGTATACTTCATACATATATTCAGAATGTAGGCCAACATGGATAAATGTCCATATTTTCCAACTTCAAAAAATCTCCAACACTGATGTTCAACTGATCACTTTCTAGTTTTAATCCTGGCCACTTCATTTGCAATTTTGCTTTTGCCTGGACTTTAAGCACACATTCTTTATATGAGAAAAATGATTTAACGACTGCACTTGGGAATAGGTCAGACTCCACACAATCACTGTTCCAGCATATCAACATTTTCTGAAATTGTTTACTTGGGAACATAAATCACACTGTTGACTTCATGTAGTGTTGGCACAGTCAGCAAAGTGCTCTGCAGTTTGTACATTGAAACTCTTGGATTTCACCCTGTTACAGAGAGCTCTCTTTACAGACTCACCCATGCCATTTACCGTACCTTTCACTTTGGAGTTAGTCTTCCCCAGACAATGAGCTAGAATTTTAAACCATGCCTCTAAATTTACTAGAGTGAGGATTTTTTTTCCTCTTTGTGGCAATTTATCAGTTAACTGTTTCAATGACAGTCATGAATATGGCATGTTTCACATTCTGTTGTTTCTGGTACTATGCATATTTACATGCAATTTCATAGTAAATTTCTGTATATTTTCTTTAACTCATTTTAAGCAATTCTGCGTATAACAACTTGGCAGTATTATTAATCTTACAGAATTCTGTACGACCAAATCCTGGTATATATCCATTGGATATAGTGTAGATGAGAATACCGTCCATCAGTTTTGGGCAAGAATATCATTTAACCTATCTGGAGTGGCATTCAGGTAGCCAATCATTTGAAACACTGATCATAAGCAATGGAAATTTCAGTGTTGTGAAAATTAAATACATCATCTGTGGCGTCGTTTGCAACGCCACTATGTTTACAAAGTTCAAAGTGAAAACTAATGCCTTATTGGCTGCCTTCAGGCGACTGGCCAAAGCTGACAGGTGGTATCCTCATCTACACTAATCACCAATTTTGTTGTTTTGACTTTCTGAAGGCATTTGAAGTTAATTTTCCTTGACGGCATTGTACACGGCAGCTTTAGATGAAAGAATACATAATGACAGAACAAGTAATGTGTTGATGTCATGATAGTCTGGTCACTTAAAAGGTGCAGCAATTTGGCACATTGATTATCTTATTATTGTGCCTCTAAAATATAGTTCCACGGCTATTGTTTATTTATATAAGAGCTTTACATTGTCTATTTTTGTCATATAGGTTTTTTTTTCCTTTTACTGGATGAAATCATAATTACTGCTATAACATTGACATGTAGGACATTTTGGTATGCTGCATAGACTGAGAGCTTATCAAGTGATGGGAACTTAAGATGGCAGCATAGCAGATTTGTGTAGATTATAGTGATGTTATAGTTTCAAATATTTTATTTGAATATAACATGCCTTACAGCAACCAGGTTTTATTGTTTGATATTAGCTGCCTTTGTCAACTCACAACATACTGTTGCCTCCCAACCCAACCTTGATCTTAGGCTATGCTACAGTTCAGCCAGTCACCACAACCTGGTTTTGAAGTTTCATCTTTTCCGGCGACAATTTAGCCGGTAATTGCACTTACAAATGTTGATAACACAGTACTAATATTTGGGAGAAAAAACAAATTAATAGTTTCCAAGCACTAAGCTTACATTTCACAAATCAGGACGAACTTAAATGACACCCAACAGTACACAGTACGAGGCTACGCTACAGTTCAGCCTATCAAAACAATAGGCTTACAATCCTTATTATCAAATAGTGTTACATTCTTAAACTACTTGAAGATTGTTTGAGAACACAAATAATTCATAGCGTTGCTCCATTTTACCACTATAAAATCTGCTTTCGTTCACTTCACCATTGTTTGTGACACAACCGCGACTACTCTAACAGTCATGGGCCACTAAGTGTGGCACCCGTGCTATCCTAATGGAGAACACGTGTCAATTGTGCCTCCACCTGATGCTGGATCTTATTTCTATAATTATAAGTGCCGTGGTGCGCCCCGCAGAACCATGCCGTCACACCGCAGCGCAGCCCTGCGCGCGCAAGCTCAGGAGACACGCACGCCGCGCACCGGTAAGTCGGCAGCGGTGGACAGTTCGAACCGCGCACCACGACCGAGTCCAGGCTCCTTCCGGCAGGCGGCATTGCACCGCCCCAGGTCTCCAGGTCCGCTCACCGCACAGACGCGAGGAACCTCTTCACACCTCGCACATAGACAGTATGACTGTCTCAGCGGCCAATCGGCAGTCGCAGCATGCAAATAGCGGCTCAAGGACACTAGCCGCCGCAGCTTTAAGTAGCCACACCACGGCTAAGACCGGCGTCTTCTGACGCCGCGGACCACGAGGGAGCATCGCCGGAGCCGGACCGTCGCCGAAGCCACGTCTCCGCTGCGCCTGGCCGCCGACTGCCGGACTCTGCCGCTTCCTGCCGAGGTCCCGAAGCAGAGGACACCTAACGTCGAGGAACCTCTACTTTGTACAAGTCAGAAATAATTATCAGGAAGACTTGCTTCTAGGGAATTATTTTAGTCTATCCAAAGAAGTTGTGTTTGTTTTTGGTTGTTGGTAATTAAAATATTATTTTTCATTGCACTGTGGAAGTTAAGCCGAGAATATATTTGTAATTATAAAGAGATACAGATCATCTCGTGTATCTGTTGTATATAACAATAAGCACTTCCACAGTCAGGTGCTTTTTGCAATAGCAAATGCTAATTATGAACGGATATATTTTCATTTTGGAACAAATGGATGTGTGATGAAACATACTGATTTCTATGGGAAACTAATTAATGAAACGTGAGAAATACCTCCACCATCTGATGTCAATGGATGCACCCTGCCTTATGTATTTGTTGGGGATGAGGCTTTCTCACTCCACAAAAACCTTATGAAACCGTTCGGTAAAAGTCTGCTGACAGTACTGAGACGTATTTACAACTACCGGCTTTCAAGGGCCAGGAGAATAGTAGAGAACGTCTTTGGAATATTGGTAGCAAGATTTCGAGTTCTCAAAACACAAATTAATTTGAATTTAGAGAATATTTCAACTGTTGTGATTGCATGCTGCACGCTACATAACTTCCTTCAAAGAAACAGTCCCGAAACATATACTCCGCCAGAATGTTTCGACAAAGACTGTTAAAAGCCTGGTGTTATAGAAATGGGGTGTCAGTGTGACTTACTGCAACTGCAAAGGAGTAGGAGAGTGGCAAATGTTACTGCTCAGCAAGTTCGAGAATTGTTTGTAGAGTATTTCAACAATGCTGGTGCTGTAGCATGGCAAGACAATTTTGTGTAATGTAGATTCATGAGTATCATTGTTCTGGAACAGTACCATGGCCAGAATTTTATGATAATATGTTGATTGATGAGTGTCACTGTCCTTGTTTTTAATTCACGTTATTTTATTGCAGTGATTAGTAATGTTATTAAATGAAATAAGAATAAATATGGACATTGAATCATAGTATCCAAACTCCCGTAGCTGAACTTTTCAGATTACAAAAATTTAGTAGCCATTCAATATTGAAAACATATAACGCCATTGCCAATTTTGACTTTTTTTGTTGTTGTAATATTTAATTTTTATGCTATGTTAGATACTAAATTTCTTTCTTGTTATCATACAATAGTGGAATCGATTGTATGTGATGTCTGTACTTCATGTGCTTTGAATGTTTTATGGATATCTATATCATGTTTATTTTTGCATAATATTTATGTAATTGTTTTTGGTAATGTCAATTTTATTTTTGAATAGTCTTATGTATGTGAATATTATGTAAATTTGTAATATCTCACGACCAGTATAATATGTAAAACTGCGTAGTGATTTCAATGTGAACGGAATTCCGTTGTAAATCAAAAGGTGGTGTTGGCACGCAGCTAACGGAGACAGTCAGTCGAAGGTTGGCATTCACAGCAGTCAGTCTGTAGTTGGAGCTCACAGCAGTAGTGAACCTGAGGGCACAGTAGCAAGACGTAGTGGCAGACTTGTGCTACTCTATTCTGCCCAAATATTTGTTTTACTTGAGACAGAAGACCAATCTACGTACAATGGCCTCGGTGAATGTGCTGATGCAATGGTAACACTTATGTCTGCATATGGAGCTAGATAGAAGCTACTGGAAACCGCTGTTACAATGTCGGCTCACAAACTGCGTAAAGATGATATCTGAGCTGTATACACTGTGCCACCACCTCGCCATTACTCTGCATTAATATCAGGTCACAATATTTGTTACTGTTTATAAACTGGTCGTTGAGAGATTTAGCTTGTGTTTTGATTTTTTTCCCCAATAAAGGTTACATTTCTGTTAAAAGCAGTGTGTATGTAACCCTAATTTATCCCAAGTCACGTAACCTAATAGGGATCCTCTCCTGTAAAGAATTATTAACTGAGTCATCCTGTTTTTTTCTAAAAGCGCAATCCATTTTTATCATGTAAATTTTTTGGAGAATATACAGTGCTGCAACTATAATTTTCATTGCTCTTGCACAATAGTATTGGTAGGAATAAGTTACTGTTTTGCCACATAACTAATTTAAATCATTTCATACAATTGAAATAGTTAAGACACTAACTTCCATGTTCCAATAAATTGTCAGTACAGTTTGAGTGACCTCATTCTAGATTCCAGGCCAGCAGATTTAATTGATGAATCTATTCAGCAAAGTGTTACTCAAATAATAGTTAACTGTAACAGAATCATTAATTTCATGGTAGGGAGAAATATTATTTTCAACAGTGATACCTACTAGTCAGTGTTCTTTTAGTAGATTTTTGATTATACGTCACAATCATAACCTTTTTCTCACTTATTTACACAGAACATTAGGAACACCACTCACCATAACATCAGTAGATTTTTATTATTTTTAACACTAATTATAAGCCTTTTGTAACTTTGTTTCTGAGTGCTATTTGCATTGCAATACTGCGTTCCACACTATGTTCTATAGTAACAGAAAGTAACTGATGAGGTGAGTCTTACCATTAAAATAATTTAAATAATTACTGCTTTCATTTTAATCTTTATTATTTTTGTGATTGGTATTTTTTTTATCTCTTATGAAACTGGTGACAAAGTTTCATCCACCCTTTATTTATTCTGCACCAAGCTTCTAAATTTAACTGCATTCTTAATTTATCACTGCTTGGTATTCTTATATCTCAGTAGGCTGGCGACCGTGTATAAATTTTTATTAACGAAACATTTTGTTAATAATTTTTAACTAGCACAACAATAGTATTGCAAGATTACCTACGTTAAATTTTTGTTTCATAGTAATCAGATTTATTTTACTGCTATAAGCTACACCTATTTCAAACATAGTTATCGCTTTCCATGATTTATTTCGTGTTTTGATAAATCTTTGGGGACTTTCGATCCAAGTCAATTGCACCCAGGAAGTTATGGAAATGCCATTTACGTTCAAAGTCCTTTGCAATGTCTCTCCATTCCTCTTCTGTAGATGGGAACTGCAAAAAATAAAACACTGTTTTTATTGCATGGTTCAGGAAATACAATGCGCACAAGGTGTACAGGTAGAGGAGGAGGAGGAAGAGGAAGCAGCAGCAGAACATGATGATGCAGAAGTAATTGTTGTAAATACCAAAGCCAAGGCACAGAGGTACTGCAAGAGAAAAAGAGAGGAGCAGTGTGACAAAGCACTAGCTGCAATTTCTGACACACTAGAAAACACAAAAAAAAGGGATTTATAAAAGGGATTTGCACAAAATGTTGCATGCAAATTAAAACAATTGTCAAGTGTGCAGTGATTATAGGCAGAAATACTTATAAATGAAGTTTTATTTCAAGGACAAATAGGAAATTTGTCACTTAGTTCTGAATTAAAAACAAACACCATTCAGATGACAAAAGAACTTCATGTGAGAAGTGAGGAAGTACAGAACTTTGTATATAATTTCGATCCTACAGTGTAACTTTTTAAAGTTGTACATACAAAATAATAGAATATTACCTTGTAATAATCTTTCAGAGCTCTGCGAATGGCTGCACGTTTCAGGAATGATTTTCCCCAACGACTGTGGCAATATCAACGTAGAAAACCTCAGATCTTCATAAGATCGCCCAGTTGCTAAAAATCTTAAAGTTGCTGTGAGACGTTCATGAGGCGATATTGATTTTCTCATATTTGTGTGTCTTTTTTAAAATTTTGGGTGCAACTATCCTGAGCAACTGCAAGTAAGTAGTTTCCGTCATGGGCATGTAATTGTGCCAGTCTTTCGGATTAAATCATAACTTGTTAAGTAAAAAACTTTTTCTCTCTTTAAAAGCCATTGCTTCGTCTACATTTTTCTTCCTCTTCTTCTTTTTCAAGTGTTAGAGTCACGAAGCACAGCTACGGAGGCAGCTAAACACAGCAGTTCACTTGATTAGTAAATCAAGGTTTGTAAAAAAATTATGAATTGCGAGGGACTGATTACTTTTATGTAGGCATAATGGTGAAGTATTGTGTCGCCTACAGTTGTAAAGAACTGCAGAAGAAAGGAAGTGGAGTTCAGTTTCATAGGTAAGTGTTATTCAGAAGTAACTAGTGTTTTTACAGCACTAAAGTTATTTAGTGGACAAATTGCTTTACTTTAAGAGCAGTACTTTTCATGTTTATTTATGTACGTTCCTTTTGTTTATGCAGATTTCCTTTTTCTCGGCCAGAAATTTTAAAGCAGTGGGTGCAAGCAATTCAGAGAGAGAACTGGTTCCCAACTGCATACAGTACGATATGCAGCCGACACTTCACAGAAAATTGCTACCAAGTAAGGCCAGGGGCATTAGTAAGGCTATTAAAAGAGGATGCCGTCCCATCAGTTTTTGACTTTCCAAAACATCTCCAGAGAAAGATCGTTGCAAGAAGGCATTTGGTTCAGAAAGAACCTGTTTGTAGTACTCAAGAAAGTTAAATATGTTACTAGCATAAAAGTTATACTTGTATCATCAAAATAAAAGTTAACAGCATTATAAATGTAAACTATTGTGTATGAAAATTTAATGATTATCTGTCTTGCAGTATGTAAATAAGGCAGTTGTAGATATTGTGAACTCTCCTGGGGTACTGTGTGAAAATAAAGGCACACAGGCAAATCTTCCCTCACCAACTACGACAAATTTGAGAAAGAAGATAAGGAGATTGCAAATGACTATAAGCCGGAGAGAGATTTCAACTATGATACAGCTGATTGATGAACTTAAGAAGAAGGGACATCTTAATAGTGATGTGGAGAATCATTTAAGATTCAATTTTAGTGGTTTTCCATTAGAATTCATTGTTAATTAATTAAAAAAACTCTGCATGTGACAAACAAGGCAGAAGGTACTCTGGTGTGATTAAACAGTTTGCATTGACTCTTACATATGTATATGCTTTAGGCGAATAAAAATGAAGATCGTTATTTTGTCTACCTCATCCAAATTGCATCAGATCTTGGATCTCATCTGTGAACTGTGAACCTGGGTTCATAAGTGAAGTGTTTAGAACCATGGTTAAAGGAATGTGCTTTAATTTTTGACAGTATGATGATTCGCAAGCAGTTATTGTGGGACAATAGTAGAAAAATCAACAGTGAATATGTAAATTTTGGTGGTATTATGCCAGTAGATGCTAATGAGTTAGCCAGAAAAGCATTGGATTTTCAAATTGTTTCATTCAGAAAAAAGTTTAAAAGCCCAGCAGCATATTTTTTTGTAAACAGCATCCAAGCTGAAATTTTAGCAGAGATAATCTACACATGCCTCTTAAAAAATCTACACATGCCTCTTAAAATAACATGAAGTTGGTGTTGTTGTAAGATCTGTTACATGTGATAGTCCACTAGCGAACCTACAAGCCTCAAGATATTTGGGTTGCAACTATGAAATTCAAAATATTGTTTCGCATTTCAAACACCCATCAGCTGAATGCAACATTTAGCATATGGTAAGGGTCCACAATTGCATAAAGTTGACAAGAAATACTTTGGCTTATAAGCAAATTTTACAAACTGTAGATGGTGATGTGAAGTGGAAATATGTAGTTAATTTAAATGAACTGCAGGAGAGTGAAGGCTTGAAGTTTGCCAACTCACTCACCAACCAGCACATCAGATATTACAACAAGAAAATTAATGTCTTGCTGCCCATCTCTAAGTTCAAGTGTAGCAGATGCTATTGAATTCCTTGAGTTGCATCAGCATAAAGATTTTCAGGGATCAGCTACAACTGTTTTATTTATAAGAAAAATAGATAAAGTTTTTGATATCTTTAACTACAGAAATATTTATGGCAAAGGTTTTAAACAACCATTGAACTTATTTAACATTAATTCCCATCAAACTTTTTTTTAAAGAAATTGTATTTTTTTTAAATCTCTCTCTATTGAAGGTGTCCCCATTTTACAGCATCCTCGCAAAACATTTACTCTGGGTTTTTTGCTTTCCATGAAAAGTGTGGAAATGCTGGCTACCAAATTTATTCTCCGAGACACAGATCCATTTCAGTATTTTTTAACATGTGACCAAAATAGAGGAAAAAGAAAGCTTGTAGACCCAGAAGGAAACGAGGCACAAGAGACCAAGAAAGCCAGAATTGAGATAAATCTAGAAAGAAAAGGAAAGATGCTATGTGCAATATGCCTCTGTGCTAAGGAGATCTACTCCAAAATAACAGATCCAAAAAAGGATTATAAAGTCATACAATTAAATATTCAGATTGCGAACATTATCTTCACCTGTCATACGGTGTCACGCCAGAAGGCCCAAGACCCAGAATAAGGACTTCACCATCACAATTGCTGGAAAAGAACATGCCATTCCAAGGGATGAAGCTTTTGCAGCTGTTGTAAACAAAATGAAAGAATGTGGCTTTGAGTATAAAAAGTATGACAAGGACAACAAAAATAACTGGTACGGGATGGCGGGCCCATATTTGGATTTTTTCGTAGGTTTAGGTTATAGGTTGCAGGAACTCAGATTGGGCCACGACGAGATGACGATTAGGAAAGAAACATCAGGACAGGAAGTTCGCTTTAAAGTGAGCAATTATGAAATCGTGCCTAGCCATCATATTATTCTTGAAGGCATAGGGTTCCCACCTGAAAAACGAGCTAGTATGGCTTAAAGTATGGGCCCCCTAACATCTCTTCTGTTATTCCTTAGATCAGAAGGTATTTATAAGCAGAAATGGGAAGCTGCTACTGCCAAAGCAATAGCACACACACCTTATCACAAAGATCTTCTTCAGGTTTTAAAAGGAAAGAATGCATCAGAGTGTTCAACTATCATTACACCACTTGCTGACACTCTTTTGATTGTTTGGTCAAGAAATGCACATAGAATATTCTTCCCCATTCTCCCTTTTGCTGCTGCTCATGGAGAAAGTAAAAGGTCCAACTGACCTAATAGGAACTCCATCAGAAAGCACATTGGGAAAGATTAACTTATCAGGAGATGGTGCCTTTTACACCTATAAGAAAATGTGTGACCTAGGAGAATACACCATGCATGGGGAGATGTCAGACACTCAGGCCAAGCAAATACTGTACCATAGCATGTTTGGCACCTATAAGGAGGATCTGCAACGTGGTCAACAAGATCCGAATTAGGCAACTGTTTTCGGGGAATGGGGAAATCAGATAAAGAGGTGAAGTTCAGACTAATCGACCAGAAGTACTACTCCAAACTTGCGTCGGCTAATATTTCGGGAATGTCGAGTTCTAGCTACACACAATTGTCTTTTCAGGGAGTTTTCAGTGGTAAGAGATCCCAAACATTCAGCAAAAAGTTCTTCGATTCTATAGGCATAACTGCCAACCTTTACAATTGGCTGTCCGTAATGATGCGCAAGACCAAAGAGGACGTGTGGCTACGGCCGTGACCCAAGAATATTTTAAAAATTTAAGTCTGACACTGTATTCCTAAACCGTATAAAAACTATCCTGTTTCAAAAGACTGAGGTTAGGTGGAAGAACATTACACAAATGTGTTAATACCGTGAATGGCTAGGAAATATTCCTGTAAGTTTCAATTAACTGTCTTTACGGAAAGTTAACAGTTGCCGAAGGAACAGAAAAGGGTGAAATTCCTCGCATTTTTTAAATGCAAAATCCTTAGCAGCTAAGGATACACAAAATAGTTTTAGATTTTAAACGACGAATGAAACCACTGAACAGAGATGTCACAAATGGCTCATCACTCATATTTCATTCTAGCTGCACAAGACTGCCATGAAAACATGTACCCGCGAGAAAATCCAGTAAAAGCTTTTCTCTTCGGAAACGAACTGGCTAACTTCCGCCGCCCGGTAAAACACGTGGGCTGTTAAGCTTGAACCAAAGACATTATATTCATTATAGACCATAGAATTTACATAGATCTTGAGTGTGTGAGCGTGCATTTGGTAGGTGTGTAGGTGATTATAGGCGGGATTTGATCCAGATTTGTTCCACCGGAAATGCTATTTTTAACATTTCCTACAGCTTTGCTATGTACTCAGGAATGAAATAAATTATTTATATAAAACTTTTATCGGATATTACCAAAATGTAGATAGTAACTTCTCCGATTTTCTTAAGACACATCAGATCGTACAATGTCTAGTTTCCGTAATATTTCACGAACTTCCCGTAACTCCATAAATATGACGATAAATCCGTAACAATTACGGACAATCCGTAATAGTTGGCAGCTATGTATAGGCAAAGGCATGGGGATCTCATCAGGAGTGCGTACATTGGAAGATCTTCAAAATGTCTCAAGAAAGGTCCTTAGAGAAGTGATAAAGAAGATCAATGTCAATCAAAACAAGCTACAGATGGGAACTGTTGAGTCTTGGGACCAGATAGAGTTGTTATTTTCATGTATTAGGGGTAAAGGAGGCTGGAATAACAACCCAAACACTGTTCAGTTCAAATCAGCTCTGAAAGCTCTGTTATTAACAAACAGTATAACATCTGGATCCCAAACAAATGTTGTTGATTTTGAATCAAACACTGGGTTCTCACCTGCCTGCTTTAGGTACCATCATGTGGAAAGTGAAAATATTGATAAAAATGATGTATCAGTGAGGTAGTGTGAACTATTGCAGTTCTCTAAATGACACAAATCTCAGTAGCTATGTGAATAATATTTGTATTACATTGCAGGATTTGTTGTGAAAAAATGATGAAAAGTTTAAAATGTAGTGAGTGTGCCAGGTTGTTGATTTTTGAGAATTTTCAGGTAGGCCTAAGTGATCACACACAATGCAGAAAGCCTTTGTGTCATCCTACTGCATTTACTCGGCAGGTTTCTAGGGGAGGACTCAAATTTGCCTCTGAAGCTGTATACAAAATTATTCTTTATTGTGAAAAGATTTTTCGTAGCTTTGCACATGTGTCAGATTTGGTCAAGGTTCGTGCTCAGTTTGTAAATTGTGTCTCACCATTTTTCAGTTAATGAAACAAATATTTTTAAGTCACATTCAATAAATAGTGCATTTGAACTGGAAGCCATACATGAAACTAAACTAATTAAAGAGATTGCATTAATATACACTGGACTGAGATTGAGGGATAACTCAAAACTTGAAACTCAGAAAGTCCAAGGAAGAAATTGTTCTGTGCGGCAAAAGTTGACAAAAGCAATTTTGTTTTCAAATGTCTAGTGGCAATAAAAATGAATGTTAAATTGATATTGTGTAGTTTTAAATTTGAACCCTTGCCCATCCCCCCCTTTCCATAAAACCAGTATGACCAGCCAATAAGAAGTTAGTGTGTTAAAATCTTTGTTAGCACCTAATGCATTTCATTTTGAATGAAGGTTCTCTGTTCATATCTTGCCACAAAAACAACAAATGATTAGAAATTCCAGGATGAAGGTAGTCTAACGTGTAAACTGACATTTGGTAAGGGCTATAAACAATTTACTGATATGCTATGTATCAGTCCCTACTTTTTACTTTACAATATTTCGTCTGCTAAATTGTACTAACACCAATGGCAGAAAAGTGTGCTAATGCTGGTAACAAAATGTTCATTTCATGATTGTAATTAATTTACACAATGGACAAAGCTACATACAAGAACATGTCAACCACTGAGCAGGAATACCAATGGTTATTTATTTCACGGTCAGCACACGAAAGATTATGCACCTAGTTCTATGTGATTGAGTTTTCAGAGCATTTAACAGTCATTGCTAACAGTAGCACATTTCTCTTCCACTGCCGTAAGTGTAATTTTAACCTTTCAGCTGACAGAAAAATATCAAAATCAACGTGAAGGATGTATGCCTACTTAGTTTTGTACTTTAAATTGTATGGGTATTCAGTGATCAAATAATTTCACGTTTGAAAGAGACGTATGACAAATTTCACACTAAATATAATATGTCATGCCTAAGATAACGGCAAAGCAACATTTTCTAAGACTGAATCCGAATCAGCTGTAACCTGCCAATTGCACGGACATACGAACATCATGGCGGCCCAAGGTGTCGAGTGTCACAGCTTCGTGATACACAGTGCTATCTCCAGTTTATCTTCCTTGAGCTCACTGGGACCTTAACGAGTCCACCGGTGTTATTTATGGTCTGTGGTCTGCTGCGTGTCACAGCCCATGTAATTCAATGGGAGGCCGCACACAGTGCTACTTGTCACTAACCGGTCAGTAGACCGTTAGTAATTTGTCACAGGCTACTCGGCGTATCGAGTTGTGAGTGAGTGAAATCACTCAGTTCCTGTGTCTGACTCGTCAACAACGGAGCTTCCAATAATGAATGACCAGGCGGTGAATGTGAAACTACAAAGAATATTGCAGGAACGTAATGTTTTATTTGAACGCAGTATGAATACATTTTAAAACAAGTTTTTGTAGGATAAAATTAAATAATGGCATATTTCCATTGCCAGGGTAGGGCTGCTTGTGGCAAAATAAAATAGTTTGCCAAATAATTTCTGAGCTCCTGTGCAGAAGCCGTTCTGTTTGTAAAAAAAAAAAAACTACTTATGAACTACTTACGAACTAGGACGGCACAAATATCCATGCCCGAGGGGGGATTCGAACACCCGACCGTAGTGGCCGTGGAGACCGTGACTGGAGCGCCTTAGTCTCCTCGGCCACCGCGGCCGGCGCCGTTCTGTTTATCGTCAGGTTTTGCACTGGTGGTTGTGCTGCGTCGTCGTTAGTGCTTGTACAATCTTCAAAATATGTTGGCATGTAATCAAGCCCCTCTCATTTTCGTACATAGTTACGAAGGACACAGGCAGTTTTAATCACAATATCCACATTTTCAGGATTTTTGATGCGAATAGGACCATTAAGAACGGCGACTTTTTTGCATGCCATGCCGAAAGCACATTCAATAGTTTTTCGTCCTCGGCTTAGCCTGTAGTTAAAAATTCTTTTCACATTATCCAAAATTCATCGAGGGTATGGTATCATTAAATATCGTATAAGCGGAAATGCTTCATCCCCAAAAAAATAATAGGGAAAGGAATAACCATGGTCATTTTCAACTTTGGTGGGGCAGGGATATCAAGTCCATAATTTTGCACCCAATATTTTATAGCAGATTTACTGAATATGCCTCCATCGCTATTCCTCCCAGCAAAACCGGTTTCAATGGTAAGGAATATACTATCAGCATCCGAACCAGCCATCAGCACCCCGGAATTATGATTCGTAATGGAAGTTTGTAGAACTATTGTTTGCAAATTTCTCAATTTTGACACGTTTTCCAACACTCCTATGCAGTTCAGAAGGTTCCAAAGTGATTCGAAACGTTCTGCAATGGATTTCCACTTTTCACTGTTTGGTATCTGCATGTCTGTCTCTTTTAGCACTTGCCAAATTATTCTTTATGTCTCTGCCACTATTCCACCAACTGTTGTCTCCCCTCTAGCGAAATAAAGAGCAATCAATGAAAAGGTAGAACCAGTTCCCCAAATAAATTTTTACTTTTAAGCAAATGACATTGATTTAAGTTAATTACACAATATCTGCTATGGAGTTTTTAAATTAGGTCTTTCTGTTTTATTGGCCACCTGCAAAGAAAAGTGGAAGAATTTGTAGGCCGTTTTTGTGCGAAACATGAAACCACTTAAAAATGGCTCTCAGGAACGAAAAAGGCGTATTACCTGACTGAGGCCATGCAGTTCACAGTGCCCTCCATTAAGGCATTAGGGGCGCCTTCAGGTAATTTACCGAATCCGCCGATGGAACAACAACAAGAAGAGCCTAGTCAGGTACCGGAGGCCGATGGCAATGATGTTAACCCAGAAGAATGTAATGGGCAAGAGAACACATTCTCGTTGTCGTCGTCGATTTCATCAGCTCCACCAACAAAACCTGTTCCACGTAATAAACGCGGAGGAAAAGACTATGCTGTGGAAACAGCAATGCTCGAATATTTAAGAGAGAGAGAGAGAGAGAGAGAGAGAGAGAGAGAGAGAGAGAGAGAGAGAGAGAGAGAGAGAGAGAGAGAGAGAGAGAAAAAAAAAAAAAAAACGGCAAAAATCTCTTGTATCAGAAGAAGAACAAAGAACACAGGGCATTAAAATGTTTTTACTCAGTTTGTTGCCAGACGTAGTGGAAATGTCTGACAAACAAGTCCGACGTTTCAAAAGAAACACATTAGAGGTAGTTGATGGTATTTTAACACTCTCCTCAGTTGATTCTCATCAATTAACAACATCAGAATCAGCCTCCACTACACTGGAAGTGGTTTTTGGTCCTGAAGGGGTGCCACTCAGCAGTTTTCAGAAGTAGGTCAACTGTAACAAGTGCCGGGGAGCCCAGATGTTTACTACGAAATAGTTCAAAAAACAGTGGACTAATTATAAGGAACTATCTCAAATTTTAATTTTAAGATTCATGTTATGAATCATTTTTGTAAT
This sequence comes from Locusta migratoria, assembly GCA_026315105.1. Classification (NCBI taxonomy): domain Eukaryota; kingdom Metazoa; phylum Arthropoda; class Insecta; order Orthoptera; family Acrididae; genus Locusta; species Locusta migratoria. The sequence goes on from CM048754.1 coordinate 120,901,285, forward strand.
AACCAAGTTTTTTTTCTTACCGTAAGAGTGATTAATAAGCGTTCCTCTGGATCCACACATCCCCTCATGTGCGTATTTTGTCTGTGTAGTGCAGGAGAAATCAACTCCACTAATTGCAAATAACTGCTCTTAAAATTAGACATGTGATAAAATGATAAAAATGTTGCATTTGAAATCTGTAGCTCTTTTGCAGCAACAAATAATCTTAGGTTAAAATCTGTCTCGATGTATGGATGAAACAAAAACCTTCTTTGTATTCTGTTGCTTCTTCTGTGACGATAACATACCTGCCAACCTTCAAAATGTGAAAATCGGGAGATTCCTCAAAAAAATCAGGAGATACATTCTATCAAAAACTGCGGTGCACTTTACTATAAGCCTTAAGATAACTGATTTTAGTCTTTTGCTATGATCTCATAACGCTATATAATGGCTACAAAAAAAAGAAAACACAAAAAACTTGCGTTAACCCAATTGTTGATTACATCCTTATATTTTGTAGCCAGTCAGGGTAAAGTGATTGAATTTTTTTAGATCAAAACAAAAAAGTTCACAGCTGTATATTTTTGCTATACTGCTACCTGGGAACATGTTATGGAACAAATGACCCAGTCGCATTTAATTGGTAAGCCGTACTCTTTATAATAAACAATGTAAATAAGCTCTCTGCTTGTATTGCATGATCACTCACTTTTTTCAGCAATTTCAGTCTTTTATTGTTACTCTGCACTATTTTGGTACATTGCTTTTTCCACCACATGATGTGGAAATATCACATCGACAAAGAGTACAAAACAGAAAATAATGTTCCGAAAACTGCTAAAAAATGTATTATGTTTCTTGCCATACTGGAACACCTACCACCGAATTGAAATCCCATAATCACGTAAAATATCTGTTTACACGAAAGTTGCCTGTTTTCTGCAATTCGGATATGAAACTGATGCCCCTTACTTTCCAATCAAAAGGTTACCAGCAATTAAAAAACCACTGAAGTGATTTCACTTACGTGAAAAAATGAAAAAACATAGAAACACTACATGTGTATTTGCAAAGAGTAGAGAAATCCTAAATTGGGAGAGTTGGAAGGTATGCGATAACAATACAGTAACACAGGAATCGTCATTCGAAGAATAAGCCATAATCGCTAGCAAATGACTGTGATACACTTTCGACGTAGAACGCGTGCAAACTACGTCTTTAGGTCACACCTGAGTAGGCTGTGTGTGTGTGTGTGTGTGTGTGTGTGTGTGTGTGTGTGTGTGTGTGTGTGTGTGTGTGTGTTACTAACGAGTCAGTATCAAGTTAGTAATTTGTGTTTCGGTTTTTGTTGAGTAGCTCTGTGTGCGGAATGCCTTAGATTTCCATCTTTATGTTTCGCTTTCAGTTGGGAGCGCGAAAATAAACCCCCATCTGATTCCCTACCAGCTGCACCTACATCTATGTACGTGAAACAGTAATTGCTGTCCACCAGTGCCAATAACATGATGCTGAATGTTCCTTTGTAGTTATGAAACTGGGAGCCATTGTTCTGTGGACAGCGAATCATTATATGTTTACCATCTATTGCCCCAAAACAACCTGGGTAATGCCACCTTGTAGCAAAACCATTTTCTATCTCCTTCCACTCTTCCTGGGTGCAAGGCGTCTGTAAAAAATTGAAATTGTTTTATTTGCACGTGGACAATATTTAGCTTATCATACAGTTTTGTTACATACATTGTGCAGATGACAGTCTTATAACTTAAGGTTCATGTGGTAAATTCCAGTTTGGTTTGTTCACACACAAATTAATAATAATAACCAACTGTCTGTACATTGTGGTGAACAAAATAATGTTTACACTAAAATTAATATGCTTAAGCCAAAAAACTACTTAGGATCCTGTCAATAGTGTTGCCCCAATAATTTGTGAATGTGTGGAAAATGGCATAAGCTCTTTACACTCAGTCCTTCAGTTTTCTTAAGTGATTTAATATTCTTGCCAATTTACTGCATGGCTTTTCTGTGTGGGTGTTACTTTATAATTTCCTAAGTAAGTGGATGCCAAACGACTTTACAGAGTCATTATGTTTCTTTAAATATTTCTACAAGAACTGAAGATGTCTTCTGTTTTACTACTGTTTAATATCAATCTATTTCTCTGGAACCACTGAGCTGCACTTTCTGTCATGTAGCACTATATTTTGTCAGTATTCACATCATTATGGTAGGCCTATGTGATAAAAGTTGTAAACATTAGACATCACTGATTTATATGATAGTAGGCTAAGTCAGGGGGTCATTCACAGAGACAATAAATAAGATTTAATGATTACTTTGCTGTAACTTAAATTACTTCTATTTTTAAAAATTACTATGTAGGATACAGAGTAATTTTATCTTACTTTCTTTTCAGGAACTCTAAAGCCAACAAGGGGACCAGGCAGTGGAAATTATTGACACTGATTCAGAAACTGATGTTTCAGCACCATTACAAGATCAGTTGTCAGAAATAATACAGCCCGGAAGAAAGAGAGAGAAGACCAAGGGGGAGTAATTCGGAACTCACTGAGGCTGTGCAGACATTACAGCAAATAGCAGCACAAACAAATCAAATGACTGCCACTGAATCTTTTGCCCAAACAGTGGCTGCACATCTCGGGGAAATGCCCGAAGAGTTGTCTATAGAGACACAAGTACTAATAATGAACCTGTTAATAAACCAGAAAAGAAAAGCATTGACTATGAATGCTAGTCACAGTGATTCTTCCAGCATTATTTTGCAAGAATGGAATTCGTGTAATAATGTGTTTTTGTGAATAAAGGCTTAAGTTGTTAAGTGTTGTGAAATTTCAAGATTTTTTTAAGTTACCCTATATTATTTAGTGATCTACAAAATTTATTTTGGTCCCTTCAATTTATCAACCAATCAAAACAACAAATCAAGTATAGGCCTATGTACCGAGCAAGTCATACAGCTGGTACACATTCAATTTGTGTGTATGTAAAAGTAGCCGAATGCAGCATTTATATGAACTGTTGTCTACATTTGTCACCAAATATAAACAAACTATGAATCTTTTTGAGCTTACAGGAGCAGGTAATAGCTTTATCAATACATTGAACAAGTTCATTACGAGTCTGAGGTACAGATAAAGGGCCCTACACACGGTCAGACTTATCCGGACAAATTTATAAGCAGTCCGATAAATTGTATGTGTGAAGGCTCTTCCAGACCAACTTTTCTTGTCCGATGGTTGGTCCGGCCTGAACGTCCGATATCCCCCACCACTCCCCTGTACAAATTGTACCGTGTGTAGCGCTCCTCGACCAACTTCCCGCCTGGCGATCGTCTGCCATCTGCTCGCAGTGAAAAATAATTAAATAAAATGGCGAACGTAGTAGGAGATTTCGATGGCGATCGTGTCGTTATGACTGAATTTTTAGAGCGATATAGAGAGTACAGATGTTTATGGGACACCTCGTTTGAAGGCTACAGCAACAGAGAAGTGAGGAATGAAGCACTCTCTTCTCTGTTGCAAATTTTCCAAGTAGCACATCCCACAGTGCTGCTCCTCACCGTGAGGCGAAAAATCGACAATATGAGGACCGCCTATAGGCGAGAATTTAAAAAGGTATTAGATGTATCACTGGAATTCCGTCAGGGCAATCCTGCAGAAACAAATTTACGGAACTGAATATAATGACAGTGCCATCATTATACATTTATGAAACCATAATGTTCGTAAAGTTAAACTGCAGTGCAACATTAAATAGGAACATCCGTGAATATAATACAAGGAAAAGAGATGATTACCATATAGAAAGTAAACGGTTACAATTAAGTGACAAAGATCCAATAAACGCTGGTAAAATTCTATACAACAAGTTGCCACAGTGCATCAAAAATATCAACAAAATACAGGACTTTAGAAAAAAATTAAAGTCATATCCAATTCTGGCCAGTCCATATAGTGTTAAGGAATACATAGAAAATTGTCAGGCAGACTGCCAGATGGCAGGACAGTGTAATTAAGTAGTGTGAGGAACTGTCAGGTAATCAATCATTAATTATAGGATGTACTTTCTCAACAGTAAATAATAAAACTAAACAAAGAATATATATACATAAGAATATGGTGCAATAAGGATGACTAGTGAACTTAAGAAACAGTATGTAAGTTTAATTGTACTGGAGAGCCCTATGTATTGTATTGAATGAGTATAACAAATTGTAACCTCTGTACATAGACAAACTTTATGTTTCAGTAATGTGTAAATATGCAAGTAGGCCTACTGAGTATGCTCTGTGTTAGTATGAAAATATTGTAGCCTGATTTGTACAATGATGCAATGTAATGAATATAAAAAGTATGTAATGTGGGGGATGCCTTATGCAGCTAGTAAGCTGTCCAAGGGCTAATAAATAAAATAAATAAATAAATAAATAGAAATGTTATGAAAATATCGGCTAAACTGCAGAGTCTGTTGCCCTCGCTCAGCAAATGTTCACCACAGCAGACAACCATAGAGCAGGTATGTGTGTGATTTATTTTGTGATCTGTACGAAACAGTGATCATTTTAAGTGAAAGTAAGTTTTTTGAGTATGTAGTCTTGGCCCAAAATTCGCACCTTCGGTGCTCACATACAAAAAAGGAAAACAAAAGAAAAGAAAAATCTCGTGGTTAACCTACACCTAATCAGAGAGAAGCTACAGATCACTTTATAAACACACAATATTAATCTGTTTTGTTTGTAAACAAACTACCGTCTTTTAACTCAACCACCACATAATCACTCACTCATTATAAAAAAAAATGAACGCACCTCAAAACTACCGCGCTGTGATTATGTCACGGGTCAAAGGTGACGGGCGGTATCCCCATCTACAGGTGATCCTATTTATGAATTAAAATACCTGTTTTTGTTGAAATAACACTGACTTTTTGTGCTGGCTCATAATTACCCCCCTCCCCCCTTTATGCTATGACCGCAGTTGCTTTGAGATTTCATGCTTTGTTAAAGATATCCTCAAATACTTCCATGATTTCATTTCTTTCTGTTATAGCGTGTAATTATATATTCCTCTTGTTTTCAGGAAGAGCTATTGGAAGCCAATGTGAATCGCCCACGCAAGAGAAGACGGGGGGAAAAGAGGCAGGAGCTCTTTACAATGGCGAAGAAACTGCTAGAGTCTAAGCCAGGCCAATGGGAGGGCCTGTCTTTGGCTTATTGCGCTCAGCTGCGTGAGACAGAAACTCCTATCAGAGGTGTTGTGTTTAGGGAGGTTACGGCTCCTGTCACCATTTTCATCTATCACGATACCCTCTTACCTCACCCGAGGAAGAATTATTCCTCCACCAAACCCTTGACCCCCTATTAGGCATGTCCTGTCCTCTCCTCCACCATCCCCATTCTCCGCTTCCTCCCCTGCCTCATCTTCAATGATGGGCAGTCAACACACTTCAGTATCGGGTTCCGCTACACCAGTTGAGATTCATCTTACTGAGAGCAGTGATGGCTCCCTGCAAGAGTTTTTAATTATTCAGTAGTGTGCATTAGAGATGGGCAAGAAATCATGTACTCGTGAAAAATCACGGTGATTGAAAATTCACCGTTTTCACAGTCACGGCGATCTGGAATCTGACCGTGATTTCAGTCACTGTCACGGTTGGGTAGCAACGAGCAGGAATAGCAGCGAACAGCAGTACAAACGACAAAAAGCCATCTGGTGGCCGAAATGAGTACTAAATGCAGCAGCGAATAGCAGGTGTAGCAGCGAATAGCTGAAAAGCGAAGAGGAGGTGAGGGAAGAGAAGCAGCAATAAGCAGCAAAGGCTAAAAGAGCCATCTGTGGGTCGAAATCTGTACTAATATCAATGTAGCAAATAGAGGGTATAGCAGCGAATCACCGATAAGCGAAGAACGGGTGTATCAGCGAATCACCGTTAAGCAAAGAGCGGGTGTACTGGCTAAAAGCCGATTATGGACAGTGACCATTTCGCATACATTTGTGCGTTTTTCCTAGAAAATCGCCAGCGCCCGGCAGGGAGAGGTTAAAAACTGAAAAACATATCTCGTCCATTTCGCCGGTCGTCGTCTAAAAGTGTATATCTTGTTTCTGCCGAGATGAAGCGATCGAGGACGAGCGAGATGTGTCATTTCACCGCTCTTAATAGCGACTATGCGACTGTGCGGCATACAGTTGTCGCATAAAACTTATATCTCCAACTTGAAGAAGCACCGTGAATAGGCGCATGTAACCGAAATATGCGACGACTTCTTCGAGAGCCATCAAACCTGTGGTGCCAGAGCAATGTATGTTGCAATCGCATTGTTTTATGAGTAATTAACTTTTGTCTATCCTCTATTTTTAAAACTGCTGTAATAATAGTAGGCGGTATGATGTCTTAATACTTTGTTAGTGTGGAAAGGTAGACTCCTTCAGCACTGAGTATTGTTCTAGCAATAAAGAACGCAGTTGCGGCGTGCAGAGCAACAAGCAAGCTCTACGAACATTTGAAATGTGAGCGCTTGCACTCCGCTACGATGTTGGCAATATCACGTGGTAGCCAATCAGAGTCCGGAGTTGTGCGCTCGCTGCAGCCGTTACCAACGCATGAGCAACTCGAAAAAACACGTGCATAAAATCATTACCCATGGGAATTGCGCTGGAATACTGATATCACATTAATTCCTCCAATTATAGTAAAGATCACAGCTTCTTATTTCATATGTATCCATAAATTTTGAGTTAAAAGTGTATGGCATTGGAAATGAAACTGCAGTAACTTTTTATTTATTTAAGCATCCAGTTAGCTGTGCATGATACATCTTAAAAACATATGGCACCTAAAAGTAAAACTGATACTATATAACTGTAAGTAATTGAAGCGTGTAAAGTAATATGATAACTATTATAGGCCAGTGTATTTAAATAACAGCACACTCTAATAACTGCAGTATCAATTACATTAAAGAAACAAGTTATTAAAATTGAGGGCAATTATTCATTGACAATGAAATAACACCTACCTTGCAAATAATTGTTACACTTACTAAGAATATTTACTATTCTTTCATTGCCTTGATGTGGTTAGAAAGTTTATTGTACAGTTATTTTAAACTATACTTACTATTGACTTATTTGTTGAGATTTACTTTTCTCGGTTCACAAAATAACTTTCATAACAAAGAGACAATAAATTAGTTACTGGCGTATGAAACATTATAAGAAAAGTATCTAACTCAAACATTATAAGAAAAGTATCTAACTCAATTTTTGTCAGTTCAATGGTAAATCATACAAGTCGCCGGAATCTAGGCGATTCAATCACGGAAATAACGAAAAGAGCAGCAATCACGGAAATAGCGGAAAGAGCAGCAATCACGGAAATAGCGGAAAGAGCAGCAATCACGGAAATAGCGGAAAGAGCAGCAATCACGGAAATAGCGGAAAGAGCAGCAATCACGGAAATAGCGGAAAGAGCAGCAATCACGGAAATAGCGGAAAGAGCAGCAATCACGGAAATAGCGGAAAGAGCAGCAATCACGGAAATAGCGGAAAGAGCAGCAATCACGGAAATAGCGGAAAGAGCAGCAATCACGGAAATAGCGGAAAGAGCAGCAATCACGGAAATAGCGGAAAGAGCAGCAATCACGGAAATAGCGGAAAGAGCAGCAATCACGGAAATAGCGGAAAGAGCTGCAATCACGGAATAGCGGAAAGAGCAGCAATCACGGAATAGCGGAAAGAGCTGCAATCACGGAATAGCGGAAAGAGCTGCAATCACGGAATAGCGGAAAGAGCTGCAATCACGGAATAGCGGAAAGAGCTGCAATCACGGAATAGCGGAAAGAGCTGCAATCACGGAATAGCGGAAAGAGCTGCAATCACGGAATAGCGGAAAGAGCTGCAATCACGGAATAGCGGAAAGAGCTGCAATCACGGAATAGCGGAAAGAGCAGCAATCACGGAATAGCGGAAAGAGCAGCAATCACGGAATAGCGGAAAGAACTGCAATCACGGAATAGCGGAAAGAGCTGCAATCACGGAATAGCGGAAAGAGCTGCAATCACGGAATAGCGGAAAGAGCTGCAATCACGGAATAGCAGAAAGAGCTGCAATCACGGAATAGCGGGAGGAGTAGAAATCACGGAGGGATACATGTCGTGAAAACCTCAAACAGTGATTCTAAACCGTGATTAATCACGGTGATTTAAAAGTAGCAATCACGGAAATCACTGTTAGCGGAAAATCACGGTTTAGCCCATCTCTAATGTGCATTTGTGTTTGCGTATGTGTTTTTTTTTTTTTTTAAATACATCATATCTAAATTTAGATAATATCAATCACCAGATGATGGGCTACGCCCGAAACATGTGAACAGAGAATAAATAATGTGTTGATAACATCTTTTGATTATTCAATCAGTATCCAGCATTTTTAAAATCATTTTAATAATGTTTTTGAATTTGCAAAAAAATTATTAAATGACAATGTTTTTAGAATTTGGTTCTATTTTATCACTTTCTTTACCTTTTCAAAAACCTGTGATGCAAAAAAGTGTCTATTTATATATTTGCAAATGTGTTATCACAAGTTTTAAGTGTCAGCAACACCAGTGGTCTGAAACAAGGTAATTGGTAGTGTTCTTTGTCTATTTTCACTGAAATGCATTACAGTTGCTACTGATTTCTCAAGTGCAGTTTCTCAATTTCAGAAAATCTCCAAATTATTGAGAAATCTGAATTTTAGTAATTTCAGTGTCACAAACTTGACAGTGGTAACTTGAACTTGAATGAACATTCTATCAAATAGTGCCTCTGTTTACTGTACTGAAGCATTTATCGGGATCACAGTCCTCTACTTAATTATCAGTGTTCGGCACAAAGAACAGGAGACCATCTATCACATGGATCTACAGTTATTACATTTGGGTACATTGTTTATCATCATTGTAAGTCTGTGGCAATTTTACTTTTTCCGTGATATATTCAAAAAAATGGTATGTATTCTGGTGATCCTTTGTTTATTCACAATTGTAAGGATACTTTAACTAAAATCTTGGAAGCTACACGTTGTATAAAATACTGTGAACACAAACAAAAAGAATTAGAGTCGCATGATATTTTGAGGACACAGTAAAGAAAATACTCCAGTAACACATGACATTAAGATCGGACAAACTGACAAGATTAAATTTAGCACATTAGGGAATACCACCATCAGTTACATGAACATACCACAAATCAAAACTACGTTTTACGGCCAGTAAACAGGCACATCGACCAACCTGTATCACCCGCTGAACTGTGATCAGATGAGGGCTGAGAAATGTTGCTAGAGTATTGGCATCATCTGTCATACCGTCAGCAATGTGAGTCTTAATCAAAATTTGCAAGGCGGCTGTTGTCATATCGCGCTGCACTGTATGTTTGATGATGGGCAAGATAAGCTTTACAAAACAACCGTGTAGCATTAAACAACATGCATCAATCTAAGCACCGGAAAATGAGGTGGCCAACCAGCTGAGTCTAGAGGTGGTGGTCAAGTGCTAAGCCTCGAGTCTACACATCCTGTCCAGAAGTAAATTAAGCACACCGATACTAGCAGCAGCACGATCGATTTCTTGACACGACAGGGCCTTATCCCGAACACAATGAATACTAATTTGTGAAAGAGATTTATCAGGTATAGGAAAACAATAAGCCATGTAGAAGGTAAGCCTATATGAAACACAATAACATAAGAGAGTCAATGACATGAAGTAATCTATTTTTCTTTGCAGATACTTGTATACCTGTTCTGATCCATTTTACTTTCCTATCTCTTTTTGTGACTGTCTTACTTTCTAGTGGAAAGCACATTTCAATATAGTAACTGAAAGTACTTATAGATGTGTTATATTTATCATTTGTATTTTTACATTCATAAACCTTTACCCAGACAGTGCGGACAGGAAAAGGATTGAGGCTTTTGAAATGTGGTGCTACAGAAGAATGCTGGGTGGATCGCATAACTAATGAGGAGGTACTGAACAGAATTGGGGAGAAAAGAAATTTCTGGCATACCTTGACTAAAAGAAAGAGATAGATTGGTAGGACACATTCTTAGACATCAAGGAATTGTGAATTTAGTGTTGGAGGGAAGTGTGTGGGGTAAAAACCACAGAGGAAGACCAAGAGATGGATACAGTAAGCAGATTCAGACAGATGTAGGTTGCCGTTCTTATGTGGAGATGAAGAGGCTTGCTCAAGATAGGGCATTGTGGAGAGCTGCATCAAACCAGTCTCTGGAGTGAAGACAACAACAACAACAACAACAACAACAACAACAACAAACCTTTACCCAAGTTTCTTTAGTCAAACAGTACAGAAAATATTGTATATTCTGTTCATTATACTTCCTAAAAGTAGTGGTTAGGTGCCGAGTTGAAATAAGCTGTTTCTCGCGTCTTATTTGAATTTCTTGGGCTGAGTGGTCCCCAAAACCTGTGTTGAAAGTTTGTAGTGTGTATTCCGTGGGCACATTTGTAAATATTTGGTCAAGGATTGTGGTTGTAACTAAAACCTCAGATTAAAAAAGTGTTTATGCTTAGAAATGTACGTGTTGGAAAGTAAGATACGATAGTATAAGTAAAATGTAATAATTTGGCATGGGGCAAGGGATTACCTATACGTATTAACTATGTAATAATTATAACCACCAATAAAGGAAAACCAATGCCCCCCCCCCTTCATCTCCCTCATCCATTGGTATATAAACCCCAAGCTATCGTATACTCAACAGTCAGACCCTGATGAAGGCCGCCTGCAACAGTGGCCGAAACATCGGTATAGTTTATAAAATGACGATGCGGTCTCATACGCGGAAGAATGTTATTGCGAAATTTTGATTATACAGAGAGAGAGAGAGAGAGAGAGAGAGAGAGAGAGAGAGAGAGAGAGAGAGAGAGAGAGAGAGAGAGAGAGATTGTCTTGGCACTTTTATTTCGGGATATTATGTAAGATCATCTGTGGACATGGTTTTCTTTTTGGAGTGGGGGGGGGGGGGAAGTGTATTTACAAGTAAAATTTCTCTTTCAGCAGTTTATTATTGAATATCTTCTATCTTGTTGCGAAAAACTGTTAAATTAATGCATCCTCAATTGTTAATTTTTTATTAGCCCACATTTTGGTTTGTGCATTTTTCAAAGTTCTCCTGACCATTTGTAATATTTATGTTTATGTTTAATTAACACTTCTGGTGATCTTTTTTTTTTGAATATGTTCTCGACACGTTATCCTTGGTGCGGCTGGAGGGTGACAGTGCTATTACATATGCATTAGAAAATAGTTTAATGAATTGCTTAGACAGTGTAATATTCTTACTGCACCCTGTGGAATTTACTTCTAGCTGTATGTGCACAAGTTTACATATTGCAATTGCTTCTCTTAGTACATTTACTAGTTTTATCATAGCTGACAATTCTGTCAAAATTCTGACAGAGCAGCATTCTGAAATGATTGTACACCTTATAGCCACAATAGGAGCTTCAGACTCCAGAAATGCAGTATCACTATCTTCAATGGTGTCCACAGTTACAGCAAAAAATAAATAAATAAAAAAAATTGCACACATGTGATAACCCCCTCAAATGGTACTTTTAGCACGGGGGTGCGACTTCTTGCCCACAAATCGTGCCCTGGGAATAAGGGCTGTCTGAGTTGCAAGGTTTAACAAACTTTCCCCAGACCCGAGTACTGTTCGACACCCGTGTCACAGAGAATTTTACCTGTCCTTTCCGAGGCCAGTTCCGGCAGCTTTCCAGGAATTGATTCACCACCCGCTGAGGGAGGAGAACTTTGGGGGGCCTCCCTTCTCCTCTGGGCCCTCGCGGCCCACCTCATCGCTCGCAGACGTTGTGTGCCTCCCTCCGACAGGCCCCTACTGCCGACGGTACCCCAGGAACCGCGTAGAGGCATCTCCGGGGATTCGAGCCACAGCTCGTCACCCCTCCACGCTCGGCCGCGGTCCACCGAATGCGCAGATCGTCGGGGCTGCAGAGGGTTTGTGGCACACACAGTTGCGAGACATTAATGCCTTTCTGTTCAGTGCTCAGCTTTTTCTGTTACTTAGGTGAATCAACCAGCCCAGAAAGTGAGGGACTTTGCTAAGGAAGAGACAAGTAAGATACCCCATAACACAGCCACCTGAGAGTACTATGACATTTGCAGCAGCACACTACACACCGTCACTCAGACAGCCCTTGTCCTGGGGCAGGAGTGGTCGGCTCCAGCTGCCATCAGCTCCCCTACTCCCATCACTCGCAAAGGAGGCGGCAATTGTAGCTCACACTAAATGGTGGAACCAAAGAGAGTGTACTGTGCTTCTAGAGCCTAAAGCTCCCTCAAAGCCAAGGCATCAACGAAGAATCCCAGAATTATACACGGTTAGACGTGATACTATCAGTGCATAATACATTAGGGTACTACAAGAAAAAACCTGCAGGTCGATACTTGGGCACACACAGTTCGAAGGTAAATCTCACGAGATCCGATAAGAAAAGAAGACACTGTCTCGGAAACTGCAGTAACTGACTTTACGCACACACAGAAGCTGCATCTGCCAAATGTATCAAAGCCAACAGCTGAAGAACAAATTAAGATAAACAATAAAATTAATTTACGGCAAGTAAATATTACACAGAGGGTTCATTTATTTAAACTGAAAGAGAACTTTGAAAAAGACAAACCATTTAGACAAAATGGGAAAGGAAAAAGATTACAAGTTGTGTGTGGTTTTTTTTAATAGAGTACAGGTCCATGGTAGGCAATGAAAATCTCTTGATTCCATTTTCTTACATTTGCAAGAGACCCAACAATGGTACCTTAAGAGTAATATTAAGTGGTAAGTAATTAAGCTGTTAAGAAACTTCATGGCAGATTAAAATTGTGTGCCGGAACTGGGACTCTAACCTGGGACCTTTGCCTTTCCCGGGCAAGCGCACTCCCGACACGACTCACGATGCCGCCTCACAACTTTACTTCCTCCAGTACCTCGCCTCCTACTTCCCAAACTTCACATGAGTGCTAGTCTTGCTTGTTCGCAGGAGAGTTTCTGTGAAGTTTGGAAAGTAGGAGGGGAGGTACTGGCGGAAGTAAAGTTGTGAGGCGGCATCGTGAGTCGTGTCGAGATAGCACAGTCGGTAGTGCGCTTGCCCGCGAAAGGCAAAGGTCCCAGGTTCGAGTCCCGGTTCCGGCACGCAATTTTAATCTGTCAGGAAATTTCATATCAGCGCACAGTCCGCTGCAGAGTGAAAGTTTCTTTCTGGAATTAAGCTGGTGTACGTGCAACTATATAAGTAAATATAAAAAATAGAATACAGATGACTTACCAAAAGGACCGGCTCGTCGATAGACACAAATAAAATCACACACATACAAGCTTTCGCTTCTACAGGATAAGAGGAAAAAAGGGGAGGAGAAAGGGGAACATGCACATGAAACACTGAAACGTGTGTTCAGCTACTGTCTCAGCTGAACCAGGAGGGTGGCAGAGAACGGTTTCGGCATAATGTCAGCTGTTTACAGAGTGCTAAGGAAAGCAATTCTTCTGGGTTTAGACAATTGTGTGCTAGTTGTCCAAACATGCACATATCTGCACAGTTGTTTAAGGAGAAGCATAACCTCAAGACATCTATATACACCAGGAAGAGCACTTGATGTAGAGGATGAAAATGGGAGTGTGCTTCCTGGCAACTGCCGGCAAGGCAGTGAACAAAGTTCATTTTCATTTTTACCATTGAGACCAGTGTCTCGAAAAACTGCTAAGAGATGTGCAGAAATCAGATGACTTTGCACAATATTTCATGTCTAACAATGGGCGGGTTACCTGGCAGGATAATTATTGTTAAGTGTCATACATTTGGTTCTGGCAATTTTAGACAGCTGAAATTTCAGGAAATGCATTTTACAATTGGCTGTTCAGTTAACTTTTTATTATGCTACCAGTTTCTGAGATATTCCATCATCAAGCCATTTAAAAATAACACATTGCCTGAGAAACTTCTTAATTAGTGAACTGTATTTGTTTTAGTACATGTCTGTCTAGGTGTGTTTGCGTTTGGATGTGTGTGAGTATGTGTGTATTTGTTATTGGAATGACTCCTTTTTCCACTTCCTTAAAACCCATATCCTTCCCTTTCTCCTCCCCTTTTTTCCTCTCATCCTGAAGAAGCAATCAACGGTTGCGAAAGCTTGTTTGTGTGTTTCTGTGTGATTTTATTTTTGTCTATCAACGAGCCAGTCCTTTGGGTAAGTCATCTGTTTTCTATTTTTATATTTGTTTATCCCACCAGGAAAGTTTCCTTCTATAATTTTCGTTTCAACTATATAAGTAAATGTTCAGGGAGCCCACATGTTTTGTCAGCAAACACACACTGTATATTATGGAATTAAAATACTGTTACTGACAAATGGAATTACATTTTCATTGCCAACCATCAATATATGATCCAAGACAATATATCAGACTGCATGTATAGTCAAAATTTCTTTTCATCAGGATAATGGAGAAATCTTACTAAGAAAGGCCAAGATGTAACATGTTGCAGCGACTGTACACCAGATCTACAAAATCTCTTAGAAAGAAGCAGATGATATTCTGGATATAATGTCTCAGAAAGATCAGTCATCTCTTACAAAGTGCCAAAATGTATCACATGCATCCAAGTACTGGGTAGTCTAAGACGGTAGTTGGCTGGTCATTGTAAGACACGCCTGAATGCATCAAATGATCCTGTCTGCACGCCTTGTATGTATTGAGACAAGAGTATAATAAAACTTTAAGCCAGGTGTGTCAGCAACTACCTTCCTAATGGAGTGGAGGACCCAGTGGACCGACTAAGGAGACCTCCAAAAAGGTCACCAAGTATAAGGCTCAAAGTAAAGTTAAGAGGCCTGCAGACAAATGGCTACTGTTTAAATTTGTAAGTAGTAGTCAACCGGCAGCTGGAAGTCCTTCCACTGGTTCTGAACCAGAGGCTGCAGGAGAAGGAATGACAGAGGTCTCCCTCCCAGTCAACTTGTTGAAGAATCTAGATACCAATTTGAAGCAACGGACAGAAGATTCCAACAGACTACAGCAAAACACCTTTTGTAAGACAATTTCTCAGAGGTGGCATCAAGAATATGGAACACACAGGGTATTTAATTTGCCATTTTACAGACTTGAAGATAAAGGTTGCTCACAGCTGCTCCACAAGACAGCTTTTGTACCTCATGGCACCAAACAGTCCCAACTGTATAATTAGTGCAAATATTGAGTCATAACACCAGTAATGTTTCCTGACAGAAACTGGCTAAGTGAGTGACAACTGTACCGTGAAATTGAAATACTACTGGCTATACTGAAAGGTGATTTTGTACATAGTCATAAAAAGGTTTTACACATTCATAAGAAGTAACAAAAAACAATTGACTTTAGGACAATATTAAACTTTTGAGAATGATTTTTCGTTCTCCTGAAAAATGTAAATTTTTGACAAGGGTTGTTTTTATTATCAGGTCTTCAAATGTTAAGTGTTGTGCATATTGTCATAGCAAGCAGGCCGGATGAACACAATCATGCACAAGACACTAAAATACATGCATGGCAATGCGAAACAAGTGAAACGATTGGCTAAAGGCATATTGACACTGATGTCATTAGTCACAGCGGAGGTTTTTGACAGACTTATCGTCAGTGTAAAGGGGAAAGTAACAAGTAAAGTGAAAGACATTCACCATAGGCATAATTCAAGTGTTTTGATGAATCAAGACCTAATTACGAAGGTAGGCAGTGTCTGCAAAGTATCAACCTCTAAATCGTCAGATGTTTACGTTGTAGAAGAAAATAGCACACACTGCAAATGTAAATTGGTTTGCAGTGATTGCAAAGTGTGTATCCATAGATATTGATGCACTTGTATTCATTACAGCATTAAGTTAAATATGTGTAAGCATATACATAATGTTTGCCAAATGGAGAGTACTGAAGAAAATCCGTCTCATCTTTCTGAAGTACTAGATGCATTGGGTGTATGTGATGGAGACAAGGCTGTAACTGATGAGAGAGAAGCTATTTTGAAGGATATGAGTCAAACTACTATTTCCTGAACCCCAAAAGCATTGGGCACAGAAGAAAAACATATCAATGTTTTCAGAAACTGTTTCTGGGATGCCTGCCAGGGAAATTTAGATTAAAAAAAAAAAAGTCGCACTATTAAAGGCTAGTTTAGGTGCTCTTTCATCGAGCAGCAGTAGTTCCTTCATTAGCCCTCAAAGGAGACTGATAAGGAAAATTTTACCACAAAAGACTTTTCTACCAAAAAAAAAAAAAAAAAAAACACCCACTGCATACAAATGGCTGATCCTGACCAAGAAGAAAGTCAGGAGATTTTAAGAACTCTTTTTGGATGAACGTTTGTACCCTTTAATTTGCAACCGCTCGATGGTACTTTATTGAAATATTTACAATGCCCATGAGCTAGATTTTGCTGTGGTTAGATCCATTCCGCATGTATTTATACTTCTATGAGAGAAAAATGCTAAAACATGTTACACCCACAACATTGAAGAAAAAAATTCGGCAGAGCTTACAGTATTAGCCAGAGTTTCTGTCCTTATTTCCGCTTGTACTTTCTCAACACATCCGCCGCAATTTACAGCTACAGTACTGACGACTATTAAGGGGGGTTGACACGGACATTTATCGATAGCGCACATTGACTTGCACACATCAAAATATACGTGTGAACACCCAAATTCTCAACTTGCGCAAGTTGGCTTCGCCCCACTACTTATTCATCATTTCTGCAAGATGGCCATTGGTGTTGAATAACATCTGTAGTCTCTGTTGGTATGTTCGCGTGTTGGTTTTGATCTCTATATTTTGTTTTTTTTATTGATAAAAGCAACGTCAGTTACAAGAAAGTGGTTGTTGCACTTTACAATACAGTTTCTGAAGCTCTACGAAGAACGTCCATGTTTATGGTACATTCATCTTCCAATTTATAAAGATAGAAACATTAAAGAGGATGCAATAAAATCAATCATCAACGGAATACGATAAAACATGCCACAGATAGATGAGAATGCGGTGAATGCAAAAATAAGGAGTTTAAGGAATGCTTACCTCATCGAGAAGAAAAAAGTTAGAAATTCTATGAAAAGTGGCTCATCAAAAAGTGAAATTTATGTACCTACACTGCCGTGGTTTAACGTTGCTGATCGGTTTTTAAAGAATATTGTGGCGGCAAGAGAAACAAAAATCAGTACGGTAAACCATGTTATTTTTCCACGGAGCATTTCCCATTGTTAAAAAGAAATTGCAATATTTGTCTCTGATTCGAGCAGCTTCCCTCGAGCAGTTGTTGCTCCCTAGTGCCTCGACATCGCGCATTCCATTAATTTGTAGGTTGTGCCAAGAGCTTCTAACTATTTCTCCAGTTTCCCAGTTTTCTGTGTGTGTTAATCCAGCTATTACGTATGTGCTGGAAGTTTTCTTTAACCAGTTGTGCAGGGCGCAGCATGCCAGAATAACTTTTTCCGCTTTGTCCATCGACAAAGCAACTGGTTTTCTGAATATTCGGTATTTAGAAACCGATATTCCAAATGCAATTTCTGCAATTCTGCGTGATCTGCTGTGTGTCTAATTGTAAAATTTTGTGCCCAAATGTGTATACTCCTGTCCATGGAGTATACATATTTAGATGCCACAGATCTGGAAATTTCAGATCAAAGTCTGAAGGCAAAAGGCTGCTAAAATCCCAAGGCAGTAACAAGTTGGGAGGACTCTTGCACTGCTACTATTGAACTCAATCGGGAAGGTGGAAGTTATACTGCTCTGTATTTCAAAATGCACTTCGGTCATGAACAACACATTGGTTTTTTACGCATTAGTAGATGTGATCGGAAAGCCCTTGCTCGTGAGTTATCGCGTGCCTTTAGATATCGTATATTGTGGACTCTTTAGTCTGTGGAAACCATGTATTCTGAGGAAAATAACTGTTAAAAACTTTAAGGTTGTTACTTGTACCTGACTTGTCTGCGTAATTGTAGCCCCTATTAAGAATGTAGGCTTAGAAAATATCAGGCTGTAAGTTAACTATTGAGATGAGCACTTTTCATAACTTGCGTTAATAGTTAAAAATGAATATTATGCCTGCCTTTGAAGAAATGTGACCATATGTACAACTTTCATGTTAATACAATAATTTTAATTCTGTATTATAAAAATTCATTATGCGAGGAATTCATGTAATAGACCACTTGCTGTAACTTCAGTTTACAGCAAGCTATCTTCCTTCATAAACTTCGTTAGGAAGATCAATTACACAATGCTTCCACTACAGACGTTTTTCTGGTAGGATAATGTTTTGGCATAGGAGAAAAACGATGGTTCTGCAGTGTAATAGTTTTGGTGATATGAAGGTCTCTTCTAATTCTGCAATTAAAAAGTTTTTACCTTAAAATAATTTGGCAACAATAGTCATTCAGAACTGGATACATAGGATACAGTCTAATAGACTGTTATTTCCTATTTGATTACATATGTAATGTGGTGTGTGTGTGTGTGTGTGTGTGTGTGTGTGTGTGTGTGGTGTGAGAGAGAGTATGTGTGTATATATATATATATATATATATATATATATATATATATATAAATATTGTTGAAATGAGATAGAATGGCTGGCCAGTACTTACCATTGTGCTGTACCGCCGATAGTAACACAAAATGAAAAAACAGAAAAAAAGGGACAAAGGGACAAGCTTTCGGAACAGAGTTCCTTCGTCAGGTGGGAGAGAAGGGAAGAATAAAGGATGGGAATAGAAGGGAAAGGTGGTTCACGACCTAGGTCATGAAGGTGGTGTTTCGGAAGTGTGGGCGTCAGAGATACTGCATGTATGTACTGAGCCAAGCCAGAGAGGATAAATATAACTAAAAAGGAAAGATCAAGTAGTAAAGAGAAGAGAAGAGAGTGAAATTAATGATGCTGAGGGGTGTAGGAGGGGCGGGAGGGGGGGGTGTCTAAAACGTTTTTCATAAACAGGGAAATATGGATGGATACACACACACACACACACACACACACACACACACACACGGAGAGAGATAGAGAGAATGACAGAGAGAGCGAGAGGGCGGTAGAGAGAGAGGGGGGGGGGTAAGGAACGGATAATGAATAGGTGAGCTGAGGATGGAGGAAGGGGAGGGGTTAGCGTAGATTTAGGCCAGGGGGTGGCGGGAGGAGAGGATATGTTGGAGGGCAAGTTCCCACCTCCGTAGCTCTGAGGGACTGGTGTTGGTTGGTACTATCCAAATGGCACGTGTGGTGTAACACGTGCCCAGGTCCCTGGAGTTATGCTGGAGGGCATGTTCTGCCACAGGATATTGGGTGTCCCCCAGGCGAACAGTTCGTCTATGCCCATTCATCCGCTCAGCCAATTTGTTGGTAGTCATACCAACATAAAAGGCTGAACAGTGGACACATGTCAGCTGGTATATGACATGCGTTGTCTCACATGTGGCCCTGCCTTGAATTGGGTAGGTTTTTCCTGTGGTGGGGCTGGAGTATGTGGTAGTGGGAGGATGCATTGGACAGGTTTTGCAACGGGATCGGTTGCAGGGGTAGGAACCATTAGGTAGGGAGGGTGGTTTTGGGATGTTGTAAGGTTGGACAAGGATGTTGCGGAGGTTGGGAGGACGGCGGAAGGCTACTCTGGGTGGTGTGGGAAGAACAGTTTGGAGTGATGGTCTCATTTCAGGGCATGACTTGAGAAAGTCATAGCCCTGTTTGAGGAATTTATATATATATATATATATATAATTTATATATATATATATATATATAATTTATATATATATATATATATATATATATATATATATATATATATATATATATAATATATAATTTATATATATATATATATATATATATATATATATATATATATATATATTCCAGTGGTTTTATTTTATTTAAAAAAGATTTTAGTTAGCTATAAAGAGTTAATCCATTCATTTTAAATACCTGTAATTCTCTTTCTTTCTAACTTGTGTATTAATCTATCTTAAGCAAATACATTTGCTAGGTTCTAATCTTCTAGTATAATAGAGGTATTCATATACTATTCATTTTATTTATGCTGTCTAAAAGCATACAGGAATGAGTTTAACAATAATACCAGCAACCTTTAATAAGAGCTTCTCAAATATCTGGGCAATTGAACTAAGCCACTTCCTTGAAATGAACATTATGTGTGTCTTTCTTTTGACACTATTTGACATGGAAATGTACATGTGAAAAAGAATTGATTGATAATATGCCTTAGAGGTTCTACAGTAATTTTCCAGTAATTTGGTAGAATGCTTGTGAGGGTGAGACTGCAGGTGAGACTGGAGGAGTGATATCAATCTAGCATCCAAGGTGAGATTGGTGATATTTACGATGTTCAGAAGAGAGTTTTTCGATATCCAAAACATTCACTTTACGAGGATAATTTATTGGCCGGACAAGTGTACGTAGCGAACCTGTCAACTACACAGCATGAACAGCATTAATTATTTCGTGCTCAACACAGAAGGCCCATGCTATTTGAAAACACATTCACACAGACTGAGGGGAATAGTCTTTTGCACTTACCATGAAATAATGATTGCCGTTCCTGCTCTCTGGTTCACAGGTTCTCAATGTACCCTTGTCCGTACAGTAAATTCTCATTATTACAGGTTTAATGCAAAACACTGTCTCATGGCTCCCTCAGTCAAGTTGCACCTTAGATATATACCGTTTGCAAGCAATCTACCAAATAACCAAATTCCCTGTTAAGTTTTCCAATTTCAGGCTAATCCCTTTTCCTACTGACTTTGATTGCTCTGTTAATCGTTGTGGCTTGTCTTGTAATATGTGAATTGGAGATGTATTCATTACACTATTTTCCATGGTCAGTAATACTGATATATCTTCCTGCTCCTAGATATTTTACATTTTTGATATGTTTTCTTTTTAGTGCAGAAATATCTCTTTGCACTGGAGATTTTATGCCAGCAGCAAAGTTTTTAAATTTAGGCCTAAATAAAGTGAGAAGGCTGTCAGAATAACTTTCACAAAAGCTAGCAAACACTTCGACCCATGTTTCATTGCTAAATATATAGCAAAAGGTTACTGCAGGCCTATATAATCTCTGAGATAGCTAATATCATTGTGATTAGTGGTGCCTTGCCTGAACATTGCAAAAGCTAGTGCTAATAGTGAGGTATACGTTAACAGCAAGGATTTTTTTTTTTTTTTGCAATTCTGTTGTAACCTTTAAGAGAATAATCCCAGATTATTATCTACAATACATAAGTATTATAATAATAACTATCCTGTATGTTTATATTTGTAGATAGTGTGTTTTACTAGTTTGTGTATCTAGGCTATGTAGCGTATTTTGAGAGACTGATATGCCGTCACTGGTCAAAGCAGACAGGTTGTATCGTGGCCTTCAATTATGCCATATTTTGAAATAGATAGTCACATGAATAAATAAATGAAAGATGATATTTATTGATAGATGCACATGTATACAGTATTCCATTTGTTTTTAATCAGTGTTGTCCTTGTGTACTGAAATTAACCCACAGTCCACAAGGTCAGATGAATTAATATGTAAACACTTTATTTTAATTGAATATTTGTTGATATCATTTGATTGCGGAAAAAAAATGTCAATGAATTAGGGTGGGTGGTTTGCCACCCCAACTTGTAGCTTGGCATTTGATCTGACAGTTATAAAAACAGTAAAACACAGTTGAGCTAGTGATATTTATTTGGTGGTATGTTTATATTTGTGCTTACAATTTCAATGTTGCAGATAAACTTGCTGAAGTGTGACCCTGCAGAGAATTTTGGATGATACAAAGGATTCCATGAGCAGTCAAATAGAGAGGCTGCATCTCCTTACCAAACAAGATCTGCATAACAAAGAGGGATTTTGGTGTAAATGACACACAAAAACACTCCAGTGATGATATGAGTGTTAATCTCTGACTGGACAAAATAAAGGATTGTGTTTTCATAAATAAAAAAATTGGTGAGAAGCTGGACAACTTGAATATTGCCGACAGTGATTGTATTGATGTCAAGCTTACAATGTGATTTGCTCAAGAAATTTGGGCCACATATAGTTTGTGTGGTCTCAACATACAGCATAAATATTTACAAGTTATTAATAACTACTATATTAGTTATTGATAAATTCGGGTCCGGAGTGCCAGTAGCCTTTTGTATTTCAAATGTGAAAACACTGCAGTAATGAAACGTTTCCTTGCTGCAGTGAGAGAGAGGGCAGGAGTCATAAAAACCAAAGTTCTTTTGTCGGACGATACAAATGTTTTCAGGAGTGCGTGGGCAACTGTCATGGGGCTTGCAGAAAATAATCTGCTCTGTGCATGGCATGTGAAACGCAGTTGGCACAATTACCTAAAGAAAATTTCAGACCAAAGTAAGAATAAATTTAGTGTAGTGTTAGTCCTTTGAAAAAGAGCTGAGGGAGGACACAGACACACAATTTTGGTGTTTATTTTACAGATAATTATGGCTATAGACCACAGCACCGGGCATATTGTTACCGCCAAAAGTTAGGCATCAATACAAACATGTACTTGGAAGCTATGCACCGTGTTTTAAAGTACTGTTACTTGGATGGCAACAACAACAACAACAACAGGTTGGATAGGTTGTTGGTAGTGCTTTTCAAATTTGTTAGAGACAAGATATGTGAAAGACTGATCAAACTATTCAAGGGTGGAAATTCAAACAGGATTCAGTTGATCAAAGTCCGCCATGTGGAGTCTACGAGGTGCATTCAAGTTCTAAGGCCTCCAATGTTTTTTCTACGGACTGGAAAGAGATAGAAACATGCGCATTGTTTAAAGTGAGGCCGCGTTCATTGTCAATACGTCCCAAAGATGGCAGCAGCGCATGGCAGATGGAATTTTACCGCCAGTGGCGAGAATGAGAACTGTTTTAGATACTTAAAATGGCGACGTTTTCCTTACTTGAACAGCGTGCAATCATTTGTTGTTTGAATTTGCGTGGTGTGACACCAATTGAAATTCATTGACAGTTGGAGATATGTGGTATGGGGTTATGGATGTGTCTAAAGTGCGTTCGTGGGTGCGACAGTTTAATGAAGGCAGAACATCGTGCGACAACAAACCGAAACAACCTCCGGCTCGCACAAGCCGGTCTGATGACACGATTGAGAAAACGGAGAGAATTGTTTTGGGGGGATCGCCGAATGACTGTTGAACAGATCGCCTCCAGAGTTGGCATTTCTGCGGGTTCTGTGCATGATCTGCACAACAACCTGAAAATGCGAAAAGTGTCATCCAGGTGGGTGCCACGAATGCTGATGGACTACCACAAGGCTGCCCGTGTGGCATGTTGCCAAGCAATGTTGGCACGCAACGACAGCATGAATGGGACTTTCTTTTTGGCGGTTGTGACAATGGATGAGACGTGGATGCCCTGGCTCCTAGTGACTTTTGGCTTTTTCCATCAATGAAAGACACACACTGTGGCCGCACATTCACCAGTCTTGCTGCTATTGCCTCAGCGATTTTCCAATGGTCAAACAGACTCCTAAAGAAGCCTTCGCCGCTGCCATGGAATCGTGGCGTCAGCATTGTGAAAAACGTGTACGTCTGCAGGGCGATTACGTCGAGAAGTAACGCCAGTTTCGTCGATTTCAGGTCAGTAGTTAATTAGAAAAAAATCTGAGGCCTTAGAACTAGAATGCACCTTGTAAGAGTGTAGAAAAGTCACACATTAGTGATAATGATAGTGGAACAATATTCAAGGTCAGGTCTTCGAAGAACGTCGGCACTGCACACACAGTTGTTTTAAACGATTTTGAATGCAATGTGAAGTGCAAAATGAGCTGTGCTGTCTGTCATATATGTGTACACACTTTGAGGTGCACTTGCCCGGACAGTTTATTGAAACTAAATATTTGCAAACACATGCATGGAGTCGCAAAAACTTTTTAACACATGTAAGAGCCAAAACAGAAACAGATGTGAAAGGGGAAACTTGTGCAAATATTTGTGTTATACACTTTTGTCATTTGCTAAGTGAATATGGCTTTGGTTAAGCTTTATTTATTTTTTGCATTCATTGTGCGATTTATGGTCACTTTTGACCACACACGGAAGGATGCATTATTTCCCTTCATATTTAAGGGAGATTAGCTGGATAAGGACACTGCCTTCTTGTGTCTCTTTGTGTTTGTTTGTTATGGCCATTCTAGGAGGTGTGCTTGCAGGGGGATGTTGTGTGTGATAGGTGCTATTGTCGGAGTCAAATTAGGAAATGTGTGTGTTGTGTTATGAGCAAATGTGCATCCTGGTACTATATAGTTTGGTATTCGTGTTATTTTAAAATGCCCCAAAAATGAGTTGTTGGAAATGTAATTTCACATATGTTCGATTTATTTAATTACTTTTGAAAAAGAGAATTTGGTACGGGATTTTTAAGCCCCTATTACACGGTGATCCGCAGCAAAAATTATAGAAGTATACGGTGACAGCCATCTAGCGGCAGGTGAAACTACAATTTTTAACAGAAGCATTATCCGTGCGCCAGTATAGAGACCAATTCTATTCTGCCACGAATCCGCACGTACAAGTTAGGCAGTGCCGAATTGTGCAGGCGCAGAAGTTGAAACTGCAGTAAGCTTCCTGCTTGTAATTGTAAACAAGTTAGGTTATTTGTATACTGTTGCTGACATCTGACACCCATTTAACTTCCAAGCTTTAAATTGGAGATTTTTCTAATTTCTCAGTCATGAAATTTTCACAAATGCAGCAATTAAACTAAAGCAGTATTTTTTACCAATAGACTTTCCTTTAAGTTTATACAGGCTTTTAATGAAGAGCATTCTTTGCACTGACTGCTTTCTGTTCCAGAAATAAACTGAACCAAGCAAGGACTAAGTGTCTTAATTCAGACAGAGGAAATATATCTGTACTAGCTTATATGCCCGTGCTTCGCAACAGTTGTTAACGAAGAACCTATGTATATCGTGGTTTTTTAGGGTGTCGGACCTAGGTCAGCAAAATCAAAATCCTTGTTGGATCATTCTATCAATAAACTCGGTTCTCTTAGCCAAAATGTCGAAAACCATGAATATTCACAAAGTTTTTCATACAAAAAGTGAAATTAAAGTAACGACGTAAAATCAATGTTAGGTTGTGTTCATCAAGTTAAGACTGCAGTGTGTAATTCTAGATGGCGTAAACTTCTGTGAACACTGCTATCGATGAGATGAGAAATAGTAATAATGCGTCGTCATTCTCAATTTTGTTACACATTGCAACAGAAGCGCCGAAAGTGGCTGGCAAATTGCATTTCTGAAAACGATATTGGATAAGTGTGAATATTGATTTGTAACAGGTTTTACAAATATCTTCTTGAATAGGAATTTGGAATAAATTGTAAGACTGTGTGAATCATTATACTCTATACAAAAGAGTTTCGCGTGAAAGTGCTGGTCATAATGAGGTGTGACAACAAAGGATGTATCTGATTCGGTAAAATTTTACTTTCTATCCTGGCGGCCTCATGTTTTTATGTTGGCAACATCAATAACACGATATAAAATCGTTGCAAAGATGACCGAACCAGTTAGAGTGTAGATAAATACTGCTGTTCCTGCTGTATGCTTGATTTCACGACAAAATATTTGCGGTCACGCGATTGGCTTATGACGATGTCACGTGATTCTCGTTATTCAACATCTGTTAACATTATCACAGGAGGCCGCCGGGATATGAGCAGGACTACGTCGCATATTTTTTCTGGACCCAGCTGTCAAACGATAACGCCTTTCACAGCAGAGAGTGTCGCGGCTATATGTATCAGAGATCACTGATTAGCACAGGCGCAGACCAGTGAGCTTACTGGCACAGGCATTCATTAAATGTCTGTTTCCACCACGCTTCCACGACAGTGATCAATGTTCCACGAGTATTTTTATCTTTGAGTCTATCTGAATTTTTATCTTTGTTTTGTGTCTCTGTTCATAGTCGGTAATGTGTGGTTGACGGAAAAATGTGATCTATTTAAAAAAATGTGTATTTGATATTCCTCATTATTATTAAAGTCTGAAAGGACCACATTGTCTGACGATTGAAAGAAGAAACAGATTTTGACTCATACCGTAAAGTTCGTAAGTCACAGAGTATATAGCATTTCCTAAGAGTATTTATTGCATATTTTGCGAATTTTTGCTCATCACACTCACCCACTTCCACGCACCACAACCAAACTCCCTTACTAACATCATTAGACCAAGAGCTATCTACCACCACAACCACGAGTGGCTGGCAGTATGTGGTCATGGAGAAAAGTCTGTCAGCACGTACACACACAAGCCTTTTATATATAGATATAGATTATCCTCACGACCTGCCACTGATAATAAGATGTGTCTGCAAACATGATTATTACTTTACATGTGAGACTTGTGATTTGTACGTGTAATGGCCTAATTGACAAAAGAGTGCATTTAATTTGATTTAATCTTTTGCTTTATTTCAGTATGCCAAGAAAAATAAACAGGCATTAGTCTGTGAGAGAGTCCGATCACAAAATGTACAACAAGATAGTGTACTTCTTACTTGCAGTTCGGTGAAAGCTTTCTATGTAACTGTCACTTTAGTGAATACCTTCCTTTATCATCAACAACAGCTTGTTAAAACAATCTACGGCCATTCTCAGGAACTTCAGAAATTCCAAGTGATCATCGGGCATCAATTTCTACATTAATTGGAAATACGAGTGCCTGTCTTTGTCCCTTCTTTCCAACCAGGATTGAACCCAACAATCTCTGGGTTTTCGTCGTCGTCCTCCCCTAATGTTAGACATTACAGACACTTAAGGCACAACTGTGTCTTTGACCTGCAAATTGTTGTATAAACATAAATTTAGATTAATGTCATGCTTTTGGAAACAAGTGTCGTAATAATAAAACGAACACTTGAGCCCACAATTCGGAACAGCAATATCAGAACACAATTCGGTGGTAGGTATATGTGAGAGGACAATTACTTAATGAAAATTATTAAAAACGATTACTTAATAGAGATGAACCTCATGGTATAAGTAAATTTAAGTTCAATGAACAACATTTGAAGAAATCTCCCATGCATCGTGCAATCAAATAGCGTAGGTGTAATAGGTTTACGAGAAGCAGCACGTAGGTCCAGATATTCACGCTTGTGGCGCTGCAGAATAGGCGAATGGTTTAGGGGTGTCATATTAATCTCTCCATTGTAAATGTTGCCCTTGTCAATGGAAACAAATCAACAGTCATATTACATTATGAACATAGATATTATGTACATTTCAACGAATAGAACTACAATATACAAATATTTTTGAGCACAATAAAATGACTGCCTGTGTAATTTACTGACTTCACTTTTCAAGTGTTAGGGCATCTCCAAAGATTCTAACTTCCAACACAGACCGACAGCAGCACTCCAAGTGGCCAAGCAGCGAACTTTGGATGTGAAACGTGCGGCGCGAAAATCCATATTATTACTTTTCGAAAAACGAGTAGTTGGTGCATACTGATTTATGTAAACATGACAAGCTGTGCTTTTACAGGGTTAAGATCGTCCTGTGTGTGATTAATTTAGTTTTATTGCTTTGTTAAGTATGCGGGTGGTCAGTGTGTTTTAAATATGTTATGGACTATAAAAGAAGAATACAGAATGTGGACAAAGCCACATTCTTGCAAGACAAAAGCAATACGTGTTTTCTGCAACAAAGAGCAAAATGTTGGAGACATGGGTGGAAGTGCTCTGAAGGTCCACATGACAGGTAAAATAGGCATATTTTTAAATATTAGACGCAAACTTACAGGCCCTACTAACTAGCCCTGCCATTTACAGTTCAAGCCCTACATTTTTTTCTTTATTACAAGAAAAAAACCACAAAAAGAAAAAAAAAACAACACTTCTGATCTGTGGAAAACAACTATGAACAGTGAAACAGTGACAGTGAAAGTTGTGAGAAAACGACACAGCATGAAGAACCGGCGGTATTGCATTAAACAGACCGGCATTCCATGATGTAAAGCGAAAAGAAGACAAAATTTCCACCACTGAAGATGTTTTACATTCAATAAAACAAAACGCGTCTGGTATGAAAAAAAAAAAAAAAAAAAAAAAAAAAAAAAAAAAAAAAAAAAAAAAAAAAAAAAAAAAAAAAAAATTCGCATTTTTATTGTAGTTGCAAAGACGGAAAATCACTGCTATTCATAATTATGAAAGCAACTACGGACATTATGGCCACACAAACTAAGAAAGAAACACCAGTTAATAACAAAAATAAAAATAAATAAAATTAAGCAGTTTTTCAAGACTGCAAAACCCGGCATATCAATGGTTTCTGAAAATTCTACATTGTCAAATACAACCAAGACAGAGACAGCTGTGTTCAGAACACTAGAAACTATCACAATTGCTAATACACTTTCTCCTTACATTCCTGGAAGTGACAATCTTAAGGCTGAAATTCTGTGGGCTATGAAGTGCGCAAATTCGCATTATTCCTATAATAGTTGTACTAGTATAAATGAACTTTTTGCTAGTATGTTCCATTATAGCCAAATTGCGAAAACCTTTTCTGTGGTGAGAAAATGTGTGGATATTTATGCTGTTTCAGGATAGCTCCTCATTTTGAGCAGATTTTGCTTTAGTTTGTGAAGAAAGTAGGGTATTATCTTATTATTTGATGAGACAATTAACTCTTCAACCAAAACTAAGCAAATGGATATTTATTTGCGAATTTGGAATTCTGAGCTGAACAAAGTTATTACACGTTATTATACATCTGCCTTTATGGGAAATGCAACTTCTGAGGATATATTAAAAAATTTCAAAAGTTCTACAAAAAATCTTGAGATTTCAAAAGTTTGGCAAATAACAATGGCAGTCTAGCTGTAAACTGGAAATTTTACAAGCTGTTACAAACTGAAGTGAAAAAAAAAAACAATTTTGGAAATTTATTATATCTTAAATAGGTACTTGTGGCCTTCATTTTAATTAGTCTTTACCATTTGTTCAAAGATTCAACTGCAAGAAGTGAAGATTATATGTTATCTTTGAATAAGAAAAAAATTGGGTTAACATTTTGTGCACATCAATGGTTAAACAATGGTCCAGCAGTATCAAGAGCCATATATAGATTTTGCAACGCCAGTCGATTTTTGAAGTGTTGTGCTAATGTTACATTTGTCACACATTGTTAAGTTTTATCTATAAGTAGGCGCATTAATGGGCAATCTGAGAAACTTTCAAAGAATCCTGGAAGTTGGCCTATCATGCGTAGTATAAAAGATACAAAAAAGTAATTATTGTTGCCAAAAGGAAGCGATTAACAAGTCTTGTCACTAAAAAATGTGATGTTAGTCACCAAGGAATAACCCATTAGTTACGTGCAGGATTATTTACAGAATAAGATTTTAAAACATTTCCTCAGTACAATTTTTTGACAAAGTTTACAGCATGAGGCAGTGATATGGCACTATTGTAACTGGTTATGGGAGTTGGGGAAATGACCGCGAGTGTCTAGACAAGTGGAAATTTCAGTAGCCGTGGAGCACTGGTCAATCACACAATGTGTGTTTGCGTTAAAAGCATATAATAAAACACACTGAGTGTGGTTGCTGCACAACGTGCTTTCCATCACGAGTTTCATCTACCGCCACGAGCTCCCCTGCCGATGAGGAAAGCTATTCTCGTGCGGGTGAATAACTTTGAAGCAACGGCAAGCACGACAGAGAAAATTGGTGCTAGCAAAAAAACTACCACGGTGCCAGACAACATCGTTTGTGTGTACGATGCCATTAGAACAAAGTCCACGAAAATCAGCAAGGCAACACAGTGCTGAACATTATCAGTGAGACGGGTTTTGAAGAATGATATGCACTATCATCTTTACAGAATACATATAGTGTAAGCACTAAAAATCTAACAATTACAATCACTGCATTAGCTTTTGTTGAGCGATGCTTAATGTTATTGGCAGAAATGGAGAAAGGGTGCAAAACTTATGGACGAGTGTCGAAGATCACTTTGCCGTTACTGGCTACGTCGGCAAGCAGAACGTCTGGTACTGATCCACAAATAACTCATGTGATCTTCATGAATAACCTCTCCATTCTGAAAATGCAAAAGTTTGGTGTGCTATATCTTTTTGTGGAATTGTGGGACCTCAAATAAGAGTGTTTCATGATCTGACTTTGTAGAAGTCGCAGCTGTGGGGGCCAGCCAGCACACACAAAATATAACGGGTTGGCTCGACTTCGCAGCAATGATGGAACACGCTTTACCCAACAACTCGCCGTGGTTTTGTCCCTTGCCAGATCACCGTAGACATTCTTTGAGCACCTTCGAATATCTGAAATGCCCAGGTTTTTCGCCAAAAGGAACTCTTTCGAAGTCTGCCTGTGATTGCACCTCCATTACAGATGCCTGTAACAGCTCCATATAGTCCTGCCACCATACCTGCCAACCTTCAAATTGTAAAAAAACGGGAGATCCAGTTTAAAAAAAACGGGAGATTCTTAAAAAAATCTGGAGGTACATTTTATCAAAAACTGCTGCGCACTTCACTATAAACCTAAAGATAACTGATTTTAGCCTTTTCCTAATATCCCACAACACTACATAATGGCTACAAAAAACAGTTGCATTAACCCAAATGTTGATTACATCCTTATTTTTAGTCAGTCCAGATAAAGTGATTGATTATTTATTAAAACGAAAAAAAGGTCACATCTGTATTTTTGCACTACATTGCTACCTGGGAAAATTTTATGGAACAAGTGAGCCACATGATCATTGCATTTAATTGGTAAACCATACTCTAAAATAAACATTGTAAGTAAGCACTCTGCATGTATAACATGATCACTTCACTTCTCTCAGCAATTTCAGTCTTTTATTGTTACTCAAACACTTTTCATTTTTTCTGCATGTACTCTGGTACACCGCTTTTCTGCCAAGTGATGTGGATATATCACATCGACAAAGAGTACAAAATACAAATAATGTTCCAAAAACTGCTTAAAAAAGGGATTATATTTTTTGCCATAGGCCTACTGGTACACATACCACCGAACTGAAAACCCAGAATCACGTAAAACATCTGTTTACACGAAAGTCGCCTTTCTGAAATTCACGCATGGAACTGATGCTCATAACTATCCAGTCAAAAGGTTTCCATCAATTTAAAAACCTCTGAAGGAATTTTACTTACATACAACGACAAAAAATCACATTCAAAAAGAGCAAGACATTGAAACACTAAATGCGTATTTGCAAATACGCGGAAAGAGCAGAAATAATCGTTATAAAACTTCTAATTTCTTTGAGTTTCGATATGTATTTATGTTCAACTGATAAATGAACAAAGAACTTTTGAACATTGGGCACAAAATGGATCTTGGGTATATCTTGGGTATCAGGATAAAGGCTAAAAATCAGGAGAAATAATGCAAAATCAGGAGGCGGGAGAGTAAGTGAAAAATCAGGAGACTCCCGCCTAAATCGGGAGAGTTGGCAGGTATGTGCCACCTATCTGAAGTCAGTGAAACTATACAAGACTAAGTGCAAGTCTTTCAAATTGTTCCTCAAGAAATTCCAAACTTCTTTCACCCAAAATTGGTTGAGAAGAAAAATTTGTTGCATTACTTATTGAACTCCCCTCACAGTAATTCCTCACATCACTGAGACGTGAAAGCTAGATTAAAATGCAGACTAAAAAATGTGATCCGACAATTTCGAACCTACGACCTCTCTGTTTTCTGTCTAACATTTTATTGCTAGATCACCAGACCTGAAAGAACAGTGACTGACACCGTCATTGAAACAATATGAGTAATTTTGTGAACCACTAAGTTCAAATACTGTAATCCTCTGCGTAGAATAACAGTTTATCCACCCCAATGTTGCGATGAAAAATCAAACTCTGCAAGAAGTTTATGGAATCAAGACACATGTGAAGCGTATTATTGTTCTAATAAGAACAGATTCTAATGTCACTAACTACCACAATGAATGCTCAGTTGTTCCTTTCACCAAATCAAGGCACTATAAATATCAATTAATAGAAATAAAGAATCCCAGAGACAGATTTAAGTCTCAAATATGTCAAAGACATTATTGATAGATCTGAAGCATTGAATTAAAATTTGTGGTAAGACCGGGAATTGAACCCGGACCTCCACGCTTACTAGGCATACGTCTTAACCGTTAGACTACCACACCACTAACGATTAAGGCGCCTCTGAATAGTCTATGTACGATTTCCCTCCACAACACAAACTTTAATTCAGCTTCTTTGTTCCAAATGTCTTTCGACATATTTGAGACGTAAATCTGTCTCTGCGATTCTTATTTCTATTAATTGATATTTATATCACCGTAACAGGATTGTTCCATCATGTCCATTGCTGAGGTGCTATTCCGCTGCATGGAGAGCCTTGGCAGTAGTGGCAATTATCTTTGGAACAAAGAAGCTGAATTAAAGTTTGTGTTGTGGAGGGAAATCATACATAGACTATTCCGAGGCGCATTAATCGTTAGTGGTGTGGTAATTTAACGGTTAAGACGTCTGCCTAGTAAGCATGGAGGTCCGGGTTCGATTCCCGGCCGCACCACAAATTTTAATTCAATGCTTCAGATCTATCAATAAATCAAGGTGCATTTGAAGTTTCCTCCGGTGACTGATTGATTTCTGTATGTTGGCATCTGGGAGGGTGTACGTATATAAGGAATAAACTGAACGGTGTACTCACCACTGCAGGCGCCTGACAGGAAGGCCTACTCGGGTCGCGTGTACAGTACCTGCGGTGAGTCGCAGCAGAACGATACCTCTCCACTGGAGCTGGGCCCGAGGTTAATGCGACGTCACAAAGCTGCTGTGTGTCACCTGGAGGCAGAAGCACTGGAAAAATTAAGAGAACTGATACATGAGATAATACAGAAAAAAAGCCGTGAAACAAGGGCTAATAAATTCATGTCACAGAAGATGGTGTTGACATTTCAGTTGACTGAAGACTTGTACAATGACATGGCTGCCAACCTTGAGACAAGTCCGTCAGTAATAATGTGACAGACCAAAGGAGGAGGAGGAGGAGGAGGAGGAGGAGGAGGAAGGGTTGGTGACGGGGAGGGTAAAGGGGTGGGGAGTGTCTTACACGCGTCTTTGCAAGAAAACTTTAAAAGTTCTGAGCCCGATTTAGACCATTAAATGCTATATGTTTATTCCTAGAATGCAAACAATTCCAAATGAACAGGATCAGATTAGGAGGAACAACCTACAACATTATTTTTCTAAATACCGAGGATAACAGAGAAACATTTCTACGATTTTCAGTCACTTGTTAACAGTTGCCGAAGGAACAGGTTTGGATTTTAAAACGACGAATAAAACCACCTACCACAGTTAATATCACACTTTGCCGAAATATCAAAATTCGTATTTATTTCTAGCGGCACTAACCTGCTATGGGTACAAGAACAGGCGGGGAAAAAAAACAGGGAAAGCTTTTCTCTTCGGAAACGGATGGGTTAACTTTTGACTCCTAGTAGAACCCGTTGGACTGTTTAGCTGAGACGGAAGACAAAATACGAGTTGTAACCAAGGAATTTACATAGCTCTTGGTGGGTGAGCATACATTTGGTAGCTATGGAGGAGAAGAATAGGCGGGACTTGTTGCAGTGCAAATGCTATTGTTAACGTTTCCTACAGCTTAGCTACATACTCGGGAAGAAAATCATTGCGATCAATAAAACTTTTCGTAGCATTATGATCAGCTAAATATAAACAGTACCTATTCCGATTTTCTTAAAACATCAGATTGTAAAATGTCTTAATTCTGTAATTTTTTGCTAACTTCCCATAACTCCATAAATAAGGTGATAGATCCGTAACAATTACAGACAATCCATAATAGTTGGCTGCTATGCAATGAGATACCTCCTATTACTGTGTCAACGACCACATATACTCAATGCTAAATCAAATATTGTATTTAAAGTACACACAAATTAAG
Organism: Locusta migratoria; assembly: GCA_026315105.1. NCBI lineage: Eukaryota > Metazoa > Arthropoda > Insecta > Orthoptera > Acrididae > Locusta > Locusta migratoria. The sequence continues at coordinate 120,935,414 of CM048754.1, forward strand.
ATTAGATTGTCCACAGAAATAACAAAGTAATGGCTATGAGCCGCAGCTGCCCGCACCAAAACGTGAGTTTACTGTTGTGTATACCTCCCTGTTTAACTAGTAAATCCAACTTGTTGCCCCTGAAGAACAACAGAAGTCCCTTTACTAGATTCTTATTTGACAATTTCTTCTGGGATTAGCACGCAAATATCTTTTATCTCCTTGCACCCAGCACTTCACACTGAAAGATTAATTGAGGTGCAGTTTCACCAACAGCACCACGTTCTACTATTTGGCCACAATAACTTGACGATTTTGATGGTGCTGCCACAAGCGGATAAAATAGACACCAGTTGAAAGTTATTCTTTTATATATATGCGCTGCCAACATTACAATGGTCCTTGACGGGAATAATTAATATACACATTGTTAGGGTAACGGTTCCAACACTGCAGCAAGCAGCCGATGCTGCCTTCCGTTCGTGCAAGACAAGTTCCCAGTAGCCACCGTGCCAATCGTCAAGTTATCGTGGCCAAATAGTATGCACGGTGACAGCTTCCTCTAGACCCATTTGTCTAGATGTTTTTGAAGTTCCCACGGCTAGTCATTAAACTAACTAAGTCTATTTTGCTTCCATTTAGGCAGGCTGTCAGCCTGTCCATTGCCGTCAATGACCCGCAACCCACAGCAAATTTACCCTGTCGCTTTCCCCCAGGCTCTCACAGACATTTATGACATTCTGCAACAACCTTGGAACTCACTGAAGAGCCAGCTAGGAATTTTATAGCTACCTGTATAAACATACAAGGTGCGTCTGAAACGTTCGGTGAATACTTCCGTATTTTACTGTGTTGGCGAGGACGAGGTGCACACATCGAGAACGTGTCGCCGAGGGTCCCCTACCGTGCAAACCACTGCAGTGATTCAGTGGTACACACTGCGACCCACCTAACGAGTGTCAGTGTGAGAACTCTGGTCATCTCAAAACTGGAGCGACACGGTGACTGAGACCCATGGGATGTTAGTCGACGGTACGATGTCGAAGCAGTGAGTTCACCCAGAATTGTACCAAAGTGGAAAGTGGAATTTCCCAGACAACAAATTCCCGTCTGCACACTGCGACCCACATGCTCGACTTTTTTGCTAGACTCGATGTCACTGTGTTACAACACCCTCAATCTCCAGATTTGGTGCCGGCCGAATTCTTTCTCATTTCCCAACTCAAATTAGCCTTCACTTAGCCTTACACTTTACAACGCTCACGAAGATCCGACAACACATGCCCTCATCGCTTCGAGCGATTCCGCAAGAAGCATTTGTTAACAGTTTCGGACAACTGTACAACCAATATCAGAATTGTATTGTAGTCAATGGTGATTACTATCCAGACCACTAAAGATATTCTGTTTGTAACTTTTGTTTCCTATATTTCCGAGACCATTCACAGAACTTTTCTGACACACCTTGTAAATGCTACTATTCTTGTAGCCCTGTGTAGATTCTCACTCGTACAGTCTGCGATTGCAAATTTTTTTGCCCAGATTACTGTGGCTCGTTTCCCTAGACAGAATGAACTACCTAGTCTCAGCTGAGCCCTGTGTATCCCTGCTCCCCCCAACACCCTCATCCACTTTTGACCTGTCAGTGAACCGAACTAAGTTCTCCCCCCCCCCCAAATAATATTCAGCTTCTTTTTCTTCTACCCCTTCCTACCAATTGTTATATTGCAAGGTTTGTTTAAGCAAGTGAAGCATTTCACATAGTCAGTAGGCATGGCCCCTATCATTTTCACGCCTACAGCATTCTGAAGTGTGGCACAAAAACTAATGTCCCCACACATCCTTATCAATTTCAGCAGATCTAATAGATTATTTTATCATACGAATATTAAGACGAAAAATTCCTAGCAGGAAAAATAAAATATAAAAAATAGACGAAGATTACTCACCAGGCGAAGGAGCACAGGTGTGACAGCATCACAAATAAATAATAGAAGGCTTTCTACAGTATGTCTGCCTAGGTGTACTTGTGTCTGAGTGAATGTGTGGGCATGTGTGCATTTGTTTACCCTCCATTTTTCCCCCAAGGTAAGTCTTTCCTCTCCCGGGATTGGAATGGCTCCTTACCCCCTTCCTTAAAACCCTCATCATTTCCTTTTCCCTCTCCTTCCCTACTGCCTGAAGACGCAACTGGGTTGCGAAAGCTTGCGATTTGTGTGTGTGTGTGTGTGTGTGTGTGTGTGTGTGTGTGTGTGTGTGTGTGTGTGTGTGTGTTCATTTATTTATTTGTGATGCTGTCACACCTGTGCTCCTTCGCCTGGTGAGTAATCTTCGTCTATTTTTTATAGATTATTTTATCATTTTTACAAGGTATTTTAGCATCAGATAACAATGAGTTTTAATACTTTTGTTAAGTGTGTACATTATACAGGTTCGTGTATATTTGAAAACCACATCTATCACCTACATTGTTACAGACGGCTGATTATAACCCCCCCGCCTTATTGTTATTCTTTGCAGAACAAACTCACTCAACCTGTACAGCTCTTCTGCCCTGGCAAATGACCAGCTGGGTCTGTACTGGAATAGCACACCGACGAGTCAGAGCACTACAACCCACTGCCTACAACCGATAGCCAATTAATCCCTCCAGGCGATTGCAGCATCTCGTGACAAGGAACGACAGCCGGTCAGACCACAGATGGCGCACATTGTATATAATAGAATACTGCCCAAGTGTAGAGTGGGGAAGCCACTCGATTGAGTTTGATGAAGAGCAAGTTTTGGTAGATGGAGAACTCTGCACAATCGTTTTGGAAACTACACAATTTGTCACGTATTCAAGTAGAGAGGTGGCGAGGTATTTGATCATTGTGGAGCTGGGTGGCCACACCTCATTACAAATGTCGCATGTCTTAAGCTGCAGGCTGCGTTACAAGCAGTGGCGGACTAAGAGGGGGTGGGGGGAGGGGGGAGGCACGGACCATCACGGCCCTCTGGTCTTGGGTCTAACCGGGGAGCGAATTCGGGTGGACGAGAGGTAAAGCCAACCACTTGTGAGAAGGGTGGGAGGTCAGAGTTCGGATCCCAGTCTTGCACAAATTTTTGTGTCGCAAAATGATAGACCACCTAAAGAAGAGCAGCAAAAGTCAGAAGTTTTTGCAAATTGTGATTTTATATCCAATTATCAGAGACTGGTTCATCAATTAATTTTAATTTTTTTTTTTTTTTAAATTTTAAACACAGCTGCTATTTTCATCGGCCGTTAACAATGTCAATGGCTAAAAAAGCAGCCCTCATTCACAAATTAAAAACCATTTAACTTTGTTTCAGCAATTACTAAGATTGCCTTCATCATAAATCTTCTCTATATATAAAAGGAAGTGTCCAGATTGACTGACTGACTGACTCATCATCGCCCAGCCCAAACCACTGAAGATAGAAACTTGAAATTTGTGGAGGGTGTTTATCTTACTCTGTGGGCGTCATTTAAGAAGCGATTTTTTGATATTCCGTCTGTAAGGGGGTTAAATAGGGGATGAAACATTTTTTGAAAATACGTTGCTATTTAGGCAATTTTGAAGCTAGAACTACAAAATTTCGGATTTTAATTCAGGGTTAGAATTTAAAAGCCACGTGTTTCGGCATTTTTTGAAATTCAACCAATAAGGGGGTAAAAAAGAGGATGCAAAAAATTGATTTTCAAAAATATGTTGCTGTTAACTCAAATTTCAAGCAATAACTACGAAACTTAGAATATGGACTCTTGATCAGGATTAAAAAGACACTAGTTTCGGTATTTTTGGAAATTCAAAAACTAAGGGGGTAAAAGAGGGGATCAAAAATTCTTTTCGAAAACACATTGTTGTCAAGACAATTTTGAAGCTATAGCTACAAAAATTGGTATTTGTATTGTTCGTTAGAATTTAAAAAATACGTGTTTCGGTATGTTTGGAAATTCAACCATCAAGGGGTTAAATTGGAAAGGGGGTGCTTTTCGAAAATCTGTTGCTATTTAGGCAATTTTGGAGTTAGAACTACAAATTTTCGGATTTGGATTTGGGGTTCAAATTTAAAAGACACTTGTTTCGGTATTTTTGGAAATTCGACCAATAAGGGGGTGAAATACGAGATGCAAAAATTGATTTTCAAAAATATGGTGCTGTTAACTCAAATTTCAGGCTATAACTACAAAACTTAAGATATGGATTCTTCATCAGGATTAAAAAGAAACAACTGGTGCAGACCAACCAGCCTACGCATGCATAGCAGCGGGGGTTCAGCTAGTTATAAAATAAAAACAAGTCACATAAAATATACTACTCAGCTGTAAATCTTACGTCACAATGTTTAAAAAGGAATTTTGAGAAAAGGCTAGCCTCTACGGGGGCACGCTTGCATGGAGGCAGAGTGTGATGCCTCCGTACAGGAGTGCAGCCCATAGTGGCTAGCCTTTTCTCAAAATTCCTTTTTAATCATTGTGACTTAAGATTTACAGCCGAGTAGTATATCTTATTTCATAATTTTCCGATGAAGGCAATCTTAATAATTGCTGAAACCAGGTTAAACAATATCTAATTTGCAACCAAGGGATGCTTTTTTATCCGTCGATCAATTAATTTGTTTCTTAATCGGGGAAAATTTTATGGAAGTTCAAACATCATGCGATACATACAGTAAGTACACCAGAAAATGTGATTTTGTATTAGTAAACAGTAAACAAAATAAATGTGAGATGACAAAAAGCTATATGCATATAGCATTTCTTCTCATATTTCCCAGTGATTGGAAATCATCTGTAAGGTGTGTACATATGAGATCTATTCAAAAAATTCTGTAATGTTTTTAATGTCATACAGACTGACTGATGGAGCAAAATTCATATGGCATTCTTGTACACAAATGTGTCACACACATGGTTGCTGCAAATTTCATTATTGTATGTCTGTCACTTATTGTGCAGTGTTGTATTCAGTGGAATGTTGCATTACACAATTTGACAATTTTGAGACAGCAGAGGTAAAATTGGAAGGTGTCTTCATTACATTCTGTGATTTTATATATATATATATATATATATATATATATATATATATATATATATATGAAACGATTATTAAGACGAAAAATTCCTAGCAGGAAAAATAAAATATAAAAAATAGACGAAGATTACTCACCAGGCGAAGGAGCACAGGTGTGACAGCATCACAAATAAATAAATGAATACACACACACACACACACACACACACACACACACACACACACACACACACACACACACACACAATCGCAAGCTTTCGCAACCCAGTTGCGTCTTCAGGCAGTAGGGAAGGAGAGGGAAAAGGAAATGAGAGAACTGTTCACAGTATGTCTGCCTAGGTGTACTTGTGTCTGTGTGAATGTGTGGGCATGTGTGCATTTGTTTACCCTCCATTTTTTCCCCCAAGGTAAGTCTTTCCTCTCCCGGGATTGGAATGGCTCCTTACCCCCTTCCTAAAACCCTCATCATTTCCTTTTCCCTCTCCTTCCCTACTGCCTAAAGACGCAACTGGGTTGCGAAAGCTTGCGATTGTGTGTGTGTGTGTGTGTGTGTGTGTGTGTGTGTGTGTGTGTATTCATTTATTTATTTGTGATGCTGTCACACCTGTGCTCCTTCGCCTGGTGAGTAATCTTCGTCTATTTTATATATATATATATATATATATATATATATATATATATATATAGAGGGAAACTTTCCCGGTGGGGTAAACAAAAATAAAAATAGAAAACAGATGACTTACCAAAAGGACCGGCTCGTCGATAGAAACAAATAAAATAAATAAAATCACACACAAACACACATACAAGCTTTCGCAGCCTAGCTGCTTCGTCAGGCAGAAGGGAAGGAGAGGGAAAAGGAAATGATGAGGGTTTCAAGGGAGTGGATAAGGAGTCATTCCAATCCCGGGACAGGAAAGACTTACCTTGGGAGGAAAAAAAGAGGGTAAACAAAAACACACACACCCACACATTTACACAGATGCAAGTACACTTAGGCAGACACACTGTAGAACTGTAGAAAGCAAAGAAGTTAGAAGTTAGACAGAGATGCCACTTGAGGCAGAGGCTCTGTCCAGAGAACCAAGGCAAAGATGTTAAGATGGTGGGTGGGAATTCAAATTTAGCGGAGGTTGAGACCAGGTGGGTAACGGGAAGAGAGAATATGCTGAAGGGCTAGTTCCCATCTCCGGAGTTCTGAAGGATTGGTGTCGGTGGGAAGTATCCAGATAACCCGGACGGTGTAACACTGTGCCAAGATGTGCTGGCCGTGCACCAAGGCGTGTTTAGCCACAGGGTGATCCTCATTACCAACAAACACTGTCTGCCTGTGACCATTCATGCGAATGGACAGTTTGTTGCTGGTCATTCCCACATAGAACGCTTCACAGTGCAGGCATGTCAGTTGGTAAATCACGTGGGTGCTGTCACAAGTGGCTCTGCCCTTGATTGTGTACACCCTCCGGGTTACGGGACTGGAGTAAGTGGTGGTGGAAGGGTGCATAGGGCAGGTTTTACAACGGGGGCGGTTACAAGGGTAGGAGCCAGAAGGTAGGGAAGGTGGTTTGGGGATTTCATAGGGATGGACTAGGAGGTTACGGAGGTTAGGTGGGCAGCGGAAAGACACTCTCGGAGGAGTGGGGAGGATGTCGTGAAGGATGGATCTCATTTCGGGGCAGGATTTTAGGAAGTTGTATCCTTGCTGGAGAGCCACATTCAGAGTCCGCTCCAGTCCCGGAAAGTATCCTGCCCCGAAATGAAATCCATCCTTCACGACATCCCCCCCACTCCTCCGAGAGTGTCTTTCCGCCGCCCACCTAACCTCCGTAACCTCCTAGTCCATCCCTATGAAATCCCCAAACCACCTTCCCTACCTTCTGGCTCCTACCCTTGTAACCGCCCCCGTTGTAAAACCTGCCCTATGCACCCTTCCACCACCACTTACTCCAGTCCCGTAACCCGGAGGGTGTACACAATCAAGGGCAGAGCCACTTGTGACAGCACCCACGTGATTTACCAACTGACATGCCTGCACTGTGAAGCGTTCTATGTGGGAATGACCAGCAACAAACTGTCCATTTGCATGAATGGTCACAGGCAGACAGTGTTTGTTGGTAATGAGAATCACCCTGTGGCTAAACACGCCTTGGTGCACGGCCAGCACATCTTGGCACAGTGTTACACCGTCCGGGTTATCTGGATACTTCCCACCGACACCAATCCTTCAGAACTCCGGAGATGGGAACTAGCCCTTCAGCATATTCTCTCTTCCCGTTACCCACCTGGTCTCAACCTCCGCTAAATTTGAATTCCCACCCACCATCTTAACATCTTTGCCTTGGTTCTCTGGACAGAGCCTCTGCCTCAAGTGGCATCTCTGTCTAACTTCTAACTTCTTTGCTTTCTACAGTTCTACAGTGTGTCTGCCTAAGTGTACTTGCGTCTGTGTAAATGTGTGGGTGTGTGTGTTTTTGTTTACCCTCTTTTTTTCCCCCCAAGGTAAGTCTTTCCTGTCCCGGGATTGGAATGACTCCTTATCCACTCCCTTGAAACCCTCATCATTTCCTTTTCCCTCTCCTTCCCTTCTGCCTGACGAAGCAGCTAGGCTGCGAAAGCTTGTATGTGTGTGATTTTATTTATTTTATTTGTTTCTATCGACGAGCCGGTCCTTTTGGTAAGTCATCTGTTTAAAAAAAAAAAAAAAACCTTTACAGAAACACACAAAATGATGCAGGAAGCATATGTCAATGGTTGCTTAAGCAGTACTGTGTCACAAATGTTCACTCAGTTTAAAAATATTCAGACGGAAGTTGAAGACGATCCACATTCGGGACGCCCTTCGACATCTGTGAAAGACACTTGGCCTGGGATCTCAAAAACTGTGCAAGCCAATTGAAGACTATCTGTCCGAAAGATTACAAAAGAATATAACGTTTCAGTCAGATCGTGCCGTCAGCTCAGAATGCGTCATATTTACCACCGAGTACATCCTCCGGCTCACGAGTTGAGACAAAAAGACCGTCACCTCGCAACCTGTTAAGGTACATTTACACTGGAGCGAATGTAGCAAACGAGGATCAGCAAATGGAGGATTCTCTTTGGTGTGAATGGCCCGCAAGCAATGTTTGTTCGGCATTCGCAAGTGTTCACTCATGGTCCATCGGTTGTCCGTCTTTGAGCGAATCATCAAAGGAAAGTTCGCATTCTCTCTGCTTGGGCACTCGCGTGGTGTAAACGACACTGAGCATTCGCTTCCATCGTCATTTGTTTTTGTACACAAAGTTTGGTGTTTTAGCTTGTGCCTTGTGGATAAAATGGAATGGAGTGACGAGTATGTTTTGTTACTAATCGAAGGGTACAGGTCGCGGAGATGTTTATTGGGACCCACGAGACCCATATTTTAAAATTTTGAAAGTTAGAGCGCGCGCGCGCGCGTGTGCGTGTGTGTGTGTGTGTGTGTGTGTGTGTGTGTGTGTGTGTGTGTTTGTTTTATTTGTGACTATCACTACCTGTGCTCCTTCGCCTGGTAAATAATCATCTACTTTCTATATACAGGGCGATTCAAAAAGAATACCACAACTTTAGGAATTTAAAACACTGCAACGACAAAAGGCAGAGCTAAGCACTATCTGTCGGCGAATTAAAGGAGCTATAAAGTTTCATTTAGTTGTACATTTGTTTGCTTGAGGCACTGTTGACTAGGCGTCAGTGTCAGTTGATGCTAAGATGGCGACAGCTCAACAGAAAGCTTTTTGTGTTATTGAGTACGGCAGAAGTGGATCGACGACAGTTGTTCAGCGTGCATTCCGAAGTATGGTGTTAAACCTCCTGATAGGTGGTGTATTAAACGTTGGTATAAACAGTTTACAGAGAATGGGTGTTTGTGCAAAGGGAAAAGTTCTGGACGGCCGAGAACGAGTGATGAAAATGTAGCACGCATCCAGCAAACAAATGCTTGCAGCCCAGGAAAATCGACTCGCAGAGCTAGCAGAGAGCTGCAAATTCCACAATCAACTGTATGGAGAGTCCTATGAAAAAGGTTAGTTAAGAAACCTTATCGTCTGAAATTGATTCAAGCACTGTCTTCAGCTGATAAGATTAAAAGAATCGATTTCTGCGATTTTATCCTTGCTCAAATGGAAACATATGAATCTTTCGTTTCAAAGATTGAGTTTAGTGATGAAGCAACTTTCCACACTAACGGGAAAGTCAACTGTCACAATGTTTGTATATGGGGCACTGAGAATCTGCAGGAAACAACTCAGTATGAACGTGACTCGCCTAAAGTGAATGTTTTCTGTGGCATTTCAGCCAATAAGGTTTTTGGTCCCTTTTTCTTCGAAGGTGCTACTGTAACTGGACTACAGTATCTGGAGATGTTAGAGAATTGGCTGTTCCCTCAGCTCGAACAAGAAGCACAACAATTCATATTTCAGCAGGATGGAGCACCACCACATTGGCACTTATTTGTCCGTAACTACCTGAACGTCAACTACCCGAGGCGATGGATCGGCCGCCAGGCAGCCCGTGACAGAGCACTTCATCACTGGCCTCCAAGAAGCCCTGATCTTACCCCCTGCAATTTTTCTTATGGGGGTATGTTAAGGATATGGTGTTTCGGCCACCTCTCCCAGCCACCATTGATGATTTGAAACGAGAAATAACAGCAGCTATCCAAACTGTTACGCCTGATATGCTACAGAGAGTGTGGAACGAGTTGGAGTATCAGGTTGATATTGCTAGAGTGTCTGGAGGGGGCCATATTGAACATCTCTGAACTTGTTTTTGAGTGAAAAAAAAAAAAAAAAAAAAAAAAAAAAAAAAAAAAAAAAAAACCTTTTTAAATACTCTTTGTAATGATGTATAACAGAAGGTTATATTATGTTTCTATCATTAAATACACATTTTTAAAGTTGTGGTATTCTTTTTTAATCACCCTGTATATTCAATCTGTATTAAAATACATGTGACTGCATAGGGAATATGTTGTAATTCACAAGTCAGTGATGTTCGAGCAGATGGTGCTAATTCAGACCATTTAATATGCTGATTTGTTTTCCTTCTGGTAGAGGTTTTACAGTTTACATGGACATAGTACAGTCTTGCCAGTATGGAGAGTGGAGTTGCCTTGTTGTACTGACTTGTCAAGTACAACTGCTAGCTTCATTATAAATTAGAAAGGGCAAAAACGTTAAAATGTTGAATTTATTTTGTTGCCAACAACAGTTCCACATACACACACATGAACAGTAATTGTCATTAGATAGTGTACATGTTCAATTCCATAAATGTTAAGATATTTGCTTGCACAATCACGCCAAACCAATTTAATTTTAGTTGGTGATTGTTTAGAGGAAATTTTACACGAAACATTGCATGAAGAAGTGATTGAAGAAGAAGGCTGTAGTCCCATGCATGGTGCAGAGGATGATAGTGAAGTTATTCTGGTTCCTCAAAAAGGAGAGTCCGAGGCAAGGCAGCCAACTCCAAAGAGGAGGAAAAAGACATCAGAGGCTGATAATGGAATAAACGAGGCACTAGGAATTATAAAAACTGCTAGCCAAAATATTAGGGGACCTGGAACAAGTTCCAAAGCCACAATGTGATGCTTTTGGGGAATATGCGGTCTCAAAAGTGAGAAATTATAATATGAGAGTACAAAATATTGTTCAATTCAAGATCAGCAAAATTTTGTTTCAGGCTGATATGGGTACCTTTGATTGAGTACTTTAAGATATTTAATAAAGATGATTTCACTTCAATTATTTTCTTTAATTTAAACCTTCCACATCCATGTGACACACAACCAATCAAAACATTGTCCACTTCTGAACAAAACTGAATTTTCGTTAGTTCCGTGTGGCATTTTATGTTACCTACATGTACCTGCATAGCTTGCATTATTTATATATTTACACAATGTCTTAACAAATCAATGTCCACATGGTGACTAATGTATACTGTCCACTTTTTACATTTCATTTTACTTTCACGAATTTAGGCAATACTGTGTAATGTAACTTGTGTCAATGCTTAGCCTTTATCAAGTAAAAAATAGTAATTTTGGAAAAGTAACTTGAGTGAGTCATGAGTTGGGTTATACAAATTGAAACAAACACATTAGTATTTTGATGACTCTTCTAAACCATTCATAACATTGCCAAAACTGGACATTAGATCCACTATGCTATTGCAATAAAGGAGGTAGATGAATTTTGTTACTTGGGCAGTAAAATAACAAATGATGGTCGCAGTACAGAGGATATAAAATGCAGAATGGCAATGGGTAGAAAAGCGTTCTTGAAAAGAGAAATTTTTTAACATTGAATATTGATTTAAGCCTAAGGAAGTCCATTATGAGGGCATTTGATGGAGTGTTGCCTTGTATGGGAGTGACACATGGACGATAGAAACAGTGCGGACAGGAAGAGGATTGAGGCTTTTGAAATATGGTGCTACAGAAGGATGCTGAAGATTAGGTGGGTGGATCGCATAACTAATGAGGAGGTACTGAACAGAATTGGGGAGAAAAGAAATTTCTGGCATACCTTGACTAAAAGAAGGGATAGATTGGTAGGGCACATTCTTAGACATCAAGGAATTGTGAATTTAGCGTTGGAGGGAAGTGTGTGGGGAAAAAAAAAAAAATCACAGGGGAAGACCAAGAGATGGATTCAGTAAGCAGATTCAGACAGATGTAGATTGCCGTTCTTATGTGGAGATGAAGAGGCCTGCTCAGGATAGGGTATTGTGGAGAGCTGCATCATACCAGTCTCCGGACTGAAGACCACAACAACAAATGCTATTGCGAGACCTACAATAGCATTATCTAACAAGCACAAACAGGGAAGCAGTGGACAAATCACTAAGTGCTTAGATTCAGAATACAATGAAAAAAACACAGGCTTCAGCCAGCAGCTTCATTCCTGAGCATAATGAATGCAATGTGTTATAATAGTACAGTGAGTTATGTAATGTTTAAGGTAAGTAAACAATTTGAGCGATTATATCCATAATGTTTTGAATAAACTGGTGATTACTTGCTACTCATAAGGGTTAGGCCATGGTACTAAAATTCAAAAACTTGTAATCACAACAAAGCTTTGTGCTGTTTTGTACAGGAAACTATATAGTACAGAAGCTTAAGTTGCATTCATTTTCTAAAATTTCCTAATGTTATTTTGTTCCACAAGTTTAGAAAGGAATCAAATCTTATGCAGTGACATTTGCATAATTTTTGTCAGGCACATTGGTGCTTTTATGAAACAATCCGTGTGAGCACTAAGTTAACCTAATAAAAACAATATCCTCTTCAGTCTGTAAATCAACATATGTGCACCTTCATTCGTAAGCTTGTATCTCTGTCTGCGGCGTATTTTGTGAGCAGAGACATCGAGTGTATAGACTTAACTATGTTTATCATCTCAAATTTCCTGTGCAGTAAATGCCGATATTTTCATGGTACACATCTGTGTACCTTGGTTCTTGGTATGTACTTTTACGACAGATAAGTACTACATAACATACTTTTTTTTTCTTTTTTTTTTGGCGGCTCATGTGCCAACTGATGATGAAATATCACACATACTGAATGAAAGTGATGCAGAATGTTCAGATTCTGAATCTGAAGACGAGTTATATACCGAAATTAATCAACAGCCTACGAGTTCTGACTCTGAATGTGATGCCAATGAAGAAATTCAGTCTCAAAACACTGAAGACGTAATGAATGGCGGTGGTACAAAATCCATAAGAGGTTTCAGGTGGAGAGCTACTTGGTTAGTACTGCTACTTAATTTGAAGAACAGTATTTTTGTTTCTTTCTTTCTTTATTTGCAACAAAAACATGTAAATTGTCGTAGCTAAAGTCTACCGTCTGTAGCGTACATACTGTTGTTGTTTTGTGTAATTCAAATGTTGCCAACACTACTGCTTATTGTGGTTGTGTATTTGGAAAAAAAAAAAAAAAAAAAAAAAAAAAAAAAAAAAAAAACAGCTTGTTTACGAGTATAATTAATTTACTAACTGGCAAGGGTACATACAAGAACCTGTCAACCATAGTGCAGGAACAGAACTTTTTTTCTTTTTTTCCAAAAATGTTGGTTTGGTGCAAACCCATGATTTGTTTATTTCCATTTCAGCATGCCTGAGATGGGCCCATCTCTGGAGAACCAACAGGATTGTGATTCCAGTGGACCTAAAGAAGTATTGGAATCTTTCATGGATTACTTTCCAGCTGAATTTTGGGAGCTTGTAGCATACCAGACTAACCTGAAATCTGTTCAGACTAGTTCTCTTAGCTTGAAAACAACAGCATCAGAAATTTTGCGTTATGTTGGGATCGAAGCAAAAATGTATTGGTCCAAAGTTCATTGCTTTCCTCTCATTACTGAGGCAATGCCCAGAGATAGATATTACAAACTTAGAAGTAACCTGCATTTTGTTGATAACCTAAGTGCTCAGGATCCTAATAGTACACTGTAGAAAATTCAGTCACCAGTGGAAAAAAAAAAAAAGAGCTTAACATTGCCCAGAAGTTCACATTTGAGTATTGATGAACAAATGATCCCTTTTTCTGGCAGGTGTGGTATCACTCAGTATGTTTCTTCCAAGCCCAATCCACTGGGGTTAAAAAATTTTGTTCTAGCTTCTAATGATGGACTGCTTTTGGATTTTCGTATTTTTGTTGGGATGGGTACTGTACCAGAAGATGATCAGAAGACCCTGGGTTTGGGAGGAGCCATTGTCAAATTATTGTTAGTAACTGTCCCTCAAGATGCCTCTCATGTAATTTACAGAAAGATTCTTCACAAGTGTTAAATGTGCATAAATGTTGTTGGAGAAGAATATTTTCCTCACAGGAACAGTTATGAAAAACAGAATTGGTTCAGCTGCTTCCAAACTGAGTGATAAGTGCCTAAAAAGAGGTGAATGGAATGAAATTGTAAGAGAAGATGGCAAACTCTGTGTTGTCAAATGGAAAGACAACAAATGTGTGACATTACTTTCCTATTGCACTGGTAGCAATCCTGTGGTCACATGTAAAAGATGGTCCAAAAACGCTGGGCAGATGATTGATGTTCCGCGCCCAGCTGTAGTACAAGCATACAACCAAATGATGGGAGGTATAGATTTGTGTGACAGGTTGCTGGCTTATCAAAGAAGTTATATTCGAACAAGAAAGTGGCCAGTAAGAGTATTTAACCATTTTGTTGATGTGGTGGTTGTAAACTTTTGGCTGATGTACAGAAGATCCTGTATGACTGCAGATGTGGATATAAAGGATCTGATGTCTTTGATTGCTTTTCGACTACATCTAGCCACATCACTTACAAAATCTCAGGAACTGATAAATATCAGCAACCAGCCACTGGCACCAGATAGTGCCATTCATGAAGAAAGTTCCACAGATGAGGAGCTAAGTTTGCATCAAAATGCAGACTCCAAGGTTGCAAATCAAGGACAAGAGTGAAATGCACCAAATGTCAAATGTACTTGTGTGTTTTGAAAAACTATTGTTTTTGTCATATCATATAAAACCATCTGAAAATAAGAAATAGTTGTGAAACATGCATTGTAAAATTTCTTATTGTAAATAAAATATGTGGATTGTACAAATACAACATACTGTAATTAATTTTACCTTCAAATACAGTAGGTTCCCATAAGAAAATTTTAGAAATATGCATGTGATTGAAACCCAAGGTACACAAATGTGTACCGTCAATTAAAAAAATGAAAATTTTCGAAATTTTCAAACACATAAATTTGTTGTTTATGCAACCAAATAAACAAAAACTAAAGAAATTTAAAAAAATTTTAATCAACCTTGACTCTGTCTTAAGAGGATATATTGTTAGAAAAGAAGATATTTACAACGTTTAATAAAGACAAAATTATTCCTACAATGTTTTAATGCCCTTCTGTAATAAACTGATGTAATTTCCTAAAATAAGGGCATTATATCTGCAGTACCATATGTCCGCATAAAAGATGACCATTTAGTAAATATCTACTTTAGAAAATTTGTTATGGAAGGACATTTGTTGTCAATTCCTATTTCAATATCCCTCTAGAAGAGAAACCAGCCAATCACTATAGAGCTTACAGGGTTATGAGGGATTGGTAGTGGCCTAACAACTGCTGAATAATTATCAGTACAAATTTTTTCAACCAGCAGCATCATCAATCAGTCAAGTTTGCTAATGATGTAGTCTTACCTAATGGGAAAAGTGAAATTGTTATTCAAAAATATCTTGCTGATAAAGACCTATACAGTGATGGGAATCAAATCAACAGACTATACTAAAAACAAATTTAAAATTGTTGACAGTGACGTCTTTACTGTGTCCCCTTGGTGACGACATTTCTGCATTGAGTCAACCACATATTAATGGTAGCCTACTTCTCTAAGACATACTGGTATTTATAACCTATGCACACTTATGAACAATAACTAAATGAAAAAAAATTTCCATGTTAAATTATATACTAAAAAATACATTTAAAAAAAGATGAAGATTACTCACCATGCGAAGGAGCACAGGTAGTGATAGTAGCACACAAACGCAAGCTTTTGCAGCCCAGTTGCTTCTTCAGGCAGAAGGGAAGGAGAGGGAAAAGGAAATGATGAGGGTTTTAAGGAAGGAGGTAAGGAGCCATTCCAATCCCGGGAGAGGAAAGACTTACCTTGGGGGAAGAAATGGATGGTAAACAAATATACACCCACCCACACATTTACACAGATGCAAACACACCTAGGCAGACATACTGTAGAAAGCAAATACACTTCACTAATTAAGAAGTTTGTCTCAGGCAATGTGTTATTTTTAAATGGCTTGATGATGGAATATCTCAGAAACTGGTAGCATAATAAAAGTTAACTGACCAGCCAATTGTAAAATGCATTTCCTGAAATTTCGGCTGTCGAAAATTACCAGAACCAAATGTATGACAATAAATGTCCTACCAGGTAACCCACCCATTGTTAGACATGAAATATTGTGGAAAGTCATCTTTGATTTCTGCATATCTCTTAGAAGTTTTTTGAGGCACTGGTCTCAATGGTAAAATGAACTTTCTTTGCTTCCTTGCCGGCAGTTGCCAGGAAGCACACTCCCATTTTCGGGCTCTGTATCAAGTGCTCCTCCTGGTGTATATAGGTGTCTTGAGGTCATGCTTCTCCTTAAACAATTGTGCAGATATGTGCATGTGTGGACAACTAGCACACAATTGTCTAAACCCAGAAGCATTGCTTTCCTCAGCACTCTGAAAACAGCTGACATGCCGAAACCATTCTCTGCCCCCTCCTAGTTCGGCTGAGACGGTAGTTGAACACACGTTTCAGCGTTTCACGTGCATGTTCCCCTGGGTACGGTTTCATCATATGTTCATGGAGAGCAAATGCCTGGTCGCCAACAAATGTATAGGGTGTTTTTCTTGTGTTCCCCACTAGTGGCTCCTCTGGTATATCTAATGCATTACTTTCTACTTGCTTCCAGAATGATGAATTCTTCAGGATTCCGCCATCTGACATGCGTCCTTTGGCACCAACATTTGCATATATGAAGCAGTAGTCTGCATCAAAAACTCTTAACAGAACAACACTGATAAATCCTTCATAATTATAGAATTCTGTTCCGCTGTTAGCAGGTGCAGTAATTTCACGGTGCCTTCCCTCCACAGCTCCAAGACAGTGTGGAAAGTTCCACATTTCCTCAAAGCCATTGGCAAAATGTAGCCATTCAGTTCTGTGGTGAAGAACCTGAAACAAATATAATAATTAATTTGCTGATTAGGTTGTCACATATATAGCATTCATGCAGCAGAAACTATTGTGTGTGTGTGTGTGTGTGTGTGTGTGTGTGTGTGTGTGTGTGTGTGTGTTTTTCCCACATTTCACTACCACTTAAAACTAAAATACATCTCTTGGTACACTTTTTCAGATAATGTGTGTTGACAAAAATGGGCATTTCAAGGCTATTAGAAAAATAACTGAATGTACAATTATCATTAAACTAGTTAAATTTTACGTGTCTGCTAGTGTTGGAAACTAAAGCTCTGTATAGGGAAAGTATGGCCAGCCTTCCAGCAGCAGCCATGCTGGGCCTATTCCGCTGCTGCTTACGCACCGACCACTACAACGTTCGATGCGCTTAACAATACTTCTCAACCGATTTAGAGAAAACTATTCAATGAAAAAATTTAATTTTTTCACGTGTTATAGTGTGATATATTCTCTTGATAATGGTGTGATTTTCTGTTCATTATGACCTATAGTTTCCGTGCTACATGAAATTAAATTAACTACTGAGCAAAATTTTGAACAGTTTGCAGAGGAAAAGTAGCATTGCGTAGACTTTGCGTACGGTTGATTTTAGCACATACAATGCTGCGGACGAAATGTAGGTAAGATATAGAAATTTTATTTAAGGTTGAGAGCAGGACGATAACTGTTTTCATTCTCAAGATACAGGGTGTTATATCCGACGGACAGATGCGGGAACTTCGCGTAGTTCTGTAGTTCTGTCCATGCGGACCTGGCTGCTCTACGAAATACTTATCGTCAGATTTTAGGAAAACTGTTTAGTTTGTGGCTCCAGATCTAAAGAGTTAACATATAAATTCAGATTGACCTGTACTGTAGCCAAATATTCCAATAGACCGGGAGCATGTCATCTGAGCATAGTGTAAATTAAGAAAACAATTGAGATCATGGATAAGACTAATGAGTATTTTCTTCCGTATTATGTACTGATATCTTAAATGAACTACGAAATATGCAAGGGGATAGCCACTACATGACTTTTACCAAAAACAGAAATTAAAAGTGCCTTTACAACGCCAATTACATATGAATGTCGAATACTTGTCTTCTTTCAATTCTTTGTTTCCTGTAATGATACACATGAAAAAGAACGAGAAAAGCTTGCTTCAGGAAGTGTATATCGATTTCATATCTAAACGTGACTCTAGCTCACTCACTAATATGTCAAAAATTTGTGTTTTCGGCAACTACCTGCAGATAAAACCAACGACGAGTGAAAAATTTAACCTCGCGACATTATGCAGGAATTTTCTTCACAAATTTATTCAAGTTAAAAATATATAGGTATACGCTGTGCGATCCATTCGTAGCGAATCTTTATTCTATTTATTTAAATTATGAATTAAAATCATCACAGTGCAGGAACCGAAGTTCTCTTCTGGACTCCTAGTTTTCTCTGACGTCTTTCATCAGGCATACTGTTCACCTTCCTGCATTTCTGATATTTAATGAAAGTATTATAATGTTTGCCTCTCTTCTTCGCTTCTTAAGATCACCCAAAAGTACAACACTGCCGCATTATTCAAACCCAAACATACGAATATTCACAAGACTTCGCACGGCAGCCAAGCAACGAATAGGACCAAGATGGCTGAAAGAACCACGTGACTGGATTTCAGCCAATCACGAGCCGCAGACGGCGGCAAGCGGCGCGGAAAAGGATGGCCATACTTTCCCTATACAGAGCTTTAGTTGGAAACGACTCTTGAATTGCCTTTTCAAACGCAATCACATTAAGTGAGGAAATAAACCAAGCATGCACTATATAATTAATGCTTCTAACACAGTACTCTATCAAAAGTTTCGTTGCCAGCATTGGCACACAACGCGGTCGAAAGTAAAATTTAATCATGTTAAAATTACGTTCAATGTGAAAGATGCATTTACTACTGATTTAAAAGTAAAAAAGTCATAACATTTATTGTACCGATTAGAAGACATCAATGGGTTAATGACAGTTACTGGAATTGAATTGTTTTCCTTGCCTGGATATAGTCTTTAAGTGCTTCACATATCGTGCTGCAGACTTCAGGGACTATCTGAGAAATAACTGCAACGGAGATGCGAAAAATACACTAATAATTAAAAAACAGAAGAAACCACTTCAAGATGTTTGAAGAGAGGGAAGTATTTCAAGATATACAAGTGCTTAAAGACAGTAGTACATTCAGCATGTGGGATGTTGAAATTAGAAATTGTTCAGTACACAAGATCTCTGAATATTGCAGATGGTACAGAAACACTACAAAATTGTGAAACTGAAGAGAAACAGAAGAAACGGCAGCAATGAGACAGCAAGGCGAAACATTATATAATGAGAACAATCGATAAAAAGGTAAAGCCACATGTATTGTGTTGTGAAACTTCTAATGGTATGTATGATAAACTTAAAGCAATTTACAAAAGAGATGCTTCTCTAAGAATTCAACAGTTACTTCAGGAATTTTACAGTTTCAAATATGATAAAACAAGAGACATAGCAAGTAATATAAGTGCACTGCAGAATATAGCACTTGAACTGAATCGTCTCCAGTCAGAAAAGATGTCAGATTCTATGATCATACCCAAAAAACACTCTCAATTTTGCCAGATGAATTCAAACACTTTTCTCCAGCATGGGATTCATCACCCAGTGGTGAGAATTTAATTGCAAGGCTCATAAGAGAAGAGGAACGACTGAGTAGTAACAATCAAGAAGAGATTATTGCCTTTGTTGTTCATTTTATTAAAAGAAAAGACCGGTAACTTGGCAGAATCCGTGTACATCAAAGAAACGGCATTGGCATCGATATATATAGAATGTTCGATATAGTGTTTCTGAACCAGAGATTCAAACAAATTTCTTGTTTAACCTATACCTAACCTTCTTAAGGCTGCACTACAGATCACTTTTTTTAAAGTCAAAGTTAGGTTAGGTATAGGTTAAACAAGAAGTTTCTTTGTTTCTTTTTTTAGTACGTGAGGGCATGTAGCGCCTGAATCTGCAGTTCAGAAACAGTATATTCAACATTCGATATATATCGATGGCAATGCCCTTTCCTTTGATGTACACTGATTCTACCAAATGACCTAATTTGTAACAACTGGTGGAGAATGTAAGAATGTAAGAGAAAGTAAGAAGACTAAGAAGAACGAATACTGTTCTATATGCAAGAAAAATAACCACAAAGAAGAAGATTGTTACTTTAAAAATAAAAATCACATTCAAGGAGCAAAAACAAGAACTTACAAGCCCTGTCCACACTGCAAGAAGACAAACCACAAAGAAGATGACTTATTTTAAGAACAAAGATAACACTAAAATATCATTTTTCACTTTAGAATATAATAAAGATGATCTAGTGCCTGATGAAGAAAAGAAGATAGAAAAAAGCATGTATTGCTTATGAATGTAACAAAGACAAGACTTCGGAAGAAGCCAATGAGAAAAAAAGATATGGTAATGGTTGTCAGTGCATGTACAGAACATATGTGTAATGAGGTTGACAAGTTAACAAATGTGAAAGACTATGACAGTTGTGAAAGTTGGAAAAGAAGGTGAGTCAATGGAAATAACAGTAACAGGAAACTTTGTAGGTGATAACTGTTTTCAGTGCTGTTACGTTTGTTCCTCAACTAAGAAGAGATCTGATGTCTGCGAATGCCATAACTGAAATGGATGGTACAGTTGGCATTAGTAGACATAATGTTCAAATATACAAAGATGAAAGACTCGTTTTGAAAGGACACAAAACAAGAAATTGACTGTACGAAGTAACCATTAAATCAGGAGTGCAAACACTACCGACACAAGAAAAACAAGATTGGCATAAGAAGTTAGGTCATCCAGGCATAAGTTGTACTTCAAAGAGGAAGAAAATGTGTGAAATGATTTCCAGTGTCACTCCAGTGTCTTAAATTTTTTGGACCTACAGTTACAGTTAGCTGAAAACAAAGTGGTATTCCAAATCTACAGGAAACCGACCACAAGTGACTCAGTCATACCTGCATCTTCATGCCATCCATGGCAATACAAAATGAGCTTTTTTAAATCAAAGATTAACAGAATTTTTGAAATTCCCCTTTCTGAAACTTCCGTCAATAAAGAAATAATCTGGAATACATCGCCGAAATGAATGGTTACAACCCGTCCTTGGTTCGCAAAATGAACAATAAAAAACGTTCTAAAGCTGTACTACAGCTTCACTCGGTAACACCTGACAATGAAGTTGTCCCATTCCTTTCATGGGATATTTTTCTTATGACCTGGCTAAACTCTTTCGTGGCACAAATGTACAAGTCGTATTTAGTAACCCTTTGAGCATACAGCAAATTCTCCCACACAATGAACAAACCAATAAGGACAAATACCTTTCCTCAGGAGTCTACAAACTACAATGTCCTGAATGCCCAGCTGAATATACAGGACAGACAGGCCGGACCTTTAAAGTACGTTTTACTGAGCACCTTCTTACAAAAAAAGGCCAACTCCAAAAACATTCGCCTTTTGCAGAACACACTAAAGCATCCGATCATCATCAACCTACCATCGACAACATGCAAATCTTACATATAGCGCAGAAGGGGCGTAAGCTAAATTTACTGGAAGAGTTTGAGATAGCGAAGCGCGCTTACTTTGAACACCCACACCTCCTAAACAATCAGTTGGCATGCAAAGATGAAACATTCCTAGATATTATGATGTGTCTGTTCAAATAAAATTCCTCTCATTTACAAATACCAACATAAATTATAAACTTCTGTCCTGCTTAATAACCTCCCTTTCGTTAAATTTGAATTCAGATAGCTAGATTTCACCCGTCCCGTCTTATACATAGGCTTCCTATTTCACTGCCTACCCACATTCCCTTAGTCTGTACAAGTCGACGGAGCAGCACACCACGCCCGTGAGCGCAATTGTAAACATGGGCTTATCTTGTGTCATCAGATACCACTGCTTCGATTAAGGTAATCTTAAAAATCGGTTTTATGTTTCTCACATCTTTACCGAGTATGTTCCAATTGTAATTAGTTGTTACCCGAACATTTGAAGGCCACAAGGAAAACCAAAATACATTCCAGGAAAATAGAAACACTGCAATATCAACTTACGGTGTCACACCACGGAGAGCGCATTGTAAGCTTTGTTTACCATTTATTCTATCTTCTTAACAGAAAATAAGCCCATGTACCATTATAACCGTTTATAATTCCACCTTGTAATTTTGTGTAAATTCTGTCACGCAGATAATCTGAAGATGCCCTGCTAAAGGGTGAAACGCGTCATTAACTAATAAAAAAAATTGCAATCAAGACTGTTTGAAGAAATAGAAAATGTGTGATGGAATTCCTAAGGGCTTATGCTCAGCAGATAAATTGTGTGATGCTTGTATGAGGGCTAAGCTAACAAGGCCATTTTCTTCTGAGAGAGAAACAGCAACAAGACCACTTCAAATAATACATACTGATATCTGTGGAGAGAGAGATCCCCCAACATATGATGGATATAGGTACAACATGACAGTGTTAGATGATTACACCCTTTTTGTTTGACCTATTCGTTAAGATACAAGTCGGAAGCTCCAAGATTCCTAAGGAAATATGTGCTAGAAAGTGAAAATCAGTTCAGTTTGAAAGTGTTAAAAATAAGATGTGATAAAGGTGGTGAATACACCAGTAATGATTTTAAGTGTGAAGGAAAATTAATTGTTCTAGATTATAGTATTCCTTATAGTCCTCAACTCAATGGGAAAGCAGAAAGACTAAATCTAACAATAATGAACAAGGCAAGAGCATTGATATTTGAGAGCAAATTCAGAAAGAGCTATGGGGAGAGGCAGTTCTCACAGCTACATAATTAACAGGAGCCCAACTGTCAAAGTACCACACCTGTAGAAAAATGGTTTGGGAAAAGACCTGATCTGTCAAGACTTCAAATTTTTGTCAAAAATCTAGGATACTTGAAGAAACTAGATGAAAGAAGTAAACCATACATTTTTGTTGGTTATGCCTCCAATGGGTATAGGCTTTTTGATGCAGATAGAAGAAATATTGTGGTGTCACGAGATGGTGAAGTTGAACAGAAAGTGACAAAGGAACTATACAAAAGACTCTTGTTATTGGTGAACCATCAAATGATATTAACAAACAAATAAATGAAATTCAAAACCAGGAAAATGAAGAAGAAGAAGAAGAAGGAAGTGTATGCAACAAAAACACAAGAAAATATAATCTTAGGAACAGAATTAATTTGAAGAAACCTTCAAAGTATGATAATAATGAAACAGCATTACTTTCATTTGAAGAATGTATTAATGGCCCAAAGAAAATTGGTTAAAGCAATAGAAGAAAAATCACTTGAACAAAATGAAACATGGAAGATGATCACTCCAGAAGAGGCAAAAGGGAAACAGATCTTAACAAGCAAATGGATCTTTAAGGTCAAAGATGATGGTAGATATAAGGCCAGACTGGTTGTCAGGGGTTGTCAACAAGAAAAGGGAATCAATTTCGAGGAATTATTCAGTCCAGTAGTAGAAATGCGTTCATTAAGACTGTTGTTTGCTCTGGCAGCAGAGAAAAATTTCCATATAAAACTGTTTGATGTAAAAACAGCATTTCTCTATGGGAAGCTAGATGAAGAGATTTTTATGAAGGTACCTGAAGGATACCAAGAAGCTGGACAAATTGTGTTTTGAAGAAAGCTCCATCCAAATGGAATAAAACTCTGACAGAGTTCCTAAAATCAGAAGGACTAATTCAGTTGAAATCAGATCAGAGCATATTTAAAGATGTAACTGAAAAAATGTACATGGCTATACATGATGATGGAATCCTAATAGGAAAAGACCTGAACAAAATTGAAAATATTCTTATGAAACTAAAGAAGAATTTTGAAATGTCTGTGGTAGATAATCCAGACACATACATAGGCATACAAATAATGAAGACAGAGAATGGAATATTTCTTCATCAAGAACAGTATGTTTTTTTTTTTTTTTTTTGTGGTTTTAGGGCGCACAACTTCTATGGTCATTAGCGCCCAGCCAAGAACATTGATTCGCTATGATCTCAAAAAAATGGTGACTGTCGGAACATCAACAAGAGGCTAAAAACGAAAGATAAAAGACAATTAAAAGGGTTAAATATCCTTGGATAGGTTGGCCAAGTTCATAAAACGCAAAACCCGAGCAGCTGCTCGTGTGTCATCAGCTAAAATTTCCTCCAGAGTAGACGGCAAGTGAAGGGCTACACGGAGATGATTAAAATTAACACAAGTCAGTAAAACATGTCGCACTGTCAGCAGTTCACCGCAGGAGCACAGCGGTGCAGGGTCGGCGGATAGCAAGTGACGGTGGCTGAAACGGCAATGACCGATCCGCAACCGAGCCAGGATGACCTCCTCCCGCCGAGAGGGGCGTGAGGATGTCCTCCAAGCGGTCGGGATCGGTTTGACAGTTCGCAATTTATTGTTGTACAGTGAATGCCACACATTGTGCCATTGCGACACGATACTCCGGCGAAGAGCCCGTTGAACATCGTCCGATGGGACGCAAAAGGTAGCCATGCGAGGCAAAAGAGCTGTTGCCTTGGCTGCTGTGTCGGCGGCCTCATTCCCGGACACACCCACATGGCCAGGGACCCACAGGAAAGAAACGTGACAGCTGTCATCCGCCAGCAACTGGAGGGAGCGTTGGATCCGATACACGAGAGGATGGTTCGAGAAAAGGTCCTTAAGACTCTGCAGGGCACTAAGGGAGTCAGAACATATGGCATAGAAAGGGTGGCGGTGGCGGCAGGTATACAAAACGGCCTGGTGGAGGGCGAAAAGCTCAGCCGTGAAGTTTGAGCACCGGTCAGGGAGCTTGTATTGGAAACGGTTGTCCCCGACGACGAAGGCAGATCCGACACCGGCAGTGCTCTTGGAACCATCAGTGTAAATAAATACGGCATTATCGAACCGCGAACGGAGTTCGACAAGCCTCGAGCGGTATACCAAATCCGGAGTGCTCTCCTTGGGGAGCGAACTAAGTTCGAGGTGTGTGTGAACCTGGGCCTGATGCCACGGTGGCAATGGGCTTTCGCTCAACCGAAGGGTGGAAGGAAGGGTAAAATCGAGCCGCTGTAGCAGGCGGCGAAACCGAACTCCCGGTGGAAGCAAGGCAATCGCAGACAACTGATATTGGCGATCGAGTGAGTCGTCAAAAAATAATCTGTAAGATGGATGGTTGGGCATCGACCGTAGGCGGCATGCGTACCGACACAAGAGTATGTCACGTCGATTGGTCAAGGGTAATACAGCAGCCTCGGCATACAGACTTTCAACAGGGCTGGTATAAAATGCACCGGTCGCTAGACGTAATCCACGATGGTGGATAGAGTTGAGACGGCGGAGAATCGACGCCCGTGCTGAAGAGTATACAAGGCTTCCATAGTCGAGCTTCGACTGAACAATGGCCTGGTAAAGGTGAAGCAGGACGGTACGATCCGCTCCCCATGACGTGCCACTGAGGACACGAAGAACGTTAAGGGATCGGGCACAACGGGCAGCCAGGTAGGACACGTGTGTGGACCAGCAAAGTTTCCGATCCAACATGAGTCCCAAGAATTTTGTAGTCTCCACGAAAGGGAGAGCAACAGGGCCGAGACGTAGAGAAGGTGGAAGAAATTCCTTGTATCTCCAGAAATTGATACACACAGTTTTCTCAGTGGAGAATCGGAAGCCGTTTGCGATGCTCCAGGAATATAGACGGTCAAGACAGCGTTGGAGAGAACGCTCCAAGAGACACGTCCGCTGGGCGCTACAATAAATTGCGAAATCGTCAACAAAAAGAGATCCGGAGACGTCGGCTGAAAGGCAATCTACGATCGGATTGATTGCAATGGCAAAGAGCGCCACACTCAAGACGGAGCCCTGTGGTACCCCATTCTCCTGGCAAAAGGTATCTGACAAAACAGAGCCCACCCGTACCCGGAACTTGCGATCCGCCAAAAACGCTTGAATGAAAAGAAGAAGGCGGCCCCGAAGGCCCCATGTGTGCAATGTGCGGAGAATGCCCGCTCTCCAACAGGTATCGTATGCCTTCTCCAAGTCGAAGAAAACTGCTACTGTTTGACGCTTCTTTAGAAAGTTGTTCATAATGAAGGTCGACAACGTAACGAGGTGGTCAGCAGCAGAGCGGTGTCGACGTAAACCGCATTGGATATTAGTCAGGAGGCGGCGAGATTCGAGGAGCCAGACCAACCGAGCGTTAACCATGCGTTCCATCACCTTACAGACGCAGCTCGTCAGAGAAATGGGGCGATAACTGGAAGGAAGGTGTTTGTCCTTCCCTGGTTTGGGGATGGGGACAACAATGGCTTCACGCCAACTTGTGGGAACATGACCTTCAGTCCATATGCGATTGTAGGTACTAAGAAGAAAGCACTTGCCCGCAGGAGAGAGGTTCTTCAGCATCTCAATATGAATGGAATCGGGCCCGGGAGCAGAAGACCGGGACAGGGCGAGAGCACGATCTAGCTCCTGCATGGTGAAGGCGACGTTATAATTTTCACGATTAAAAGAGCGGAAAGAAGGCGGCCGTGCCTCCTCTACCTGTTTGCGAGGGAGAAAGGCAGGGTGGTAATGGGCAGAGCTCGAAACCTCCGCAAAGAAACGACCCAATGCGTTTGAAACATCAGCTGGGTCCACGAGGACTGCGTTCTCCACGGTCAGGCCAGGAATCGGGGAGTGGACCTTGATGCCGGACAAACGGCGTAGGCCACCCCAGACAACCGTGGAGGGAGTAAAACGGTTAAAAGAACTAGTAAAAGCAGTCCAGCAAGCTTTCTTGCTGTCGTTTATGATACGACGGCACTGCGCTCTCATACGTTTGTAATTGATGCAATTCTCCAAAGTTGGGTGGCGGCGGAAGGTGCGTAAAGCACGGCGCCGGGCTCGAAGCGCGTCGCGGCAGGCTGCAGTCCACCAAGGGACCTGGACACGACGTGGAGAAGAGGATGTACGAGGTATGGAACGTTCAGCAGCAGTGAGAATAACCTCTGTGAGGTATTCGACCTGACTGTCACAGTTGGGAAAATTCTGATTGTGAAAAACAGCCATGGAAGAATAAAGCCCCCAGTCGGCTTTAGAAATGGTCCAACTGGTGGGACGAGGAGATGGGGAATGATGCAGAATGTGGATGATACAGGGGAAATGGTCACTCGAGTACGTGTCAGAAAGTGCATACCACTAAAACCGACCGGCAAGCTGAGGAGTGCATATTGCGAGGTCTATATGGGAATAAGTGTGTGTTGTGTCAGAAAGGAAGGTCGGTGCACCGGTGTTGAGGCAGACAAGATCGAGGTGGTGGAGAATGTCCACCAAAAGGGAGCCTCTCGGACAAGGTGCCGGAGAGCCCCATAGGGGGTGGTGGGCATTAAAGTCGCCTACCAACACGAAAGGTGAAGGGAGCTGGTCAACAAGGTTTAGCACATCTGCCCTAGTAAGGGCAGATGACGATGGCGAATATATATTACAGAGGGAGAAGGTAAATGTGGATAAGGTGATGCGGACGGCAACTGCCTGTAGGTGAATGTGCAAGGAAATGGGATGGAAATAGACGTCGTCTCGAAGGAGCATCAGAACCCCTCCATGGGCTGGGACACCTTCCACGGGTGGCAGGTCGAACCGCACAGAGGTGTAGTGTGGAAAGTCTGCACGATCACGTGGACGCAACTTAGTTTCCTGGAGGCAGACTAGAAGCGGGCAGTGCAATCGAAGGAGTAGTTTTAACTCCTCCCGATTAGAACGAATGCCGCGAATGTTCCATTGAAGGAGCGCCGTGATAAAAATGAGAGAAGAAATAAGGATAAAAACCAAGTAGCGGGCGGGGTCACCTCGACGGCCGCTGAGGACCGGATTTCGAGGGAGCACTGCTATCGCTGTCTGGGGGCAAAGGGTCATGTTCCATTGGTTCGACCGACGCGCCTGCCACCTCCCTGAGTTGATCAGGAGGGGCAGTTTCCACCGCCGGTAAAGGGCCGGGCGCCCGGCAAACGGAGCGTCCCGGTGAAACAGAAGACGGCCGAGGCCGGCAACTGTTGGACGGCGTGACAGATGGGTCACGCCTCGGCGGGGAAGGAGAGGAACTCTTTCTTGTCAGCTCTTCTGGAAGAGTGACGGCGGGAAGAGGCAGTTGACGGTTGGGAAGCCTGAGAACGCAGAAAATCCTCACGGACGGGTTCCTTTTTCAAGGTCCGGGCATCTTGTTTAGGTGCCCGCGGTTTACTAGAGTTTGACGAAGACTGTATCCTAGAAGCAGCAAGAGGAAGCGGGGACGTGGAACGGGCAATCTTCGGGCTGGCGGATCGCACAACTGTGTCAGCGAAAGTGAAGTCACATGTCTGGGTACTGGAATCCTTGGTAGGTCGAGTTGAGGTGAGTACCTTACTGTATGTACCCGCTGGGAGGACAGTGGGCTTTCGACTCGCCAACAACTTACGAGCGGCAGATGTCGATACCTTCTCCGTAACCCGAATTTGCTGGATTACCTTCTCATCCTTGTATACAGGGCAGTCGCGAGAGGAAGCCGCATGGTCACCGTTGCAGTTTAGGCAGTGAGGGGACGGAGGTGGGCAATCCCCCTCATGGGCGTCCCTACCACAAGTGACACACTTTGCTGCATTTGGGCAATGTTCACGGGTATGGTTGTACCTGTGGCACTGAAAACAGCGCGTTGGGTTAGGTACATAAGGGCGGACGGAGATGACTTCATACCCAGCTTTGACCTTCGACGGGAGGTCAACTTTGTCAAACGTCAAAAACACAGTACGAGTCGGTGTCAGATGGTTATCGACCTTTTTCATGACCCTGTGGACGGCTGTCACACCCTGATCGGACATATACGATTGGATATCTTCATCAGACAACCCGTCAAGGGATCTCGTGAAGACTACCCCCCGTGACGAGTTGAGTGTGCGGTGCGCTTCGACCTTAACTGGAAAAGTGTGCAACAACGTAGTACGTATCAGTTTTTGGGCTTGGAAGGCACTTTCCACTTCCAGCAACAATGTGCCATTGCGCTGACGTGAACAGGTTTTAACAGGGCCAGCAATTGCATCTACACCTTTCTGTATAACGAAAGGATTGACAGAATTGAAATCCTTTCCGTCGGTGCGAGAGACAACCAGAAATTTAGGTACATTAGGCAGAGTCTTTTTAGGCTGAGGCGAGTCTAACTTACGTTTATGGGTCAACGTCACGAAAGAAGATAAGGAAGTCATCGCGGAAGTGTCCCCCGTGATTACCGGCGTCTCCGATGGCGCGCTCCTTCCTAGTGGGGGCCCTCTCCGAGGGCTTACCCGCCTTAGGTGATTGTTCACACCTCAGGTCACACCTCCCGAGAACTGACGGAGGGACCAATCGGCACGTTCGGAAGGTACCAGGCTCGGGTAATCACCCCTCCCTGGGCCTGGCCTTTACCAGGGGGTACGTACGTGCCTTACTTGTCTACCCGGGGCGGGGAATTACGCGTTACCCCGTCACCTGCTACGCACGATAATGCGTGGGTCGGCCTTCAGACACGCACAGGGAGGAAAGAAGAAGAGGATAGGAAAGGAAGAGAAAGAAGGAAAGAAAAGGAGTGTCTCAAACGCCGAGGCGGAGACTAATGAGGAGAAGAAGGCTAGGAGAGTTCAAGGAGAGAAAGACAGAAAACGAAGGGTAAGAAAGGAAGGAACGAAGGAAGAAAAACCACAACAAGAACCACCGTATCTCACGAAATATGCCCGTCTCCGGGCGAAGGCATAAACCGGGAGGGAAAGTGAAGCAGCCTGGGGCAGAAGAAAGGCTGCTCCGGCTCGGGGCCCCGTGCGCGCCACACACGTACCCACAAAAGAACTGTGGGCCCCCTGGGGGGAAGAACAGTATGTGAAGAAAGTACTAGAAAGATTCAATATGACTAACTGTAAGGCTGTGAAGGCTCCGTAAGTTCCAGAGGGGAAGATGTGTGAAGAAAATCATGAAGATTAACACACATTTCCACGTCATTAAGCTGTAGGAAGTCTTTTGTATTTGTCATGTAAAACAAGACCAGTGCTTGGATTTGCAGTGAATTATGAGAGCCGCTTCACAGAAGACCCTAAGAAAAGAGATTACAAAAATGTAAAAAGGACTCAGATACATACAAGATTCTAAAAACTATGGCTTTTTTATAAGAAGAAAGATAAGAAATGACACCATTCATATACATGTCTACTGTGATGCTGATTATGCACAAGATTTAAGAAACAGGAAGAGTACAAGTGGTTACATTGTTCTCTATAATGGTGCTCCAGTCATTTGGTGTTCCAAGAAGCAGAGTGTGGTAGCTACTTCATCTACTGAAGCAGAGTACATTTCAGCAGCAGAATGCACTAAAGAAATTAAGCACGTCAAGACCCTGCTGCAAGAGTTAACCAGAAGAGAAGATCACTCTTCATGTAGATAGAGTACGATTTAAATGATCAAATCAGGACAGTCAGTGAGACGAAGCAAACATATAGACGTGAAATTTCATTATGATAGTGAACAATACAGATGAATGTTATGGCCTAAGGGCCGTTCATATCGCGCGCGCCGTCATTGGGTTCTGTGGCAGGCGCGGGCCCGGCCGTGGTAGTTCCAGGCCGTGCCACAGGAGGGCACGGTCGGCCTAACAGCTGACGCGAGCTGCGCGCCGTCTGCTGGCGGGCCCCGTCAAACGGCCGACGTGACAGCCGTGTCATTCGACAAGTGTACGTGGAACGAGACATAGTGTGCTTGGACGAAGAGTGTTATTTCAGTGGCGACGAGGATGGGATAGCGTGGTCTTCCTGCGACAGTCATGGCAGAACACCTTAGCGCGTTGCTGACGAATCTTCAGTCGTTACCGGAAATTTTGGCTCAACAGAATGCTTCTCTCACGGCGGCTATTGACACATTGCTAGGGCTGTGACACAACAGGTCGGGTTTCGGTCTTCTGTGCCCGTTCCTCCGTTTCCTCCATTTGACGACTTTGCCGAGGATTGGTCCGACTACGAACAGCGTTTACGCCAACACTTCGTAGCCTTCCAGGTGTGTGATGAAGGTAAGCAAAAAGCTTATTTCCTTTCGTGGCTCTCGCCTCGTCTTTTTCGTTTGCTGGGCGATTTAGCACCGCTTCAGACGCAGGCATCCCTGTCCTTTCAGGATATCTGTTCTCTTTTTGCGGCGTATTTTCGCCGCCACTCTCACGTGGTGTCGGCCCGCATATCTTTCTACCGTTCGCGGAAACAGCCGGGCCAGTCGTACCGTGCGTGGGCTACGGAACTGCAGGGGCTAGCCCGTCATTGTCTGTTTCGGTCCGACCCGCACGGTGATTCGTATGCGGACTCTATGGTCCGTGATGTTTTGGTTTGTTTTACTCCCGACCTGGACGTTTGCAAGCAAGGTCTTCAGTCTGACGATCCCTCATTAGCGGAGGTTTTGCGTATTGCGTGCGCATTTGAAGTTTCGGAGGCCGTGGGGAGTCAACTTTCCGCTTGGGGGGAGGTATCCTCAGTTGACGATTCGGCCCCGTTATCTGCGGCGCCGGTTTCTTCGGTGGCTGTTGTTGCGTCGCCCTCCCCTCCCTCCCTTCGGACGCCGCGGCGCTCGGCTGCGTCGTATGGGCGGGGGGATAGGCGGAGCGCGTCGCCCGCTTCAGAGAGCGAGCCGATGTCATGTCTTTCGTGCGGGGCGTCCCATTCTCGGGAATCGTGCCCGCACAGGCGGGCCACCTATAATCGTTGTGGCAAGTTCGGACACCTCGCCCGAGTGTGCCGCTCCTCGGCTAAGGGCCGCAAAAGGACCTCTCCCCCTCGCGATTTCGGCGCAGCGCCCATGGATATTAATAAGGTTGTTCCCGTCGGCGTTCAGCCGCCGAAGTTGTTTATAGACCTCCGCATTCTGCGGAAAACGGTTACGCTGCAAGTGGACACAGGCGCGACGACATCGCTTCTAAGTGCTGCAACTCATCAAGCTTTAGGCTCCCCCACTTTAAGTCCGGCGCCTCGCGCGTTGGTAGGCTACGGCGGCCACCCTATTCCACTATTGGGGTCGTTTGTCGCCGAAGCTACATATCAGAACGTTAGCCGCGCGGTACCGTTTGTGGTAGTAAACAGTGCAACGGCTACGAACATTTTCGGCCTCGACGCTTTCCACGCTTTTGGCTTTTCTATTACCGATTCTGTCTGCTTGGTTTCCGATCAAATTCCGTACGAGAGTCTCAAGCAGCTTCGCGCGGAGTTCTCGTCCCTGTTTGCGCCGGGTCTTGGGTGTGCTACGAATTTTCGGGCCACTATTACACTTAAAAATACGGCTCGCCCCGTCTTCTGTCGGGCTCGGCCTCTCCCGATCGCCCTCCGTGGCGCTGTTAAATCGGAATTAGATCGCCTGACGGCGGAAGGTATTTTGCGTCCTGTCACAGCTAGCGAGTGGGCCTCCCCTCTAGTTGTCATACGCAAGCCCTCGGGTGCCCTGCGTTTATGTGGCGACTTTAAGAAAACTGTAAATTCTCAATCCGTCATTGATTCTTTTCCCATGCCTCGCCCAGCGGAATTGATAGATCGGTTGTCCGGGGGCCAGTACTTTTCGAAAATAGACCTGGCAGAGGCTTATCTCTAGTTGCCTTTAGACGACGCCTCCAAACAGGCGCTGGTGATTTCTACGCCTTTTGGCCTATATCACTATCAGAGATTGCCATTCGGGGTGGCCAGTGCCCCAGCAATCTTTCAGCGTTTTTTGGAGCAGTTGCTAGCGCCGGTCCCCTGTTGCGTGAACTACATGGATGATATTGTGGTGACGGGATCCACAGCTGCTGACCATATTGCCAACCTCCGTTCATTGTTTTCCGTTCTGGAGGGGGCTGGCCTCCGCTGTAATTTCCAGAAATCTTCTTTCTTCCAACCGACTATCGAGTACTTGGGCTACGAGGTATCCAGGTTGGGGGTAAGTCCCGTGGCCGAGCACGTGCGGGCGGTCGCAGAGCTTCCCCGTCCTTCTTCCGTTCACGAACTCCAAGTATTCCTGGGCAAGATCGCCTATTATCATCGCTTCCTCCCGCAGGCAGCCACAGTGGCTTACCCCCTGCATCAACTGCTACGTAAAGGCGTCCAGTTCCACTGGTCTCCTGCGTGCGAACGAGCCTTTCAGTCACTGAAAAGGGCCCTCCTGGAGGCTCCGTGCCTCACTGCATACACGCCGGGGGTCCCACTTGTGGTGGCAGTGGACGCCTTCCAGCATGGTTTGGGGGCGGTGCTGGCACATCCGTTTCCCGATGGGTCAGAGCACCCATTGGCGTTTGCATCTAAAACTCTTACGGATGCGCAGCGCCGGTATTCCCAGGTGGACAAGGAGGTCCTAGCCATCGTTTTTGCTTTAAAAAAATTTTACGTTTATCTCTATGGGTCAAAGTTCACGCTTTACACGGACCACCGCCCGTTAGTGTCGTCGTTCCACCCGTCAGCGGCTCTTCCGGACAAGGCAGCCCATCGTCTTCAACGCTGGGACTTGTACCTCTCTCGTTTCCATTATGAGATACAGTACCGCCGATGCCCTATCACGCCTCCCGGTAGGTCCTGATCCAGTCTTCGATGCTGAAGAGCTTTTGTGTTTTGCAGTTGACGAGTCGGCTAAAGATCACGGATCGCGGAGGCTACCGCTGCTGACCCGGTCCTCAGGGTCGTCCTTAAACGGGTGAGGCAAGGTTGGTCAGAGCGTCCTCCGGGCCGGGCGTCAGACCCTCTCTGCAATTATTATGCTATTCGGCACCGCCTTAGCACATACGAGGGTGTTTTACTTCTGTCCACGGAAGGCGGCTCCCATCGAGTGGTGGTTCCTGGGTCCTTGCGCCGCCAGATTCTCGGTCTTCTCAATCGGGACCACTGGGGTGTCTCTCGCACGAAGATGCTGGCTCGCCGACATGTATATTGGCCGGGTATAGATGGGGACATCACTCGCCTCATTGCAGGATGCTCTTCTTGTGCATCCCAACAAGCGGCTCCGCGCTCATCTCTCTCTCTCCATGACCCACTCCGTCTGCACCTTGGGAACGACTCCATGTCGATTTTGCGGGGCCCTTCTTAGATAGCTACTGGCTTTGCGTCCTTGACGCATACTCCAACTTCCCATT
Source organism: Locusta migratoria (assembly GCA_026315105.1). Classification (NCBI taxonomy): domain Eukaryota; kingdom Metazoa; phylum Arthropoda; class Insecta; order Orthoptera; family Acrididae; genus Locusta; species Locusta migratoria. The sequence goes on from CM048754.1 coordinate 120,969,391, forward strand.
TGTTGTTCGCCTGACCTCCACGTCTGCGGAAGTTACCACACGTTCCCTGTTAAAGATATTTTCTATTGAGGGTCTCCCGTCCGCACTGGTGACGGATAACGGGCCACAGTTTACTTCACAACACTTTCACGATTTTTGTTCTACCCATGGGATCCAACATGTCCTTGCCCCACCTTTCCACCCGCAGTCCAATGGGGCGGCGGAGAGGTACGTCCGCACTTTCAAGACGCAAATGTGCAAGTATGTGGCACATTTTTCAGTGGAGGAGGCCCTCCTTCGATTCCTGACATCTTATCGGTCCACTCCGGCAGGTCAGCAGAGCCCCTCAGAGCTCCTTCACGGCCGCCCTCAGAGGACACTGTTATCCCTCGTGCATCCAGGCCCTCCCACACCTCTTCTTCGTTCTCGGTCACGTTTTCCCCCAGGCTCGGCTGTCTGGGCTCGAGGCTACGGCCGCCATCCTCGTTGGGTTCCGGCCGCGGTCGTTCGGGAACGTGGCCGACGTCTCTGTGAGGTCCGTTCTCCTACCGGGGTCCTCACCCGCCACCATGATCAACTGCGGGTCCGCAACCCTCCTCAAGCACCTACAGTCCCTTCCTCCTCATCCAGGTCCAGCCCCCCACTGTTGCGGGTGCCATCAGGGGACAGTTCTCTCCCGACTTCCGCTTTGCGGGCATTGGCTGGGGGGCAAGGGAATTTGCCGTCACCGTCGGGGTCCGGGGCCCGCTCCCCCGCCGCAGTCCCAGCGGCCAGCTACAAGGAGTGGACAGCTCCGGTCGCCGGCGGAGGGGGCACCTTGCAGCCTGCCGACGCGGAGGCCCCGAGTTTCCAATGGAGGAGCCACAGGAGGGAGGAATGGAGGACCCGCAGCCATCACCAGTGCTGGGAGCAACAAGACAGCGCTCGCGTGGGCGAACCCCTCGTCGCTCGAAGGGGTTCCGCCCGTATGAGGTGGTTCCGGCTAGGGAGTGGATGGAGCCGCCAGACGATCGGATGGAGGTGGAAGAGTCCCAGCAGCCAGACCTCTGCACCGCCGTGCAGGGGTCCGGCTCCTCACCCCAAGGGGGGAGGGATGTTATGGCCTAAGGGCCGTTCATATCGCGCGCGCCGTCATTGGGTTCCGTGGCAGGCGCGGGCCCTGTCGTGGTAGTTCCAGGCCGTGCCACAGGAGGGCATGGTCGGCCTAACAGCTGACGCGAGCTGCGTGCCGTCTGCTGGCGGGCCCCGTCAAACGGCCGACGTGACAGCCGTGTCATTCGACAAGTGTACGCTGAACGACATAGTGTGCTTGGACGAAGAGTGTTTACTTCAGTGAACAATTAGCAGACATATTGACTGAAGATCTACAAATAGTAAAGTTTGAGAAGTTTAGAAATGCTATTATGAAACAATTAATATGATATTTGTTATTCTAAAACACATTCAGTGACACCTTACTGTGTAGTTAACTAAAAGTGTGGAATTTGTAATTTTGAATTTTGTTTGAAACAAACATTGTATTTTAAGTGGGGATGTTGGAAATGTTTACAGATAAAAACCAATGTTTGCTTTATGTTCTTTTTTTAAAGGCTGGAATCTAAGAGGCTACATAGGGCAAAAACTATCTGTGGTTGTCATAGTAACATATAGGTAACTTTTGTATTCTATTCTTGAGTGAGTGTTCTTTAAATAAAATTAACTTGAAAAATAATAACACAGCAGAATAAACTATTACCAACTCACATTGGGCCATACTCTAAATTCCAGAGAACATACTCAGGTTCGCATGGATAAAGGGAGTCTGAGAATATTCTTCAGCCGAGTATATTCTCAGCATGAGTAATAGGGTGGGAGAAGTTGCTCAAAGCAGAGAACACTCTCAAATTTCATATGAATAAAACTACAGAAGTTTCTCATGACCAGAGAACATTCTGATTTTTGAAGTGAGCTCTCTAGCATACTATGTGCCGAGTAACTTTTATTAAGGTTACGTATTAATATTGTTTATAATAAAAATGACAACATTATTGTTACTTAGAAGGCAAAAACAAGTTCCTTTATACATAGTCTTTAAGAAATACGAAGGGATCTAAAACGTTAATTGCAAATAAAAACATTTCCTTCAGAAAAATCATGAGTGTGACACTTCAAGCATTTTATATAGGCCTAGTAATGAGAGTGATGTAAGATGAATGTTTTCATTACCAACACAGAAATGGATTCAGCTGTGTGTTTTAACCCTTTGTTTAGAGTGTATATTTACAGTTATAAACAGCTACATAGCAAAATAATATTGTTTTAAAAAAGGATCTTTAGTAAGGCCTTATGATGTTGGTTCCAAATACAGTGCATCCCAAGACTTCACAGTTTCTATCACAAAATACATATTGCTGCAATACCAGGTAGGCCTATTGAAGTATTTGTTTCTATCCAAACTGGTTGGCCTATTTAAGATGCGTTTTCTGACTTCGCAATCGTAACGTTAGAAGTAAGTAAATACGACAGGAAAATTAATAACTGATTAATTACATACCTAGCAGCCTGTTTCTTTTAACAAAATCGCATGGTCTAACGCTTATGAGCAGACCATTGGATGTACTATTTAACAACAAGTATCATGTTAGAAAGCTCTTACAGCATTCCACGTTGAAACAGATGAATATTTCATGCATTCTTAAAATACCGTTCGTAAATTGTGCTAACGCAACTTCATTAACGAAAATGTTTCTGGCATGCAGAAAATTTTGTATCTTCAGGAGAATATATTTTCGTAAAAAGTGCACATTTAGTCTTAATAATATGCTCCTTCGCAACAAACTAATATCTAAACATAGTACCGGTACAGTTCTTCCTGAACACGTAGATGCCTACTCCATATTTGTACACCTAATATTTTGCCTGATATGGCTAGTTTGAAGAAATACACGATTGAACAGCTGTTCTGTGCTGGACATAAAACTCTGAGAACTTACTCAAGAAGGACGGGAGGTAGCGAGAATGAATTACCTGCTCAGAGCATATGCTTCGAAGTTTTTATTAATACGAAATTGAGAAATTAGTCACAGAACGTTCTTTTGCTCTGAGAAAATTCTCTGGAGCATCTACTCTTTTTTATTCATACGACCCATTATTTCATTGGTCGAAGAATATGCGCGAAGCAGACGCACTTTTTATATTTGTCCCTACCAATTTAAGTCGTAACAGTATTAACTCGCTGTTTAGCACCTCAACAAATTACGTATTCCACAAACGCAAACAGCTATATTCTGCAGGCAAGAATATATTAGGGCTGGCTGAAGTTGGAACAAAACGTTCGCTTAAGAGTATAATTTACTGCCCACACAACTGTACATACAAGAACCTGTAAACCACAGTACAAAAGTAGCTTCATTATTTCACTGTCAACGTGAAAACTATTCTTCCGTCCTTTTCTCAAAAGCATTCACATGTCAACATCTACATACATACTGCGCAATTCACCGTAAGGTGCGTGGCGGAGGGTACAGTGTACCACTACTAGGCATTTCCTTTCCTATTCCACTCCCAAATTGAAGGAGGAAAAAAAGAATGCCTATATGCCTCCGTACGAGCCCTAATTTCTCTTATCTTGTCTTTGTGATCTTTACGCGAAATGTAAGTAGGCGGCATCAGCATGCTTCACTCCTGAAAGCACAATCTTACTTCCCAATACAGAAGGATTTCTTTAACAGATTTCAACGACAAACAATAGGTTAACTATCGGCAGTGCCGTGTACTTGAGCATTTAGTGCCACCTTAGACGATGTGTGGACAATAAACATGCTAATGGTCCTTCATTTCATTAATACATGGCGTAAAAGAATTATATTCACTTACTAGTAAATAGCTGTTTCCGGTTTAATCACTTTGACGGCTCAGAACACATATTGTACAACGACCACTGCGGCACACAAACTCATCATATCAACAATTTTCTCCTACCACTTCCACCCTCAATCACATACATGCTTTTGCTTTTGCACGTTCCCGCGTGTAATTTTTCTTAATACAATGCAAACATTTTCTACCTAGTAAAGATATAACACTTTCTTGTTTCGTTTATTTCACTCAGGTCTGTGTGTTATCTTTGGTCTACGATAGGCGCTAGTGGTTGTTGGCAGCACTGCGCGCCATGTTTATTGACTAACTATCAAGACGTATCAAGTGTCAACTGAGACGAAGGGTCGTACGTTGTTGGTGTGCTTGATTGCGGTTTTGTTAACATTGTACTGCGTGAATAGGTAGGTTAAGTAATACATAGTGGTAATTACTTTTGCTGTTTACTGATTTAGTTTTGTTGGCGAGGAGCTGCGCGAGCTATTTGAGAATCGGGTGTTTCGTAGATGATTTGTTCAGCAGTTAAATGAAGCTACCTAAGTACTTACCAGGAACAGAAGCTGGTAAACTTTTACGACGCTTCTCGCCGGGCTCCAGTGCTTATGTTTGCAACAGATGAACAATGAAGTGTAGAATTGCGTTAATAGGTTCGTTCAAAGAGCTGCAGGACTGGGCTTCATGCAGCAGCAAAGCAGACACTCATGCAGCCAGGAAACTGCAGCAGTGAGCTTCCTTGAACAATCGGTAGGCTGCAGGATTGCTCTTTGAACACGAATTTTCGTACTGCGCATGCGCGGTAGCAGCCCTGCAGCTCTTTGAACGAACCCAATATTTTTAAGGAGCTACAGAGTAAATGTTATTGCTGCTCGTTCCACTCGTACTGTACCTGTTCTGTGGTCGACAGGTTATTGTATGTACCCTTGTTCGTTCAGAAAAAAACTTTCGTTTTAATTGAAGTGGTCACGAAAAAAAATTTATTGGTCATCAGAGTTGCCGTCATTAACATTGGTGCCAACATAACCACTGCAGCCCGGCGAGAAGCGTCGTACAATTTAACCAAAGAATCTAATAACCTCATTATTTTAACATATTAGTTGTAGACCCGGCATTGCCCTGGTGTTTATTTATCCTAGACTCTCGTAGTCTACATCCCGGGTGTTACTCATTAGCCGCGCGTCCTGGTGCGCGCGGCCGCGCGCCGTTGGAGTTTCAAGCCCCCCCCCCCCCCCCTTCCGTCGGGCATGGTGTTTGTGTTTGTCCTTAGCTTATTTTGCCTTAGTTTAAATAGTTTGTAAGCTAGGGACCAATTACCAAGCAGTTAAGTCCCATAGATTTACAAATATTTGAGCATTCGTTATTGATCGTCAACTCTCGTAGTTCACATCCCCCTTCCCCATCTCTCTTGGAAACGTTTTCTGCAAGGTACACTCTGTCATGTACCACACAAACATTTATGTACCCAGTGATCTTCCTGTTGGTGTAAAGGTCATGTGTCCAAAAATTCATCCTCCACCACGCACCGAAGGAAATTTTATACAGACAGTGACAGTCCTCTTGTTTTTAAGGTACCTAGTGTGTGCAAAATTTCATTAAGATCGGAACAAAAATATAAATTCTACACAATATAAACGCTGGGTCACACTGAAAAATGCACTTTGTTGTTCCCAGATATTTAAGTTTTTTTTTTTTTTTTTTCATATAGCTCTTGTTCTGAAAAGAATGAAAAAGTATCTTTGAAATGGTCGAGCCGTTCTCAAGGTAAAGGTTTCATATACGTAGGCATAATTTCTCAGTACTTAAGCTGGCAGCCTAAATGTAACGGCGCTTGAAAGACATTTGCAAAACGCGTATTTTAAGGTATGTCGTTATTAAGTACTGAGAAATTATGCCTACGTATATGAAACCTTTTCCGTTCTCAAGTTACGGAGTGGCCAAGCTATTTATGGATCCATTTTTATGTTGCAAACTACCTTCCCCCATGCTCCGTATGAAACTTAAGGTAGACGGTGACCTTCCTCTTGTTTTGAAGATCAAGCGTGCGAAATTTCGTGAAGATCGGAATGAAACTGCAGATTTAGTTAGACTGTAGGTGAAGTATGCTCCGCCATGCACCTATCACAAAATACTTTCTCAGCTGACGTTCTCTACCTATAAACTACATTCCTTCCATATTTCAGCTTTGTAGGTGAAAGGTAGTTTCGAGATTTTGTGTTTAGTCAGTGAGTGAGTTAGTGTCCTTTCGCTTCTATATAGATAGTTTAAGAAAAAATATTGCTTAATTTAAGATGCGAGAGAATTAAGGGAGATTTTCAGACAAAAATAAATAGTAACATGCAAATCTTTAATGCTAACTTCATTCGATACAAGGTCATCACGCCAGATGCAACAGTTTTACGGCATCTACAACGAAACTGTTGTGATTGGTAGACTTCTTTTCATTTCATCATTTTGTGGAGGAGAGGGGGCAGTTACAAAATGCTTCATAAGCGTCCGAAATTACATGCAAACTTTGTTGCAGGTGCCTAACTACTCCCATTTTCCAATAATACACACACAAATCTGGGTATTCTCACGCGGTGGCCTCTCATTATTTATGACATCATATCTCCTGAGCTATGTGTCGTGCTCTTTTGTTTTTGGGTCGGAAACATTCATGGGCGTACGGTGAACAGTTCACCGAAGTTTCTTTGCAATCAAATGAATGGTTTATGAACACATAGAGGACATAAATTAATTTTTATGTATATATAGATTTATTCTAGGCTCCTAGATACGTTAGAGAATAATATCAGAATTGAGAGATGCAAGATAACCCAACTTTTTAATTTAATGTATTTGGTAATTCCATTTTCTCTGTTTTCAAATTTACTTTTGTAATTGCGGGACGAATATGGTGATTTTGTGGACGTAAGTGATTGAACTTTGCGTGTTCCAATGGAAGACTGTTCCACTTGAAAGTTAATGAGTTTTTGTAATATGCTAATCTTGGCAACAAAATGTATGCGTTATTCAAGCACGGGGTACCACCTGTCGTCTTCGACGAATTACATCATAGGAATAAGTTGTTATGCTCACAAAATAGATGCAATTAATTTACATAACAGAAAACAACTTTTACACCCATGTAGGGCAAAAGTGCTGTTTATGCGGCAGCGGCTAGCCGTCACGCTCGCTAGGTTGGTAACGGCAGAGCAGCCAATCAGGAGTCACGATGCCGCGGCCAGTAAGGAAGAGCGTTACAATTGTACCGTGTAAACAAATCGAAGCGGTGTATGCAAAAGTTTTTGACGATCTATAAGTTACAGTTGCTATCAGTATGGATGTCACTTGATCACTGTTTCGAATATATCATAAAGTAAATAAAACATGCTATACCTGCTCTATGGTTGACAGGTTCTTGTATGTACCCTTGTCCGGTCAGTAAAAGTAATTGCGATAATTTCCAAGAATGCTTGCAATCGAGGTAGCTCGGACTGAAATGATATATATCGAGCGTACAACTGTAAATTGATTGAGTGTTTTTGAACCGGAGATTCGGGCGCTACGCGCCCTCACATACTTAAAAAAAAAAAAAAAAAACCCTTCTCGTTTAACCTATACCTAACTATCACTTAAAATGATCAATGCTTCGTACTGGTCTTAAAACAAATAAAACATGTTTGACTGCTGTGGTGTCTTAATAATAGGTCACTTATGTCCTTAGTACGACAATTATCTAAAAATCTCTTATACATGGAAAAATTATAATCACACAAACGCCGCACCAATATCCTCGAATAAACTTCGAAATTGACGTAAAATTTACTCGCCATGAAACACGCAATCTCATTGGCCGCGGCATCGCGACTTCTGATTGGCTGCTCTGCCGTTCCCAACCTAGCGAGCACGAAGGCTAGCCGCTGCCGCATAAACTGCACTTTAACCCCCATGTACTCATGTAGTGACCGGTTCACAATGCGCTTTTCCAAATCACTACCTGGTAGCAATTTGTGTTGCTAAAGAAATATTGTAAACTTGTCTGTAACTAAAATATAACGTCTGCTTGAGTCATTTCTGTGTTGTAGAGGCCACTTTGTTAGTAGGCTACTCTTCTGTTTTCCCCTAATTATTATTTTGCGTTCGATATGCCAGATGCTTTACAGTACTATACATATTCAAAATGGGAAAACTAAATTAACTTAGCCTACAAAACATTACATTGCTTGTAAACCTATGTTGCATACTTGTAGTAATCTGTCAAAATACTTAATAGGCTAATTAAATGGAAACTCTTAAATTACAAAGACAAGTAATGGCAGTGTCTTTGAGTCTACATAGGTCCTCTAGTGAACCAGCTGGAAAACCATTAATTTCTCACTCAGTTGTGTGCTGAATCACCTATATTTCTCTGCAGTCATAGTGAGGATCATCCACATAGACCCACTTCACCATCAGCTTATTGCACCTTTAGCTCTATTTATTTATTGGGCAGGGATCATCTGTTTGCAGTGCAGTCTGATGATAATTAAAAATAAATATACTATAAATGTACATATAGTACCGTAAGTCCTCTCTTTTCGGGTTTGATATTTTCATGGTAGAAATTTAACTTTTTGTGTGGTGAGAAATACTTGCATATGACATTCATTAGTGAGTTATGGCAATATAGGCCTATATTACCAAGTAATTTGCTGCACCTGGGTGTGTTGGTCCCCAGTAAGATTCACTGCATCTGTGTGTTCACATTATCATAAGTTGTTCAGTCATTCTAATCGTGTATCTGATGTTGAAATTTCAAAACAGTTACTTTTTTCTTATTGGAAATATCGACTGTGGGGATGAGAATGCCAACAAATATACTAGCTTTTTTTATCCATTAATCTCCAGTCATTGGGGTAAAATGTATTTGTTGTACATAAATGTGTAGGCTATTTTGTATAATATGCAGGGTTAAAGTTTACTTATTTCATGGAATGTATTGATGTTGGAAAAGGCTGCTGTTATGTGCTAAAGCCTTGTCTGATTGGCTGTCCATTGCTGCCCATTGCCAATGTCATCAAACTACATGACACAGCAAGTAAATTTTACCTTATATGTAGTATTCATTCATTCTCTAATAAGGGTTGACAAATAATTACAATTTGAAAGTATTATTTGTAAATAAGAGAGGGAGAAATGATTCTCTGTTCTTCACTTAACCGTAGTGTAGCCTATATTTAATGTCTAATCATAAAAACATTGGCATAATTGAATAACGTGATTCCATCCATCTGCTTTGACCCATGACAACAGGGCAGTAACGAAGGTTATAGTCGCAGCCAAAATGGCGACCAAAACAATAGCAAAGAAACATGGACACACACACACTTAATGGGCAAGTATGAGAATATGGTGGTTTTTGGTGGGGAGATTGCAATTGGAAATAAACAAGAGTAGGACAATCCTGAAAATAGAAGAAGAAGGGAAAAAAAATGACCAAATGCACAAAAACTTTGTTTGATGTATAATACACCCGAAGGAAGCAGTTGATTCCAAACAACCCTAAAAGAAAGAGAGAGAGAGAGAGAGAGAGAGAGAGAGTGATGGGCAGAAACAAAACAATACTCATAAAACTTTCCACTATGCTCAATTAAACTGTCCTTTGCAATAGCATTCTGCCATTAGTTGCTATACAAATGAACAACATGTTATGTTAAGTGATTAGTGTTTTCTAATTAAAATGTATTGGGTATCTGAATGGGTGAATGTAAACTGATCTGTCTTGTAAAAAGTAATGGAAAATCCATAACAAAAGGAAAATTATCAATATTTAGGGTCATACATGAGTTAACAAGGCCTCCCTCAAAGCCTCACATAGTGAAAGGCAATTAAATTTTGATGTCATATCAATCTTGATAAAAACAAAAATAATGTGAACTGAACCAGAAACATTGCTAAAACACATAGTAAAACACACACAAAAACTGACACAGAACTCACTTTGAAACAGCAATAACCACCCTTCAAGCAAACAAAAGAAAACATCACTGACCTACGTTACAGATAACTAACTGTACTATCGAATCCACCCGCGAACCATGTAACATGACCACAGGTGTGCAACCATGTACTGATACACACAGCCAGTCCCCCCAGGGGGCCCACAGTTCTTTTGTGGGTACGTGTGTGGCGCGCACGGGGCCCCGAGCCGGAGCAGCCTTTCTTCTGCCCCTGGCTGCTTCACTTTCCCTCCCGGTTTATGCCTTCGCCCGGAGACGGGCATATTTCGTGAGATACGGTGGTTCTTGTTGTGGTTTTTCTTCCTTCGTTCCTCCCTTTCTTACCCTTCGTTTTCTGTCTTTCTCTCCTTGTACTCTCCTAGCCTTCTTCTCCTCATTAGTCTCCGCCTCGGCGTTTGAGACACTTCTTTCCTTCTTTCTCTTCATTTCCTATCCTCTTCTTCTTTCCTCCCTGTGCGTGTCTGAAGGCCGACCCACGCATTATCGTGCGTAACAGGTGACGGGGTAACGCGTAATTCCCCGCCCCGGGTAGACAAGTAGGGCACGTACGTACCCCCTGGTAAAGGCCAGGCCCAGGGAGGGGTGATTACCCGAGCTTGGTCCCTCCGTCAGTTCTCGGGAGGTGTGACCTGAGGTGTGAACAATCACCTAAGGCGGGTAAGCCCTCGGAGAGGGCCCCCACTAGGAAGGAGCGCGCCATCGGAGACGCCGGTAATCACGGGGGACACTTCCGCGATGACTTCCTTATCTTCTTTCGTGACGTTGACCCATAAACGTAAGTTAGACTCGCCTCAGCCTAAAAAGACTCTGCCTAATGTACCTAAATTTCTGGTTGTCTCTCGCACCGACGGACAGGATTTCAGTTCTGTCAATCCTTTCGTTATACAGAAAGGTGTAGATGCAATTGCTGGCCCTGTTAAAACCTGTTCACGTCAGCGCAATGGCACATTGTTGCTGGAAGTGGAAAGTGCCTTCCAAGCCCAAAAACTGATACGTACTACGTTGTTGCACACTTTTCCAGTTAAGGTCGAAGCGCACCGCACACTCAACTCGTCACGGGGGGTAGTTTTTACGAGATCCCTTTACGGGTTGTCTGATGAAGACATCCAATCGTATATGTCCGATCAGGGTGTGACAGCCGTCCACAGGGTGATGAAAAAGGTCGATAACCAGCTGACACCGACTCGTACTGTGTTTTTGACGTTCGACAAAGTTGACCTCCCGTCGAAGGTCAAAGCAGGGTATGAAGTCATCTCCGTCCGCCCTTATGTACCTAACCCAACGCGCTGTTTTCAGTGCCACAGGTACAACCATACCCGTGAACATTGCCCAAATGCAGCAAAGTGTGTCACTTGTGGTAGGGACGCCCATGAGGGGGATTGCCCACCTCCGTCCCCTCACTGCTTAAACTGCAACGGTGACCATGCGGCTTCCTCTCGCGACTGCCCTGTATACAAGGATGAGAAGGTAATCCAGCAAATTCGGGTTACGGAGAAGGTATCGACATCTGCCGCTCGTAAGTTGTTGGCGAGTCGAAAGCCCACTGTCCTCCCAGCGGGTACATACAGTAAGGTCCTCACCTCAACTCGACCTACCAAGGATTCCAGTACCCAGACATGTGACTTCACTTTCGCTGACACAGTTGTGCGATCCGCCAGCCCGAAGATTGCCCGTTCCACGTCCCCGCTTCCTCTTGCTGCTTCTAGGATACAGTCTTCGTCAAACTCTAGTAAACCGCGGGCACCTAAACAAGATGCCCGGACCTTGAAAAAGGAACCCGTACGTGAGGATTTTCTGCGTTCTCAGGCTTCCCAACCGTCAACTGCCTCTTCCCGCCGTCACTCTTCCAGAAGAGCTGACAAGAAAAAGAGTTCCTCTCCTTCCCCGCCGAGGCGTGACCCATCCGTCACGCCGTCCAACAGTTGCCGGCCTCAGCCGTCTTCTGTTTCACCGGGTCGCTCCGTCTGCCGGGCACCCGGACCTCTACCGGCGGTGGAAACTGCCCCTCCTGATCAACTCAGGGAGGTGGCAGGCGCGTCGGTGGAACCTATGGACCACGACCCTTTGCCCCTGGACAGCGATAGCAGTGCTCCCTCGAAATCGGGTCCTCAGCGGCCGTCGAGGTGACCCCGCTTGCTAGTTGGTTTTTATCCTTATTTCTTCTCTCATTTTTATCATGGCGCTCCTTCAATGGAATATTCGCGGCATTCGTTCTAATCGGGAGGAGTTAAAACTACTCCTTCGATTGCACTGCCCGCTTCTAGTCTGCCTCCAGGAAACTAAGTTGCGTCCGCGTGATTGTGCAGACTTTCCACACTACACCTCTGTGCGGTTCGACTTGCCACCCATGGAAGGTATCCCAGCCCATGGAGGGGTTCTGATGCTCCTTCGAGACGATGTCTATTACCATCCCATTTCATTGCATACTCACCTACAGGCAGTTGCCGTCCGCATCACCCTATCCACATTTACCTTTTCCCTCTGTAATATTTATTCGCCATCGTCATCTGCCCTTACTAGGGCAGATGTGCTACACCTTGTTGATCAGCTCCCTTCACCCTTCGTGTTGATAGGCGACTTTAATGCCCACCACCCCTTATGGGGCTCTCCGGCACCTTGTCCGAGAGGCTCCCTTTTGGTGGACCTTCTCCAACACCTCGATCTTGTCTGCCTCAACACCGGTGCACCGACCTTCCTTTCTGATACAACACACACTTACTCCCATATAGACCTCGCAATATGCACTCCTCAGCTTGCCGGTCGGTTTGAGTGGTATGCACTTTCTGACACGTACTCGAGTGACCATTTCCCCTGTATCATCCACATTCTGCATCATTCCCCATCTCCTCGTCCCACCAGTTGGAACATTTCTAAAGCCGACTGGGGGCTTTATTCTACCATGGCTGTTTTTCACGATCGGGATTTTCCCACCTGTGACAGTCAGGTCGACTACCTCACAGAGGTTATTCTCACAGCTGCCGAACGTTCCATACCTCGTACTTCCTCTTCTCCACGTCGTGTCCAGGTCCCTTGGTGGACTGCAGCCTGCCGCGACGCGCTTAGAGCCCGGCGCTGTGCTTTACGCACCTTCCGCCGCCACCCGACTTTGGAGAATTGCATACATTATAAACGTATGAGAGCGCAATGTCGTCGTATCATAAACGACAGCAAGAAAGCTTGCTGGACTGCTTTTACTAGTTCTTTTAACCATTTTACTCCCTCCACGTTTGTTTGGCGTGGCCTACGCCGTCTATCCGGCATCAAGGTCCACTCTCCGATTCCTGGCCTGACCGTGGAGAACGCAGTCCTCGTGGACCCCTCTGACGTTTCCAACGCATTGGGCCGTTTCTTTGCGGAGGTTTCGAGCTCTGCCCATTACCACCCTGCCTTTCTCCCTCGCAAACAGGTAGAGGAGGCCCGGCCGCCTTCTTTCCACTCTTCTAATCGTGAAAATTATAACGTCGCCTTCACCATGCAGGAGCTAGACCGTGCTCCCGGGCCCGATTCCATTCACATTGAAATGCTGAAGAACCTCTCTCCTGCGGGCAAGTGCTTTCTTTTCAGTACCTACAATCGCATATGGACTGAAGGTCATGTTCCCACAAGTTGGCGTGAAGCCACTGTTGTCCCCATCCCCAAACCAGGGAAGGACAAACATCTTCCTTCCAGCTATCGTCCTATTTCTCTGACGAGCTGTGTCTGTAAGGTGATGGAACGCATGGTTAACGCTCGGTTGGTCTGGCTCCTCGAATCTCGCCGCCTCCTGACAAATATCCAATGCGGTTTTCGTCGACACCGCTCTGCTGCTGATCACCTCGTTACGTTGTCGACCTTCATTATGAACAACTTTCTAAGGAAGCATCAAACAGTAGCAGTGTTCTTCGACTTGGAGAAGGCATACGATACGTGTTGGAGAGCGGGCATTCTCCGCACATTGCACAGATGGGGCCTTCGGGGCCGCCTTCCTCTTTTCATTCAAGAGTTTTTGGCGGATCGCAAGTTCCGGGTACGGGTTGGTTCTGTTTTGTCAGATACCTATTGCCAGGAGAATGGGGTACCACAGGGCTCCGTCTTGAGTGTGGCGCTCTTTGCCATTGCAATCAATCCGATCGTGGATTGCCTTTCAGCCGACGTCTCCGGATCTCTTTTTGTTGACGATTTCGCAATTTATTGTAGCGCCCAGCGGACGTGCCTCTTGGAGCGTTCTCTTCAACGCTGTCTTGACCGTCTATATTCCTGGAGCATCGCAAACGGCTTCCGATTCTCCACTGAGAAAACTGTGTGTATAAACTTCTGGAGATACAAGGAATTTCTTCCACCCTCTCTACATCTCGGCCCTGTTGCTCTCCCTTTCGTGGAGACTACGAAATTCTTGGGACTCATGTTGGATCGTAAACTTTGCTGGTCCACGCACGTGTCCTACCTGGCTGCCTGTTGTGCCCGATCCCTTAACGTCCTTCGTGTCCTCAGTGGCACGTCATGGGGAGCGGACCGTACCGTCCTGCTTCACCCTTACCAGGCCATTGTTCAGTCGAAGCTCGACTACGGAAGCCTTGTATACTCTTCAGCACGGCCGTCGATTCTCCGCCGTCTCAACTCTATCCACCATCGGGGATTACGTCTGGCGACCGGTGTATTTTATACCAGCCCTGTTGAAAGTCTGTATGCCGAGGCTGCTGTATTACCCTTGACTACTCGGCGTGACATACTTTTGTCTCGGTACGCATGCCGCCTGCGGTCGATGCCCAACCATCCATCTTACCGATTATTTTTTGACGACTCACTCGATCGCCAATATCAGTTGTCTGCGATTGCCTTGCTTTTACCTGGAGTTCGGTTTCGCCGCCTACTACAGCGGCTCGATTTTACCCTTCCTTCCACCTTTCGGTTGAGCGAAAGCCCATTGCCACCGTGGCATAAGGCCCCGGTTCACACTCACCTCGAACTTAGTTCGCTCCCCAAGGAGAGCACTCCGGATTTGGTATACCGCTCGAGGCTTGTCGAACTCCGTTCGCGGTTCGATAGCGCCATATTTATTTACACTGATGGTTCCAAGAGCACTGCCGGTGTCGGATCTGCCTTCGTCGTCGAGGACAACCGTTTCCAATACAAGCTCCCTGACCGGTGCTCGAATTTCACGGCTGAGCTTTTTGCCCTCCACCAGGCCGTTTTGTACACCTGCCGCCACCGCCAACCTTTCTATGCCATCTGTTCGGACTCCCTTAGTGCCCTACAGAGTCTTAAGGACCCTTTGTCGCACCATCCTCTCGTGTATCGGATCCAACGCTCCCTCCAGTTGCTAGCAGATGACAGCTGTCACGTTTCTTTCCTGTGGGTCCCTGGCCACGTAGGTGTGCCCGGGAATGAGACGGCCGGCATAGCGGCCAAGGCCGCAGCTCTTTTACCTCGCGTGGCTACCTTTTGCGTCCCATCTGACGATGTTCACCGGGCTCTCCGCCGGAGTATCGTGTTGCAATGGCACAGTGCGTGGTTTTCAATGTCCAACAACAAATTGCGAACTGTAAAACCGATCCCGACCGCTTGGAGGACCTCCTCACGCCCCTCTTGGCGGGAGGAGGTCATCCTGGCCTGGTTGCGGATCTGTCACTGCCGTTTCAGCCACCGTCACTTGCTGTCCGCCGACCCTGCACCGCTGTGCTCCTGCGGTGAACTGCTGACCGTGCGACATGTTTTACTGTCTTGCGTACTTTTTAATCATCTCCGTGTAGCCCTTCACTTTCCGTCTACTCTGGAGGAAATTTTAGCTGATGACACACGAGCAGTTGCTAGAGTTTTGCGTTTTATCAACTTGGCCAACTTATCCAAGGATATTTAACCCTTTTAATTGTCTTTTATCTTTCGTTTTTAGCCTCTTCTGGATGTTCTGACAGTCCCCATTTTTTTTGAGGCCATAGCGAATCTATGTTTTTGACTGGGCGCTAATGACCATAGAAGTTTTGCGCCCTAAAACCACAAAAAAAAAAAAAAAAAAAAAAAAAAAAAAAACAGGTGGAATTGTGTGCTTAAACAGACCCGGAACGTCTGGAAAGAGTAGGTTGCTCACCACAGAGATGCCTGAGCTGCAGAAAGACACACATAACGGAATAAACAAATAATGAAGCTTTTGGCTGTTAAGCCTTCATCTGCCGCAACACACACACACACACACACACACACACACACACACACACACACACACACC
The DNA here is from genome assembly GCA_026315105.1 of Locusta migratoria. Lineage (NCBI taxonomy): Eukaryota > Metazoa > Arthropoda > Insecta > Orthoptera > Acrididae > Locusta > Locusta migratoria. The sequence goes on from CM048754.1 coordinate 120,985,405, forward strand.
ATCTCTGGCTGCTGCGCCTGGACTGCAACAGGCGAGAGCAGCCAGTTGTGGGGGTGAGGCGGCGGCATAGAGAGGAAAGCAGGAGGGGATGGAGCAACACGTCAGTTCTGTCTGACAGGTAGGAGGGGACCGGAGTGTGTGGTGGAAAGGGAGACATATGTAAGCTGGAGTGTGGGTAGGGAAAGGAAGGGGGGGAGGAGAGTGGTGGACAGGAACTAGTCGAGGTTTAGCCCGGGGTATTGCGGCTGTGTAGGATATACCGTAGGGAGAGTTTCCAGCTGCGCAATTCGGACAAGTTGGTGTTTGTGGGGAGGATCTTTATGGCACATGCTGTATAGCAGCCATCGAAGTGAGCCACATCATGCAAGGCTGCACGCTGTGCAACAGGGTGGTCCAACTGTCTCCTGGCCACAGTATGGCGATGGCCATTCGTCCGCACAGACAGCTTGTTGCTGGTCGTGTCCACATAGAAAGCTGCACAGTTTTTCCACCTGAGTTTGTACATACAACATGACTGCTGTTGTAGAGGAGACTTTTCTAAAAAGAATTATGACCTGTCTACCTTTTGCTGGATGGCTGAAAGCTGCTCATAATTTATCCCTTAAATGCAGAGAAATTTATTTTGTAGCAGCCATGTATTCAACCATACACTTCAGGTAATATATATATATATTTTTTGACTTACCTAAAGTACAGGCTCGTCGACAGAAACATAAAACACACACAAAAAAACACAAACATTCGAGCTTTCGCCACCACTGGCAGCTTCTTCGGGAAAAAGAGGAAGGAAGGCGAGGAGAAAGGAAAGGATACGGGTTTTAAGGAAATGGAAAAGGAGCCATTCCAATCCCCGGACTGGAAGGACTTACCTTAGGGGACAAAAAGGAAGGTAAACAAATACACACACACTCGCACATATCCACATGCAAACACACCCAGGCAGACATTTGTAGAAACCAGAGAAGTTGGACAGAGATACCACTTCAGGCAGAGGCTCTGCCCACGGAACCAAGGCAAAGATGTTAAAGATGGTGAGAAAAATATATGAAGTACACTTACCAGGCGAAGGGGCACAGGCAGTGATAGCAACAAATAAACACACAGACATACACATACACACACAAGCGCAAGCTATCGCAGCCTAGCTGCTTCGTCAGGCAGAAGGGAAGGTGGACAAAGCAGCTAGGCTGCGAAAGCTTGTGCTTGTGTATGTATGTGTATGTCTGTGTGTTTATTTGTTGCTATCACTGCCTGTGCCCCTTCGCGTGGTAAGTGTACTTCATCTATTTTTACGTATATTTTTCATATATATATATATATGGTATAAAATAAAGATTTTTGACTTACCTAAAGTACAGGCTCGTCGATAGGAACACCAAACACACACAAAAACACACAACCATTCGAGCTTTCGCCACCAGTGGTGGCTTCTTCGGGAAAAAGAGGGAGGAAGCAGAGGAGAAAGGGAAGGATACGGGTTTTAAGGAAGTGGAAAAGGAGCCATTCCAATCCCAGGAGTGGAAGGACTTACCTTAGGGGACAAAAAGGAAGGTAAACAAATACACACACACATCCACATCCAAACACACTTAGGCAGACATTTGTAGAAACCAAAGAAGTTGGACAGAGATGCCACTTCAGGCAGAGGCTCTGTCCACAGAACCGAGGCAAAGATGTTAAAGATGGCGGGCGGGAATTAGAATTTAGCGGAGGTTGAGACCAGGCGGGCAACGGGAAGAGAGAATGTGTTGAAGGGCAAGTTCCCATCTCCGGAGTTCTGAAAGATTGGTGTTGGTGGGAAGTATCCAGATAACCCGGACGGTGTAACACTGTGCCAAGATGTGCTGGCCGTGCACCAAGGCATGTTTAGCCACAGGGTGATCCTCATTACCAACAAACACTGTCTGCCTGTGACCGTTCATGCGAATGGACAGTTTGTTGCTGGTCATTCCCACATAGAACGCTTCACAGTGCAGGCATGTCAGTTGGTAAATCACGTGGGTGCTATCGCAAGTGGCTCTGCCCTTGATCGTGTACACCCTCCGGGTTACGGGACTGGAGTAAGTGGTGGTGGAAGGGTGCATAGGGCAGGTTTTACAACGGGGGCGGTTACAAGGGTAGGAGCCAGAGGCTAGGGAAGGTGGTTTGGGGATTTCATATGGATGGACTAGGAGGTTACGGAGGTTAGGTGGGCGGCGGAAAGACACTCTCAGTGGAGTCTGCCTAAGTGTGTTTGGATGTGGATGTGTGTGAGTGTGTGTGTATTTGTTTACCTTCCTTTTTGTCCCCTAAGGTAAGTCCTTCCACTCCTGGGATTGGAATGGCTCCTTTTCCACTTCCTTAAAACCCGTATCCTTCCCTTTCTCCTCTGCTTCCTCCCTCTTTTTCCCGAAGAAGCCACCACTGGTGGCGAAAGCTCGAATGGTTGTGTGTTTTTGTGTGTGTTTGGTGTTCCTATCGACGAGCCTGTACTTTAGGTAAGTCAAAAATCTTTATTTTATACCATTTTCCCACCTGGAAGGTCTCCTTCTATAATATATATATTTTAATCATTTTTCACAAATGTCTGTCTAGGTGTGTTTGCGTTTCGATATGTCTGAGTGTGTGTGTATTTGTTTACCTTCCTTTTTTTTCCCCTAAGGTAAGTCCTTCCACTCCTGGGATTGGAATGACTCCTTTTCCACTTCCTTAAAACCCATATCCTTCCCTTTTTTCCTCTTTTTCCTGAAGAAGCTGCCAGTGGTGGCAAAAGCTTGTATGTGTGTTTGTGTGTGATTTTATTTGTTTCTCTCGACGAGCCGGTCCTTTTGGTAAGTCATCTCTTTTCTATTTTTATATATATATATATATATATATATATATATATATATATAGAGAGAGAGAGAGAGAGAGAGAGAGAGAGAGAGAGAGAGAGAGAGAGAGAGAGGGAAACTTTCCCGGTAGGATAAACAAAAATAAAAAAAGAAAAGAGATGACTTACCAAAAGGACCGGCTCGTCGATAGAAACAAATAAACTAAATAAAATCACACACACAAACACACATACTAGCTTTCGCAGCCTAGCTGCTTCGTCAGGCAGAAGGGAAGGAGAGGGAAAAGGAAATGATGAGGGTTTTAAGGGAGTGGATAAGGAGTCATTCCAATCCCGGGACAGGAAAGACTTACCTTGGGGAGAAAAAAGGAGGGTAAACAAATACACACACACCCACACATTTACACAGACGCAAGTACACTTAGGCAGACATACTGTAGATCTGTCAACACCTAATCACCTGGACACACTCAACGATTACTGCAGAGCGCCCTATTCTACTTTCTCATGATGTCCGACGACTACTGAGGTCGCTGATATGGAGTAGGTGGCAGCACAATGCATGTGGTATGAAAAACATCCGTTTTTGGGGGTGTCTGAATACTTCTGATCACATAGTATATGTAGTGCCTATTAATCAGAATTTCAATCTTGTGCTCTCTCTCTCTCTCTCTCTCTCTCTCTCTCTCTCTCTCTCTCTCTCTCAGCAGAAAGAATTTCTTGCTTGTAACAGGGAAATTTTTTTGTGTTTCGTCAGCTCAAAAATTTTATTGTGCAACTGTTTTCTACATTGTGACATGCAGTTGTTAAATTATTATTATTATTATTTTCTGTATGATGCTAGCTGCACTCTTTCCTGGTGACTGCTTAGTTCTTAGCAGAGTTCAGACAGGCCCATCCAGACACGTGTCGGCCTAGATATAGCAGCTTGTAGAGGGCACGCATCTCCATTACTCCCTCCAGGAGGCACAGAACTGACGTGCGATAGGCTGCCGGGCGTCCGCTGCCTTCTCTGTGATTGTTCTCTTGCATCTGGCGTGTGGCACTGACTTTCTGCCACAACACAAGTGTTCCTCACTCTTCTTTATTAAGACCAGTTTAACTTCAACTGTTTTTTTTTAACCAATTGAATTACAGTTGTTAGTATGGACGAAACACTAAGTGACAGTTGTATGCAAATGACTTTGCTCTCGGTCATTAACCCTTTCATTATGACAGTTTACTCTGCTGCAGTGGTGCCCCTGAAGGCTGTGCCAATTCCACTGATCGGTACAGTGTGTCGCGAATCGTGCACATTGCATGTCAGTAAGCTTTTGTGCAAGTAATTTGTCGAACTGTTACGTGGCAATGTATTTGGAAACATTACAAGTATTGCAATAAAAATGCAAATTAAAGTCTTTCAAAAGATTTGTAGCAATGTAATTCAGTACTGTATGTTAAATTTTAAATCAAAGGTCAACTCACAAGCCCATTTTAAATCAAAGGTAAACTCACAAACCAACATTACAATTTCTACACTGATACTTGGATTCTCGTTTTCTGTTGTTTGCTCTGGAAACACCACCTTCTATTTAGGTTTCTTGCTACCAACTTGTGAACCAGAGGAAAATGTCTTTCTGTTCATCTCGGTGGATGATAATTGCCTGTTGGATATTGAAATTTTATACGTTGATGATTCCTTTCCAGTATTTCTGTAATTGACTGAAATTTAAATTTATCTATGGATACCGGTTCTTTCCTCTTGTGTTTATAAAAGCAATTGGCAACATGTGCTTGCACATCAGCTGACATATGCCGGAAAACTGCGGTACTGGAATAGCATTCTCTGCCAGAATTGTGTAGTGTCTTTACTGCAGAACTGATGGCTATTAGTAGAGCACTTAATTTTATCAAACAGGCTGCTCCGGCTCATGTTTTAATCTGCACAGACTCAATGAGCAGCCTGCAAGCCACAGACCAATGCTACTCTTCCCATCCTTCGGTCAATTGTAACCACAATCTCATTGCACGACCTCTGTCGTGCCACCGGCTCCATTGCTTTTTTTCTGGGTCCCCAGTCGGGTGGGTATTCCAGAGAATGAACGGGCTGGCCAGTCGGCTAGAGTAGCCACTACTTGCTACCCATTCCTCTCGACAATGCCGGCCGTGGATTTGCAGGTGCAGATGAGATCTCTGCTTCTAGGAAAATGGAACGGCACCTGGCAGGCTACTGCCCTGTACAGGGTGACCAGCGAGTTTAAAACAGGTTAGGAAAAAAATTCAAAAATTTTATTTCAAAACTTCGCCTAAGTTTTACAAGTGTTCTTCCACTACGACATACGCCTTGACAACGTGACCAAGCCTGTCCACCTTGCAGGACAGAGCCGGCCAGAACCGGTATTGAATGCTGATTCTAAAACCACGCAACCCTTCTGGTGTCCGTGCTGAAACTACTGACATTTCCATGCTACCGTGGAGCCAATAACAGACACTAACGTTTGATCACGTGTACTACTGCTGCAGGACACTGAGGTGCGAGAATCATTTCCTCCGCTCTCTTCGTTTTGAGTTCTTGTACAGAACAGAAGCACTTCAGAGGTACAGCCTCTGTGCAGGGCGAACGGCCGCATGCCGTCCGCTCCCGCCTAGCGGCTGTTCAGTATCAGCCACCAACTGTGTGAACAATTACCATTACCGTAACCTTTTCCGGTTTCTAATTCGCTAACTTAGACTGGCACTCATTCATGGCATCCCACCTCAGGGCGAGCCCCGATATGTATCCCGTATTTCAGAAAATACTAAATATTAACTTGCATCCTATCTTTTATTTGCCATTCAGCCACCCTTTCGTAGGGCGCTCACAAGCCTTCACCGCTCCGCCTTCCATGCTGACAACGCTTCCAACCCATTTTATATATGCAGCGCTGGGATGGGTTGTATAATTTTCCTATCATTCGTAGGATAAAGATCAAGTGATGTACAGCCCCATATAACTGTCACCTCCGGCTGCCACACACTGTGGAAGGGAATAGGAGGAGAGGGAAGGAATTTGTTTTTTGCTGCAGCAGTCACTATTTATAAATATTTTTATTGGCACGACGCGTTTCGGCAGCATGCTGCCATCATCAGGTGCATTTTTACAGTTACTCGTTACATTCTTGATGTATTGTGTTTTGTGTTGTGGATGCCAGTTACTTACGCCCTTCTCGGAGGGAATCCACTGTCCTTTGCTGTCTGCAAACTGGTCATTCTAGGCTGATCCACAGTTTTTTTTTTCTTTCGTGTGTGTGTGTGTGTGTGTGTGTGTGTGTGTGCGTGCGCGCGCGTGTGCGCGCGCGTGTGTGCGCGTGTGCGTGCGCGCGCGTGCGTGCGCGCGCGTGTGCGCGTGTGCGTGCGCGCGCGTGCGCGCGCGCGTGCGCGCGCGCGTGCGCGCGCGCGTGCGCGCGCGCGTGCGCGCGCGCGTGCGCGCGCGTGTGCGCGCGCGTGTGCGCGCGCGTGTGCGCGTGTGTGTGCGCGTGTGCGCGCGTGTGTGTGCGCGCGTGTGTGTGCGCGTGTGCGCGCGCGTGTGTGTGCGCGTGTGTGCGCGCGCGCGCGTGCGCGTGTGTGCGCGCGCGCGCGTGCGCGTGTGTGCGCGCGCGCGCGTGCGCGTGTGTGCGCGCGTGTGCGCGCGTGTGCGCGCGCGTGCGCGCGCGTGTGCGCGCGTGTGCGCGCGCGTGCGCGCGCGCGTGCGCTTGCGCGTGCGCTTGCGCGTGCGCGCGCGCGTGCGCGCGCGCGTGCGCGCGCGCGTGCGCGCGCGCGTGCGCGTGTGTGCGTGTGCGCGCGTGCGTGTGCGCGCGTGCGTGCGCGCGTGCGCGCGTGTGCGCGCGCGCGTGCGCTTGCGCGTGCGCGTGCGCGTGCGCGTGCGCGCGCGTGTGTGTGTGTGTGTGTGTGTGTGTGTGTTTGCAGTGAGCCTCCCCCACATTGTAGTGGAACGTTCACCCATCTTGGCACTCTGTGCCAAATACGAAATTCCACACCCATTACCTTTGGTTTTGGCAGATGATTCACAAATGGCTGACTAGGTCCTTGGGTTTCTCTGTGAAAGAGTTTTTTTTATTTTCAACTATGAGATTTTTATCTGTGACGCTAGGACAGGACAGGATGGGTGGGTTTGTGGCTATTCCCGTGAGCAGTGGGTCTTGGACTACTCCCCCCCAATGATGGCCACCTTGTTTGTATCAGTGCTTCTTTCTTCCATTGTTAGGCATTGCTTTGGTGACACTAATAGTTCACCAGTATATGCGCATAATCAATGAAAGGGGTTGTAAAGATTCTACAGCTATAGAGGAGCAAAATTCCGCATTTTATGTTAGTTTTAGTCAGGCACGGCTCGTGGTTATCATACTAGGGAAGGCTGACATTTACCGATCGGAACAAACCTAGACCTCGAGCTACGTATCGGTCTGTAACCACAACGATTTCCAGAAAGGGGGGGGGGGGATGTCATATTTTACCTGAAACTTTACGTACTACACCTTCTTCCTGTTTCAGAAGCAATTAAAAATCAAAGGCTAAAACCAACATAAAGCCCTCTGATAGCTTTTATCTACTGATATTACGTCTCAAGACTTTATCGCAATAAACAGTACTAAGTGACACCGTTTGCAGGAATCTTTAAAGTCGTGTGGATAAACTACGCTGCTTGCTTAACGTAATGATAATTTCAATTGTAAACATGAGGTGTAATATATAATTGTGAGTAACAGTGAATAAAATGCGCATTTTGATACACTTCTTTCATTCTTATCCGAACTCCATTATTGTGGCCACTCATAACAGGAGCACCGTCGTAACACTGAGCTATCAGTTTTTCCGGTTTTTGTAGTATATTCATTTTTTCCAGCTCGCAGAGAATTGCTGCAGTTACATTCTCTGCAGTGTGGCTTTTCACCCCTACAAAGGAAATAAATCTTTCATTTATTTTCCCCAGTAATTCATAGCAAATTATGAAGACCAATTGAGACACATTTGCACAGTCAGTCGTTTCGTCAACTTCGATTGCGAGGTAATTTGTCTGCGACAGTTCACTCCTTATGAGATTTAGGCATACTACATAAATCGATTCTAGCAGATCATTTTGAAGTAAAAGTCACTAAAACTTAGCCACAATACATACACAAAAGATGAAACTAATAACACACGTTAACCGCAAACTCAAATCAGCGAGAACGGAATCGAAAGTAACGGGACATATTTCGCGCGCTTTTTTCTTAAATCAACTCTCTCGCTAGATGGTGACACTTTACGGTACCGCATTGTAGTGCACTCTAGTGAGAAATTTGCGAACTTATTCTAACACCGGATACAACAGCCAATATCAGAAACAAAAAGTTATCTAAAACTCTATTAAAACAGTAAAACTAACGAGTGGTAAACCGCACACCAAAACATAATAGACATATACAGACACAAGAGATTCGATAGTGGAGTGTAAGCCACTCTTTATTCTCTTTTGAAGTAAGCAGAAGAACGTGAAAGTAGTGTGTAGGTTGGTAGGACACTTTTAGGCTACAAGCTCGGAGCCTTTGAGACGCCCATAAAAGCAATACACCAATGAACCCCCACTCCCAATCCTCCACTACATGGAGCTAAACGACACCTCAAGGCGCAGCTTTAAAGCTACTACCCGACTGAAAAACATCGTTCAACATCAAAAGTTCCAAAACATTCATCTTCAGTCTTTACATCCATGTGACGGAAAAATGCTAATTGAATTCTGATGATTATAATTCTGTAATCTGTTGTTGATACATATATTTCAAATATTTTTTTTGGGGGGGGGGGGGGGCGGCTCCGCCTCAGAGCCTTTAATTACGAGCCGCGCCTGGTTTTAGTCCTGTTGGTATAATTGATTTTAATTCCATTTTTCGTTTTCCCCCATTTTAGTGGTGGAATGTCCTTAGCTGGACCGCATCTTTGCCTGCATCCCTTCAGAGCTAAAGGGACTGATTACCTCCCATCAAGCAACCAACAGTCGTCGTCCGCCCACCCTTTCCTTCTCCTCCGATTCACTCCCACAGTGTGTGTTCAGAGTGCAACAGCTGGAGATGACAGTTATGTGACTGTGAAGTATGATTATGTGACTGCTGTCTATGCTGAAGGGGGCCAGTGGGTGATAACTGAAGTGTTGTATGTGAGGGTTTTTATGTCCAGCTCGTCTTTGGGGCAAGTTGTCAACTGTCTGTATTATATTGTTGAATTCCTACCTAGAATTTAGATCATTAGATTTAAGACTCGGAGGGCATGAAAGGGAAGCATCAGTTGGGAAGGGAGTAAGACAGGGTTGTAGCCTATCTCCGATGCTATTCAATTTGTACATCGAGCAGGCAGTGAAGGAAAGCAAGGAAAAATTTGGAATAGGGATTAAAGTTCAGGGGGAAGAAATAAAAACATTGCGTTTTGCTGATGACATTGTAATTCGGTCAGAGACAGCAAAGGACCTGGAAGAGCAGTTGAAGGGAATGGACAGTGTGTTGAAGAGAGCGTATAAAATGAACATTAACAAGAGCAAAACAAAAATAATGGAATGCGGTCTTAGAAAATCAGGCGATGCTGAAGGAATTAGATTAGGTAACGAAACAATGAAGGTGGTAGATGAGTTTGGTTACTTGGGTAGTAAAATAACATGCGATGGTCGCAGTACAGAGGATATAAAATGCAGAATGGCAATGGGAAGAAAAGCATTTTTGAAAAAGAGAAATTTGTTAACATCGAATATTAATCTAAATGTAAGGAAGTCTTTTCTGAAGGCATTTGTGTGGAGTGTTGCCTTGTACGGGAGTGAAACATGGACGATAAGCAGTGTAGACAGGAAGAGGATAGAGGCTTTTGAAATGTGATTTTACAGAAGAATGCTGAAGATTAGCTGGGTAGATCGCATAACTAATGAAGAGGTACTGAACAGAATTGGTGAGAAAAGGAATTTTTGGCATACCCTGACTAAAAGAAGGGATCGCTCGGTAGGACACATTCTTAGACTTCGGGGAATCATAAATTTGGCATTGGAAGGAAGTGTGTGGGTTAAAAATCGCAGAGGGAGACCAAGAGACGCGTATAATAAGCAGATTCAAATAGATGTGGGTTGCCGTTCTTATGAGGAGATGAAAAGGATTGCTCAGGATAGAGTAGGGTGGAGAGCTGCATCAAACCAGTCTCCGGACTGAAGACCATAACAACAACAACAACAACAACAGATTTAACTGACATCAGTTTATTAGCCTCCCTGCCACAGAATTGTTCTGTGTTGTATCACAAAGATGTGCAAATATTTTCCGTAATTTATGTTGACAGAATGTCCTGCCTACTGTTACAGGTGCCGGCGAGTGACATCGGGAAGCTGAACGCCTGCGCCTGTGATGCCTGTACCTGTCCCAACAGGAGCGTCGGCCGCAGCCGTCGCTCCACCCGTCGCCCCACCCGTACACACGGACCTTGTGTCGCAGCTGCTAGCTGAACTTCCAGTTCGTAATTCTCAGAAGCGATTAAATTTTACTTACGATGTTGGTGACACGTGAGAACGGCTGGAAATCAGGCCACTAATGATTGTGCAGATGCAGGCAGTCAATTGGAATTCAGCCAGGTGTAATTGTCACATGAAAAAGTAATTGTAAGAAACAAAAAGGATGTAAAAGAATATTCTTTCACATATTTCATTGTCAACACTAATTATCGTGTCATATTCTGCAAAGAAAAACATTAAATGTCTAACAACAAAGTGTAAAAAATAGAAATTGGATGACTTACCAAAAGGACCTGCTCGTCGATAGGCACAAATAATCACACACAAACATACATACAAGCTTTCGCCACCACTGGCAGCTTCTTCAGGAAAAAGAGGAAAAAAGGGGAGGAGAAAGGGAAGGATATGGGTTTTAAGGAAGTGGAAAAGGAGTCATTCCAATCCCAGGAGTGGAAAGACATACCTTAGGGGACAAAAAGGAAGGTAATCAAATACACACACACTCACACATATCCACACGCAAACACACAATTTGTTTATCTTCCTTTTTGTCCCCTAAGGTATGTCTTTCCACTCCTGGGATTGGAATGACTCCTTTTCCACTTCCTTAAAACCCATATCCTTTCCTTTCTCCTCCCCTTTTTTCCTCTTTTTCCTGAAGAAGCCGCCAGTGGTGGCGAAAGCTTGTATGTGTGTTTGAGTGCGATTTTTATTTTTGTGTCTATCGACGAGCCGGTCCTTTTGGTAAGTCATCAGATTTCTATTTTTTATATTTGTTTATCCCACCAGGAAAGTTTCCTTCTATAATTAACAACAAAGTGTGTTTGTTTATTCCATGTAAGAAAGCAGCAAATTTCTGTAGATACTGCATACTATCAGACAATTTCGTGACGAGTCTCACAACTCCTGCAATTTTCATCTGTTGCCAACATCGTAAAATTTAACCTTGGAAAAAGTTTACCTTCTCACGTTCAATGTATGGATACCACTGACATTTCCTGGAAGAAACTGAGAACTCACTATATTGTGGTGGTACAGCTAATAACTTACTTAAAATTCTTAATTGGTAATAATTGTCTATGTAGTAATTTGTAGAATAATAAGCTGACCACAAACGAAGACATTTCATGCACATGTTTTGATGTTCTGAACTTCTCACGACTTCCAGTGTTGATCTTCTTTTAACTTTCTGTGCTTCGGGTTTCAGTATCGGTATTGAAGTAAAATTTGACAAAGTAGTGTCCCGCCTCTTACCCCCCACTGTATGCCAGTAACAACTGCTGTAGATGACCCTCAGTACACCTAACTCGTGTAGCCAGTGGTGACGACGTTGTCACATTGCAAAATGCAGGTCGTCCGGAAATTGTAGACTGGTCATTAATAGAGCACAACACTTGACAATTAGAACACGTTTATTGTTGACACGAGCGTACACTAGGTACACTCTACCTCCTGCTTGGAGTGCTCCACTATTCACACAAATAGAAATAATTTTCTGGAACTTACAAGAATATCAAACATAAGAAACATGTAGAACATTTTAGAAATAGTAAATACAAACAAATAATTTTTTGAAACTTCCTGGCAGATTGAAATTGTGTGCCGGAACCGGGACTCGAACCTGGGACCTTTGCCTTTCGCGGGCAAGCGCACTACCGACTGTGCTATCCCGACACGACTCACGATGCCGCCTCACCTGTTGTTAGGTTCCCTTTGCAGTGTCCTGGATCTTTTCATAGGTCCTCTGTATGGCAGGTCTGGAGAATCCTTTCCTTGTGCCTGCACGGATTTCTTAGGGAGACGATGACCGGCGCCAGACCCTCCTGTCGTGGCTTCGTCATTATCACGACGGTCTTAAGAGTCCTTGAACAAGAGGCCATTTCTATCTGTTCCTTGGGATCACGGTAAGGCTTCATACGGAGAATGGGCACAATGTCTCTTCATTTTTTGTCATTTTGAGGTGAACTCATAATCGTCAACTTTGTATGTGACGTCTGACAGGCAGCGTACGACACGATACGGAGCAAAGTATCGCTTCAATATCTTTTCTGACAGCTTTGCTTTCTACAGTATGCCTGCCTAGGTGTACTTGTGTCTTTGTGAATGTGTGGGTGTGTGTGCATTTGTTTACCCTCCATTTTTTCCCCCAAGGTAAGTCTTTCCTCTCCCGGGATTGGAATGGCTCCTTACCCCCTTCCTTAAAACCCTCATCATTTCCTTTTCCCTGTTCTTCCCTTCTGCCTGAAGAAGCAAATGGGTTGCGAAAGACTGTGTGTGTGTGTGTGTGTGTGTGTGTGTGTGTGTGTGTGTGTGTGTGTGTGTGTGTATTCATTTATTTATTTGTGATGCCGTCACACCTGTGCTCCTTCGCCTGGTGAGTAATCTTCGTCTACTTTTTATATCAAACATATAATATGTATTTCATTAATTATAGGATGTGAAAAATTATCTAGTTGTATACTTCTTATTGAGTGAGTATTACCTTATGTAAAAATCATATCAGATCATTGTCCATTGTAATCCGTTGCCACCCAAGAAATTTTTTTCTAGTTATTTTCTGCTTGTGGATTATTAACACATCATGAGGGACCAACGTACATGGCCAGCAAATCAATTTTTAGGTGCTGCGGTGCTCAACACAACACCCGCCTAGTTCATAGGCTTGCGATTGCGGCCTTGACGCCACTTGGGTAACTCGCAGTTGCTTGTGAAAGGAGGTAGATATCAGTGCGACTACCATTTCAAAAACATTTCTGTACTTTTAGCTCCATTTCATTCAGTTTAATATATGGTCTAAAACACACAGAAAAGTAAGCTGCCTGATATTGAACTTTTTCAATACATGATTTGTAAATCAAGCTTGCGTACCTGACAAATAGCGTTGTTTATAAACAACTGTTATGAATTATGAAAATGTTAATGGTTTATTCGAAAGCTGAGATGTTGTACTGTAACAAGTCCAAAAATTAGATTCTTTAACCTCATACTTCCATAAAAATAGTGAGGAGCATAATGAAACTAAAAACTTGGGCAGAATGAAAAGTAGATATTTTATTTTTTTACAGACAAGGCAAAGCTTGTAAGGAAAAGTTTGGTTGATAAAACGGCTGAAGTGAAGTTTGAGTCCGCGAGTGGCGTTTCATGTTTGGATGTTGGCAACGGTGCCGGAGCCAATCAGCAGTCACATTGGCGCGACCAATAACAGATAGTTTTATTTTTATGGTTTATAAACAAATCGGCGCAGTGGATGTAAATATCTTTAGATCAACATGTTGCAGTGCAATAAATATTTACGTTGTGTAATGGAGATTGAGTGTACTGGTTGTACTATGTAGTCAAAATTATTTTCACCAGTGATTTCAGTTGTGGTGATTGCATGTCTTTCGCAGCCTTTACGAGCGCAATTACTTATACTGGCCGGTTCTGAACCAGATATTCAGGCACTACTAAGAGACAAAATTTCTTGTGTAACCTATGTACCTAACCTTAAGGCTGTGCTGACCTGTTATTTTTGAAGTTATCAATAGTGTGTTAAAGAGTAGTCTGAAATTGTGTTGGAAACATCCTTTCATTTAAAAAAGTGATCTGTAGCATAGCCTTCAGATGGTTAGGTATAGGTTAAACAAGATTTTTTTTTTAAGTACGTGAGGGCGCACAGCACCCGAATCTCCGGTTCAGAACCCGAACTTAGAGATACATGGATTCTTCCAAATTAACCAACATCTGGTTTTTGCTTAGGGAAGTGAACACTAATTTTAATGACGTTCATTTTTCACGTATTGTAATTGACTGGAAAAATTGTCAGTCATATTACTTGAGAGAGAAACACTTAATTGAATTTACACTGCAAGAAATTATTAAATCTGAACGAAAAAGCAAGTGAAGAAAGGCCAAATTCACAACATATGAAACGCAAAATCTGATTGGCCGCCATCACCTGCGTCATTCATCGCGCCGTTACCAACATCTACGCACGAACCACAACTCGTGGACTCATAAAGTGCACTTTTACCGATAAAACAATGTGGGTGGTCTTATACGCCATCGACATTATTTTTCATCGTGAAATTCGGAAAAGTGGCTTTTCCCCCTTTCTTCCGTCTCGGCCCTACTGGCAGTGTGGATGCAGCATTTTATTGTAGACGTGTCCAATAATTCTGGTGTGGTGAGGAGGGCCAGCCATGCGCACGCGCACTGCTGCCGGCTATTCTGCGTGCCTGTCGAGAGTGTCGAGTCGCCTCGTTCCTGGGATCGCATTCTGGGTACGGCTGACTCGTGGACGAGGTGGTCTCACCAGATGCTCTCGGTGGTGGGAACGGCAGGAGCGAGGCTGCATTTGACAGCCTCTAGTATGCTCTCAGCACATTATGGAAATGAGGGACTGTTCCAGCCTTAACCAGATGAAAATCATATTTGATTAATGATGAAAATTCTCCTCAGAGATGATAAATATTGTTAAAAACGAGATAGAATGGCTGGCCAGTACTTACCATTGTGTTGTACCGCCGATAGTAACACAAATGAAGAAACAGAAAAAGGGGACAAAAAGGACAAGCTTTCGGAACAGAGTTCCTTCGTCAGGTGGGAGAGAAGGGAAGAAGAAAGGATGGGAACAGAAGGAAAAGGTAGTTCACGACCTAGGACATGAAGGTGGTGTTTCGGGAGTGTGGACGTCAGAGATACTGCATGTATGCACTGAGCCAAGCCAGAGAGGCAAATATAACCAAAGAGGAAAGATCAAGTAGTAAAGAGAAGAGGAGTGAATGATGCTGAGGGGGGGGGGGGTGTCTAAAACGTTTTCCATTAACAGGGAAATATGGATGGACACACACACACACACACACACACACACACACACACACACACACACACACACGGAGAGAGATAGAGAGAATGACAGAGAGAGTGAGAGGGCGGGAGAGGGGGGGAGAGAGAGAGAGAGAGGGGGGGGGGTAAGGAAGGGATAATGAATAGGTGAGCTGAGGATGGAGGAAGGGGAGGGGTTAGCGTAGATTTAGGCCAGGGGGGTGGCGGGAGGAGAGGATATGTTGGAGGGCAAGTTCCCACCTCCGTAGCTCTGAGGGACTGGTGTTTGTTGGTACTATCCAAATGGCACGTGTGGTGTAACACGTGCCCAGGTCCCTGGAGTCATGCTGGAGGGCATGTTCTGCCACAGGATATTGGGTGTCCCCCAGGCGAACAGTCCGTCTGTGCCCATTCATCCGCTCAGCCAATTTTTACACACCCCCCGCCCCTCCTACACCCCTCAGCATCATTCATTTCACTCATCTTCTCTTCTCTTTACTACTTGATCTTTCCTCTTTGGTTATATTTATCATCTCTGGCTTGGCTCAGTACATACATGCAGTACCTCCGACGTCCACACTCCCAAAACACCACCTTCATGACCTAGGTCGTGAACTACCTTTCCCTTCTGTTCCCATCCTTTCTTCTTCCCTTCTCTCCCACCTGACAAAGGAACTGTGTTCCGAAAGCTTGTCCTTTTTGTCCCCTTTTTTCTGTTTCTTCATTTGTGTTACTATCGGCGGTGCAGCACAAAGGTAAGTACTGGCCAGCCATTCTATCTCCTTTTTATGAAAATCAAATTTCACTATTCCACTGCTATTCGGTGAAACAGACTCATTTTGATTGGTCAGTGTACTCAAATAGTTTGTAACATGTAACAGGCCATTTTTCTTCTTTCACAGTTGCAGCCTTCTTAAAAAGTGATTCTAGATGTTTCTGATTGTCAAGAAATGTCTTGTGCGCTTAGTTCAATATGCATGCATTTTCTTGCTTTCTGTAGTACTGTGAGCCACTGGTGGGGAGTTCACACTGTGCCCTGTTTGCTCTTCTGTAATTTCAGACTATGTAAAGTCCCAATCACAGGCATTGTAGGAATGCCCACGGGTTGGGAACTTGTGGAAAACAGTGGAAAATGTACCGCTATGAACTAAAGGGTATCAAAATTGAACGATTGTGCGATTCCTATTCTGTCGTGTAAAGGCATCTGAAAATGCATACAACAGTTTCACACTAGAGGCCACGTGTTTAGTTATGGAATCCGTAAGGAGGGAAACCATTGTATTAGGACCCTTCTTAGTGGTTACTTCATCAAACATACAAATGAAAGATTTGTTATCAGAAAAATCTATGAATACCAAAAACAAATAACCATGGCTGCCATAAATAGAACATATCCGTTACTGATATGTGTGTGGAACAGGCTCTTTCTGCATGAAATCGAATATGATTATTTCTGATTTTCCCACCTCTTTCTCCTTGTACACGTTTTTCATGACGTGCCATGTTGTTATAGACCTGACGTGCTCAAAGCTTATGGAGTTTACTCATTTTGCGCTGCATTCTTGACAGCAGGGTTGTTCTCTCCTTCAATTTTACATGTAAACCTTTCACTTTCGCCACGGCACGCATTCAAGGACGACCAGAGCCATAGTTGTAATGAATCTTGAAATAATCATAAAAATAAAGATATAATTCCTTGGGTTTGAATAATCCTGGGTCAGTGGGGTTACTTTGAGACCTGTATACATTTCAGATTCTTTATTTGCCGTTGACCACATATAGCAGAATAAGCTTTGCATATACACAATAGTAGGCCTATACATTACATTAATTTGTATATAAAAAATAGACGAAGTTTACTCACCAGGCGAAGGAGCACAGGTGTGACAGCATCACAAATAAACACACACACACACACACACACACACACACACACACACACACACACACACACACACACAAACGCAAGCTGTCACAACCCAGTTGCTTCTTCAGGCAGAAGGGAAGGAGAGGGAAAAGAAAATGAGGGTTTTAAGGGAGGGGCTAAGGAGCCATTCCAATCCCGGGAGAGGAAAGACTTACCTTGGGGGAAGAAAAGGAAGGTGAACAAATACACACACACACCCATACATTCACTCAGACACACACACACCTAGGCAGACATACTATAGAAACCAAAGACGTTAACTTCTTTGGTCTCTATAGTATGTCTGCCTAGGTGTGTTTGCGTCTGTGTGAATGTATGGGTGTGTGTGTATTTGTTCACATTCCTTTTCTTCCCCCAAGGTAAGTCTTTCCCAGGATTGGAATGGCTCCTTACCCCCTTCCTTAAAACCCTCATCATTTCCTTTTCCCTCTCCTTCCCTTCTGCCTGAAGAAGCAACTGGGTTGCGAAAGCTTGTGTGTGTGTGTGTGTGTGTGTGTGTGTGTGTGTGTGTGTGTGTGTGTGTGTGTGTGTGTTTATTTATTTATTTGTGATGCTGTCACACCTGTGCTCCTTCGCCTGGTGAGTAATCTTCGTCTAATTTTTACATATAACTTTTCCTGCTAGGAATTTTTCGTCTTAATATTCGTTACATTAATTTGTATAATACTTATACCAGTTATTTATCCTGCATTAATCAATTTTCCAGGCAACTGTACAGTGACAACATTAAAATTGTATTTCTATATTAGAAGTGTCTAAAAATTGTTTTATACTATGGACTGGTTTGTTTATCAACCACTGGTACAATTTGTTTTTAAAGTTATTAAATTATGTACATGTTTCAGAGTGTGGCAATTTGTTATAAAATTTTAAATTGATTGTTTTTTTTTTTCCAATCTATGCTTAGGTATGTCCATACACTCTTTATTTATTGTATCATGGCTATGTATACCTATCTGGTATAAACTCAGGAATGTTTTTAAGCATAAATCAATGATGTATAGATATAAAGATTTACCACTGTCAAGATTTTTCATATTAATGAATAGTGGTCGACAGTGTTCCCTTGAACCAACTTACACATAATTCTTATCACCTTTTTTGTATCACTAACACATCGACTTGACCTCAGTGACCGCAAAGTAACAGCCCATAAGCTATGTGGGACTGAAAAAATCCAAAATAAGCTGTCCTGAGATATTCTCTACTCACCAGCTCAGCCAATTTCCATGCTAGATAGGAGACTCTAGATAATTTTTGGCAGATGTGATTGATATGTGGTTGTCAGTTAAGTTTGGCATCAATATAGCAACAGTAGCTTTACAGACTTTGGCTCTATTTCTTTAGAAAGTCCCAACACCAGGTGCTGTGTTTTCACGGGATTGCATACTACTTTATTAGCTGATAATCAGTTTAGTGTTAAGAAGAGACGGTCCTGTGATTTCTGCTTTAACTGTGTTAAGTCTTGATCAGTGGTGATTATATTTGTATCATCTGCATAGCACATAACTGACGCAGGTCCAACAAATAGTGGCAGATCATTAATTGAAACAGCGAAAAAGAAAGATCCCCCGACTGAGCCCTGAGGCACACCAGAAGTGACTATATTCGTGAAAGAATGTTTTGTACCGACACAAACTGTCTCCTATTACCTAAATATGACTTAATTATTTCTAATGTTCTCTTTTTATTCCATAATGATATAGTTTGCTTATTAAGATTTCAAAGGGAATACAGTCAAACACCCTACTCAGGTCACATAGTTCCAGCTGTATGTCTATTTTCAAATGCAGTTAATGTCTGGTCAACAATCTGAAGGACCACTAAAGTAGTATTTTCCCCTTTTCTAAAGTCATGCTGTCTATTACTGAGGAGGATTTATTTTATTTTATTTATTTATTTATTTTTTTTCAAAATGGTTACTAAGTTCACACCTGCCAACTCTCCCGATTTAGGCGGGAGCCTCCTGATTTTTCGCTTTCTCTCCCGCCTCCTGATTTTGCCATTATTTCTCCCGTTTTTAGCTTTTGTACTGAAACCCAAGATTCGATTTTCCGCCAATGGTCAAAAGTCCTGGGTTCATTTATCAGTTCAAAATAAATACATATTGAAATTCATAAAAATTAGGAGTTGCGCTTGACTTATATAATGATTGTTTCTGCTCTTTCCTCGTATTTGCAAATACACATGTAGTGTTTCAGTGTTGTGCTGTTTTTGAATGTGATGTTTTGTCAGTGCACCTAAGTGAAATCACTTCAGTGGTTTTTTACTCGCTGGTAACCTTTTGACTGGATAGTTGGAGGCATCAGTTTCGTACGCTAATTGCAGAAAGGCAAATTTCGTGTAAACAGCCATTTCATGTGATTACGGGATTTCAGTTCGGTGGTATGTGTTCCTGTATGGCAAGAAATATAATCAATTTTTAAGCAGTTTTCGGAACATTTTTTTCTATTTTATACTCTTTCTAGATCTGATATTTGCACATCACATGGTGCAAAAAGCCATGTACCAAAATATGTGCATAGAAAATGAAAAGTGTGTGAGTAACAATAAAAGACTGAAATTGCTGAAAAAAGTGAAAGTGATCATGTCATACATGTAGAGTACTTATTTACATTGTTTATTATAGAGTACTGTTTACCAATTAAATACGATGACTATATGTGGGTCACTTGTTCCGTAACATGTTCCCAGGTATCAGTATAGCACAAATATACAGCTGTGACCTTTTTTGTTTTGATCAAAATAGTCAAACACTTTACCTGGACTGGCTACAAAATATAACGATGTAATCAACAATTGGGTTAACGCAAGGGGGTGTGTGGTTTTTTTTTTTTTAAGCCATTATGTAGCGTTATGAGATTATAGGAAAAGATTAAAATCAGTTATCTTAAAGGTTTATAGTAAAGTGTGCTGCAGATTTTGATAGAACGTATCTCCTGATTTTTTTTGTAGAATCCCCCGATTTTCTAAACTGGATCTCCTGATTTTTACATTTTTAAGGTTGGCAGGTATGTAAGTTTTTGTGTACAATTGCTTCAAATATTTCTGAAAAAAATAGGAACAATAGAGACTGGTCCGTAGTTTTCAGGGAAATGCTTTTCCCCTTTATATATATGGGTATAACTTTTGAAATTAAGGCAAAACACCAGCTTCTAGACATTTATTAATGATAAAAGTGAGTGGGTTGAAAATAAGGTGTATTGTTCTTTTTACTGAGTGGTTAGATAACCAGTAGTAATCCATACTGTTAGTTTGAGTAATTTTTTACTGTATTTATTATGTCCATAGGTGTGACAGAGTCCCAGTGAAAATCATGCCCTACAGTAAGCTGATCAGCAAGTATATCAGTTGCTGTTATGTTTGACTCTTTAATTTTTTTACTTTAATTCATTTATTGTAGTTGTAAAGTAATTATTAAGCTATTCTGCTTCAAACAGAACATCTTGAGTTTGGGTGGAAGTGCTTTCTTGAGTTATAATATCCCAAGCAGCCTTGCACTTGTTTGGTACACCTTCTATATAATTTTCGTAGGCAGCTTGTATGGCAGATTTAAGGTTGGCTTCATAATATTTTTTACATTCTAGGTAGGCCTGATAATAAATATCCCCCTGCTCTGTGCCCTGTCTGCAATTATTGGTCCACTTTAGGTTACGGTAGTAACACTAAAAGTGGGCCTTTGCAATTGTCTTTTGACAGCTCGAAATTTAAATGAAAATGAGGGCTTTAACCATTCATCTGACACAAAAACTGAATAACGGAATTTGTGGACGAGAAAATTCTCTACAATTTTGCTCTCTTTTGTTTTCTTCACATCTCGTATCGTTTCAGAGGTATTTGCAAAAATAATGGCGATTTTATGATGTCTCTGTCTGTCCATAACGTGTTCCCACTTTTTAAGTCACTGTTCAACTGATCGGCACCAAATTTTACAGAGTTGGCCATCAGAGATCAGAACCTCCCACTTTCAAATATTTAGGACAACAAATACTGTATGAACACAAAGAAAGACATTTGCAATGTAATTTTGATTGTGAATAAACCATTCACCTGACACGATAATTGAATAACCGAATTTGTAGAGAACAACTCTCTCTGGCATACGCTATCTTGCTTGCCGTATTTTATGATTTTCGTATTACAATTTATGCATTGTCGTTTCAAAACAATGACGCACTGAAGAATTGACAAGGTGATTGTAAAATATATTTGTTTGCTTATGATACCAGCTTGGTAGTGAAGGATGTTGCTCATAATATTGACACAGTATCAAATAATGCAGTTAAAGAG
This sequence comes from Locusta migratoria, assembly GCA_026315105.1. Classification (NCBI taxonomy): domain Eukaryota; kingdom Metazoa; phylum Arthropoda; class Insecta; order Orthoptera; family Acrididae; genus Locusta; species Locusta migratoria. The sequence goes on from CM048754.1 coordinate 121,006,717, forward strand.
ATAAGTTCATGGCTAGCAGAAAACAAGTTGATGTTAAATCACAGTAAAACTCAGTTTTTACAATTTCTAACACATAATTTGACGAAACCTGACATTCTGATTACACATAATGGGCATGTGATAAGTGAGACTGAACAGTTCAAATTTCTAGGTGTTCATATAGACAGTAAGCTGTCATGAAAAGCCCATGTTCAGGATCTTGTCCCAAAACTAAATTCTGCTATATTTACCATTAGAACAATATCTGAGATAAGTGATTTTTCAACACAAAAAGTAATCTATTACGCTTTCTTTCACTCACTCATGATGAACAGCATTGTTTTTTGGGGTAACTCGCCTGATGCAAAAAGGATATTTCTGGCTCAAAAACGGGCGGTTCGAGCAATATCTGGTGTATGTTCGCGAACGTCATGTCGACCCCTTTTCAGTAGTCTGGGAATTTTTACTCTGGCATCACAATACGTTTTTTTCTTTAATGTCGTTTGTTGTTAATAATATCATCTTATTCCTACGAGTTAGTAGCTTTCACTCGGTGAATACTAGACAGAAGTCTAATCTACATTTGCACCACCCCACCTTAACACTTGTGCAGAAAGGGGTACAGTATTCTGCAGCATCCATTTTCAATAAGCTGCCACAAGAACTAAAGAATCTTAGCACTAATCCACACACTTTCAAATCTAAATTGAAGAGTTACCTCATGGCTCACTCCTTTTATTCTGTCGAGGAACTCCTAGAAAAGTTAAACAATTAAGCTAATTTATTTTTTCTTTATTGATTCTTTTCACTTTGTCTTAAGATTGTCGTGTGCAAAGGACTACTTAAAATTTTTCTATTTCCATTCTTGTGTAACAATTAATGTATTGACTTGTTCCATGACCATGGAGTCTCACTCCTCAATTGGGTCTATGGAACAGAAAAACCCAATAAATAAATACGAACACGTCGTTCTTAATACTATAAACTATAATCTGGTGTCTAAAATTCCATATTAGCAGTTAACAACTGGCAGCAATAGTACAAGAATTAAGAACTCATTTCATAACTGTCAGCCATAGTATAGTGTGCAGCGTGTTAGGTTGTGATGCACACGGTCAGTAGTTCAATACTCGTCACTGCTATTCTTTTTTTGCCTTGGCTTCTTTAGGGTATCGGGCAATCTTATTAATTGAAAACAGCTATGTTCTGCAATGTCTAGAATTGTGCATATGTAAGTGTGTTCCCTCTAAAATGTGTGTTTGTTCTATTCAGTAAACTTGCCGTGAAATACGTAACAATTAATTAAACAGTGGTCTTCTGAAGCATTTGCACAACAATATTAGAGACAAAATGGACATACTGGTGGTTTCATACATAAATGGAGTCCTAGATTTCTGTGGCAACTGTCGTTCCTTAATGATATGGAAGGGAAGTGTATACATTGCAACAAATTAACTGTTTTTCCCCCCATAGTTTGTTTACAATTCGTTGGTATGTATTTCATGGCATATTCTTGAAACAGAACAAATGCACTTTTCAGAGAAATCGCTGTTACCTTTGAACAACTTGGAATCTTGCAGTATATAGTTGTGTTTAGTTTACAAATGTGTGCGAAAATCTTACGAAGCAAGAGATGAAAAAATTATCAGTGGTGCATAGCTGCCAACTATTACGGATTGTCCGTAATTGTTACGGATTTATCATCATATTTACGGAGTTACAGGAAGTTTGTGAAAAATTACAGAAACTAGACATTTTACGGTCTGATGTGTTTTAAGAAAATCGGAATAGGTACTATCTACATTTCGGCAATAGCTAATGAAAGTTTATATAAATAATTTACTTCATTCCTGAGTACATAGCAAAGCTGTAGGAAATGTTAAACATAGCATTTCCGTTGGAACAAATCTGGATCAAATCCCGCCTATTATCTCCTACACACCTACCAAATGCACACTCACACACCCAAGATCTATGTAAATTCTATGGTCTATAATGAGTATAATGCTTTTGGTTAAAGCTTAACACCCCACGTATTTACCGAGGGCGGAAGTTAGCCAGTTCGTTTCTGAAGAGAAAAGCTTTTTACTGGCTTTTCTCGCGTGTACCTGTTTTCATAGCAGTGGTGTGCAGATAGAATTAAATATGAGTGATGAGCCATTTGTGACACCTCTGTTCAGTGGTTTTATTCGTCGTTTAAAATCCAAAACCATTTTGTGTATCCTTAACTCCTAAGGATTTTATATTTAAAAAATGCAAGGAATTTCACCCTTTTCTGTTCCTTTGGCAACTGTTGTCTTTCCATAAAGACAGTTAGTTGAAACTTACAGGAATATTTCTTAAGGCACTCATGGTATTTACACAAATGTTTTAGGTTCTTCCACCTAACCTCAGAATAGTTTTTATACGGTTCGTGGCAGATATTTATGAATACAGTGTCAGGCTTAAATTTTTAAAATATTCTTGGGACACGGCCGTAGCCCACATCCTCTTAGGCCTTGCGCATCATTACTGACAACCAATTCTAAAGGTTGGCAGCTATGGTGGTGGCTATATTTTTTACATATCTTTTTTGTCTTCAGGGAGATCGATGCTTTGTGGTCGTTTGTTCATGTTTCTCCTCGGTAGTTTGTTGAGAATTTTGCTCAGTTTTTTTTTTTTATTATAGATAGCATTGAACCCTCCTTTTTCTCTCTCTTCATTGGTTCTTCGGTTTGATAGGTACTTTGTCGACATTGGTATGTTTTGTTCTATTTTGATCGTTTCGTCGCTCGCTCAGTTTTTTCATTACAGAGGGTGTCGAGCTACCATGCTGACAACCCTCTGACTGAGCGCACTGAGCCACCACGCCTTAGCAAGTTTCGAACCGCAGTCTAACATGTTCGACAATTACAAACTAATTTGCTGCCCATTATGCTATGATGTATCATCAGGCGTGCCCCAGGGGAGTGTGATAGGACCGCTATTATTTTCTATCTATATAAATGATCTGATGGACAGAGTAAGTTGTAATTTGTGGCTGTTTGCTGATGATGCTGTGGTGTATGGGAGGGTGTCATCTGTAACTGACTGTAATAGCATACAGGATGACTTAGACAAAATTTCTAGTTGGTGCGAAGAATGGCAGCTAGCTCTCAATTTAGAAAAATGTAAGGTGATGCGCATGAGTAGAAAAAACAATCCTATAATGTTCGAATATGCTGTCGCGTCGTTCAAATATCTAGGTGTAACATTGCAGAGCGATATGAAATGGAACGAGCATGTAAGGACAGTTGTGAGTAAGGCAGACAGCCGACTTCGGTTTATTTGGAGAATTTTGGGAAGATGTACTTCACCTGTAAAGGAGACCGCATATAAAACGCTTGTACGACCACGTCTTGAGTATTGCTCAAGTATTTCGGACCCGCAGCAGATCAGTTTAAAGGAAGACATAGAGGCAGTTCAGAGGCGAGCAGCTAGATTTGTTACCGGTAGGTTCGACCAATACGCGAGTGTCATGGAAATGCTCTGGGAACTCAATTGGGGATCGCTGGAAGAAAGACGACATTCTTTTTGCGAATTTCTGTTAAGTAAATTTAGAAGGCCGGTATTTGAAGCTGAGTGTAGTACGATCTTGCTGCTGCCTACTTACATTTCGCGTAAAGATCACAAAGACAAGATAAGAGAAATTAGGGCTCATACGGAGGCATATAGGCATTCTTTTTTTCCTCGTTCAATTTGGGAGTGGAATAGGAAAGGAAATGCCTAGTAATGGTACAGTGTACCATCCGCCACGCACCTTACGGTGAATTGCGAAGTATGTATGTAGATGTAGAACAGGTGGAAGACTAACCCATAATTCTCCTACCATCGATGACACGTGTTAACTGCCAACATGGCATTTTTAGGCATTATAATTCATTGTCCTAAGAACGACATGTTTTTGATAATTTTCAGTGTGCTATTGGTTTTAAATGACAACGCTTCATTTATATTAAGAAAATAATCAAATACAGAAAGTAACATAGCATATGCAAAAGAGAGTTTTGGGCGAGGGATGTAATGTGACAGATTTATGAATGTCAAATGTACGCCATGTTTCATCCAGTCTACAGTCACTCGTCCGAACAGCAAATGTAAGCTACGTTCCTTCCAGGGAATATTCATTGCCCAGTACAGGCAAAGAAAATAAACTTTGAGCAAACGCCAAGGCAACACAGGTGATGATATTTTAATGGAAATGGGGGAGAGACATTAAAATAGTAGTTCAAATAGGAAGAAAGTTAGAAAAAAGAGTATGTGTATTTGTATCTATGGCAGCCATTTTGGTTGGTATCATGCAATGACTCCTACACATTTCACAGAAAAAGTTTACATGTAACATATTTACAAAAACCATTAATACGCTTTAAGGATACATTTTTATAATAAATCCTTTGATAAAGTTTCAAATACATAAACAAATTGGGCGATAAACTTCGACCGAAGTAGCAGAAAAAAAATCTAACATAACATAACGTTACAGAAATATTCTGTACCGCTACACAGACATTCCTCTGAGGTGCCGGACAATAGTGCGAGATTTCATCGTTCACACCCAAACCTTCAGATGTCAGACACTTAGATCCATACCAAATGTTGTATATCGATAGAGTATCAACCGAAACTTCTATATAATTCGTGATTTTTGCTGCCGTCCAGTAGAACGTGTGTAAATAATAATAATAAGTAACAACTAACCTACGGAGTAAAGGAAAAGCTTGTCTGTAAAGAGCAATCGCATCACGCCACCGTCGGCTAGTTGGTAGAGAGTTAGCTTGTCGTGCAGAAGGTTCTGGGTTCAAGCCCCACCTCGCTCTAATTTTTTTCATTGTTTAAACTACAGTATGTTGGAAATTGTTAAAGGGGGCAACGTGTTCCTTATATGTAAAAGGACTGTTTCCATTTTGTAGCAATGTGTTATTGGCCGTTTACTCTTGCTTCGTTTTATTTGAAAGTAGGAAACCTGTAAAGTGTTATTACTTTAATTACGCTTATAATTTTTAACATTACTATTATTTTTGTTATTGTTATTACCGTTATTACTATTAATACAGCTGTATGTGTGATGCAGTTGTTTTTTTTATTCATATGTTCTGATTATGTTTGTTTATTCTGTGAAACTACGAATAAACCCTACAGATTTGCTACTTTCAAATAAAACGAAGCAAGAGTAAACTGCCAATAACACATTGCTACAAAATGGAAACAGGTGTCTTACATATGAGGAACACGTTGCCCCTTTTAACCATTTCCAACGTACTGTAGTTTAAACAATGAAAAAATTTAAGGCATAGGTGGGGCTTGAACCCAGAACCCTCTGCACTTCAATCTAATGCTCTACCTACTAACCCATGGGAGCATCACATGATTATGCCTCACAGATGCGCTTTTGCTCTATTCCGTAGGTTAGTTGTTACTTATTATTATAGTTTATACACATTGTACTGGGTGGCAGCACAAATCATGAATTAAATAGAAGTTTCGGTTTATACTCTATCGATATACAACGTTTGGTACGAATCTGAGTGTCTGACATCTGAAGGTTTGGGTGTCAGGGCAATTTATCATATGACAACATATGCGAGCATGGGAATCAGCTATTCCACCGCTTCCCAAGATCTCTGCATTCCAGTAACGTGTTAAGACTTCTCGGTCTCGCCCCTCCCACCCCAATATCGTATCGGAATGCATTCGTATAAATAGGCCTCCGAAGCAGGCAGAGTTCAGTCTCAATTCAGATTTGTAACGACACGCATCTATCGTGATGAAACGTTCATCCAATTCCAGAAACAAGTCGTGTAATGCGAAGAGAAGTTGCTCGTCTTCTGGTATGTAATTATGTTCCTCTCATTGTATTTTATAAGCTAATAGACGACGATTGTATGAACTATCTGCTAGGCGGCTTCTTCAACAGCGGTGACAGCCTGTCAAACATAAGTAAGCAGATAACTGTCTTTCACTATATACATTAATGTTCATGTAATTTAATCATTTACTGAATGAAACTTCCACTCTGCAACGGAGTGTGTGATGTTATGAAAAGTAGGAGGTGAGGTACTGGCAGAAGTAAAGTAGTGAGGACAGATCGTGAGTCGTGTCGGAATAGCTCAGTGGTAGAGCGCTTGCTTGCGAAAGGCGAAGGTGTTTTTCTTTTAATTTTTTTCTTCTTTCTTTTTGGATCCTAGTATCGACTCACTGCAGTTGGGGGAAACTGTACTACAGTCTGTAATGAAAGATATGAGTGAGTGAATCAATTTTCTTTCTTGATTGCGTGCATATTTTTTAATGAATTTTTTTCGTCATCTCATTGTTTCAGACTGTGAGGCGCAGACGTGGGACATTTTGCAGAACCTGCCGTTTGCTATCTCAGGCTGGGCTGCAGACGAGTACGAACGGGTAATTGCCGAGTTATTATCAGCCACATGCTCTGTCCATGTGTGTATACTTTAGTCATGTTGTTGTTGTTGTGGTCTTCAGTCCGAAGACTGGTTTGATGCAGCTCTCCACAATACCCTATCCTGAGCAAGTCTCTTCATCTCCACATAAGAACGGCAACCTACATCTGTCTGGATCTGCTTACTGTATCCACCTCTTGGTCTTCCTCTGCGATTTTTTCCCCACACACTTCCCTCCAATGCTAAATTCATAATTCCTTGATGTCTATGTCCCACCAACCTATCCCTTCTTTTAGTCAAGGTATGCCAGAAATTCCTTTTCTCCCCAATTCTGTTCAGTACCTCCTCATTAGTTACGCGATCCTCCCACCTAATCTTCAGCATTGTTCTGTAACACCATATTTCAAAAGCCTCAATCCTCTTCCTGTCCACACTGTTTATCGTCCCTGTTTCACTCCCATACAAGGCAACACTCCATACAAATGCCTTCAGAAAGGACTTCCTTAGGCTTAAATCAATATTCGATGTTAACAAATGTCTCTTTTTCAAGAACGCTTTTCTACCCATTGCCATTCTGCATTTTCTATCCTCTGTACTGCGACCATCATTTGTTATTTTACTGCCCAAGTAACAAAACTCATCTACCTCCTTTATTGCTTCGTTTCCCAATCTAATTCCTTCAGAATCACCTGATTTTCCTACTCTGCACTCCATTACCCTAGTTTTGCTCTTGTTAATGTTCATCTTATATGCACCTTTCAGCACACTGTCCATTCCGTACAGTTGCTCTTCCAGGTCCTTTGCTGTATCTGACAGAATCACTATGTCGTCGGCGAAACGCAATGTTTTTAATTCTTCCCCCTGAACTTTAATACCTTCACCAAATTTCTCCTTGCTTTCCTTTATAGCTTGCTCAATGTACAAATTGAATAACATTGGAGAAAGGCTACAGCCCTGTCTTACTCCCTTTCCAACCACTGCATCCCTTTCATGCCCTTCAACTCTGACAACCGCTGTCTGGTTTTTGTACAAGTTGTAAAGAACCTTACGCTCCCTATATTTTACTCCTGCTTGCTTCAGAACTTGAAAGAGTTTATTCCAATCAACATTGTCAAAAGCCTTCTCCAAATCTACTAGCAAATAATATATACTGTAGATGTTAGAAAGAAATGCAATTTATACTGACTTTTTTTTTATCTTTGCAGAAAGACGCAATGTGACAAGTGGTGGCATAAACCAGCTCGAGCAGGAATCGGGGCTGGGCAGGTGGTCCATCGTCAGAACGAGACTGGGAAGCTGGACGTGGCGTGTCAGACAGATGACGCCACGTTGTGGCCGGCGCAGTGAAGAAGTCTGACAGAATTACATCGGCCTCAGGCGACAGTGCGGGGAGGATGTACAGATTCGGCAACTCGAACTTGGCGGAGGTAGGTGGTGTGCACTCTGTCCACGATCCTTATTCTCCCACTCGGCGCCTCGCGGATGTTGTAAGCGAGTGCCGTCTCCACCAGAAGGGGCAGTTTATTTGTCCGAACAGCCTCGAGCGTGTCGTCAGTCGTGGCACGCTCGCCGACTAGTGCCCTACAGAGTCTTAAGGACCCTTTCTCGAACCATCCTCTGGTGTCTCGGATCCAACGCTCCCTCCAGTTGCTATCAGATGACAGCTGTCGCGTTTCTTTCCTGTGGGTCCCTGGCCACGTGGGAGTGCCCGGGAATGAGGCCGCCGACATAGCAGCCAAGGCCGCAGCTCTTTTGCCTCGCATGGCTACCTTTTGCGTCCCATCGGACGATGTTCAACGGGCGCTACGCCAGAGTATCGTGTCGTCCTGACACAGTGCATGGTTTTCACTTACGGACAATAAATCCCGACCGCTTGGGGGACCTCCTCACGCCCCTCTTGGCGAGAGGAGGTCATCCTGGCCCGGTTGCGGATCGGTCACTGCCGTTTCAGCCACCGTCATTTGCTAACCGCCGACCCTGCACCTCTGTGCTCCTGTGGTGAATTGCTGATGGTGCGACATGTTTTACTGTCTTGTCCCAATTTTAATCATCTCCGTGTAGCCCTTCACTTTCCGCCTACTCTGGAGGAACTTTTAGCTGACGACACACGAGCAGCTGCTCGAGTATTGCGTTTTATCAATATGGCCAATCTATCAAAAGATATTCAACCCTTTAAATTGTTTTTATCTTTCGTTCTTAGCTTTCTTTTAATACTCTACCTGGTAGTTAGCAATTTTTTGAGATCTAGCAAATCTCTATTCTTGTTTGGGCGCTAATGACCTTAGCAGTTGTGCGCCCTAAAACCACAAAAAAAAAAAAAAAAAAAAAAATCGCTCGCCTACTGTTAGACGGCGGTGACGCCAGAGCTGTGACTGTTTACTGTCTCTGAGGTCTTCCTGTTGAAAACTGTGTCAAATAATTTCTTCTGCCATGTGTGATACACAATCGAGTATGGTCTGCTTAACCGTGATGTACCGCTTCTTAACGGGTGGAGCTGTCACAAGGTCACAGATCAAATCGACACGCTCGTGCAGATGAGTAATTAAGCAGAGATGACGAGCGACACACTGCGGCGGCACGAAACTGTTAGCCGCATTAATGGGAGTGCGAAACGGAGACGGACGTGACGCGGCGTTTCCGGACGACGGAAGTGGCTGTACATTGAACACAGTCACTGTTAACATGATAAAATGCACTCGACGAAGTGTTCTGTTGCATAGCACTGAGATTGGCACTCGACAGAGTGCTTTGTGCAGCAGTATAAATGTGTGCACTCGATGGAGTGTCCTGTTCGACAAACACGGGCTTCGCCTCACTCCCGAAGGAGAGCACTTTGGATGCTTTATACTGCTCGCGGTTCCTTGAACTTTGTGCACGGCTCGAAAACTCAGTTTTCATATATACGGATGGCTCAAAGACCAATGACGGTGTCGGATGTGCGTTTGTCGTGGGGGATGACTGTTACCAGTACAGGCTTAATTCCCACTGCTCGAATTTCACAGCGGAGCTTTTTGCCCTCTATCAGGCTGTACTCTTCATCCGTCGACACCGTTCTCCTTCTTATGATATCTGCTCTGACTCCCTCAGCGTCATCCAGAGTCTGAGCGACCCCTTTTCAGCCCATCCTATTGTGCACCGAATCAACTGCTCCCTTCAGTTATTAGCTTCTGACGGCCCTTGCGTCCACCTCCTGTGGGTACCTGGCCACGCAGGTGTGCCTGGTAACGAGGCAGTTGATGCCGCTGTCAAGGCTGCTACTTTCTTACGTCGGACAGCTACGTACTGCGTCCCATCGCATGATATTCGAGGGGCTCTTTCGCGGCGCCTTATATCGTCGTGGCATAATGTGTGGTCTTCACTTACTAATAATAAGCTCCGGACCATTAAACCGCTCCCGGTGGCTCAGATGACCTCGTCACGCCGCTCGCGACAAGAAGAGGTCATCTTGGCCCGGTTGCGGATCGGACAGTGCCGGTTCAGCCACCACCACTTGCTCAGTGGTGACCCCGCACCGTTATGTTCCTGTGGCCACCCGCTGTCGGTGCGCCATGTTTTATTGTCGTGTTCAAATTTTACTCCTGTTCGGCTTGCACTAAATCTGCCGGACACATTGGAAGACATTTTAGCTGATGACATGCGGGCTGTTGCTCGAGTATTGGATTTTATCAATTTGACCAATTTGTCGAGGGACATTTAGCTCTTCGCTTTGTTGTTTTTTATTCTATGTTTTTAGCTGTTTTTATATAGTCTTATTATTCTTGGGTATATCCCCAGTTTGATTCGGGCGCTAATGACCTTAGTAGTTGTGCCCCATAAAACCACAAAAAAAAAAAAAGATCCACGGTCTGGTTGTAAACAGTTCAGACTGTCGAACATGAAAATGAAAAATGTATTGTTCTGAGGGTGCATAGAATTTGTAACATGTGGTCCCGAATTGTTCACAGCACTCAACGGTAAGTTGCACAGAAGCTTGTGAGAGCAAACACTTGCAGCAGGCGCAAAATAGTTCGGCGCTTGCGCACCACTATTCGAATCGCAAACCGGCACGGCTGTCGCGGATGGATACGTGTGCAAACGTGGCGGCGCTGTTGCGGGCGTGCGGTTCAAAATTGAAGAACCTGCACAGTCCACATCGGGCACTTGTCACAAAAAAACACAGTGCGAACTTTTTGTAGCACTAAAAATGTTCATTCGAAGCACATTTTGTGAAACGCTCGGAGAAATAAATCCCGAGTCCATTGTTTGTGCTCTCGTGCGATTGTTCGGCGACGAGCAAAATACGTCTGGCGAGAACTGGTGAGTGGCAACTTGAGGCGTTGACGTTTGAACACTCGATGAAGAAACGACAACAGAAGTACGTGGTGGTGATTGTGAAGTGGCTGCAGCCCTCGCAGGCAGGCGGAGTGGAGACGACACGGTCGTTGTAATGGTCCTTCACACTGAAGCCGTTTTTAACCCGAAAAATGCTCTCGCAGAAGCCCGGATTTCGCGAATATCACTTTGCAGTACTGGAACTTTGTACGGGGTCACCACTGAAGAGTTTACCAGGGTTTGAGCCCTAAGAAAACACCTTGCTTTTACACATATACAGTTTATTGAGCCACACAACACAGAGTCCAGAGCCAGACTGGCGATAATACAACACGGATGCGGGAGGCGGCTTGTACAAAGTGCATAATTCACAGACGTTCCCGTTTATTGACAACTTTTACAACATTTGTAAAAAGCAAATGTCTGTCTAGGTGTGTTTGTGTTTCGATATGTCTGAGTGTGTGTGTATTTGTTTACCTTCCTTTTTTCCCCTAAGGTAAGTCCTTCCACTCCTGGGATTGGAATGACTCCTTTTCCACTTCCTTAAAACCCATATCCTTCCCTTTTTCCTCCCCTTTTTTCCTCTTTTTCCTGAAGAAGCTGCCAGTGGTGGCGAAAGCTTGTATGTGTGTTTGAGTGTGATTTTTATTTTTGTGTCTATCGACGAGCCGGTCCTTTTGGTAAGTCATCTCTTATATATATATATGATTAGTCACCAGGTGAAGGAGCACAGGTGTGACAGCAGCACAAATAAATAGAACACACACACACACACACACACACACACACACACAAGGAAGGTGAACAAATACACACACACCCATACATTTACACACACACACACACACACACACACACACACACACACACACACACACACACACACCTAGGCAGACATAACAATACACTTAACTTTTTTCTCTACTTCTCCTAAATCATTTCAAAATAACAACAGATCACTGGTTTTTTAAGGTTAATAGATTCTCGCTGCAGTGGCTTTGCCACATATATTCAAACAAATAACTGTTGAACATTTTCCTGCACTGTCTCGTTCCATGAAGTGATCTTCTGATAGCAGACCAGGTGCCTTCGACACTATCAGTATGCACACCGCTTTCAGGATCTTTGAAAGTCGCTTTGTGATTAACTATTAGATATTTAAAGCCTTCATCATTTAAACACTTGTAGGAAGTAAAACAATCTGAAATGACTTGCGTCTGGCAGGATGAATTCTTTAATTATTTCCAGAAGAACCTTCTTTGTCCATTTTGGCACAACTTTGAAAAAGCACTTGTTCATGCTTCGCTCAATGCCACCGAAAATCCACCTTCCAGTTTTTTGTTCCCTCTTCCTTATTTTTTTCTCCCAAACATAGCTTCGTCTATTTCGATGATAAATCCGTGGCCACCAAGTTTTTCACTTTTTAGTAAACAAATTTTGGTGCAGACCTCTCTACAAAAGTTTTTCCAGTCCACAAATGTATGGCGGATTAAACACATTTCATCTCTCATAAAGGAATAGCTACACTTATTCATCCACAAATATGTTAATTGCAGAATTGTTAAGATTGTTAAATTGCTTCACGCAAACCACGAATTTTTTCCAATGCTGCAACTAGTTCGGTGGTCCGCCTTCTTGCAACTCCAGTGTACACCATCCGCAAATTAAGAACAACAAACTAGCATCATTTCACAACCGCACTTTTCTGCCACTGGCAATAAATCCTTGTGACATGCGCCACAGTACAACACGTCCTTAGTTTTCCATTATCACCTGATCCCTGAATCGAACACTTTCCAACGCCATGGCTCTAAACAATGAAGAGCACTCGAATTGTAGTTCAAATAAGAGCGCGTTTTCAGACTGAAGTCATAGGCGTTTACACTGTAGCGAACGGAAGAGTAAACAGCACACTGCCGCAAGGCGAGCATACGCAGTTTGTCGCATATGCTACCGCTGAAGTGGAGAGGACGTGAACTTCCTTTGATGGTTCGCCCTGAAACCGACACCCAGCGGAACACAAGCGAGCACCTGCGAATGCGAGCCGAGCGTGACCGAACATCACGCACATAGCGTTTACATCAGAGTGAATTCTCGTTCGCTGCTGCTGGTTCGCTTGTGTTTGCTTCGGTGTAAACGGGGCTTTACATGTTGTTTCTTTTAAAACCTGTAAGTTGGCAGCGCTGGGAGAAAGAGGCGAGGCTTATTCTAACAGCCAAAGTGCTATGACATAAATGCAAGCTTCAGCTCCCAACATTCTCCGCTCAGGGGCCACGTTTAAGTGCGTGTTCTGTATGTACAGCTATACAATATATTCATTTTTGCAAATGCAGCAACGAAAAACACATATGGTATGAAAATATTCGGGCTACTCTTAGTTACAGAGGCCTCATCTGCGAAGTTACAGAAATTGTAACATATGTTACAAAATGTGTTCCATGCATCCACGTTTTTTACTAAACTTACATTCCTTTTCGTCGCCATACGTCATATGCTACATGTCACATTAAAATGCATTATTTGTTTCTCCCATGACTGAAACCAAAACATTGATGTTATTGGCTATTGAAATGCGCTGTTCCACCATATTAATTTCCCATAGTCGCTCGCAGCAAAGTTGCCAACATAGGCACAATGCTAATAAGTTGGGCAACAGGCTCTGCAGTTTTACCCAAAATTGCGTTGTTGATATTCAAAAAGAAAATATACAGTTTGTACTTACATCGTCCAGTCCAGTGACACTGTTCTTAGATACATATTGAAGATTCAATTGGTTTCACAAACTGTGCATTTTTGCAAAACAGTCCCTGGGTGTACTGTTTGGCCACGATAACTTGACGATTTTGTTGGTGCTGCCACAAGCAGAAGAAATCGACACCAGTTGAAAGATATTCTTTTATTACATGCGATACCAACGTTACACTGCTCCTTGACGCGAAGAATTATTGATTAACGGTTCCAGCACTGCAAGCAAGCAGCCGATGCTGCCTTCCGTTCATGCAAGACAAGTTCACAGAAGCCACCGTACAAATCGTCAAATTATCGTTCCAAGTAGTAGTATTTGGACAAAAGAGGCACACGGCATTCGCAACCCTTTCGAGTGCTTCTGCACAAAGATATCTTTTGTAATAGTTCGAATATTAAGACGAAAAATTCCTAGCAGGAAAAATTAAATATAAAAAATAGACGAAGATTACTCACCAGGCGAAGGAGCACAGGTGTGACAGCATCACAAATAAGTAAATGAACACACACACACACACACACACACACACACAAACGCAAGCTTTAGCAACCCAGTTGCTTCTTCAGGCAGAAGGGAAGGAGAGGGAAAAGGATATGATGAGGGTTTTAAGGAAGGGGGTAAGGAGCCATTCCAATCCCGGGAGAGGAAAGACTTAGTTTGGGGGAAAAATGGAGAGTAAACAAATGCGCACACACACCCACACATTCACACAGACACAAGTACACCTAGGCAGACATACTATCTGTCTGCCTAGGTGTACTTGTGTCTGTGTGAATGTGTGGGTGTGTGTGCATTTGTTTACTCTCCATTTTTTCCGCAAAGGTAAGTCTTTCCTCTCCCGGGATTGGAATGGCTCCTTACCCCCTTCCTTAAAACCCTCATCATTTCCTTTTCCCTCTCCTTCCCTTCTGCCTGAAGAAGCAACTGGGTTGCGAAAGCTTGTGTGTGTGTGTGTGTGTGTGTGTGTGTGTGTGTGTGTGTGTGTGTGTGTTCATTTATTTATTTATTTGTGATGCTGTGACACCTGTGCTCCTTCGCCTGGTGAGTAATCTTCGTCTATTTTTTATATTTAATTTTGTAATAGTTCGCGCTTTTTAGTACGTGTGAGAGAGGCTTAATGTCGTCCGCACTAGTATTTCCTACAGTCACCAACATATTGCAGCAGCTCACTGATGAGAAAAGCTAGGGGACGAAAATATGCACAGGGACGAATTATGTTGCCTTTACGCTACATTCAGTACCAATTCGTGAGGTCCCGTGTATACAACTACGTCAGGAATTTCGGCAACATCTGTCAAGTCATATTCAAAGTCACTTCTATTTCGTTCTCTGCTTTGAGTATTTTTAGCTGTAGAAGGCAGAACATGATCTGATTCATTTCCTGAAGTACCTGCAGGAGCATCCGAATCATCAGACAGCTCTATTTCAACATCTGTAAACTCGTCAAGGCTTCATAAATAATTTGCTCCAAACGTTTATCCTATTCACTACATATATCGAACAGAAAATTAACACGAAAACACTCACAACAGACCTAATTTTATTGATTTAAGAAGTCTGCAGTGTAGACAGATGTACAAAAATTAATTTCAAATCTTTCAGCAAAATGCACTTATCTCTGATCATGGAATGACCCTCTACAAAACATTGTTTCAAGAATATAGTGCAAGTATTTGCCATACAATACACAGAATAAGAGTAAACACTGTTTAACCATGATGTAAGCTAGAACATATTTCTGTCACTGATTCACTGGAAAAAAAAAAAAAAAAAAAAAAAAAAAAAAAAAAAAAAAAAAAACATTTTACTAAATCATTTCTTTAAGTTGGTGTGGTTGCTGAGTAAATCAATACAAACTTTCATTTTAAATATAATTTTAATAAAAAAATAATACAGTACATATGTACACAGTTAGGCTATTTCAAATTCTCTCTTTTGTCCCTTATTAATTTTTTCTTTTTTCTATTTAGTATATGGAGCTGGGTAAGAAGCACAAGACTTTGCCACTCTGTATTTGATAAATTAACAGTTTCATCTGTTGAAATGGAAGTCGGCGACGATTCTGGGGTCTCTGTAGCCCCAAAAGCGGTGAATATTCTGGGACAGTCACTTCTGGGCTTCATCAACAACGGCTATTTCTAAGTTTAATATTGTACACAGTTCAAAAATTGTTGGATTCGAGTCTACCATAGGTTCTGAACTAGAATGGGGAGGGGTGCTTTCTGAGCTACTACTCGGAGTCCCTATTATGCATGCACGTAAAATAAAAAAATAAAAAAAAATAATAAAATAAAAAAAAGAAAATAAAAAACAATACTAGCAGTGTCAGCACTACATTATTTGAAGCAAGAATATGTAGCAAGTTGGTTCATACATAAACATGGAATGGGTTTATCTAATTATATGCATGCAGCGCCAGCCTTAGGGTGGGGCAACCTGGGCGGTGGCCCAGGCGCGCCGCGAATGTCAAATGGAACGCTGCTAAGGACTCCACACCTAGTTTCATTTACCAGAGAATATTTCTCGCACTCCGGTTCAAATTTGATGACAATTTGTTCATCTACACTGATGGCTCAAAGACAGACCAGGGTGTTGGGTGTGCCTTTGTGCTTGGCAACGCTTCATTTAAATATCGTCTCCCTGAGTGGAGTTCCATTTTTACAGCTGAGCTGTATGCATTATATCAAGCCACCCAATACTTCCGGCAAAACTCGTTCAATAAGAGTATCATTTGCTCAGACTCTCCGAGTGCTCTTTTGAGCCTCAGCACGCTATATCCTGTCCATCCCCTGGTACAAAGCATCCGCGATTGCCTTACCTCTTTTTCAGCGAGCGGAACTACTGTGACGTTTCTGTGGGTCCCTGGCCACGTGGGAGTGTTGGAGAATGAGTCTGCGGATACGGCTGCCAAGGTGGCAGTTCTCCTCCCTCGGCTGTCTACCTTTTCTACTAGCTCTGATGACCTTCGCGCTGGTGTCTCCCGGCGTATCATCTCCCGTTGATTTTTACATTGGTCATCTCTGTCAGGGAACAAATTGCGAGCCATTAAACCTGTGCCTGATCTCTGGTCAACGTCATCTCGACCCTCCCGCCGAGAGGAGATTGTTCTGGCCCGGCTTCGTATTGGCCACTGCCGTTATAGCCACCAGCATTTACTACGTGGTGGTCCTGCTCCCTTATGTGAGCACTGTGATGAACCTTTCACTGTGTACCACCTTTTAGTGCAATGTCTGTTTTTTTAATCGTCTCCGTCATGATCTATGTTTACCATTTGGAATGTCTGATATTTTAGCTGATGATCCTCATTCTGCTGACAGAGTTTTACTTTTTATACATCGTGCAAATATGGCGAAAGCCATTTAAGTTCTAACCCCGGTTCGATTTTACTATGGGCAGTGTTGGGCGTTAATAACCTCAGCAGTTGTGCGCCCTAAAAAAAAAAAAAAAAAAAAAAAAAAAAAAAAAAAAGGAATGCTGCTACTATAACACCAGTATTGCAATTTACAATCACTCAATATCGGAAACTAAAATATTATTCCTTCTCATTCAACAACGGTCACTAATCTTATGATCCGTAATGAATTCAGGTTAGCTCGAAGAGAAAACGTGCTCAATGTCATCTTCCTACTGCCTGGATATAATCCATGTTTCACGCTAGCTTTAGCTGACATGACAAGCGGCCAGTTGGAAATCGAGACAACCACAACACCCCTCTTATTCGTTTCAGGAACTGAAACAATGAAGCGCCCGTGAAGTCTCACCATCTCTCGTGCACCAAAGAAACTAGCTGTGTTTCCAAATGAGAGAATAAAAGAAGTGTGAAATAGGTATTATATTGTGATTTAATTAACGCGAATGGATTTACATCAATTATTTCTGACTTAATCAAAGTAAGTAGTAACCCACACAGTGCACGCATTGTATTAAAGGAGAATACTCACCTAACGTACTGGAATAATGCAGCACCATCCCACATTTGTTAGACTGTATATGTTGGCATTGCTGCAATTTACGTAAGAGTCGGAGGCAGAGTTATGTTTTCCTGGCCGAATAATAGCCTAGTGACTGAAAAGAGTGTCTAGACTGTGACTACATTTTAATTTTCTCGCAAGTCGAAAGAACATTCTAATTTCTATGTCTATTGGTAGGTGTTTTTTATTGTTATAAATCAAATATTGGGGTCGCAAAATAGAGCAGTGTCCACGCAATAATTTGCCAGATTATTAAATTGTGCTAGAAGAGAGGGAAATGACAAAAAACCTTTCTGGCTAGAAAATTGGAAAAGAAAAGCTGAAAAAGTTCTGTTGCTATCAAAAGCTTTCTTGTTACCGCTTGGAGTCACGAATGGTTATCTTGTGCGCTTTGCTTGCTCTGTGTAGACAGCTTTAGTGCGCCATGTTCAAACAAGTAACGAATAATGAATTCTTTGGCATATAGTAACTTAATGCCAGTGAGCTCTATAATTCTTAGTATTATAGTCTGTTAGTATGCATTTAATGACTTCATTGGTTTCGTGTATATAGTCGGTGTGTATTGTGGTTTTATTATGTTCTTCAATACAAGACGAAACAGGGATAGTGATTTCAAAGTGTTATTGAAGTGTGTTTGTCATTGTATAATTCTCTGTATGTGACAATAACCAAATACGAAATTTTTAACAGAAAAAGATCATATTTCTGCCTTGCAGGCCGGATAAAAAAATAAATTTCGATGGGATTGGCTCAACAGGCGTGATTGCAACAACGAAGAAATTCGCTTTTGGTGTAAAAATAATCGATGTTTCTGGCAAGTGCAAGTGTTGCAATACGAGCTTCAAATATAATTCTGAAGGATTTGAATCATTGTTGAGGTATGCTCAGAGTGCAGTGCACATTAAATCGCGCGAATCAGTAAACGGAACTCAAGTTCTTTGTTCTACTTACTCTTGTGCAAGTGAAGGCATTTCGTTAGATGATCGAACAGTAGATAATGCTACTAGAAAAGCAAGATCAGAATCACTGATTACATCATTCATTGCAGAACATTCGCTTTCATTTTCCTTAGCTCCCAAAATTATTGACCTCTGTAAAATGTTGTCTCACGACATGAGCTCTTCGAATTCGCTTCACCTTAACAGGACAAGTGCCCCGTAAAAGCTCAAATATGGGCTTGCAAAAACTATTAAGTAAGAACAGCTAGAAACATTAAAGAATGTTCCTTTTTCATTGAATATAGATGAAAGTATTAGTAAGGCTTCAGAAAGTATATTGGCTATGCTGATGCAATATTACTCAGAGAACTGTAAAGGAATAGTTTTAAGACATTTAGCATCAATAAAATTATCAGGTAGTCCTTGCAGGTGCGGTGATCACTGTGTCCCCAGTGGTGTAGGGGTCAGCGCAACTGCCTAGAAAGCAGGAGACCCGGGTTCGAATCCTGGCTGGGTACACATTTTCAGCTTTGCCCAATCGCAGTTGATGTCATATATTCTATGAATATTACATATTTTATAATTTACGAGTATATTGTCATCTGACAAATAACTTTCTCTCTGCATTCTGAGCTTATTATAATGCTCAATTTGCAGGTTTGAGACTGCTAGTGGCTGCATTAAAAGTTATTTACAAATATTTACAACAGGATATTTACAGATTACAATATATACAATTTATACAAAGGTTTAAGGGTTCAGTGGTTCTATTCCACTTAAGTCTGGTTCGTCTCTTTCACATTCACTAGAGCTGTCCGTTTCTTCTCCACTCTCTTCGCTGTCAGAGTCCTCGCCTAATCTGATAATAAATTGCTCCGTGGCGTCATCTGTGTGAGGCTCTAAGATTGATAATTGCCTGAATGGTTTAGAGAAGGAGAAAAGTGTCAGTCAATTTTGGAATGAAGTGCTAAGTCTTCAAGTAAATGGATATAGAAAACATCCAGTTTTTTTTTTTTTTAATGTTAAGAGCTATAATGTCCTGTTTCCATGGACCATTGGTTGAAAGTACTTTCAACTTGATGGATAAAATCATTACAGGGTGTAGAACTTCCTTGAATAATGATAGTTTGGATTCAATCCAGACAGTGAAATATTATCTCCTATCAATGAATACGACCACCTCTGAATCTTGTGGGACTAACAATCTATCAAAGGAACCACTGGGCAGTCAGTTTGTACAAAACTTAATGAAAAGTTGGTCATTTTATCAGTCAACACTACACAAAGCCAAGTCATCAGATTCTAATGCAGAAAGTTCTACTCATGAGTTGCAGGATAAACCGTCCAGTTCTAAAATATATTGATCTGCTGGCAAAACTGAATTAATCTCTACACATGGGGGGACTGATGACCATTGTAGTTTAGTCCCCCTTAAACAACCTAACAACAACAACAACAACAACAACAACAACAACAACAAAAACAAACTCTACACATGAATTGGTGTTATCTACAATTTCTGATTCATCCTCTTTGCGAGCTACTTTCATTGAGCCACAGCCTTATGCAGACTTAGAAAATGATGGGAAATGGAAAAAAATACAGACTTTTCACAAAAAGGAAAACAAATGAAAATTGGAAACTTTTTCAGAAAAAGTAATTTTCTTACAGCTTTCACCATGCTCCATTGTCAAAAAACAAAAAACAAAAAAACTAAGTATCCCAATAACCAACATACCGATTGAAACTTTCACTCTGCAGCGGAGTGTGCGCTGATATGAAACTTCCTGGCAGATTAAAATTGTGTGCCGGAACCGGGACTCGAACCTGGGACCTTTGCCTTTCAGGGGCAAACGCACTACCGACTGTGCTATCCCGACACGACTCACTATGCCGCCTCACAACTCTACAGTCGGTAGTGCGCTTGCCCGCGAAAGGCAAAGGTCCCAGGTTCGAGTCCCGGTTCCGGCACACAATTTTAATCTGCCAGTTATAAAAATTTTATTTGTTAAATTAAAATTTAAGGCCTTTTAGCTTGCTTATAATTGTACTGTATAACTGAGTTTCTCTTTTCCCTGTTTTTTTTTCATAGAACCCTCTCCTCCTCCAGAACAGCTGGATGAAATATAGTCAACAACGGACGTCGAGCTGTCGTCTCCACCACTGCCTGATGACCTACAAATTACATATGAACTTGTAATTACAGAATAATAATAAAGAAAAAACAATAAACATAATTAAAAAGTTTTATTTATTCACCGCTCTCATTTTATTTAACAAATTCATTAACACAGGTGTTAGAATTACACCTACACTTTCAATACGTTTATGGAAACATAATTTATCAAGAGCATTTTGCTGCCGGGAGCCTATTCGCGCTAAGCGGTAGCCTGTACTCCAAACAATCATTTGATTGGTTGTCACAGTATTATTGAAAGTAACCTTTTTTTCCCCTTCCATATTCATTCTATGACAGAAGTAGTACAAATGATGATATATATAACACATACAAACAGGATTCACTTTTTTACATAAAGTAGTGGTATTGTGTTCTCCTCCTCAGAGAGAGTAAGAGGATATGATGGCCTTGGAGGAAGGAAAAAATGCTGTGATTTTTTTATATACATAAAAAAGGAAAACTGATAATGCACGACTGATTGCAACTTGAGAATATTGTCACGGTGATAGGAAACTGCAGTGATTTTCTCTGTTAGTTTTCTGTAAAATACCTTCCACTGGCGGAAAAATTCTCTGTCTAATGGTTGAATTACGTCCATCGTGCCAGGTGGACTCTGAAGTATCCCTACTTCTTTGTCAGAGTGAGCTAGAAATTCAGCTTTTAATGAAATTGAACTTTCATGACCTGACCAAAAATCTAAAAGAAGAGATTTGTTCCCGCAGAACAGAAGAAAAGCATGACGCATGAAAAGTGTAACTTTATCATTTCTCATTTTTTCCAGACATCAATGCATCTACCACAAGATTGTCTGCGTAGAACATTGTTTGTTTGACACGTGGTCCAAAACATCCAGTTGGTTCTTGAAGACACACAAATAGTTAGGCAGCAATGAATCATCCAGACCAATTATGGGCATTATAGTGTGTGAATGGGCGAGTGCAGTTGTGGACTGCACAATTGCCTCAATATGTTTTTCCCCTTTGAATGTCAGTGTTCTTTTCGCAAGCATTTCTTTTTGAAAACCTGACTGATCAGAATTGTAAATGTAAGATTAACTAAAACTGGAGATCTTATTTTTTTGCAGTCATAAGAAAAGCTTCTATCATTTACATTTGAGTGATTTCATTTTCTGACCTGTTTCTAGATACAAATTTTGTTATTTTTTGTGCCACATTTTTATGTGATCTTTTGAAGCGACTAATCCAACTTTGAGAAGCTGTAAATTCTTTAGTGCCTATCGCATTGGCAACCTCTAACGCCCAATCACGCAAAGTTGTGTTGCTGACACTCAATGACTGTCATCTGGCATCGGTAAATTGTTCAAAAAGTCGCGCATTTATCTCCGTGGGAATCTTACGTCGTTCAGCGACTTCCTTTTTCCATCTATACAATTCACATTCAGAACGGGCAAAGTGATACCTATTTTGAACACGTAGGCATTTCTTACCACTTTCATTCAACCAATACTTCACCGCTTTTTCTTTGTCTGATAATGTAATTATAGTTGCTGGTGTTGCTTTCAGAGATAATTGATGATGGTACATGGCACTATCACTCGAAGAGTCTTCATGTCTGCAACTTTCTTCTGTTTCTTCGCCGTCTGTAGATTCGCAGTCTGCAATATCGAGTGTTTCAGTAATTTCTATCCACATGTCTGCACTATTTATATGCTCGTCTAGAAGTTTAACTACCATGCCGCACATCACATAGTCTTCACGCGTGTTTTCTGTTGATTGCTTCATTTGGCGTATATCTCCATGGCAAGCTGCACAACATTTTCAGAGTTTGCCATCACCTGTGAGGGGAGATTGAATGTTCACCGTAAAGTGGCTTGCAGAGTATAGATGTAGATGTACAGAATATCTTTCACATCTCTAACCAGTTTCAGGGCGGTATGTTTCAAAATACGTACCAGAGATGAAAAGAGAGTGCATGCCACAGAAACGAATATTCGTTTCCCCTTTCCACCAAAACCGTGCAACGATATTCCTCTTTAGTGAACACCGCACCTTCCAACCATGCACACAACGCTCACCATAACAACAGCTCGTGACTCGCCATTTCCAGGGGTGGCCAGCAGTCACCGCAGGCGCAAAGCAGAAAAAAACAGCCATTTTCGTGATTTTTTTTTTTTTTTTTTTTAGGTGACTTCCAGGTCATGTCAGCAGCTAACATTCTGCATACAATGTTAACTAACAGTGCTAAAAAAATCAATACATGTTTCTGCATGACAAGTCTGACCATTCCTTTCTGAGGAGATATAAGGGCTGACATGTTTTTTTTTTTTTTTTTTTTTTTTTTTTTTTTTTTTTTTTTTTTTTTTTTTTTTTATCCATACATAATGGCTGTTTGAACCATCTGTGAATAGGAGGAGATTTACATGAAAAGCATGTTCACTAGCGTGTTTAGAAAAATAAAGAGGACCAACTATATTGTTCTCTTTCTTCTCTGCATCTGGCTTACACTTGAGACGAAAGACATGAACTGATATTCTGGTATTCTGTTTTTCAAATTTTGACACATCTTTAATCTGCACGGGGAACTCTATTCCTGAAAAATTGTAACAACTGCGGATATTATTACCCACGCCATATCCTCCAGGACAGTGCAGATTATTTTTCAAGTTTCGTTCGCAAGCGAGAATGGACTATGCAAAACAAGCCTGATCCTTGTTACGAATATTAATACACCCCATCATACGTTTTATATCTGATGGAAAAATCTGTGTAAATGGAGTCCGAATGTAATCGATCAAAAAGCTGTGTGCTTATATCCAGATGCAAAATACGGCTGAGTGAAGCTCCTGAACCTTTCACTCCTTTTCCACTGAATTTATGGGGTATAACACTCAAAATGAGGTCACGAAACCATTCAGAAATTGGCGTAGACCGCAAAATAGCGCCACCACATCTCCCCCAAATGTGGAAGAGAGATGTTTGTACTTCGCTACCTTTCACTTTCGGAGGATGTCGTAACTTGCACACTATAGGCCAATTCACACTGTCCGTCACGTCACGTCACGTCACGTCACCGTCCGTCAGAACATTCCGCATTGTATTTCTAATAGCGGCGTTCACACTGTCTGTCACGGACCGTCACGTCACGTCAACGTCACGTCAAGCTTTCTCGCGAAGAATGTTTTGACGGAACGGTCGTCTGCTAACACGGAAGTTAACGTATTTTCGTCACGCGAATTAAATGTTGCAGTCGACGATTGCACTGTTTATATGCAAATAAGTCTTATTCGCCTTTAGTTTGTTGTTATACTTCAATTTGGGGGCAAATCTCAAATGTTTCATGACGACTTAAATGTTTTTGTCAATTGAGTGTCCCCCTAAAATCGAGGTCGGATATCTGAAACCAAAAAATGGTTAATGTTACTTAACATTGTAACTGAAAAGACTGAAGCAAACTGTTTATTAGAATAAGATTGTTATCTGATTACGCATTTCTCATTAAATAACATTTTAAATGAAAAAGTCAGTTCTAACGAAAGACTAAAATTCAGTTGTTTACGACGGTATTAACAATGTCAACGGGCAAATTGTAATGGATAAAGTAAACAGGCGCTATTTATGTTCTTATAAGTGTTGTTTGATGTATTCATATGTTTATTTTTTCACTTGAAAATAGATGTCAATGTTTTGAAATGTTGTTTCAGTTCCCAGTAAGTTGGCCAAAAACATACACTCTAAAGTTTTATGACTTTCTACACAACAGATCGCCACTCATAACCTCACTTTCAACATCGCGTATTGAGATCGGCGAATTGACGTGACGGACGCTGACGGACAGTGCGAATACAACTTGACGTGACGGTGCCGTGCCGTGACGTTGACGTGACGGACAGTGTGAATTAGCCTTAAAAGTATTCTTGACTCGACGAGGGGATAACGAGGGTTAGTTACAATTTTACAAGAGTTCCAATTCCAAAATAGGCTGACAGGCATTTAAGAATCGGATAGGATCTTGATATCCACTGTCATTTGTAATACGGGACTTCAGAACCCTCTCGTCTAAAGTGCCCTCAATCTAATATATAAAGCAGAGTGTCCCTATATTTGTACATGTTGCATACAAATCTACAGTTTTGTCCCAATCTTTATGAAACTTGGTACACATAAGCTTCAATCCATGAGGACGGTCGCCGTGAGTGTAAGAATCACATACGATATATAGGTCATGAGATATGGCGTCATAAACAATGAGATGCGCGAAAAACTGCTGCATTTTGCGACAATGCTGCTCATTTTCTCCTAAACCATTGGACCGAATTCAACCAAATTTGGTACACACATTCCTTAGCGTGGGGTAACAATTGTTGCATGGTTAAGAATCACACATGGCATATGGTTCAAAAGATATTACCTCATAATCAATAGAAATCGCAAAAAAATGCCATATAATGCGGGGAGACTTTCGAAATACACTGTATAAGAATGACAATACTTAGCGACAAACTTTAAACATAATTTCAAACCTTTATTAAACTTTTTCTTGCTAGCAACCATAGTAAAATGACGAAAGGAAAACAGTTTCTCGCTTACTACTTTTCCGCTGTTTATGAAGTAAAACTACGCCTCTCGGTATGATGTTACAATTTATAATTTGAACACTACAAATTGCAGCGACAGGAAATTTTACAGACAGTATACACATATATAGTTGAATGTAGCTTCTAAATTCCATCACAGTGCGACACATAGTTCATGAGATATGAGCACATAAGGAGTAACGTTCATGGAAAACCGCACCAAGTTTTAATCTATTACTTCTTTACTACTAATTGTATTCACAAAAGATTTTACCGACATACAGCACCTATACAAATGAATATATATATGAAAAATTATACAACTGTACAACACATAACTCAATAAATATGCAATTGTACGAATTCTATATGTCATTTCTATTTTGATTACTGTATTTCTGTGTTTCGATAGTGCACTTATAATTTTGTACACTACGCAAGAGCGCCTTATTTCTTACGTATTCCCCGATAAATATATTATTAGAAAAAAAGGAGATGGACAGAGATATATGGGATAAGGGAAGTACTGACTCAAGGCAGGAATAAATAAATACCCAGTGCGGCGGAACGTGTGCTAAAACCTTATCTTCAAAAGCACTCGTCCTGTATGATTAGGGTTGAATATGGCCATGTCAGACTTCGTAATCCTTGAGATGTCCACTCGCCCATAAAAAGTTATATAAAATAAAATAAAAATATGCTCATGTAAAATCTTTATATGTTGCAATATTTCAAAATCAGATTCTTGTGCCAAGGGAAGAAGTCTTTAACAGTCACTCTTGTTAAAATATTTCTAAGTTCTCTCATAGATAAGACGGTCAAAAGAAATTCTTCAGTTTGTGGTCGTTGCTATAGCCACAGATAAAAAAAAAATTTCTTCAATGATTATCGATCGATGTATATGATCGATTAATCACAGTTCTAAAAGAAACATTTATCAAAGTCTTCTTGACATAACTTTTCCACCAATAAAAATTCATAAAAAAATTCTTCCTTCAGATTGAAGAATATTTAAATTAAATATTCTCCTCGTTTCATTAATATATTATTTATCGTAAAATAATTCTTCATAAATGATGTACTCTGACACTTTGGTCAAGTTTAAACACAATAACATTTATTGCTTTCTATGACGTTACATATGTAGTCATTGACAGACAAAAGGGAACTGACGTTTAAAATTTATTGTTTTAACATGAAATGTCGATAATAATGTCAACTCTCACGACAACAACCGCAGAGATCAACATCTTCTTGCCTCGTGGCCATCGACCCGCGACTTGATGTGGCCGAATGTTTGCTCCTTGGAATCGGCGTCGAAGATGTTGCCCTCGTAGGTTGACTCGCCTCACAGCACGTGAAACATAAAAACATACAAAAAACTTCTTTAAGAATCATATAACATTAAATCTTTACATAAAAATCATTTAAGAACACAAATATAAGTAAGTTATCCTGCACAAACTGAGCTGACATGAGATATGTAGCGGAGGCAATAATCCGTCCCACTACACCGGGCTATGCCGGGATTTCAGCTAGTTAGTGAATAATTTAACACTGGAGAACCAACTGAACTCTGTTGTAAAAGATTACCATAAACAAGGTGGGGGAGTTCAGTAGCATTGTTAAAAATATTCTGTGTTGAAGACTCAGTTTTTTGTCTCTTCCTTATCTATTTTATTTGTTCTTTACATCTTTGGAGATGTTTTTGTACTCGAGCACGCTGTGGACGGAGCTGTGGGGTGGAGACAGGAGGCGAGTCTTTCCAGAAAGAACAGCCAGCCTGTGCTCGCGGCTCGGTCGGATAGATGCTCGCTGCCGGCCGTGATAAGTTGCTGCACCGAGGCCGCCATATTGCACTGCCAGCTGCTGGAGAAGGGGAGAGGCGAGTGTTTGCCACCCCTGCCGTGCTGCCGCCGTCACGTCGCACCGCCCCTCCCGCCTCCGCGCTGCTCGCCAACACTCGAGCCGCCCGCCGCCACCGACCCTGTGCCGCTGCCTCCGGAATGCGCGGCCTTTCTTCAACCGTCTCTGCGCATTCTGCCTGCGATAATATATTTCCGCCTTGACCGTTTCCCTATTTTATGTCGAGGAAGCGAGCTGAACGCTTTCCTTAACAGGGAGGTGGACACACTGTCAGATGTTACTGTAAAACAAAAATTAAGAAGAAAGCATATAACACACACAGACCATTGTATTTTATTTTTTATTTATATACATGTGGCGTCTGTTCCGAAAGACCAGACGTCACTTCTGATCCTGCAGTTGTTATTATTTATTATTCATAGAATATATGACATCAACTGCAATTGGGCAAAGCTGAAAATGTGTACCCAGCCGGGATTCGAACCTCGGGTTTCCTGCTTTCTAGGCAGTTGCGCTGACCCCAACACCACTGGGGACAGAGTGATCACCGCACCTGCAAGGACTACCTAGGCACGCCTCCCGTCAGATACAAATTCCCAGCTTCGCCCTGCCCACAGTACTCAAACTCGTAGTTATGAAACTTGCTTACCTATGTGTGCCTACCTCCAGTTTTCGGCGCCTTCCAGTAACAATTCGTCTGGCAGCTTTAAATCACATTACCACCAGATATCGACGCCTTCTAATAGAAACTTCTACTCCTCAGTCAAAGGAGGAGGAGAAGGCTGTAACGGCTCCTCTAAAAATCTGTTCATCTCATCATCAGAACTAATTATTTCTTTATTCTCCTCCACATCTGCTTGTATGATGTCATCTGGTGGCGAGGTGATGAAATTAACATCAAAGTATGCTGTAACAATAAGAACGTTCAGTCAATAACTGTAACACAGACACACATAGAAAGTTTTTTAATACTTTCAGAGCATATCATAGCTACTGCTGACATCGTCACTGCTGCTGCTGCAATTGGACATCTTTGCTAACAACGAAATTGTATGAGCTGGAGCACTGTTTAAATAGTCTGGCCCCCTTACCCTCCTGTATGGTTGCATAAGCTGACCTAGAACAATCATTGGGTGCCTCTAATATCTCAGAGCCTGGTATAAGTCTATATGGTTGTGCAAGCAACCACAAGGATATGGTTGCATAAGATTGAGAAATATCCTGGAGCCTGCCACAAGGTTAGGGCTGTGTAAGATGACCTCAAACACCCCTGGAAAGCTACCAAAAGGGTATGCTTGCATAACATAAGGAAATACCCTGGAGCCTACCCTTGAAAATGAATACAGAAGTGTTCCCATACTGGGCAGACAACCAAAGGGACATGTTGAGGGGGAGATTTGGCCATGAAAATGTGTTCTCATAGCGACTAGGCCGTGGGGGGGGGGGGGGGGGGGAGTAGAGGGGGAGATGGAGCCTTGAAAAATGAACAAAGAACAGTTTCCACCACCACTGACCAGGGTGGAAGTGGAGGGGGGGGGTATTAAATTATCAGTTGACGTCAAGAGAGCTGTTAAAAGATGAATGGAGTGTCCGATAGCGGCCAAAATACCCTACCAGTATTTAATTTTCTCAAACCGCTTGCAGTCAGTCAGTGCCAATAACATTCTCAATACAATATGATTTTTGTTTTGTCCTCCACAGTTGACAGAATATAATTGTAATTAAGTGACCGATGGAGGAACCTCCTGCAGAAACTTATAGAGGAAAAAGTGCATACTTTGTTGGGCCCTTGTTTTCCATTTCTTTCATGATATATATACACATGTGCGCCATTGCTCTTAATGTCATGATTGCAAAATATATGAACTGTCAACTGTCTCATATAAAATGTATCCTGGTGAAACATATTAATATAGATTTTCAGAGATTACAGTTTCATTCTACCAATACTCAGCTTTTCCACATCTCGATGTATGGAGGTTCTGCTCGCTGCAACATTATTCTCCCGGGGCGTCGTGGTAGAAATAAATACTCTAAATCCACAATTTTTCACTTCTTCTTTAATTTGAACCAAACTTATTCTCCACCAAAACATAATAAATTCAAAACACATACAAGTTAAAAAGCATCAGAACGGTAGTACTTCCATTTCAAGGTGCAGACTAGATTCCAGTGCACTTTGTAAAAGCCAAAGCTCGAACTCCTCCACGCAAGGTGGTGAGGCAGATATATAACATCGGCAATAATGGCGTTACATTATGCATTGTTCATAATAATTGAATATACTGATTTACAATTAACAAACACATAAAGAAAACATTTCATGTACACAAAAATAGTCAATGAAAAATGAAAACTATGCATACAATAATTTTAGATGGCACATGTATTTTTAAGACGAAATTTCCGATCTTTCTTTTGACAACAAAGTGCGATGTTATATATCAATTAATTAGTTAACGATTACATCATACATGTTCCTAACATATATTAAGCTATCAATTATTTTGGCAATTCTCAAACTAGATTCTAAATCTCGCGTCAGTCAATATATACAAAGAATTCAATATTGATAATTAATGTAATAGTTGAAATAACACAATTAGCTGATCAACACTACTTGTTTATGAGCCTGACATATGTACAATGCTATTTGTTTTCATTTCTTTATGTTTTACAAAAGTTTTTACCCTTCGTCTGTCTATTTATTGAAATAATGAATAATGACAAAAGTATTGTTTATACAACTGTCTGGAAAGAAACTATATGAATCTCTTAATTAATGAAATCTATCACTTGTTTTAATCACAGTATCACCGAGACACTGTCCTACACTGATTCCTAAGTTGGCTATATCGTTTTTAACTAACTTCACACGCAACTTTTATCACTATTTAACCACACGATTCCGGGTCCGACGCAGATGGTATCGTATGGTAACATTGAGATGAGGGGGTGAGCAGTATCGTTACACTGGACAGGAAGCTGAGGACATTCTGCATGTAGTCAAAACTAATAACAAGTACATGGGTATCATCTGTCTTTTTAGCTTCTTCTGTAAGCTTAGACTAAAATTTTTGGGCCCCTCTCTTGTGAACCATTAGTTCTGCTGTGGCGCAACACATTGCAGCATCATTAAGATGAGTGCTTCTAATTTTCACCTTCAGCTCTTCGCATGTCTATTTGAGAGTCCAAAATGCAAATTGAAATTTTCTTTGAAAAATGTTGCATGAAACTGATACCTGACCTTTTTTGCGGATGTTTCTCTTTAAACAAGTTATAAATCAATAGAATGTTAAGTCTGCATCTAAATATTTTATGTATTTGCCAGCGTAATGGCTTCCGTTTTGTGGAAAACTTTCAATGTGTTGCCGGATGACACTCTGGTTGGGCTGTCTTGACATGTTTACCCCTTTTGTCCTTTGGAATTTTCCCTAAAATCTTCAATTCCCTTATTCTTTTAACTCTGTTCTGCCATAGCGTTCAAGGATAAAAATGCTTGAAGACTTATATCAATTTGCTGGTCACCAGGTAAAGTGTGATACTTGAATGACTGACTGTTCTTGCGTGCACCATAGTCCTTGCCTGGTCGCTGCTGTTTTACATTTTTGAACATCTATCAGTGACTGCAAGAATAAGTCTTGCTGCTCTTTAGTTTGTAAGTCATGGAATTTCATCAAAATATCTACCTGGTTCTCCTCTGATATGTTCACAAGACCATTCTTCATCTTGCGTCTACGATAACACAAAACCAAACATTTTAATTCCATATGTTCTTGTCAAATTAGTGTCTAAGGTAGAACTCTAAATAGCATGTACAGTGTGCCCACACTGTTAACTTGGGACAGGCGAGTCCATTTTCTCGGAGGTAAGGTAGGTATGTCAACAACATACGCTATCAGTGACAATACTAGATTCCATTGCATAGTGTCTCCACAACAGTGTTCCCAATATTTATGTTCCAAACCTCTCATTTTTACAAAATTGCTGTTCTAAACTAGAAATACTCTTTAGATTAGATAAATAACTATAGACATTATTACCTGCGATGTTCTCCTGTCGTTTTGGCTGGAATGTGGTTTCCTTTGTAATCAACATACTCTTCCCCTTTAACTCTAGATATTTTAATTCAGTTCCTGGTCCACCTGACTTTATTTCTTTTCCGTTTCCTTCCAGTATTTAATTCTTCTTCCGTTACGTATTCTTTTTTAAATCACACAAACAACGTAACACGCGGAGAAAGAAACAGTATAAAAAAGTTTGAGTCCCAGTTCCGGCACACAATTTTAATCTGCCAGGAAGTTTCATATCAACGCACACTCCGCTGTAGAGTGAAAGTTTCATTCTGGAAACATCCCTTAGGCTGTGGCTAAGCCATGTCTCCACCATATCCTTTCTTCCAGGAGTGCGTGCTTATGGAATATCTTCCCAATTGTGCGACTGGATTCATGATTTTCTATCAGAAAGGACACAGTTCGTTGTAATTGACAGTAAGTCATCGAGTAAAACGGAAGTGATATCTGGTGTTCCACAGTGAAGCGTTATAGGTCCCCTACTCTTCCTCGTGTTTATAAACGATTTAGGAGACAATCTGAATAGCTCCCTTAGACTGTTCGCAGATGATTCTGTCATTTATCGGTTAGTGAAGTCAACAGAGGATCAAAAGCAACTGCAAAGCAATTTAGACAAAATTTCTACTTGGTGCGAAAATTGGCAATTGACACTAAATAAAGAAAAGTGTGAAGTAATACACATGACCACCAAAAGAAATCCGCTGAACTTCAATTACACAATAAATCAAACATTAAGGTCGTAAATTCTACCAAATACCTAGGAGTTACAATTACAAACAACTTTGACTGGAGAGAACACATAGAAAATATTGTGGGGAAGGCGAATCAAAGGTTATGTTTCATTGGCAGAACGCTTCGAAGATGCACCAGCTCCACCAAAGAGACTGCCTACATTACACTTGTGCGACCTCTCCTGGAGTACTGTTGCCCCTTGTGGGACCCTCACGAGGTGGGACTGATGGAAGATATTGAGAAGGTTCAGAGAAGGGCAGCTTGTTTTGTTTTATCTCGTTACGGGGGGAAATCGTCACGGAAATGTTGCACGAATTGGGGTGGAAATCATTAAAAGAAAGACGTTATTCATTGTGGCGTGATCTGTTTGCGAAGTTTCAATCACCGACTTTTACTTATGAATGTGAAAATATTTTGCTAGCACCCACCTACTTAGGGAGACATGACCATCCCAATAAAATAAGAGAAATCAGATCGAAAACAGAACGATTTAGGTGTTCTTTCTTCCCGCGCGCTATTAGAGAATGGAACGGTAGAGAAGAGTTATGAAAGTGGTTAATGAACCCTCTGCCAGGCACTTAAATGTGATTTGCACTGTATCTATGTAGATGTAGGTGTAGAGTGCTAGTCTTGCATGTTTCGCAGGAGAGCTTCTGTGAAGTTTGGAAAGTAGGAGGCGAGGTACTGGCGGAAGTAAAGTTGTGAGGCGGCATCGTGAGTCGTGTCGGGATAGCTCAGTCGGTAGAGCGCTTGCCCACGAAAGGCAAAGGTCCCAGGTTCTAGTCTCGGTTCCGGCATACAATTTTAATCTGCCAGGAAGTTTCATAGTGCACACTTCGCTGCAGAGTGAAGTTTCATTCTGGAGTATAAAAATAAACTACTCCTCACCAAGCAAACAATGACAGTATGTTTGCCAAAGCACGGAAACAGAAGAGAAGTTGCCAACATAACCGTGGTAGAAGAGCATCAGTCACTGATCAGTCCTTATAGCACATAACATGAATTTTATAGCAACTGTTCTGCCACAAGGGAGCGTCCAACTGGGTGCCTTCAGAAACATATCAATGCGCTTAACTCAGCTTTGGATTTGTAATGACA
Organism: Locusta migratoria; assembly: GCA_026315105.1. Classification (NCBI taxonomy): domain Eukaryota; kingdom Metazoa; phylum Arthropoda; class Insecta; order Orthoptera; family Acrididae; genus Locusta; species Locusta migratoria. The sequence continues at coordinate 121,039,560 of CM048754.1, forward strand.
GGTCCTTTTAGCATGGGGCGATTCAGTTTGTATTACGTGGAATGCCAACTTTCTCCACTACTTCACATTTCGATGTTCAAGTGCACCGTATGACAATTGCTGGTCTGACAAGTCGTCACCAAAGTTTGTTTTATTGTATTCCACTACACAGGCCAGCTTCACTTCTCTCTTGCCCTCTTATCAGTGGAAGTGACCATGTCAGCAGTGCTACTTGTACTTATCATATGCACATTTCTTCTGTCCTTCCAACACAGTGCTGACATATTTCCTTTGTGCCTGAAAATGAGTTCACCTGGCTGAAGGTTCAGATCTTCTATAGTACAAAGCAATCCCTGCCAAGATTTTCTTGTTGTTCCCACAAGAGCAGTTTTTGCAGCTTTCAGTTCTGAAGCAAGTTTTGGACTTGTGTAGAGTCTGTTCAGAAACAAAGTGCAGGCAATATCTTTACAAGAGTCACTTGTCAGACCCCTCACCCGCGTAAGCAGAGAAATTCCAGACGTAACCTGTGTCAGAATCAGATAACATGTACATTTTCATACCGAATTTATTTGGTTTTTGTTGCATGTATTGTGCTCTGTCGATCGGTAACCTTGCTTATCTAATAGACATCAGTCCTCTGATCAGAAAGAATGGTTACACGATCTTATTCTCTTCAAAATTGATTTTGTTAACTTTGTGTTCCAACTTAGTAGAGTGCTGTATTGATCTAACAACTTTCACCTTCTGTTGTTATCTTCTCCCTGGCTAAACGAACGCCAGACCGACCGTTTTTAGATATTATTTAATGAAATCTTGATTTAATGTATAGTTAGAAGTTCTAGGGAAACTTTAATTCCCGTCTGTACACTGCACTTTGTGGTCTTAAAACAAGTGCGTTTGTTTCTTATAGTTTATCATGAGCTTTAGCCACTAGTTTGACACCTTATCGAAGTTAAGTACTATTTCATTGTTCGCGAGTGAACCTTCGATCTGCATTCTCCACATTGCTTGGCTGTCGTCTTGCTCTATGAGATGCAAGATGGCGGAAAGTGAAGCAAACAGATTATGTGAAGTGTGCAACAAATTAATAAAACACACGGATATAAGTGTGATTTGTGGGCTATGGTGTGGAAACTTGTTTCACAGTGGTTGTGTTGACCTTACAAACAGTGAAGTTCGCTTGGTAAACAGTTCAAAAGGACGAATTAAGTTCTGCTGTGGTGCATGTGAACTCAGATTACACAATGGACCATCGGAAATAGCATCAACAACAAAATAGCAACATCCTGTAAGTGTATCCAGCTACAGAAACAGTGGAAATGTGAAGGTAGGTGACGTAATAAACATCATGAGTACAAAAGTGACGATAACAAAATCATTAATGAGGGATTCTGTATGTTCCGTTTTGTATCATTTGACACGTCCTACATCCAAGCGAATTTCTCGCTATATTGGATCTATGGGATTTAAATAAATAAATAAAGTGCAAAAGTGACTATATAAAGAGAACTCACATAATCAACCTTGTAAACCACATGTAATTGAACTGCTGGAAATAGAAAATGGTGCTTATCATGCAAACAGTACGAAGGAAAAACTGAAATTAAGTGACGCAGTCGAAAATTTAACAAAAACAGACGATCAACTAGTAAAGGACAATTCAAAAATGAAAATGCAACTCAGTTCAGTGATCGCTGAAAACTCCAGATTTGAAACGCTGGTGTCACATCTGGCCAAATCTCCTCGCAAAAAAAAAAAGCGGAAAAGCACATAAACATTTTCTGTTGAGTGCTAAAAAAGCCGACACAACCGGTACACGTTTAAACGCAAATTAAGAGCCGATTGTTGAGTCTAAAACACTAACACACAGCCCAGTTTCTAATATTACATATTCGAATACGAGTACGCCACAGTCTTCTGCATTCCTTGTAAAAGAAACCGAGTGTGCACACGAAAACGGCATTGAAACTACCGGTACGACATTCAAGTCGAAACGCACAAATAATATGGAGAGTACAGTCCGTGATGTAGTGCAGGATCCATCTGTGAATAGGCCTATTTCAAAAACAGAGCAAGAAAACATTTCAACTGCGACACCTGTACGTAACAATTTGGAACAAATAAATACCGATAAAGACCTTACAGTCTGTGAAACAGCACAGGATCCATGTTTGAATGATATTTCTTCCAATGATTCGAAAACTAGAGTCAGTAAAGACCAACATAGTCTTTACAACTCTTTGAATACTTCAGATAAATCCAATACAGATACAAATTGGCGTGATGTTCATTACAGGAAAACTGCTCGTTGTGTGAATAAACAAAATACCTCCCCTACAGCAAAACAACAATACACACGAAATTACACAGAAGACATACGCACGACCAAAAATGCTGTACAAAACTGTGCTCCAGAAAACTGTAGAGAAAGAAATACCAATAGTCCAACCACAAGCTTCTGCTACAGTACCTGTCAGAAATTCAAGTACCACAGGAAGAAAAAATCTGATAATAGGCACTGGTGATGAGCAAGGAATGCTATATGGAGAGAAAAGAGCATGGTTCCATTTAGGAAAAGTGAAAAATGGTACAACAACTGAAAATGTAATCAAATTTCTTGAGAAAATCTTTCCAGGATACAGCAACTTTTTTTTTTCAAGTTGAGAAACTAGAAACAAAGGGTATGAACAATAGCTTCAAGATTGGTGTTGACTTCCATCTAAAGGACAAGGTAATGGACACTGCTATATGGCCAAAGAACATTGTAATCAGGCGTTTTTAATTCCAGAGATCCAACAGTGCCCCAATAAAATAGACCCTGACAGTGAAAACCAGGTCCCCAGATTATTACACAGAAATAACAATAGAGATGACAGTCAAATGCATTTAGTTATTGCATTTGTTAATGTTCAGTGTTTAAGAAAAAAAAAATAGACTTTTTATCATTCTTTGTAGAAGACGTTAAACCAGATGTCTTACGTATCTGTGAGCACTGGTTGATTGAAGCAGAAGGTAACTATTACAGATATATATAATATTTGAATGTGGTAAATGCATGGTATCGAACAACTAAAATTCATGGCGGTGTGTCTGTGTATGCAAATAAAAATCTTAGTGTAAAGAAAATAGATCTAAAAAGCTTCTCTACAAACCTAGATCTTGAATTGGCTTCACTAGTCTTAACAAATATTGATCTCATTATTATCTCTGTGTACCACTCACCAGACGGTAATTTTGAAAACTTTATTTCACAAATGGAGAACTGTTTGTCTTACCTAACGCACCTTAAATCTAAAATTGCATTGTGTGGTGACTTCAACGTGCATATAGGTGATAGAAGTATCAAAGAGAGAGTCTTCATGAACTTAATAAACAGCTGTGGACTATTTGTAGCGAACTGACTCCCAGCAAGAGGTGATGCCTGTCTAGATACAGTCATCACCAACCTAAATACCTGGGATTATAATATCAATGTAGTTGAACCAATGATTGCAGACCACAGTGCATTGGTAATGGAAATCAGTATGAATGGCAACAATAAACTACAACCAAGCACATGGCACTCAAGCTACACATTCAGTAGAAGACAGATTAAATGACCTAAAACTGTCCTGTCTGGTGTGAACTGTCAGCAGAAAATTGCAGAACTGGGAGCTAGTGACTCATTTGAATGTCTGTTCCAAACATTAAAAACAAAATTTGATGGTTTGTTTCCAATAATCCACAAGAAGGATCCTGCAGGCAAATCAAAAGGAAGGGACAAACATATAACAACGAAGATGTGGTATACTCCTGAGCTAGACAGATTAAAAGGCATTGTAGTAATGTTCAGGGACTGTATGAAGACAGCTAAAGATCTTCCAACTAAAGATCTGCTTCAATGTAAACACTCAAGAGCTAAGAGAATTTACAGAAAGGAAGTGGAGGACGCAAAAAGAAATATAATGAGAAGTTCATCAAAGAGGCTCACAATCCATGTAAAGCAGCTTGTAATCTAGTAAGCGAGCACAGGAAGAAGCCTACTGCTGCCTTAAATTCCTGTAGTCCCGATGCCTTCACTCAGTACTTCATTAGGATAGTGAAGGATACTGTCAGTGACATTCCAGACTCAAGCTTACTTCTCACACGTGATATAAAAAATGAACACTGTAACGGAATTGTAAACTGGAAGGAAGTGCACCCTAAGAACATAATAAAAATAGTGAGATCATATAAGCATTCAGAGAGTGCAGATATCTATGGCATGTCTTGCGCAGTGCTAAAGAAAATAATTCCAGAGCTTGCCCAACCACTAGCCATAGTAATTAACAGATGTTTTTCCTCTGGTGTCTTTCCAGAATTCCTGAAATTGGCAACGACAGTACCAGTCTACAAAAAAGGTGATCCATGTGAAGTGTCCAGCTACAGACCCAATTCAATAATCCCCATCCTAGCTAAAGTTATGGAGTCTGTAATGAAACATCAATTGCAAAATTATTTTGAAGAAAATAGGCTGTTCCAGGACACACAGTATGGTTTTCGCAAGGGAAAGTCGACATTTACGGCAGCACTGTACTTGAATAGAAAGATAAGACAGGTATTTGAAGATAGAGAAAGTGTGGCACTGACACTCTGTGACCTCAGCAAGGCATTTGACTGCATCTCACACAAGATACTCCTCAATTAATTAAACTGTTATGGTGTTGAAGGTGCTGTTCTGGCAACTCTCCAAAGTTATCTGGAAAACCGAAAGCAGGTGGTGTCAGTACACAGAGCCTTATCACAAGAACAAAAGTTGGAATATGGCGTACCCCAAGGGTCCGTCATAGGTCCTCTCCTGTTCCTAATATATGTTAACGATATGGGCTGTAACAACCACATGTTACAGTTTGCTGATGACACCACTCTTTTTGCCAAAGGAAAAACTGCAGCACAAACTCTTCAAGCAACAGGCGACCTCTTCGAAAACACAAAAGAATGGTTCATCAAAAATAAAATGAAATTGAATGAAGGAAAAACACAACATCTTATATGCAGCTTTAGCACCATTGGCTGTCACGAGAATATGGAGGCTGTTAGACTTCTAGCCTTCATGATTGACAGCAAACGTAAAATGATCGAACACAAAGTGTATGTATGCTCCAAGCTTTCCCGTGTAATATTCCTTCTGAGAAGGTTTAAAGGTACAGTAACTAACCAATGCCTCATAACAGTGTATTATGCACCATTTCATAGTCATATTAATTATGGCCTACTGCTATGGGGACATGCTGCAGGTTGTAAAGATGTGTTAATGCTAAAAAAAAAAAAAAAAAAAAAAAAAAAAAAAAAAAAAAAAAAAAAAAAAAAAAGGCTGTGAGAATAATTACATCAAGCAAAAGATTGGACCACTGCAAGCAATATTCAAACGGTTAGGAATTATGACGATCTTCAGCCAGTATGTGTTCTTATGCCTCATCAGCATAAAAGAAAACCAAGGGGAGTTCAGCATGAGGGAAGATATACATAACCATGACACCCGTAACAAGAGGAGCATTGAAATACCAAGCTGTCGTCTGACTGGAACACAAGACAGTTTTCCAATGGTTGCGATGAAAATGTTTAACTCGCTGCCAAAAGAAGTGCAATCCCTGCCACCAGAACCATTCAAAAGGAAAATTGCACAGGACCTGAAAGAGCACCCACTATACTCAATTGGTGAATTTTTCAACAGTGATGAAAGTGACTGGACAAAATGATTATGTTTATATTGTAAATGTCCAAATTGTATATGTATATATATATATATATATATATATATATATATATATATATATATATATATATATATATATATATATAATCTTGATGCAGCCTGTCCAGTCATGACTGGTAAACGGCGCAGAAATAGTAATAAAGTAATAATATTGGTGTCGGGTGCTTGGTAAGTACCTGCATGGCTTGGTGTATGAATCTGTGTGTAAATGTGCTACAATTCCTCCATTCCCCCCTATGAAACGTGATAGCACTTAAACTGTACCCAACTTTGCAGGTGGGCATTTTTAGGGCCATGTAATTGTGGATATTTTCAACATTTTGTAATGTGTGTTTTTTATTGTAATTTAAAAAAAATTGTCTTCCCCCCTTGTTGTTCTTGAACATTAAATAAATTTGTTAAATTATAATCTTTTTGTGCTAATTTAAATTCTCCCCTCATCATTTATTTTGGATTAATGTGGGGTAATTTGTTCATGTATCTTGTGTCTCTGCTCCCTTCTGGAGGAGAGAATATTTTCGTTTCCATTGCCAACATTTCTGATTTAGATCCATGACTGCGGATCATTATTTAATTGTGTGCAGTTTTGCTTAAGGGAACTGTATATCCGCCGCTGTGTGAATATCACCTTAATTAGATTTTGTGAGCAAGCAGTCAATTGTTAACTTCACAAACACGGCTAGTTAAATCTTGTTTTAGTCTAGAAAAGGAAAAACACTACAAACTGTACTGCTCTATCCTTAAAAAAGTTATAAGAAGGGCAAAGAGTAATTCTATAAAATCAGAGATTGATGTTTCTAGTAATAAAATAAAAACCATTTGGGGCATAATAAAAAGGGAAACAGGTAAAATCCCTATCACAGAAAATTCTTTAGAAATTAAAAAAAATGATGTCATTCATGATAATGTTGAAAGAATTACTGACATTTTTAACAGCCACTTCTTGTCATCAGCAGCCCAAATTGGAAAAACATGTTCTATTAATGAAGCCATGTTGTTTCTTCAAAAATCTATTAAAAAAACAAAGCAAATTAACATGTCTCCTGTCACAGTGCATGAAATTGAGGTTATAATCAAAGAGATGAAAAGCCAGAATTCCGTTGGCATTGATGGTATTTCTTCAAGAATACTGAAGCACTGCTATAAGCTAGTAAGCAAAATATTGTGTCATATATTTAATAAATCCATCCAACACAGAATTGTTCCAGAGAGATTAAAGTATGCAATCGTCAAACCTCTCTTCAAAAAAGGAGATAAAACCGTTGTTACCAACTATCGGCCTATCTCCCTTCTAACAACCTTCTCCAAAATACTTTAGAAGCTGGTGCACAAAAGATTAATTGACCACCTCACACAATATAAGTTGCTAAATAGTAGCCAATTTGGTTTCCAAAAGGGCATATCAACAGATCAAGCTATCTTTTCCTTTACCAACCAAATCTTAGAGTCCTTTAACAATAAATTATCCCCTGTAGGCATCTTCTGTGACCTTTCTAAAGCGTTCAATAGTGTTAACCATGAAATCCTCTTAGAAAAGGCAAAATATTATGATTTCATAGGATCAGCCGGCAAATGGATTAAATCATACCTTACCAGAAGAAAGCAGAAGGTCATGTTGAACAACTCTGAAGGACACTCAGTGTCATCTAGCTGGGGCTCTATTGACTGTGGTGTCCCTCGGGGATCTGTACGTGGCCCTCTTCTCTTCCTCATCTTCATCAATGACCTCCCCCTATGTACAAGCTTAAAAACTCATTTCACACTTTTCGCTGATGACACCTCTATTCTCATTAATGAATCTCCCAATTACAATCTTGGGGAATCGGCCAATATCATCTTAAGAGAAGCACTTAATTGGTTTGTAATTAATGGGCTTGCACTAAATGCTAACAAGACCCAGATTATTCATTTTCAATCAAGTAAAAAAATGGAGGACCCAATTACTATTAAATGTAATGGTACCGATTTACTACAAGCTGAGTCAACAAAGGTCCTAAGTATACACATTGACAGTAATCTAAAATGGTCCAAACATATCTTACAACTTCACAAGAAGCTCAGCTCAGCAACATTTGCTATTCGCGTAATTTCCACTATCTGTGATCGAGACACCACTAAAACTGCCTATTATAGTTACTTTCATGCAGTAATGTTGTATGGCATAGTTTTCTGGGGGAATCAGCCACTTTCTAACAAAAGTATTCATTGCACAAAAAAGAGTGATCAGGATAATGTGTGGAGTCAAACCTAGGCATTCGTGTAGAAACCTTTTTAGAAAATTAGGGATACTGACAACTGCATGTCAATATATCTACTCCCTACTATGCTTTATTGTTAAAAATGTACACTTGTACAAAACTAATGAATATTACCATACGCACAATGCCAGGAGGAAGCTAGATCTCCATTATGAATTAAAAAAACCTAAGTACTGTACAAAAAGGAGCTCACTATATGAGCTGCAAAGTGTTCAATGCTCTTCCACTATGTCGGAAGTCACTTATCCATGAGCCTCCCAAATTTAAACATCAACTCAAACAATATCTATTAGATAAGTCATTTTATTCAGTAGAAGAATATTTCAATTTGTGTTAACAAATTTTATTTTTTAATTCACAAGATGTTATTTTATGGTAGCATGTTATGTGTAATTTTTGTCAATATAACTATTTCTTCCTGCTGAGATCTACCTGTGTTTGTGTAATGTGTAATTTTTAACCTTTTAATGTGTAATTTTGTGTAATGTGTAAGTTTTGTGTAATGTGTAATTTTTGTGTAACGTGTAATTTTTGTCTATACCTTTTCATGTGTAATTTATCTTACATATCTATATCTTTTATTGCAAGAGTGATTCTGTATGTTCCTTTTTGTAACAATTTGACATGTCCTACATCCAAGCGAATTTCTCGCTATATTGGATCTATGGGATTTAAATAAATAAATAAAATAAAAAATAACAGTCAAAAGAACAGCGGGCGAGTTTCACCTTTAAAATATTATCACCTGTCTTGCCATGGTAGATTAAAGTTTATTTTCTTTGCCTGTACTGGTTACAAATGACTATACCCTGGAACAAACCTAGGTCATTGGCTGGCTGCTGTGAGATGGTGGGCTGTACCCCATCAGCCAGCCAGTGAACTACGCGATCGCGACCTACTCTGCGTGATGCGACATGGCACGGCAGTGCACAGGCGTTCTCTTCAGGCGGTGTTGGTTCAATGCCATCTGTAATACAAAACTAAAGAAATTTCTCAACAAACAACCCAGAACGAATATGAACATACAACCGCATGTGTATATACATTTTTCCTCTTGCTTCTTAAAAGGTTTCACATACTGTTGTTAACTGAGCACAACTATATTCTGCAAGATTCAGAGTTGTTCAAAGGTAACAGCGCTTTCTCTAATTGTTCTGCTTCGAGAACATTCCATGAAATACATAGCAACGAATTGTAAACATAGATTTCTTTATCTCATGTACATAAACTGGGGAGATACTGTTAAAACGACTGTTGTAAATATAAAAAAATAACTTTGTATATATATTAAGTACTAGAGTTATGTGGAATTCAGTATTACCACACTTATTCCGTTTGTGATTTTAGCTGTAAAAGAAAACATAATCATGGTTTGAAATAGAATATTTGCTCTTTATTTTACAGAGTAACATGAACGAAGTCATATCTGAACTACAAGAAAGGTAATACCATCTACGTTAAAACCGTCCATAGCAACCATGACAAAGACAAACATTTTAGTAGATGCATAGATTCTAATTAATGACTTTTAATATATTACATAAATAGTGAATAAACGCTTAGAAAAAAATAAAGAAAGTAATTTGTTACAAAGTATACACTTCCCTTTCGTTTCATTAAGGAACTACACTTGTCACAGAAATCTAGAACTTCCTTTATATATACAAAACTACCTGTATCACCGTTGTTCAGAATGTTCATTACTACAGTATCTTCACAGTTTACGTGCATGTGCTTCAGAAGAGCATTGTTCAATTCGTTGTTACGTATTTCACGGCATGTTCACGAAACAGAAGAAACACGCAATTTACAGGGAGCATTTTTACATATGCACAACTCTAAACATTGCAGAACATAGCTCTATTTCATTAATAAGGATGCCCAATACGATTTTAGGGAAAAAGGAGAAAAAAAATCTGGGTAGTTGCGGTTTCCGAACCATTGACCATGGGCATTACAATCCAATGCACTGTCCACTGCACCACGGGTAACAACAAGAGTATGCGACTTTCATTCTCGTACTATTAAGGCCAATTCACACTGTTCGTCACGTCACGTCACCGTCCGTCAGAACATTCTGCAATGTATTTCTAATGGCCGCATTCACACTGTCTGTCACTGGACCATCAAGTCACGTCAACGTCCGTCAAGCTTTCTCGAGAAGAATTTTTTGACGGAACGGCCGTCTGCTAACATCGGAAGTTAACCTATTTCCGTCACGCGACTTTCATGTTGCAGTCGACGATTGCACTGTTTATATGCAAATGTGTCTTATTCATCTTTGTGTTGTTGTTGTACCTCGTTTTAGGGGTAAATCTCAAATGTTTCATGACGACTTAAATATTATTGTCAATTGAGTGTCCCCCTAAAATCGAGGTCGGAAATCTGAAACCAAAAAATGGTTTATGTTACGTAACATTGTAACAGAAATGACTGAATCAAACTGTTTATTTGAATAAGATTGTAATTTGGTTACGCATTTTTCATTAAATAACACTTTAAATGAAAATGTCAGTTCTAATGAAAGACAAAAATTCAGTTGTTTACAATGTCAGCGAGAAAATCGTAATGGTTAAAGTATACAGGCGCTATTTGTGCTCTTACAAGTATGGTTTGATGTCTTCATATGATTATTTTTTCGCTTGAAAATAGATGTCAATGTTTTGAAATGTTGTTTCAGTTCCCAGTAAGTTGGCCAAAAACATACAGTGTAAAGTTTTCTTTGGCTGTTAATAACATTTAGCGTTGTTGTTCCCCCTTTCTAGCATTAAACTATGACTTTCTACATAATAGATCGCCACTCATAACCTCACTTTCAACATCGCATATTGAAATGGACGAATTGACGTGACGGACACAGACGGACAGTGTAAATACAACGTGACGTGACGGTTCCGTGACGTGACGTTGACATGACGTTGACGTGACGGACAGTGTGAATTGGCTTTTAATGGAAATTGTTAACTGATACTAATATGGCATTTTTAGACACTGGATTATCATTTATCGTACAAAGAACGATGTGTTTTTGTTAATTCTTCAGTGTGCCATTGCTTTGAAACGACAATGTGTAAGTTACAATAAGAAAACCATGAAATATGCAACTCAAGATGGCGTATGCCAGAGAGAGTTCTGGGCGAGGAATGTCACTCGAAATCTCCGAACGGCTGGTTTTCGTAAATTCAATGGACGGTGTCAAATCTCCGTTATTTTTGCAAATATCTCTCAAACGATACGATATGTGAAAAAACATAAGAGAGCAAAGTTGTAGAGAATTTTGTCCTCTACAAATTATGTTATTCAAGTTTTGTGTCAGATGAACGGTTTATTTGCAATTAATATTATATTACAAACGGCTTTTTTTGGTGTTACTAACGTATTTATTGTCGGAAATATTTTAAAAAAGTGAGGTTCTGGTCTCTCGTGGCCAACAATTATGTCTGTAAAATTTAGTGGCGATCGGGCTGAACGGTTCGACTTAAAAAGTGGTAACACGTTACGGACAGACAGACATCCCAAAATCGCCGTTATTTTTTCAAATATCTCTGAAACGATGCGAGATATGGAAAAAAAACATAAGAGATAAACGTTGTAGAGAAATGTCCGCTCTACAAATTCATATATTCAATTTCCGTGTTAGTTGAAGAGTTAAGGTGTTATTTTCATTTAAATTTCGAGCAGTCAAAAGGCGATAGCAAACTACCGTAACTTAAAGTGGGCCAAAAGGTTGTACTCTTGGAGAAGACCATGAGACTATCAGACTGACTTTATAATGCTAAGGCAAAGGTTTAGAAACTAGGTTTCAAGCTCCCCTCAGGGGGCCCATAGCTCTTTTGTGGCTACATGTGTGGCACGCACGGGGCCCCAAGCCAAAGCATCCTTCCTTCCCGCCCCAGGCTGCTTAATTTTCCCTTCCGGTTCATGCCTTAGCCTGGAGATGGGCATCCATTGCGAGTCAAGGTGGTTTCCTGTCCTAGTTCTTCTCTTTCCTTGGTTTCTTCCTTTCCTAACCTTTGCTTCTGTCTTTCACTCCTTGCTGTACTCTTCTAGCCTTTCTCTCCTCCTCATTTAATCTTCGCTCCGGCTTTTGAGACACTCTTCTTTCTCTTCACTTCCTCTATTCTTTTTCTTTCCTCCCTGTGTGTGTCTGACGGCTGACCCACGTATTCTCATGCGTAGCAGGTGACGGAGTAATGCGTAATTCCCCACCCTGGGTAAACATGTAATCCACGTACGTACCCCCTGGTAAAGGCTAGGTCCTGGGAGGGGTGATTACCTGAGCTGGTACCTTTTGCACATACCTATTGGTCCCTCTGTCCGTTCTCGGGAGGTGTGACCTGAGGTGTGAACAATCACCTAAGGCAGGTAAGCCCTCAGAGAGGGCCCCCACTAGGAAGGAGTGCGCCATTGGAGACGCCGGTAATCATGGGGGACATTTCTTCAATGACTTCCTTCTCTTCTACTCTGACCTTGACCAAAAAAGGAAGAGAGTTTCACCCCAGTGTAAGAAAACGTTACCTAATCTTCCCAAATTTCTGGTTGTTTCTCGAACTGATGGTCAAGATTTCTCTTCTGTTAAACCTTCCGTAATTCAGAAGGTTGTTGATGCGATTGCTCGCCGTGGTAAGACCTGTTCCTGGCAGCACAATGGAACATTGTTGCTGGAAGAGGACAGTGCTTCCCAGGCGCAAAAACTGATAAGGACTATGTTACTCCACACATTTCCTGTCCAAGTAGAAGCGCATCATATGCTCACCTCATCACGGGGGTAGTTTTCACAAGATCCCTTGATGAGTTATCACACGAAGATGTTTGATCAGGGTGTAACAGCCGTGCATAGAGTGTTGAAACAGGTAGATAACCAGCTAACACCAACTCGTACTGTGTTTTTGACTTTCGACAGAGTTGACCTCCCGTCCAAGGTCAAAGCAGGATAAAAAATTATCTCCGTTCGCCCTTATGTACGAAACCCTGCGTCCCCTCACTACATTAATTGCAATGGTGAGGATGCTGCTTCCTCTAGGGACTGCCCTGTTTATAAAGACGAGAAGGTCATTCAGTACATTCGGGTCACGGAAAAAGAATCAACATCTGCTGCTCGAAAGTTGATATTATGTTGATATTAATGGAAGCTATTTTATATGCTTGCATGAATTTGAGGCAACTATTCTTGACCAGTATCGTCAGACCACAGAGTCAACTTGTCTATAAGATTGTTATCTACTGTGTCTATGGGTTCCAAAATCTCACCTTCTGAATTCATTTTGACATCTTCATTATCAATGCAATGAAGTCTCTTCTCAATACGTTCCACCACTATGCTTTCTGTTTTCAGTATTTTCTTTGTTCTTTCCAGTTTTCTTGTTAATTCCTGCTTTTCATCAGTCTCCTGTTTCCATATCTGTGTTTTGCAGTCTGCTGTTTATGATGCTCTTTGACAGCAGTCGAAATTTCTGTTGAAATGTTGTCTTTTCTTGTCTTTTTGTCAGTTTCTGCTGGAGTGCCAACAGTACTTGATAGAACTGCTGTCTCTCTTATAGGATTAACACTCACTATTCGAGAGTTACTCTGGGTACGAGTGTGATACACTTCTGTCTGTTCAGAGGGCAGTGTGTACTGTATGACGCGTAAATTGAATGGTACTACAGTTCTGCCAAACCCCCTCCAGACGGGCAGAAGGAGGCGGAGTCTCTTGAGCACGTGACTGGTCTTCAGTAGCACTTCCAAGCGGCAGACAGCAAAAGCTTCGGTAACTTTTGTTTACAGTTTATGTGCGTTATTGCGTGATTTTACGTGTAGGTTAGGTTGTGTGAATTCCATTCCCAGAGCAGACTCGGCAAAGTAACATGAAAATATTGTACAGCAGTCTGAACACAAGAGTGAATTAATGCCTTCCTTAGTAGCCTCAAACGAAACGGGAAGCTTCAATGCTTTATTCTTCTATTCGTGATGTAACTACCCATGAAAAAATAAATCATTAGTTTTGTGATGAATGTCAATTGAGTGTGGAAGCGCCTCTCACGTCTTTCCATCGAAGAAAATGTAAAGAATGATGCTGACGACATTCTTATACCGATATCAGAATTTTAGAGCCGACGTGTGTAATTTATGCCAAGTTTCTGAAATAAAAAATGTATATTTCTCACCATATGATATAGAATGTCTCATTTGCTGTAAGTGCGTTTTAAATACATAATTTATGAAACATTTATAATTATACATATCAAAGACGTGGGCTACAGTCATCTCCCTATAATAATATTTCGTGTGGCTCGTTGGCCACGTGCAAGTCTTTAAATTGGACGGCACTTCGGCGACTTGCGTAAAGGAATGTGTGTTGTCACATGCTTTTATTCTCTTTAAACTCGTTGCCAGTAGCGTAGGTGTGAATTTAAGTTTACTGTTTATTAGTAAAAACACCAGTGGCAGTCAGTCAACACAGACAGATAAAGACCATAATTTTTTATTCCTGTAGTGGAGACTATGGTAATTAGAACATAAATCAAATAATATATGAGATAAAATTTACAGTACCGGTAGGCCTGAGTTAGTGTTTACACTTTTCCAATTCTATCATTTTTGTTTGTAACTCAGAACTGTTCCACTCCTTCAGGCTTGCAATTGATTTTTATATTGTAGGGATAGTATGGAGAAACGTAACCTTGGTAGTACCTACTATGAAATTTCACTAAAATAGGAACATTCATGAGCTACAGACGTCAAAAATATAAGACAGCAACAGCTGAAAGCGTTAAGCTTTTGCTTTCTGCCGCTGGGAAGCGCTACTGCAGACTAGTCACGTGCACAACATGCCCCGCCTCCTTCTGCCCTTGTGGAGGGGATGTGGCAGAACTGTAGTTCGATTCAATTTACGCACTGTATGACATGCCTGTCACCTGCATCTTGCTATTCGTTTGCTCACTCCCACCGACCACCGTATTTTAGCCTCGCATCCTCTTGCTGTGTTTTTTACCGATGCCTGCCCACTGTACTCGGCGCCAGCATGTCTACTAACTTCTGTGCATATATTACACTTCCTACTTGACTAAGTCTGTCTAAACGCTGTGATTTGGTATGTGGGCATTAACTTTTCAGGTGTCCTGTAGGTCCGCAAATAACACAAGTTCACGGTTGGCCATTATATACTTCAAGTACTTTAAATCCTTGTATCGTAATAAAGGAATTCATATGTTTTGTCACATCAATTTCTTCGTTTCTGACTCCATTGTCAACATCGTAATGTTAGTGGCCTTGCCATTTTCAGCAGTGATTTGAATAATCTTCCCGTACAGTGCAATGGCCCCTCGAATATATTCGAATTCTATTTTCAAATGGAAGATTGAAAACTCGAACTGTTCGTAGACCTAAACCTGCATAGGACATTGCAACATTGACAACTTCACCTTTACAATTTTGAAATAACGCGTTACTGCCAGTCTGCATTACGCTTCTAACAGAAGTTTCGTCGTCTATCAATTTTGCATACACAGCATTCCGAAGAAAATCGTAAGTGTAACCAACAACTTCTTCATCTTTCAACCCAAGGTGATCGTAAAACCAGTCGACAATTTCATACACTTTTGGACGTTCATATCCATACAGAAATGAGAACTTTAAACAAGACTTCCTATATTTTGTATTAATGGTGTGAAGCAGTACTCACAAGTTCCACCTGTCGGTGTGCGTCACCAACAGTGGTGCAGCCGCGTTCCACCACTACAGTGCACAGTGCAGACAGTAGCAGCGCACACGTATTCTCTGAGTCGCTGTCGCAAAACATTCGTTTCTGCTATATCTTTACGTTTTGTGGCTCCGTGCTCAGTTTATAAGGTCTCTGTGCCTTTATTTTCTGTGTTTTTCACTATTTTTATTTGTAAGATTAAAATTTCGATGCTGTTATGTTGCTAGGCAAAGGTGAACGCTGGCGTTGGTGTTACAAGCGTTGAATTTATTACAACATATTATTGCTGCATTACAGTTTGATATGTAATAATAAGGCACATCTCCTTGTCATACATTTTCTGTGCATTGTCGCTTTAAAATGGCACTGTGCAACCTTAACAAAAAGCAGGTAACATATGCACTCCGTTTACACGGGATCCCAAAACCGGATTTCGTAAACCGATTTCCCAATTCCGCTTTTGGTTGGTCATGTAAACACTCCAAAATCGATTCTGGAAATCCACTTCTCTAAAGTGGTTTTCCAGTTCCACATTCGATTTTCCTGCCCATGTAAACGCAACTGTTTTTGAAGCGTTCTTGGCTTGCCAGATTGTGTTTTTTTGGTAAGAACTTTCGGCACATATGGACAGAGTGATATTTTCTAATGTGAAATAAAAGTGTTAATATGAGAGTGAGCCTGAATCTGTGTATTGAAGTAAAGAAAAATAGCGATTATGCTGCCTAAATCGGAGCTGAATCAGCTGTTTTTCAGCCGCCATCTTAAGTGGATTAGGAAATTCGATTCAGGCTGTGCCATGTAAACACGACAGCGAAAAACGGTTTACGAAAATCGGTTTTCGTCTTCCGGAAGTTGTGTTACATGTAAACATAGTGATTATGGCAGAATAAACAACGGCATCTGCTGCATCGAGTCAAAGATATACCAGTACTGTGTTCTGCAGTCCTATTGGTTCTCGCTATATCGCACCGAGCTCTCCATAAGCCGTTGGTATACGAAACGAGGCAATTGACGTTAACGTGCGCGGGAATGGGAAATACCACGCTACGAGTTACAGCTTCGTCGGCACATGGGTCCAGCCGCGTAACGTGATTTGGGCTTTCAGAGCTCTCTAGAGACAGTTTTCAGCGCGCAGTCGTCGTCTGCTACAGCTTTATTTGGAGCGTGAAGCATGCACATGGAAGAGTATGTGTTTAAAATGGATTATACTGAATTAGTTGTTTTGGCGTTATTAGCGATTGTCGAAGATGAGAGGGGAAAATCCCGCAGAAGATTATTGGTACGGGAGTGTATTCAGCGGCGAAATAAAGGCAAAGACACCATTCAAAGGCAATTCTTGATTTTCCGATACCACCCGTATACTTTGACCCATAACGTCAGGCACAGTGTCATGACAATAACCGACATTAATATTTCAGTGTGAATGTAATGTGGCGTCGATAACAACATGAAATACGTAACTACACAAATATAAATGTAACGTGACTACCGCAGGAATTGAGAGGTTTTGGGCCGGGAGATTCTAAATAGAAAAACAATAGAAATAAACTGAAACTTGAAAACTGATGCCGCACTTTTTTTCTTTAAAAAGACTCTGTGCCCTCGGCATCATTGGTTAACAAAGGAACATCACAAAACGTTGCTTCACTTTTACACTTCGCTAGTCTCTCGTGGCATATTTCACGACGTTTCGTAATTGTACTTCATTATTACGAAAAAAAAACTCTCCTGAAGCTATATCGTATTCAAGAACTTCAATAAACCAGCCGTTTTCAGGGTTGTGTTCTACATTGTCCAGAAGTGTTATTTACATACAGTTAAACATTATCAGCTGAATGTTTTTTTTTGGCATTTCATCTTTATTTCAATATTGATTTTTATTACATAAGTAGTGTTTTTGCTTCGTGGCTTTAATTAAAATACACATTTGTTTTCTAGTCGACACAGTAGCTATGTTGCTAGAAGTAAGTAATAAACCAAACTGAAGTGGAAAACGTTTGAACATGACATAGACAGTGTCAACAGAACATAATGTAGAGAGTGTACTTGCTTCCTATTGGTCCGACTTAACGTGGCATGTTACCGAAATATCTCGTTGGTTTGACGTGTGTGTAATTATTAGTTCTTAAAAAAAAGTGAATAATTTATTTTGAATTCTGTGCTATGGAGAGCGGGGAATGCAGAGAGGGAGAACAAACTCTCTGAAAACCTAAAAACATTGGCAACTGTCGCCAATAAGGTTCAGGCATTACACAATGCAGATCTTGTCATGGAAGTGCAAGCTATTGTTTCATCCAGGAAAAGACAAGCAGTAATTACAAACAGAAAACCTAACAAACGTACAGCATTGGCGACTTCAATCAGCTCAGATAAGAAAATAATTAACAATTTGGGCTGCTCACAGGTTAATGACAATAACTTACATTATCCTAAAACCAGACTATACACAGAAAACGACGTTGGACCTTACTCAGTCTATATTGAAAGATCAACAAATGATGTTGGTCGCTTACATCCTATGTCTGTAGGAAAAGTAATTCACAACAGCTATAGAGAAAAGAAATGCCGAATTTTAAATATTACGCAAATAGGTCGCAACAGAATAAAAACTGATGCTAGTAATCCAGACATGGCAAATTTGTTACTTAAATCTCCATTCAGGTCATCCAAAAATATGAATCCGTTTATTCCGTCACATTTAATACACAAACAAGGAGTGATTCATGATTTTTACTTTGAATTGTCAGAAGAAGAAATCTTACAAGAGATCTCATCACCAGCAGAAGTCATTAATGTTAAAAGAATGACAAAAAAGGTTATTAGTGATAAAAAAGAAACAATAGTTAAGCTTCAAACATGTGTCTCACACAATATGTATATTTACATGTTACAAGATGTGAGGTAGAATTGTATATCCCTTCTGTTAAACAATGTTTTAATTGTCTTCGATTCGGTCATATAGGAAAACAATGTAGAAGTCAGAATCCGTGCATAAGATGTGGGAAACACCACTCTCACTTGCAATTCACTAGCACAACAATCAACTGCATATATTGCCATGAACCACATGAAGCTACCGACAGGATATGCACAGAGCATTTATTCAGGAAACACGTAAACGTATTTGCTACACAAAATTCCATCTCCTATCTAGAGTCAGATAACTTCCTTCGACTCCATTCCTTTTCAGATGTCACACGAGGATATTCACCTTCTTGTAAGGAAACAAAAAGTGCTGTAGCAGACACTTCTAATAGTGCCGAGTTTACTCTAATTAAAGCTAGTTCATCAGCCAAAACTACTGAATCACTCATTAAATGGGCAACAAACGAACAGCCATTACATTCCCAACTTTTATCAGAAATTTAACTGGGCAAAAAGACATATTGCCAAATCCGTCTATAATGTCTCAGAATTTAACACAAAATCGTACATACAAACAATTCAAAACGTAAGATTTAACCCAAGAGGTTTAGCGGAAAATCATATTGAATTTAATACATTCTGACCGCAACAGATACCTAAAGAAGATAAGGAAACTGAATCAGACAAAATATTTCATTTAATTCATTCTATTATAGATAAATAAAAAGAAATTATCCAGTGGATAATAAAACATTCAAAACTAGGCTTCTTGAACTGCTGCCCAAACCAAGAAGTTAATTGATATACCTCGTCCATAATAAAGAATTTAAGGATTTTACTATGGAATGCAAGATCTGGTTTATATAACAAAATCAGCCTGAAAAATGAACTATACCAACAGAAGATAATGGTTGCTTGCATATCAGAAACATGGTTTGAATCTGATATAGCTTTCAAAGGCTACAATTTAATAAGATCTGATAGATTGGATGGAAAAGGTGGTGTTGCAATTTTGGTTCACAAGAGTATACCGTTTTCTAATTTTGATATTCAGTTAATTAATGACAATCTTCAAGCAGGAGCCATCAAAATCTTTCTCAGTTCATCTACCTATTGTATAATGTCAGTGTATAATCCGCCAAGAAATAAAATAGAGTCTGATATTTGGAGCAAAGTCTTTCAACAATTAACTACTCCATTTATTATATGTGGAGATTGTAACTGCTGCAGCATAAGTTGGGGCAACGAATTCACAGACAGAGAAGGAGCTGCTTTGTTAACTGTGATAGAAGATAATCAGTTAATCATATTGAATGATGGTTCTCCCACATTAATACCCCACCCCTTTCATCCACCATCTGCAGTGGACTTAACTTTATGTTCTCCTCAAGTTGCCAGCGTTTCACACTGGGGAATTCTATCAGATTCTTTAGGTTCAAACCATCTACCTATTTTGCTGATCGTCTATGACAAACTCTTACCACAGAAAAGACAGATAAAAAGTGGTTGGAATATTAAAAAAGCACGGTGAGATGTTTATAAGGCCTATCTGCTATAAAACACCTTGAACCTTGGCGACCCAACAAATGTGAGAAAGTTATATGAAGATTTACGAAATGCTATCTTGGCTGCAGCAGACAAATCAATACCAAGGAAAAAGTCAGTAGATTTAAATAAAAGACCTCCTTCAAATTGGTGGTCTCCAGACTGCTCTAAAGCAATCGCCAGATGAAGACTTGCACTTAATTCATACAGGAGGAATCCATCTCTAGATAACTATCTTACTTTGTAAAGCGCAGGCACAATCTAAAAAATTTCTAAAACAACAAAAAAGGCTCATTGGCGAACTTTTTGTGAGAATATGAATAAACAAACGAATATATCAGAAATTTGGCAGTGTGTCAAGAAACTAAGAAACAGATTTTGCAAGTAATACACTCCTGTATACAGTTGGATGTCTCTTGTGTAGAAGCTTTCATGGATAGATTATGTCCACCATCAGTACCGCTTCCAATCACAATTCCATCGGTGGAGTACTCAGCACACTTTTTATGTCAGCCATTTCAATATGCAGAACTACAAAAAGTCCTAAAAGAAGCTTCTGATACTGCCCCGGGAATAGATTCAATCCATGTTACAAAACATGCCTACAATAACTCAAATGCGATTATTAAGCATTTATAATAGAATATGGATGAAGGAAGAATTGATCTCTGAGTGGACAACTCAGATTATTATTCCTTTACAAAGCCTAACGCCAATCCTTTTGACGAAAAAAAGCTTCAGACCAATTGCATTATCATCTTGCATTAGTAAAACACTTGAACATATGATTAAAAATAGACTGGAATCGTGGCTTGAATCTAGAAATTTACTCCCAAAATCACAATTTGGTTTTCGCAAGGGAAAAGAAACGCTTGATAATCTCTCAATTGTAACTACAGAAATTCTGACAGTTTATAAAAGGAAGCAAATACTTTCAGCTCTTTCTGCAGATATCTCTGGAGCTTATGATAATGTGTTAATACCGGTTCTCCTTCAGAAATTATTAAATTTGGGTATTCAGTCTAGCTTTGTGTCAGGAATCAAATCATTTTTAATTGAACATAAAATCTTTGTTCAGCATAATTATAAATTATATGCCCCAACAACTATATATAAAGGCCTACCAAAGGGAGCTATTTTAAGCCCTTTACTTTACATTATCTACACATCAGACGTGGAATATATCCTTCCCAATAAAAATTCTTCAGTATGCTGATGACATATGTATATATGCTATAGACAAAAGATTACATACATGGAGTATTTATTAGATCAAGCAGTCACAGCATTCACACAGTGGCTTGATGAACATGGCCTTACATTATCAGAAAATAAATCCACAGTGGTTCACTTTACAAAACAAAGAATTCAAGGTAGAGCCGATTTCATTCAATTGGGAGAAAGAGAATTTCCAGTCAAACCGTCAGTAAAGTTTTTGGGCATGATTTTAGACATGTGTTGCACTTGGAATAATCGCATAGCGTATATTACAAATAAAAAAGAAAAGTCCATGAATGTTATGAGATCAGTTGCTAGCAGTTGATAGGGAGCTCATCCCTTTGTGTTACTTATACTATACAGATATTTATTAAGATCAGTTTTGGATTATGGAAGTTTCCTGTATGGAAATAGTTCACGAAAAACACTGGCTAAGCTTGACAGCCTACAGTATAGATGTCTCAGGATGCGTTTGGGAGCCATGCGATCTACACCCACCAATGCATTGTTAGCTGAAGCAGTGGGGATGCCTTTATCAATACGAAGACGTCATTTAGCAAACAGATTTCTTCTAAGGAAGATACAAGACTCAGGACATATTTTACATAGTCACCTTACTCAACTGCAAACAATGTTTCCCAAGAAGAATGTAAATGAAAATCAGCTTCCTTTACTGGTATTAGCAACGAACACCATTCTTGTGATCCAGTATCACATTATGGCAAACGTCATTGGTATTCCATTTCAGTTTCCCTTCAGTCGCCAATTTAGCAAAATTGCAGTTCATTATTGTAACTTGATGAGGAACTCCACACATAACTGGAATGACGTCGTCATGCACTGGATATCTGAAGTATCATCAAAGGCATTATTAATATTTACATATGGTTCAAAATTAGGTACCAATGGAGCAGTTGGATGTGCCTTCTTATGTCCCCAGCTTTCTTAATACAATCAGTATGCTCTACCAACATTCTTCTCCATATACTCAGCAGAGGCAATAGTTATCAAAGAAGCATCGAAATATAGTGATAATAACTGATTCTAAAAGTGTTATACAAAGTATTGAACATCTAAAATTGAACTATGGCACACACACATACACATACACACACAGATTAGCGGAAGTTGTTGACTTAGTGGTACAAAGCAATGACTCAGGAACAGTCTTTTCTTTCATGTGGGTTCCTGCTCATTTGGCTATCACATACAATGAACAAGTCGACCAGTTAGCGAAATCTGCCGTCCGAACTGGGATTACACTTCCTGCTCACGTTCATCATTCAGATCTTAATCCATGGATCAAAAGAAAAATAAATATATACTGGAAATCATCTTCATCAGTTAAGGCCAAATGGTATGCATCAATACAAAGATCAATACCCCAGAAACCTTGGTTCCATGATAAAAAGGTCACAAGGAAATTAATTACAAGTGTAATTCGGATGCGGTTAAATCATGGTTGTTTTCCAGCCCATCTACATAAAATAGACATCCAAAACTCGCCTTACTGTGATTGTGATAATTCCTCATTTGCTGATCTGAATCACATTTTATTCAATTGTTCTAAATTCACAATGTATAGACATAACTTTATGGAAGACCTAAGAAAAGCTAATGTGCAATTTCCTTGTGGATTTCCGAGTATTCTATATGATAACAACATACGCATCTATAAAACAATATTTAAATTCATGTCATCTGCTCAAATAGTTATATAATTTAATTGCAAACCCATCAAAATTAGTGTTTTAAGGGATTACTTGTTGTAAATATTAGCCGTGTAAGATATGTGTAAATTGTATGGCTGTATGGTTTTTTTCCCACCAAATGCCAAATAAAATTAAAAAAAAATATCGAAATATCGCAGAACTTATTTCGCGTTTCACGGGAGAAAATGGCTCCCCAACGGCAAAAGCAGGATGTGACGTCAGAAATCTCGGAGAGCGGTACGTATTAGAATATCCCGTTCCGTGAGCCGACGGCCTTACAGCTGGGTTTACACTAGCAAGTCGCTTACTGTAGTTACTGCTGCAAGTTATTGCGATTCACTTGCAAGAAGTAAGCAAGAAACTTCCGCAAGTACTTTCACAAGTAACTTGCAGACATCATTCACATGTACTTTTAGGGAGACCAAATGACGATTAGGTGGGTCATTTATACTGTAGCTCTTTTATTTATTATGAAGAACACAAAAAAGATGAGTATTTCGGTTTGAGAGGATACTTACGCCAAATACGGAACCTACAATGATTTGTTGCTAAAACTGCGTTTCGAGAACTTTACCTTTGAAACCTTTTCTGGAGCATTTCTATAAATTATCTGGGTTGTTTATTAACATCAAATGGACATATAATCAAAACAGGAGACATATCACATAGTTATTTCAGCTAAGGAACGGTTATTACGCTACATTATAAAGAGCCACTTGTTATTTTTAATCATTGTTCCCTCAGTTTGTGCGAAAAGTCTGTTGTGAGATTTATTGCAATAAATTAAATTTGCTCAACAAGTACACACGTTTCCTTTATCTGTATTTAAAATCACTGTACACATTCCATATTTGAGGGAAATGCCCCACAGCTTCATTCAGTGCTTGGTATCTTCTTTTTTTCATACTCGTTTATTCTCCATCTCTGTTAGTTCGTATCATATAGTACGTAGGATGGTTGTATGAAATTAATCGTGACATTCAATGAAAGGTTAAAGTACGCTATTTGTTGATGTACGCGACATGCTTATAAACTTGCGATTTCGACTTGCAGAAAACAAAAATTAATCCTAAATGCTGCATGTAACTTGCAGAAGCCTCTTGCACGCTGTTCACACTGAAAGTCGGATACTTGTAGCTAGTGTCACTAGTTCAATAAATTCCAACGGCCGCAATTCCACTTCGTGACGTATTTACACTAGCAAAAAGTTCGGCAAGGTTCTAACTCTTTTAAAATTTCGTGTGTAAACACAGATTATCTTAATTAACATGGTATATCTTTGCTACATGGACACTCTTTGTGTATTACACAAACAATTACCCGAGGGGAAAGGAAAATTTTTGTTTTTGTTTTGGTTAAATCTTGAGATGTGCTGCAGTCGTACAGTGGTCGTTGTGCAATGTGCATGGTTGTGGAAACGCATCAAACCGAAATTGCTGTTCATTAGTTCAACTATAAGTGTAGATATTTCTTTCGCTTTATGTATTATCAAATGCAACTTATGCAATCATATAAGCCTGCCGAATATCGGGGTGGGTGGCGTGTTGCTAACAAATACATTGCTGCAATTAATAAAGCTAACCATCTGCTTACGAGCATGTTACTAAGGTCATTAAGGTAATGCTTCTTTAGAATATTTGTAGCTGCTTTCATTCTTTATCAAAGCTCTTACCGGAGAAGTAGTGGAGCAAGATTTAGTGTGGGTAAAGTAGCATAAGTAAGATAATCTGACACTAATCATTTGGTTATTTAAATAATCAGATGCATTTTAATGCCTCTAGTGTAAAAAAACATGATAAACGCAGCAATTTGTTCACTGGAGGTCCAAATTGCGCATATGCTACACAGTAACAAAAGCTTCCATTAGGGGGGGGGGGGGGGGAGGAGGCATCACATGCTACGTGAATAATTACAGGTAATAGTTTATCGTATTCTAAATAGTTTCTATGTGTAGGCTTATGTATCTGTTTATGTATAGAAGGGTAACATTTTACTTGAGGCATAGTATGCTTGGTGCTGGTGTTGAAGACTTTAGAATGCTGTTTAACTCAAATCACATAGCATGAGAGGGAAGAATTTTTTACGTTGACCGTGATATAAATAATTAACGCTGTTTGTGATCTGTGGTTGACAAGTTCTTGTATTGCCCTTGTCTCGTCAGTAAATTAATTATCCAATTTATGTGAACATTTTGTTGCCAACATTGGCTTACTATGTCGCCCAGGCCGTAGTATAACCCTAAAATATGATCTTGCTTGAAGAAACTGACTGGTTGCTTACATGTAGTGCGTAATACTTTGAAGTACTGAACGCTGAGTTAATAGCCTACTGTTGTGCCTTGTGTGGCTACTTCGCGCAGATACTTCAACCGCGCAAAGGTCTGTTTTAATACAGTGATACTGTTAGTAGGCCTAATACTTTTTCCGGTGTAATCGCATTCGAGTGAAAGGCTGTTCGGACTAAGGCCATGTGTGAGTGTTGGTGATTGCTTATGCCAAAACTACGCAATATTCGACGAAGCCTAGAAAGTGCTTCACGCTGACAATAGGCAATATACGTTTGTATTTAATTCTGCTAATCACATTTTACCATTATAATTTAAGTTTTCCCAGGTTTTACTTTGAAAAACCACCGAACGACTTATTCAAAATTTTGCAGGTTGTGTATTGCTGGAAGAGAATAGCTTTTTCTTGGGAGCTCAAGCGCTAACTTTATTCTTACAATATTATTAAAAAAATCATTTTCATTTATTAATTTATTTTGTTTATTGTAATTTGTTGCAAAATGTGGGAAGTTGTACATTGTACTAAAATTGCAGAATATTTCAGTCATAACTGAAGACTGGGATACCACTCGTTAGCTTTGGCCCATGGTGTCATCAGCATGTTGGAAAACCCAGACGTGGGATAATATCTTAATATTTATGGAATGTAGATAATAAATGATCTGTGCTTATCCTCGTAAAGTACAGAAGACCTCTCCGTTAACCTATATCTGAGTGAGTCTACAGGGCATAACTGTAGACTGGGATACCACTTGTCTGCTTTGACCCATAACGTCATCAAGATTTCGGAAAACCAACCCCTATATAGGACATCTTAATACTTCCCTATTGTAGATCCGTAATTATTATCGATAACGGAATGTACCATCGATCCCAGGTCTTAGCCCAAAAATTTGCACCTTCGGCGCGATGACTTCAATATCGCTGCAAGTATTTCAGAAGGAGAAATCAGTTTCACTTCCTCGTGTCTTAATGTTAAAAATTAGTTCCTAAAATTGACAGTAATTTTTCAAATGCTGCTTTTGATGAAGTGAAAAAATAAACATTCCTTGAGTCATCCTCTTGTAATTTTTCATACAGTGTACTGAAGGCACCAAATTTAAATCAGTCTTGTAGTACAGCTCACGGCACGAGAGAACTGTAATGACGTGTGACTGGCCAGTCGAAGAACTTGCCAGAGGTCTGACACCTGACCAGTTGTATATAATAGTTTCCCAAATGCTTGTGCCGAGCTTTCCAGCTATCAAAATGTCACAACGATCAGTCGACTCGCGTGGCTTATCCGTTCCACACACAAGCGGGGAAGCTCACCGGTACTGCGTGCACCACCCATGTGGTTCGACAGGCGGCTGTTCCTTTTCAGGAGATGCCGCTGTTGCCCGGAGGGATTTATATCGATTGCAGGCAGTTGGTTGCGATGCTCTGCTAACCGGTGTACTATTCCGGTACAGAACTGCCGAGGCAGAACAGCTGTACGGATCGTGGTGAGGTTTTGTTCTGTTGAGTCTTCTCTGTTATTCTGTGGGGAACAGAAGTGTCTCCCATATAGGCACAAACACACTTAATGTGCACACTTAAAAAAGTATTTAAAAGTTCCACATTTTCTTATCCTAATATCCCTTTGAAAAATTAAAAGCTACATAAATGATAATGTGGCTACATTGCAGAGTCTTTTGCCCACGCACTGCAAATATTGGCAACACCACAGCAGTCAACTATAGAGCAGTTATATGTTTTATTTATTTCGTGATCTGTACGAAACAGTGATCATTTTAAGTGATAGTTGGGTTAGGGATAGGTTAAACAAGAAGTTTTCTTTTAGTATGTGAGGGCGCGTAGCACCCGAATCTCCGGTTCGAAAACGATCTATTTACCGTTGCCAACATATGCTTGCATGCTAAAAACACGGGCAGCAGACTCTGCAGTTTTACCAATAATGTGACAGCATGTCTGAAGCTGAGTAGGAAATATGGGAACATTCATTTTGTGTGCTTTAATATGGTGGTTGATGTAGCAGTGAGTAAAAGTGACCACCTCTACACAGGTTGATGGAACTCATGGTCGTGCACGTCTTTAGTGTAACAAAATACCAGTTCCATCTTCCTCGACCTTAGTCTATTAGCCCTTCTTTTTTATTTATTACATCACTGTCGACGATACTAACAGTGCACTATCTGTGCCTGCAGGTGACTTCGGCAGCTGTGTGGGTTCGCTGGCGAGGCGCTGCCCTGCTGCCACCGCGCCTCACCTGGGGTAGGCCTGCCGTGAGTACCCCGTCCACTCCTGTGAGAACCCTCTGTTGCCAGCATACACAGGTCGGAGCAATTCACTGGAAGAAACTGCAAAATCAATTTAGTTTGCTGAGGGGAACAACATTATCATATTCATTTTTAATTTGTTGTGGTAATCTGTGAAACTAGTATCTGTCCACAGAAGAATAATAAGAGCTTTATCCTGCCACAAAATTATTTCCAATTCCAAAGAGCTCTGTATAAACAGCTAGATGGATTAACTATGAGATCCCTACTCAGTCCACTTTTAGCAGGAATATTTATGGATAATTTTGAGCAACATATTACTGAGTAAAGAACCGCTAAGTACAAACATTAAATACTGGTGCAGATATGTGGATGATGTACTGTGTTTGTGGACAGGTTCCACAAGACAGCTCAACACAGTTTTTCAAAACTTTAACAGCCGGAACAAAACATTCAATTCACAATGCAGATGGGTAACAAGTCGATAAATTTCCTAGATCTTGACCATAGAAATCACTAAAAATACATGCTCTTTAAAAATCTACTGCTACAGACACAGTAATACCTGCCTCCTCACAACACTCTGTTACACAGTATAGAAACACACAGCTTTCCACTCTGTGGTACATTTCCTTGTATCTTTTCCCATTCTAAAGAGGATTTCAGAGCAGAATTACATACCATCAAATTTAGTGCCTCAACCAAATGGCTACAATCCAGCTCGGATGGCATTTTACACAAAAAAGCAAAATAAGAAAATTATACCCTTTTCTATGCCCCCTCTGACATCCCCTCCAATGAATGCAGGAAATGGTGTACAATACCATACTAAGGACAAATATCACTATACCCGGGCCGCTGAAACATTGCACTTGATGTTTCGCGTTACGGCGAGTTAAGTTGTCTACACTGCTTTAGCGACGTTGCAACACTAGCCCCTATACACACAGCAGACGAAACGGTTTTCAGTTGCATCTCGTAAATGTAAGGTATTGAGCAATAAAAGTGCATATAATAATTCGTTCTTGAGGTGCTACCACAAGCAGCAATTAACGGCATAGTAATGTAGACAAGAGCACAACTCACGCCTTCAGTAACGGAGCAAATAAATATAGAAAATAAAAATTGGATTGTAAACAATAATAAACAATAATCAAGATAGTAACTTCTCTCTCTACGTTTTATAATCACAACGCTTTTCACTCACCAATTTACGGCGACAATGGTGCAATTACATCCAGCTCCCTACCTTCACTGCCAAAATCGTCGTCATCACCAAGACAAATCATTAAATTCTAATGATTACTGACGATCACTTTCATTGTTTGTGCTGCCCAAATCAGTTTCTCAACGTGATCGACCCTTTTTTTCCAAAATGCAACATTCACATTGGCAACAGCCTTTCCACCTCTGTTATTGTGAAAGACTTCTTATTGTTCCTTACGTAATATTTCATGTCACTCCATACTAATTGTATAGGGTTAAAATGGCAGTGTATTCGGGTAGCCTTATTACATTGTTTCGCTGCTCCTTTGTGATTTAGTCCATTGCATATGTGGGCATAATAGTCTTATTTTGTTTTGACATTGACATATCTGCAGCAATATTTCTTTCTTGTAGCAACTGCACCACTGCACCATAACTTCTTTCCGATCGTTTGAAACGAGAATGAACTTCCTACTCAGACCATATGCTTCAAAGTTTTTATTCATACGAAATTAAGAACTTGCTCAGAAACCGTCACTTTCGGTGACATTACAAGAACTCTGAAAGTCAAGTTAAACCACTCGCAGTAAAACAAATCGCAGCAAAAGAAGCACACACAACATAAACACGCGGTAAACACGATACACGCATTTGTTTACAGTAGCACTGAACAAAGCCAGCAACGCGGGAACTCATGGAACGTCATGGTACGTGATCACAGGAAGTGTTTAACGTGCTGTGATTGGATCATTCCTAGCGACTAGCGCCTCATGCTTCTTGCTCTTCACTTGTTATTTGTGATCGTCAAGTGCAATGTTTCAGCGGCCCGGGTATACAAGTATCAAAACCACTGAAATCCTGCAACTAAGGGGTTCGTACCACACCAAAAACACCACAGCTCAGTGGATCTGTAATAGCAAAGACAAGACTCCTTTACTAACCAACAGTGGCATATATAAAATTACTTGTCAAGATTGTGATAAGTCAGGCAAAAGCACAACAGCTAGATCAGCTGAACATGAACACAGCTGGAGACTACAGAATCAGGAGTCCACATTTGCTAAGTGTGTACTGAGTGAGGGCCACAGCTACCAGCCGCAGTATGAGGTCCTTCACATAGCAAACAAGGGCCAAAAACTCAACCTATTAGAAGCTCTTGAAATCAATAGACACGCAGCCCATAACCCTAATTTAATATTAAACTATCAAACACGACAATTCACCCTTGTTGGATTTCATGTAATTCATCTCCGAGTTACATTACCTTCCACACTGTCAGTTCCTGTCTCTTCATACATTTCCGCACAGGGCAATCAAATTTTCCATCAACTTCCCCCACTGGCTGTTCCATGCCTCCATTAAGGTCCCCATTTTGCAGTTTGTAACCTAAAACATTGTACATATTTCACTTGCAAATATGGTTATACTACGGATGCTACTCGAGTTAACATCTACACAGAATAATCTGCAACATTGAGATCTAGGCATTTATATGTTGGATCTTTTAATATTAATCAAAACATTTTATTGTGTCACAGCTGCCAGTTCATAGCTAAAATTTATGTCAAACTTTTCCACCTCCACCCTCCTGTACATATATTTCTAGGTTAATTTCATGTTCTCGGTTGTCCCTCCATTCAGGTTCATATACTATAGTCATTTCATGGTGCCTGTGTTTTTAAAATTTTGGTTGTCAGAATGGGTCTACTTGTATTCATTTGAGGCTATTGATGCTGTACTTTAAGTAACCAGGTCTTACAATTGCAATAGGTAACATCCACGCAAAATAACCTAAATTTTGACCTAGCCTTTTATTTGTATAACTAATAGATCAAAGTCAGACAGGCTCACTTTCAATATCAATTCTAAATATGGGTTCACCCCCACAGCCCCACACTCATGAGTATTCTTTTATTATGATTTATTTTTAAGTTTTGAAAATTTGGTCCCAGTGTAGCTTACCACATTATATACATTTTCGGCTACCTGAATTATGGACTACTAATTTTATTAGACAGGTCTATCTTAGTTCACTGTAATCCAGTAATTATTCCACACTGTAATTCATTTTACGTTCTTGATGCCACTCCAAACCTGGCCTTACAGCTGTCGTGTTCTAACGCCCGTCACCCCTTTTCGGAATGACTCAAACTGAGCCCTAATATTTTCCTGAATCACGGAAAGTTTTATTGGTTCACAGTCTATAACAAAGTCATTCCACTGTAGGTGAAGTTGAACTTATCTTATATGCTGGCTGAAGTCCATTGTGTTGTGAGTTGTCTTCGGCATTCACTAAAAGATTTGATGTTACAGGATCTTTTCGTAAATCATAAACATGTCTGTTGATATGGAAACGATTTTATTTCCACTTAAACAATGTTTAAATCAATCACATTGTTGCACAATCAAAAAATGCAGTGGCAAGCCAACAGAGCTGCTTACAGGTTTGTGACTGCTAGAAGACTCAGAAAACATGGTTTCTCTCAAACATCTTTCTACATAACCGCGTAATAAGATTGATGACAAAGTTTTGTAATTCACAATAAAACAATATTCTTTTACATTAAATATGCCAAAATACAGAAATTAAAACATCACATTTAAGCTTTGACTATTTATCTCATGTTTCATGAAATTTGTATTTAATGTGGTACACAAATTTAAATTCATCCTTTGACTAGTGTTTACAGTGCTCGAATTATTTGTTTTGCCAATATTGTGTAGGCGTACTATTATTGTGACATGGAATTTTAATGTATTTCAGTTTGCAGTCTAATTTTTTTATTAATACGGATTTATATATGGTTGTCGTAGTTTTGTTAATTTCGAAGATAGTTTTGTAGTACCAAATGGATTATTAATTTTAGTGCATGGAAAAATTATCAGTATTTAATTTAGGATCCAGTGGTATATAAAACATGGTCTGCCCTAATTTATTTAAACAAAAGGTATGTATGAAATCATGTTGTGCAATAGTTATAACATGTAGTATTGTTGTTTTTATACAAATTAGTATCTATATAGGTTCAGCAATTTCCGAAACTAGTGTAATGCATTTTTAGTGTTTGCAGCTATTATTTACGAAAGTATTAAAAATTGAAAAGTACGTAAAAGGACAGCCAAAGTTATATTTAAATCAACGCACTGTTTTTTTAAAAGTGTATTACTAATAGTGTTAATAGAATTTCAAACAGAAGGCGAAAATGTGATATTTTACATGTCCGGTAATGAAGTTTTAGTTTAGGTATCAGGTATTTCGTGTTTCTATGTTGGCAACTGATTTTTAGGAGTGTGCAACATAGTAGAAACGTTACAATATGTAACATGTATCTATAACTATCGGCCAAAATTATTATCGAGGCACATATACATATTTGTTAGCATTATCAGTTAGTTTATAATAGTGGCTAGTTCCTGTTCCCAGGTTATGTTCAAATTTATTCCTTATTTTATCCTCCACACATTGCATATTGATTTATTACTGTTTAGTTTTTAAGTTGCCAGTTGTAATCACACAATATCAAAGAATTATTGGGAGAATTTTAGGAAGGTATGATTTGTCTGTAAAGGAGACTTGTACGACCCCATCTTGAGCATTGCTAAAGTGTTTGGGATCCCCACCAGATTGGTTTGAAGAGGGACATACAGGCAGTTCAGAGGCTAGGTTTGTAACTGGTAGATTCGATCAATGAACAAGTGTTACTGAAATGCTTCGGAAACTAAACTGGGAGTCGCTGGAGGGGACGTCCTTTTTCAAGAAACACTGTTGAAGAAAGTTAGAGGGCCAGAATTTGAGGCGGTTTGCAGAACGATTCTACTGCTTCTAACCTACATTTCGCATAAAGACCGCAAGGATAAGATCAAAGAGATTAGGGCTTGTACTCTTTCTGTCTCTTTGGCCCTTTTCCCCGCACATGCAGGGTTGGCACTGTGGACTTGGCATGTGTTAATATTTACAGGGTGGCCGGATGCCCTTCCTGCCGCCACCCCAGGAGGAAACGTATACCCCAAATGTTTGCGTGTAGTGTTATACGTCTGTGAAAGTGTAAAGTGTTACGAAATGTTTGTGAATTGTGTAACTGAGGCAGGACTTGGGGACCAGCCAGGTATTCACCTAGGGGGATGTGGAAAACTACCTAAAAACCACATCCAGGCTGGCCGGCACTCCGACCCATTTCGTTAATCCGCCTCCCCGTCTCGGAAAGCGGTGCGTTAGACCACACGGCTAATGGAGCAGGCTATTGAGGCTCGTATGAATGCGTACAAGTATTCATTTTTCCCTCGTTGTATATAGTAGTGGAACAGAAAGCAATAAACTAGTAGTGGTACTCAGTACCCTCCACCACAGAACTTTGCATAGTATGTATGTAGATGCAGATCTTTGTGGTAATCCTCTGTCTATTACTTTCATTAGAGAATGTCTCTTTCCCATATATACATACTGTTTCCTGTTCTTAACAACAATGGAAGGTCCAGTAAGGAATGTTAATACTAATATGTAGATAAGGAACTCCTCACCGGAGAAACTAACGTTGAGCTGCTTACAGACACAAATAAAACACACACACACACACACACACACGCACACGCACACGCACACGCACACGCACACGCACACACACACGCACACACACACGCACACACACACACACACACACACACACACACACACAAAATTCTAAATGTTTTGCCGCGGCCTTCCTCAGAAAGAGAACACTCGTCCACACAATCACTCGGGCACACTCATCCACACGTCAGCCATCTCTGGCCGCCCAACAGAGACTGTTTGGCGTCCAATACCAGAATTGTGAAAAGATTTTTGTGAAAGCTTACTTTGTCATTGTATGATTTAAACAGTTTGTTTCTTTGCTTTTTACAAATGTCTGTCTAGGGGTGTGTGTGTGTGTGTGTGTGTGTGTGTGTGTGTGTGTGTGTGTTTACCTTCCTTTTTTCCCCCCTAAGGTAAGTCCTTCCACTCCTGGGATTGGAATGACTCCTTTTCCACTTCCTTAAAACCTATATCCTTCCCTTTCTCCTCTCCTTTCTTCCTCTTTTCTTGAAGAAGCGACCAACGGTTGCGAAAGCTTGTATGCGTGTTTGTGTGTGGTTTTATTTGTGTCTGTCGACGAGCCTGTCCTTTGGGTAAGTCATCCGTTTTCTATTTTTTATATAAGTTTGTAGTTTGTATGAGATGTTACTGAGAGTTGGCATACAGATACACCTGGTTTCTTCAACTTCTGAGGACTGGTATGTTGATGCTGTTTGCTTGCATTTAATGTTATCATCCAATTTATCAACCATGGTTGGGTCATAAGCATTGTTCACTGCTATTGTTTTCAGAATATTTACTTCTTTAGTTTTAGTACTGTAGGATTGACTTGAATTTTATTTATTCAGTGAAGTGCTGATTTAAAGAAAGCTAGTTTATGCTGATCTGGTTGGCATGATGTATTATTTATTGTGACATCTGATTATATAGGTTTCTTGTATATTTGAAATTTGTTTATTGTTCTGGTGTGCTACACATAGGTCAAGAAAGTTGATCCCATACTGAGTTTGATTATATACTGTAAACTGCATTTTGGGATTAACTTCATTTAGTTTCTCAGTTAAGGTTTCAATGTCACTGATTGTTCCATTATATAGCAACAAGGTGTCATCAACATACCTTTTATAATAAATGATTTTGTCTTTTCCAATTGGGTTTGCTTTAACAATTCTAAGGAACAAACAACCCAAGGAAGGTCATAAGCAAGGTACAATAATATCGCTTAAATGTTTATCAGTTTTAAAATGTTGCCAAGCCAGCTGACACTTCTCTTTATAGCCACATTCATAGTCCTAATGTGGAATCCAAAATAAATATGATAATGCTAATCGCCAAAGAAGTTTAATTATAACTTCTAAACTGTAATTCATAAACTTATCTGGTTACCAACAAAGTTTCCTTGTATTATTTAATCACATAGAATATTAAAAACAAATTATGCTTTGCTTAAAGAAAATCTCTAGGGAACACAGGAATTTTCACAGCGGGTGACTCCAAACAAGAAATACTTATTTATTTATTTATTTTGCGTTCGGTATGCCACATGCCTTACAGTACTACACACATTCGAAACGAGAAACTGAATTAACATAGAAATCTAACAAAACATTATTCATTATGACATGAGTTATACTTATTACAATGTTTATAAATTAAGAATTAAAGGGTACACAAATTTGTCAAAATAATTTACAACTAAACGGAAACTTAAATTACACAGCCAAGAAATGGCAGTGTCTAGGTCTATGCAGATCCTCCAGCGAACCGTCCCGAAAACCATGAATTTTACAATCAAATATGTGCTGCATCGTGTGTGTTTCGCCGCAGTCACAGTGAGGATCGTCCATGTAGCTCCCCACTCGGCCGTCAGCTCGTTGCACCGTCCAACTCTGGTTCTCATTCTGTTTAATGCCACTCAGGTTCTTCGAGGGAGGTTGAAACCAGGAACACGATCAGCCGGGTTCTTAATGAGGTGTCCATTGTGAACATTTGCTTGCTGCCATAGGTGGTTCCATTCTGTTGCGGTGTTCAGATTGTTCGGCGAGAGGTTTCAGAAGGGATTTCTAGACATTAATCGTGTCAGGCCATGTAGATCAGCGTGTATGGGAAGTGTGATGTCAGCAGCAATTTTTTCCATTTCTCTCTGGATTGCATGGAAAGAAATACTTATCGAATCAGTTGCACAGCATCTTTTATTTTGTCCTGTTTCAGGCTTTCCTGACATGATATATTCTTGAAAGGTTCACGGGAATTACGTCATGGTATTGTAAGACTCGCGCAATACTCATCTTCAGCTGAAGGTAGCAAGCAGCTGTCTCGCTGACATATTGTGAGAGTATTACAATACCATCTGACATAACTCCCGTGAACCTTTCAAGAATCTTTTATATTGCTTATAATAAGGTGTATTAGGATTGGCTCATGTTCAAAGGGAACTTAAAAATCAGTTGCATCAGACACACCTTTAACAGGACACAAGGACAAAACTTGTAGCCATGGTTATTTACAGTTTTTTGAAAAACAGAGAATAGTAATTATGTGACAACTTTATTCCATTGCTAATATACTTTTTAATGGAAAGTCCAGGTTGGAATTAATAATATAGTAAGGACAGTTTACAACTCACAGAAAAGACGTGGCGACGAGCTGCGACAGGCACATACAAAAGACACTCTGTATGTGCCTGTCGCAGCTCATCGCCATATCTTTGGGGTGAGTTGTAAACTGTCCTTACTATATTATTATAAATATACTTTTTATTAATTTTACAATATATTTTAGGATAGGTTGCTTCTTTTTCACCACAGACACATCCGATGAGCTGCAGAAAGGCACGAATAATAGAATAAAACTTTCAGCTGTTAAGGTCTTTGTCAGCTAGAGAGAGAAATGCACGCGCATGCACACACGCGCGCGCGCACACACACACACACACACACACACACACACACACACACACACACACACACACACACGCGCACGCCAGCATTTCTTACTGCAGGACAACGAATAATATTTTTGTGTGTTTTACAGTATACATGCTGTGTGTTCAATTTAGTTACATAGTATCCAACAACAATTATTGTAAATGACCATTTAATTTTATGATCGAGTTGAGAATATTCTTCCCACGGAATTTCATCTGGAGCAATCAATTTCATTGCTCTGACAAAATGATCATAACGTCTGAATCCTTTCTTACTCCAATCGAATAAAGAAGTAAATGTACTTTCAGATTTATAAAGATCGTGTGATAGCGCCACCCCCGTCTGCATCATGAGTGTATTGTAAGACAAGACACTTGATGGTGTTAAATTTGGAAGTTTGAATGGCAACCAACTTTTCTTAAAATCAGTTATTTGGTAGCAATCAGTGTTTTCAAAGCAATCAATAATTTGATCTAAATGTTCGTTACAAAATTAAATAATTTGTTCATCGTTGTCATCATCATCTTCTTCACTGTCTTCAAAATGTAGTCTATCATCCCAAAAGTGTTTAATTTTTGTAAAATATTGCTTTACAATATTTCTATGTTCTGGACGCAGCGAGTTTAATGCCACCGATGGATTCTTAGTGAATCTGAATTCTCTTTTAACACGAGCAATATATTCTTGTCGTGTTTCAGCAGATGGAGCAGATTCTCTGTCCATTATTCCAGCCAAATTATCTATAAACAAAATAGTAAAAAAGTTATTAAACATACCTTTGAGATAATGACATGTAATGAGTAGATCTTCATAAGAGACTGACTTACGTCTTTTGCTCGAGTGGAAGACCGACTGACAGCCATATTGAATTTTCGCAGTATATATACCATTCTTTATCAAGACCTTCTGACTTCTAACCTCTGATAACCGAAACTGATAGCTTGCTAATGCCACCGCCCCCATCCCCCCCAGGGTAGTGCGCTTCGGCGCTCTCTCTTCTTAGAATGCAGAATCCAAGCATTTACTATAGAGATCCCTAGTAGAAGTTCCAGTGCAACTTTTCTCAACTATTTCTCATCCCCTTTCTCAGTGGTGAATAATACAAAGACATCTGATCACTGAGATCAACACCCCTTTTTATCTTGTTGTACTCCAACACAGCCTTTGGTTTCATTATAACTCATCTTGTTCTGTTCTTTTTTCCTGGTGTCCTCTAAAACGTCATCATGTCTAGGAACTGTTGAAATCATTAGAACTCTCCATCCATTTAAGAATTTTGACACCATTATCATTCTCTGCTCTACATATTTCCTTCTTCTTAAGCTTCCTCTCCACAATATCATTGGGAAGTCCTGCTCTATTTGCATGAATTGTTCCACAGAGAAGCATATTTTTATCTAACAATTTATGTGCTAGAGAAATGCTAGTATAAAAAATGTCAGCATGAAGAAAGTGAGCTGTTTCGAAAAGAGGCTCACACGTTTTCAT
This sequence comes from Locusta migratoria, assembly GCA_026315105.1. Classification (NCBI taxonomy): domain Eukaryota; kingdom Metazoa; phylum Arthropoda; class Insecta; order Orthoptera; family Acrididae; genus Locusta; species Locusta migratoria. Next base: position 121,077,264 of record CM048754.1, read on the forward strand.
AGTGATAACGTCAGCGTGACCTGCACCTTGCAGTTGGTCGTCTTCCCCTTGATAAATACGTAAGGCAAAAGTGTAACCATCCTCTTGTCGCATCTGCATACATACTCCGCAATTCACCGTAAGATGCGTGGCGGAGGGTACACTGTACCACTACTAGGCATTTCCTTTCCTATTCCACTCCCAAATAGAACGAGGGAAAAAAGAATGCTTATATGCCTCTGTACGAGCCCTAATTTCTCTTATCTTGTCTTTGTGAACACCACGCGAAATGTAAGTAGGCGGCAGCGAGATCGTACTACACTCAGCTTCAAATTCCGGCCCTCTAAATTTACTTAACAGAAATTCACGAGAAGAACGTCGTCTTTCTTCCAGCGATCCCCAATTGAGTTGCCGGAGCAGTTCCGTGACACTCGCGCATTGGTCGAACCTACCGGTAACAAATCTAGCTGCTCACCTCTGAACCGCCTCTATGTCTTTCTTTAAATTGATCTGCTGCGGGTCCCAAACACTTGAGCAATACTCAAGACGTGGTCATACAAGCGTTTTATATGCGGTCTCTTTTACAGGTGAAGTACATCTTCCCAAAATTCTCCCAATTAAAACGAAATCGGCTGTCCGCCTTACTCACAACTGTCCTTACATGCTCGTTCCATTTCATATTGTGACAGCAATAAGAAGCTCACTACTAATGCTGTATTCGAACATTATGGGATTGTTCTTTCTACTCATGCGCATCACCTTACATTTTTCTACATTGAGAGCTAGCTGCCATTCTTCGCACCAACTAGAAATTTTGTCTAAGTCATCCTGTATGCTATTACAGTCAGTTACAGTCGACACCCTCCCATACACCACAGCATCATCAGCAAACAGCCGCAAATTACACCTTACTCTGTCCATCAGATCATTTATATAGATAGAAAATAATAGCATTCCTATCACACTCCCCTGGGGCACGCCTGACGATACACTCGTCTCTGAACACTCGCCTTTGAGAACAACATACTGCATTTTATTACTTAGGAAGTCTTCCAGCCAGTCACAAATCTGTGAACCTATTCCATAAGCACGTATCTTCATTAGCAGTCTGCAGTGTGGCACCACGTCGAACGCCGTTTTGAAGTCGAGAAAAACACAATCAAGATCTCATGTGAGAAAAGGGCAAGCTGAGTTTCACATGAACGATGTTTCCTAAACCCTTGCTGAGTCATGGAAAGCTTTTCTGTTTCAAGGAAATTTACTATATTCGAACTGAGAATATGCTCTAAAATTCTACATGAAACTGATGTCAACGATATTTGCCTGTAATTGTGTGGGTCAGTTCTTTCCTTTCTTATAAACGGGAGTCACCTGCGCTTTTTTCCAATCACTAGGAACTTTGCGCTGAATTAAAGATTCGCGATAAATGCAAGCGTCTGAGTATTGGTTTCCTGCGAGCGGTAACAGGAAGAGGGAACTGACGCTACGTTTCAGGATGGAGAGGGGTTAGTCCAACTCGTAGGGCTGCTAGTTGGATGTTTTTCAGGCTAGGGAACTTGGTGTGATTTGCATTAAAAGGCAGAAGTATAGGAGTAAATTACAGAAGTTATAAACTATAGAAGTACAATTTACTATAACGGAAGGAGGCTCTGAGGCGAGTAACTACTCATAGTGACTAACTTGGCCAAAAACTATGTCATGGTCCTGCGGTAGGGCGGCATAGACCCTGCGTCGATTACGGTTTGCTGATAACTCCCCGATTGATCTCCCAGCCGTCGGTTAAATACTGAGCAGTGACGCCGCTGGAAGCTACCACTGTTTATCCGGGAGCTTTCCACCCCGGCCGGTCTTGTAGCTCCTCTGGACGGAGGCTGGGTGGAGATTTTCTACTCGGCTGCCACTGTTTACTAGGGCATTTCCATCTCTGTTTTGGTGACGTAGCAACCGAGTGGGCTATCTTCCCAACCTACGACAGTGCTATGTGTAACACGGCTACTATCATTATAGTAAAAGTTGCTCCGCGAACTATTCGCGACACTCTGTACAAATTTTGTACAGTTTTACATCATACTTGTGTGACTTGTTGGGGATGTACTGCCTAAAAATTAATCTTCCGCTCCAAAGAATCATAGATTCATCAATTACCACTTCCCTTCCAGGGGCTAGAGCTTTATGAAAGTTACTCTGCAGATGTTCAGCTAATGCCTGTACATTGTAACTCCTGTCATTTACGTTTCTGGGGGCATCATAATCAACAAAATGCCAGCAAGACAGTAACACTAGAAATCAATCACGAGACAGTGTCTTTTATCTCTTTGTTTTCGTACAATGGACTTTTTGCTCAATATAGTGAAATTTCAGGGGCTTTGTTTAACCCCATAATTAGCATTATGTTTCCTGGGAATACTGCGTCTTCAAATTATGCCATTTCCATTGCACTTCCTTCGCTGTCCTAATTTTAGTCTGTCAAGGTGTGACTGGGGCGTCTACGTTTTTGCTATATTTCAAACAGGGAAGTAGGGTTTGTTCTAATGTTTCCCAATAGATTCATCTCTTGGTGCAAACCTCCTGTAATTCCTATTGAATCCATCAGTGGTGGTGGAAATGGGACTGCGGTAGGTCGAGATTACGTATGAAACGGGTTACCGACAGCTGTATGTTTTGCAGAAACATTTATTCCTTATCTACCAGTTTCGGCATTGCATTATGCCATCTTCATGCCCCTATATTGGAGTATTATATCCATTTAAATAGTCGTCCAACCTGGTTTCTTCAGACTTTTGTGTCTCGTTTCCCCCGGTTGTCGTTGGTGTTGGTGGCCGAGTAGAGAAGATCGACACAGGGAAATAGGATGCACGCGTGTGCAGGTACGGAGGTGACCAGCCAGTGGGACAGCAGAAACTAGAAACACTAGGCTAAATTAGAAAGAGTTGTATATTTCGTAGAATTAAGATAATACTTATCTTTTACAAAGTTCAAGGCTACAGAATGTTGATACATAGTTTAGATAGAGGCCTGCCTACTGATGATTCCTAGTGTCTATCTGATTCCCAAGTGGCCGATGCAGCAGTGGTGGCCACGAGCGGAGTTGCTTATCTTTTACAAAGTTCAAGGCTACAGAATGCTGATACATAGTTTAGATAGAGGCCTGCCTACTGATGATTCCTAGTGTCTATCTGATTCCCAAGTGGCCGATGCAGCAGTGGTGGCCACGAGCGGAGTTGCAGCAGAGGGCGCTCGTGGATGACGTCGTAAGAACGCCGCGCCGTGCGTGCATGGCGGCGCGCGGCGAAATTACGTGGCGCGCACTTCATACTTGTGCGACACCATACAGACCACAACTGGTTTCATGACTGAGATAAGTTCTTGCCCCAGAAACTATCGTTTTGCTAAATTTATTTGGTTCTATTGCATACATTGTCAGTTTTGGAGCAAGCTTCAAATCATTATTCTGATTAAAATGGTGTAGCTCCTTAATATGATTTCAGTCAACAACTGTGGATGGTAGCTTATACTTTTCTCTTATCTACTCTGGTATGTTTATAATAGTGACATGTAATTGTAACATTACCTGTAAATTCACCTGTCCCCACGTCATAGTCCCTGCTTGGAGTAATTGACATTTCATCAAGCAGCAACACACAGTCACGTTCTTTCTCACTCATAGTCGTTTCTCTTAAAAGGGTGAATTGATTTGATTTGATTCAATTTTTCCATGGAAGCCAAAACAGTCTTGGTCTAACCCGCCACTGCCCGCACCGAAACTAAGTTTATTGTGCGGTATCGCTCCCTGTATATCTAGTAAAGCCAACCAATGCCCTTGAACAGTGCAAGGAGTTCCTTTACCAGTTCTTTATTAGACACAATTTCTTCGGGTCTGGTTGTCCCAAATATTGTGTGCCTTTTATTCTCCAATGCAATGCATTCGAAGATTAGATGTGATGCAGTTTCATCACCGTCATCACAGATCCTACATTTAGGGTCCTCTTCTGTTATTCCCATTGTACGTAGGTGTTTTTTGAAATTCCCATGGCCTGTCAGCAATGCAACCATGAGTCTAATCTCTCTCCTGTTCAGGCCCAGGATTGTAGAGCTTCTTTTAAAACATGGCTTTGGCATCATTACCTTGCCATGTTTTTGTTGATGGACTTTGGTCCAATATTCTACGTGCTGTCTTCTGAGCCAGTTTCGTAGCTCCAATTTGATCATTGCCTTGGTGATTGTCAAGACAGGTTCCGGTCCAATAAATGGAGTCTCTGCCCCCATCCTGGCTAATCTGTCGGCATGTTCGTTGCCACTGATCCCCGAGTGGTCAGGGACCCACAATAGGTTTACTCTATTGCTTTCCCCTAGCTCCACCAGAACCCTGAGACATTCTGCAACAATTTTAGACCTTGTTGCAGGAGCTGCCAGTGATCTCAGGGCTGCCTGGCTGTCTGAATAGATATAGATGCTACGATCTTTGTAGCACCTACGCAAATTCTCCTCCACACACGCCCTGATGGCAGTGATTTCGGCCTGGTATACTGAGGCCAGTTTTCCTAGAGAGATGACGCCCTCCAGTCTTGGCTGCACCCCATATACCTCGGCCCCAACACCTTGGACCGATTTGGACCCGTCAGTGAACCAGACAATATCCCCCGTACAGTGTCGAACTAATTTCTCCCATTGGTCCCTACTTCCAATTGTTATATTGAAAGGCTTGTTGAAGCAGTATGGGGTTATAATATAGTCGGCTGGCATTTCCCCAACCTTTCCTATATTTACCTCACTCACTAATTTAGTGTGTGATTCTGAATATCCCAAAGAGTTCCAGTTGTTGCCAGATTTGAGTCTGTATGCACCAGCCGCAGCCTCCATTTTGACCCAAAGGTGTATTGGGGGCATATCCAGCATGGTTTCCATCCCAGCAGTTGGTGTGCTGCTAATTCCGCCTGTTATGACTAAGCAGGCTAATCTCTGCACCTTACCAAGCTCCTTAGCAGCAACCTGCTGTTCTACCTTCTTCCACCACACGACCGACCCATAAAAAGGGTGAATACTTGATCAAGAATTCCACAACTGAACTTCTTCGCAGTGTACACTGAGAGGGAAATGTAAAACCAGAACTGATTAAAAAGTCGAATCCTTTGCTATCCGCATGCAAATTTCATCTAAAGAGCCTTTTTCACAGTAAAAGCTGCCCACTTAACTTTCTTCTGATGCAATGATTTCATCTGATTGGCATTAAATGTTTTTAATTTTTGTGGCACAGTGGTACACATATTGTCAAGTTTCTTTTTTAACCTAATATTACTTGAAGTAAGATCACTGACCTCCTTCTTGAGACCTAATATTTGTTTTTGCTGTGCCTGAATAAAATCTTCTGGCTCCTTTACTCTATCTGTAAGCTCACATTTGAGAGTTTTACTTAAGTGATTATCCTTCACACTACATATGGACTCTTCATCAAACTGCTGGTTGAGTTCTGCAACTGTCTCCAGTGAAGGATCTCTGCACTCATTTTCAGAAGGATGCTGTTGATCTAGTGTCACTTTTCTTAAGTGGCATGTGGGGAAAAATTGTTGGAATGGCAGTTGACTGTAGTTTTTTTGCCATCAACCGACTTTGTCCAACTGGTCTTAAGTGAAATATTACTGTAAGGTAAATAACAGAATTGTCATTATTTGATATGAGCATGTTTACATGATACTACAGAGAGAAAGAAATACAAAATAAAGACAGAATAGAAGGAAAATCCGAAACATCCTGCCTTGACAGCATTAATGAAATAGTTATAAAACTACTATCAGATTACCTGGAATTACGAACTGTGACCTACAAATCAAAGGACACTCACGGAACCATTTAAATAAATACTGTTAAAAACAAGTCATGACGCTGAGAGTCGTGATTATGACGTTTGCAGCTTAGAATCCTTACACAAAAGATACACAATTCCATTTTAATTCTGTGTTGATAAGAATGAGGTGTTCTAATAATTTGTACAGAGCCAATTTATAGGCCAGACTTTCGGGCAGGGCATCGGCATCGAATGCCCAGTGAAACTTGGAAATGGAAAATTATTAATGGGCAAGACCCCAAAAGTACACACACAGCAGTCAGAGCGGGCACATGTAGTTCATACTAGGGTGGCTCCTGTTGACTGGTGTGTACGTCAAACGGAGTCTGTTACCACTGAGAGCAGGTGCAGAAGATGCTATCTCAAGATTCAAAGGGGACTTCCATCACTCCTTTTCCCGCTGCTGATACCAACTGTAGGGTGGAGGAGTATGGCCCTGGTGGCTCTACTGTTTTAGGGCGAGCTGAAGGAGTGGAGTACTACTTGCAAATTGAAACTGTAAGCATTTGTGTGCAGGCCTTTTAGCTTTACTCAGAGCTTTGTAATTGGTAACCTTAGAGTCAGTGCACTGGATCCTACACTCATTAGGGAGTTACCTGCTGACACTCTGCTTTACACCCTGCCTCCATACATACCGGATGATTTGGTGCACTCAGGCAGGTCACCTGTTAGGCCCTGCCTGCTGCCTTTCAGTACACAATATTTGGCTTCATGTGACACACTTCGGCACTTTGTAAGGCTGAATGATCCTTCTTGGGGACAGCACTATATCCCGAATAACATCTGCCTCTTTTTAAGAGATTTCCTGGTGTAGTCTGTGCAACTTGTTACATCTTCGTCTGATTTATTTTTAAAAACAAGTTGGAAGTAAGATTTCTGTTTCATCCTATAACAACAAAATTTTGACTATACAACAGACTGATAAAGGTCTTGGACCATATATATGTGATCATGAGTGCATGGATGTTGTTCAGAATTATTTCAGTGTTAATATATTCACTCTGTGCGCCTCGGTTGCACAGTGGTAGAGTGCCAGGCTACAAATCCAAAGGTCGCTGGTGCGATCCCCACCATGTCCTAGGATTTTTATGTCACTTTCCACTTCTTTCACCTCTGGCAGTATTGCTCATGTGAAAAATACCGAGTAGCACCATGGTTAGGAACCCACGTTAAACTGTATGTCCCCCTATAACTGGCTGGGTAAGTCAGTTCGAAGGTCGGAGGAAGGCAACGGCATACCACCTCCAAACAGGACCATGCCTAGTAAAGCACTTGGTGTTCAAACCAATCTTCGGATTGTTGACTGGTTTTATTTTATTTTTATATTCACTCTATTTTGGTGTAATAAATGCTTACCATAAAGTTTTCTGAATTTTACCTTGATCTGTTCTTGAGATGTTGGCTTTGATGCATTTGGCAGACACAGCTGTTGCGTATGTCTTGGAAACTGGAGTAACAGATTTTATGCAATGCCTACTTTTCTTACTGGACCTTGTGAGATTTATCTACCAGGTGTGTGTGTGTGTGTGTGTGTGTGTGTGTGTGTGTGTGTGTGTGTGTGTGTGTCCATCCTGCAATTGCTTCTTCTGCCACACTAATCTATTAGACACTGGTTGTACCATGTAATACTTTGACACACAGTGAGTGGTTTTCTTCGTGGTCGCATTCCCACAACTTCAAAGGGAGTTTCAGGGTGTAAAATTGTGGTATTGCTATCTTTATTTCTATTGTGTACTGTGAATTAAAAAAAGAAAAACAAACTAGCACCTCTTTCGTGAGGGGGGTAGGGGAGCTAACGGCAGCTGGTGCCATCCACTCCTTAGAACAAGGGCTGTCTGAGTGACAGTGTTTAGTGTGGTGCTGCAAATGTCATAGTACTCTCAGGTGGCTGCGCCATGGAGGATTTTACTTGTCTCTTCTTTAGCAAAGTCCCTCACTTTCTAGGCTGGTGGATCCACCTAAGTAACATAAATAGCTGAGCACTGAACAGGAAAGCATTGATGTCTCGCATCTGTGTGTGCCACAAACCCTCTGCAGCCCCGACGATCTGCGCATTCGGTGGACCGCGGCCGAGCGTGGAGGGGTGACGAGCCGTCGCTCGAATCCCCGGAGATGCCTCTACGCGGTTCCTGGGGTACCGTCGGCAGTAGGGGCCTGTCGGAGGGAGGCACACACTGTCTGTGAGCGATGAGGTGGGCCGCGAGGGCCCATAGGAGAACGGGAGGCCCCCCCCCAAGGTTCTCCTCCCTCAGCGGGTGGTGAATCAATTCCTGGAAAGCTGCCGGAACTGGCCTCGGAAAGGACAGGTAAAATTCTCTGTGACACGGGTGTCGAACAGTACTCGGGGTCTGGGGAAAGTTTGTTAAACCTTGCAGCTCAGAGAGAACCCTTGTTCCCAGGGCACGATTCGTGGGCAAGCAATCACCCCCCCCTCCCCCCAATGCCAAAAGTACAATTAAGGGGGTGGGGGATTATCAGATGTGTCTAAGTTTTTTCCTGCTTTCTCACAATAACTGTGGAGACCATTGAAGATAGTGATACTGCATTTCTGGAGACTGAAGCTCCTATTGTCGCTACAAGACATACAACCATTGAAAAAATACCACTCTGCTAGAATTTCTGACAAAGCTGTCAGCTACGATGAAACTAGTGCCAGACATATTTGTGTGCTAATAGTGGCAGTTGCAGTGTGGAAGCGTGCCAGTGTACAGCTAGGAGGTAAATACCTTGGTGCCCAGTAAGAAAATGACTCTGCATAAGCAGTTGGTTACATTGTATTATAATGCATATGCAATTGCAGTCATCTGTAATTGCACCGAGGATAACACCACAAGATATTCAAGAAAGATACCAAGATGCGCCAGGACAATACTTCTGTCTGTGCAACCAAAATTACACAGTACACTCATTAAAACAACTTCTGAAAAATTTAAACTGATTATTACTTTGCTGCAATTTTACAAGGGCTTACCTATGCATGACAACTGTGTGCTGACACTGGAAACTATGCCCGGGTTCGAATCCCGGCTGGGTACACATTTTCAGCTTTGCCCAATCGCAGTTGTCATATATTCTGTGAATATTAAAATAAATAAATAACAACTGCAGGATCAGAAGTGACGTCTGTTCTTTTGGAACAGACACCACATGTATGTGTATATGCTACGTTACATTGCACTATGGAGTGTCAAGGGTGACTGTGCCTATGTACAAGTACAGGACTGAGTACAACTAAGATTATGTACTGCCTGAGGTTGTACTTTCTTCATGACCGTCTTTGTCCAGTGCCCACTTTACTGTGTCATTCTTCTTCATATTGCCACGTTGAAATGGAAGAAGGCTTGACTTCGAAGGCAGGGTTGTCAACTGAACGCAGCACTTACACTGGAAGCAGGTTCATTGCGAACTTTTACATACACGCAGCACTGACTGCCTCTCGGGCAGAGTGCTCTTCTGTTCATACACAGACAGTATGTACCAGAAATTAGAAGAGTAGTAAACATAAGACACAATATAATAATGGAAAGTCCAGGTTGGAATTAATAATATAGTAAGGACAGTTTGTCGTGTCCTACATAGGAAAGAGGGAAGAGGTAGCAAAGTCAGTCTGCATATCCCGAGCGGAAAGGAGTGATTGCAGAGGGACACTACAGGCATCTACTAGAGATGCGAATTTCTGGACTCGAGAGGATACTTGTTTAGGAAACTTTATGGAACTCCTAGGTACCTTGCATTGAATTTATTGTATCCCATACTAAGTCTACTACACGGGGGTTATTTATTTTTAAAGACAAGAAGTAGAAATCGTTTGCCACATCAGAAGCCAGTAATTATGTTCCCTAGCAGCATCCCCTAGACAGACGCACTCCCCGCGAGAAACAGACTGTCGTGGAGCACCCCGAGGCCGACGGCGATAGTCACGGGCTGGCGCCCGACTCGTCTGACTGAGAACTCCCCTCTTGATCCAAAAACCGGGGGTTTTAACGGCCAGTGTGGGCGCACCTCTTTCCCCACTTTCCGACAGTTAACAATTTCCTATTGGCCGTTGCTTGGTTCAACCAATCTAAATTGTGGTTTGCCCCCTCTCTGAGTCCTCTAGCGAACCACGTTTCAGCCCTGTCACTTCTGCCATTCCCCGGGTGGGGAGGTGGCTTCTTTGTGCACTAACAAAATCCATACTTGGTAGCAACTTTGTTCAGCTGAAAGTAAAACGTCACGACGCTACCCAATATGGGCAACAACAACAATGTTTTACGTCAGTTGGCCACGCCTTAGGCTCCGCCTTAGGCCACGCCTCAGGGGAGCTGCTAACTTGCAGTTTTTCTTCTTTACCCTCTCACTCTAGCCTCGTGAAACCACTTACGTTGCTGTTCCCAAGTGACTGGTATCAACTTTGCTACATACATTAAAATGTGCCTGTTGGCCACCAAGTACTAATGTAACGTCTTACAACAGCGTCTAGACGCTATATGAAGTTACGCCCATCTTCTCCGAAAGGTAACACCCACCCTGGGATGGTGGCTGAGTGCATCAGCAGTTTGCTAAGAGATTTCTTTAGTGCCTACATGCTGTAAGATATAAGTGTCTGTTTTAGCCTGTTATCTGCAATGGTCTCTCTTTCTCAGCCTGGAGAGCGTCTCTGTGGCTCACACAGCCTCTCAACAATTCCAACAGTAAAATCAATATATGACAAGTTTACAACTTACTGCAAAGACGTGGCGACGAGCTGCGACAGGCACATACAAAAGACCACTCACACACACACACACACACACACACACACACACACTTTCAGCTGAAAGTGTTGTGTGTGTGTCTTTTGCATGTGCCTATTGCAGCTCGTCGCCACGTCTTTGCAGTGAGCTGTAAACTGTTCTTACTATATTATTAAACATAAGACACGTGTACAAATGCTATCCATTACGCCACGCCGGCAGTCAGATAACTTGGGGTCTTGCGGCATTTCTCCCTCTCCTGAAACACAGCGACCCGCTGTTACGTTCCCATTGGAGCCAGCTGCAATATCCTGCATCTTGATCATGTCATGGGTCCTCTGTATGACAGTTCTGAAGAATCCTTTCCTTTTGCATGATTACTGCCAACAGACATTCCAGTCGTAGCTTCGTCAGTATCATTACCGTCCTTAGAGTCCTTGAACAAGAAGCTATTTACGCCTATCTGCTCTTCAGGATTGTAGTAAGGCTTCCTGCAGAGAACGTGAAGCATGTCTCTTCGTTTTTGTCGTTTCAATGACAGCTCATAATCATCCACTTTGTATATTTTGATGGTTATTAATACATACTCTAAATTTGCTTGGGCGTTACTGTGAAAACAAATACGGGGGAGGATGTTGCGCATGTGTTTGAACAGTTTTTGCAGATTGGAACCAATTGTCGTCCTAGCAACCTGCAAACTGATTGTGGAGGGTAATTTTATAATAGATACTTCAAGACAGTGATGAATCAATACAACATACATCACTATTCAACCTACAATCATCTGAAGGCGAGCATTGTAGTGTGTTTGAACAGAACGGTGAAAAATAAAGTGTGGATGCAATTTAACCTTCAAGGATCATACAAATGGTTAGATACTGTCTCACAGATAATGCGTATAATCGAACACCACATAGTACAATAAAAAAGAAACCAATTGATGTTCATAACAATGAGCTTCCGAGTACTGTATAAAATGATCCACGTAAACAGAAATTTAATATAGATGATAAAGTACGCATCTCGAAATACAAAACCACATTCGAGAAATTGTATATGCCTAATTGGCCTGCACAGATACTTACTGTATTCAAAGTACAGGGAACAAATCCTCGAACATACATGTTGAAAGATAGTAGTGGTAATGAAATTTTTGGAAGCTTTTACCGTGAAGAGTTGCAGAGAAGTAGTGAACCTGATATATTTATCATAGAACAAGTTGTAAGACGTCAGGGGAATAAAGTATTAGTAAAATGGCTTGGATTCTCATCTGAGCACAACAGTATACATTCATCCTTGGAAGAAGAATGGCCATCCTGACAACCACCACTCGTACAGTAAGATCGCGAGGATCACGGTCCATAAAAAAAGAAAAATATATACATATTTATTAGTAAAAATATCTTTAAAAGAATACATTTACAAATTACAAAACATAATCAGTAACTGAAACCAAAGCACTCAATACAAAGCAGTGGCACCCCAGTGAGTCGTGTTAATGAACATATAAATTTACATATGTAGTGTCTGACTCACTTTGCAGAACAGCTGCATTTCGAAGTTACTGTCAGTAAGTTTGCTCCTTTTGGGTGAAAGAATATCCTTGCACACACTGAACATACGCTCCCAGGAGCACCAGAGGGTACCCCACATTCATTTTCAAAACTAATCTTTTAAGTGACGGATACTGCAATATTTACACGGTCCATTATTTTTCTAACGCCGTAAGCAACAGCTGCACCTGCTGCCGCTGTCGACCACTGACGGTAACAGTTTGCATAACTGTCTCTGGTAGCGAGGGCATCGTTTCCGACGCGGCAGCGCGTGCAGGGTCACGCCCTCGCTCGTGATATCTATGTGTGCGCCATTGATTTCTCTCTCTGCATTGGCTCCAATTCAAATTCGATGACTTCTTCGTCTAAATCATCGTACACTGGATTTTCACCGTATCTAATTTGCATTGCAGCATCGTGCCTAGCAACAGTCCATATACTAATGCTCCTATTTACATTAAATGTGTTCCTCTTTCTGCCATTTCAATATCGTCCACTGGTACTTGATATAAAGTTGCTCTGTCGTTCTGTATCGAACCGTGCTGCCCCGTGCTTAAATACTGATTTACTCACAACATTCTGCTGACTAAATAAATTTTACACAGGTTTCTGCGTTTACATACATTAGACGAGAAAAAATCTGTCACACCATGGTGCTCTAAAATGAAAAGTTTTCGCTGGCGTAACCTCTAACTGCTGTGGGTCTTGCCGAGATAATGGGCCGTATGAATAAAATGGAGTATCTACTTTATACTCTGGATGACAGAGAACATACTCAGGTTTGCATGAATAAAGGGAGTCGGAGAATATACTTCAGTCGACTATGTTCTCGGCGTGAGTAACGGGGTGGGAGAAGTTGCTCACAGCAGAGAACATTCTCCAATTTCATATGAATAAAAGTACAGAAGTTTCTCACGACGGGAGAACATTCTCAGATTTCTGGAGTGAGCTCTATGGCATACTCCGTGCTGAGTAACTTCTATTAAGGTTACGTTTTACTGAGGTTTATAATAAAAATAACTATTTTGTTACTTAGAAGGCAAAAACAAGTTCCTTTATACGTAGTCTTTAAGAAATACGAGGGGATCTATAAAGTTAATACAAATAAAAACATTTTGTTGACGAGTATCTTCCTTCGGAAAAATCGTGTGACACTTCCAGCATTTTATACAGTGACGAGAGTGACGTAAGAGGTGTTTTCATTACCGACATAAAAATGAAACACAAATGGATTCAGCTGCGTGTTTTACTAATTTGTTTGGCGTGTATATTTACAGTTGTAAACAGTCACACAGCAAAATAATATTGTTTTAAAATAGGGTCTGTTAGTAAGACCTTATGCTGTTAGTTCCAAATAAAGTGTATCCCAGGACTTCACAGTTTCTATCACAAAATACTGTTTCTATCCAAACCAGTTGGCCTATTTATGATGCGTTTTCTGACTTCGTAACTTCTGTGATGTTAGAAGTAAGTAAACACGACAGGAAAATTAATAACTGATTAATTGCATACCTAGCAGCGTGTTTCTTGTTCAAAATCGCATGGCCTAACGCTTATGAGCAAACCATTGGGTGTCATATTTAACAAGGCCTATCGCTTGTTAGAACACTCCGACAGCATTCCACGTTGTAACAGATGAATATGTGATGCATTCTTATTATTATATCGTTCGCAAATTGTGCTAACCCTACTTCATTAACAAACGAGTTTCTCGCGTGACGAAAATTTTGTATTGCCAGGAGATTACATTTTCGTAAAAAGTGCATATTTAGTCTTACTAATATGCTCCTTCACAACAAACTAATATCTAAACACAGTACAGTTCTTTCTGAACACGTCGATGCCTACTGCATATTTGTACACTTAATAATTTGCCTGATTGGGCTAGTTTAAAGAAATACACGATGGGACAGCTGATCTGTGGTGGACATGACACGTGGAGAACTTACTCAAGTAGGAGGGGAGGTAGCGAGAATGAACTAGCTGCTCAGAGCATATGCTTCGAAGTTTTTATTCATACGAAATTGAGAATTACTCGGAGAACGTTCTTTTGCTCTGAACACGTGACCTTTATGCTTCTAAATGTGCTGGGGAAAAAAGTCTTCATCTGCAATTATATCCTCAATCTTGCCACCCACTTCCCCACATCAATTACAGTTTAAGAATGCATTTAGTGTATGAAATCAATATTACAGTCCTTAAAAAAAATACACTATGTTGTCAATGTTGAGGGCATAATAAATGTAGAATAAAATAAAACCAGCCGGAGCTGCTTAGTATTCACCACAAAATTAAATGCCCTACATAATGTTATTACAATATCTTGTACTGAAAAATAACAGCAACAGCATCATTCTTACCAAACTTTCTCAATTATCTCACTTTCATTTTAAAGAAATACAGCAGGATTTTTTTTCTGAACACACCCAAAAGAAATTAACAAGTTTCCCAGGTTCATTAAAATAACTTTTATTTACAAGTAAACAGTTCCTACAAATTATCTGAAGTTATCTTTTTTCGATGCCAGATAAAGGAAACTGGCGGCATCATTAGGGGATACATTGTAGCTTATCAAATGGAATTCTTAAGTACACAGCATAAGTACAAGTTTTGAAGTTACTGTTGATCACATTTCCACTGCTACTCAGCTAATCTTATCATGGAAATTATCAACCCATAATACAGCTTATGCACCATGGTGACTGTTGTTTCTGAACATGCTGAAAGTTCATAATCATAAAATACAACAAAATTTACAACTTTTCTTGTGGCCACATTCATTGCAACAGTAATTCAAGCACAAGAGATGCAAGTATTACAACATGTACATAACAAGGTGAAATGTGTATACATCTTCATTTTTAAAATTGTATCTCTTACTGATAGTAGCATTATTTGTCATGGTACTCAATAATTTACTGCAGAAAGTAAAGTTAAAAGAATAATGTTTAGCATTGGCTAGTCTATCCTCAGTAACCATTCCAGTACACGTACAGTGGAAGCGGAGACTGTATGTGTAATCTTGTAGTATTGACTTGGTATAATTTTGATTTATTTTCAGAAACGAATTGCATATCTGGGACCAATTGAATTATTGAATCTTTTTAATCCAAAAATAGCAGCAGTTAAATTTCATTTAAGGCAGCAGTGGTCTATTGAGTTAATGTTGGAACCAAAATGTTCACTTATGAGGATAACTAATTTACTAACCAGATGATGCATGGAAGGACATATCAACCATAGAGCAGGATCAGCATTATTTAATTCATGGCCAATGTGAAAGATATGCCCTGCAATCTATGTGATTGAGCTTTCAATTGCTATTGTCAACATCAGCATAACAAGTCCCCAGTGCCATAAGCAAAATTGTACCCACGGCAGTAATGGAAAAAGCAAAAAAATTCTGTACCTAGAATACTAAACTTTGGCAATGAGTTGTAAATTAATCATAAATGGGCGTGAGCGTGTGCGCATAAACAAATATAAAAAATATAAAACGGATGACTTACCCAAAGGACAGGCTCGTCGACAGACACAAAGAAAATCACTCACAAACACACATACAAGCTTTCACAACCGTTGGTCGCTTCTTCAGGAAAAGAGGAAGAAAGGAGAGGAGAAAGGCAAGGATATGGGTTTTAAGGAAGTGGAAACACATGCAAACACACCTAGGCAGACATTTGTAGAAACCAAAGAAGTTGGACAGAGATACCACTTCAGGCATAGGCTCTGTCCAACTTCTTTGGTTTCTACAAATGTCTGCCTAGGTGTGTTTGCATGTGGATATGTGTGAGTGTGTGTGTGTATTTGTTTACCTTCCTTTTTGTCCCCTAAGGTAAGTCCTTCCACTCCTGGGATTGGAATGGCTCCTTTTCCACTTCCTTAAAACCCGTATCCTTCCCTTTCTCCTCTCCTTCCTTCCTTCCTCTTTTTTCCAAAGAAGCCACCAGTGGTGACGAAAGCTCGAATGTTTGTGTGTTTTTGTGTGTGTTTTATGTTTCTGTCGACGAGCCTGTACTTTAGGTAAGTCAAAAATCTTTATTTTATATATATAGGAGCACAGGTGTAACAGCATCACAAATAAATAAATGAACACACACACACACACACACACACACACACACACACACACACACACACACACACACACAAAAGCAAGCTTTCACAACCCAGTTGCGTCTGCAGGCAGAAGGGAAGGAGAGGGAAAAGGAAATGATGAGGGTTTTAAGGAAGGGGGTAAGGAGCCATTCCAATCCCGGGAGAGGAAAGACTTACCTTTAAAATATATATTAATGTTTGGGCCGTATGAGTAAAACTGAGTATTTACTTTATACTCTGGATTCCAGAGAACATATTCAGGTTGGCATGAATAAAGGGAGTCAGAAAATGAACTTCAAGAGAGTATGTTCTCAGCGTGAGTGAAGGGTGGGAGAAATTGCTCTATGCAGAGAAGATTCTCCAATTTCGTATGAATAAAACCAAAGAAGTTGCTCACAAGCGTAGAACATACTCAGGATTTTGGAGTGAGCTGTGTAGTATACTTCGCGTTGTTTTGTTTGTGCTACTATCACCACCTGTGCTCCTTCGCCTGGTGAGTAATCTTCATATATATATATATATACGTAAAAATAGTGAAGTACACTTACCAGGCGAAAGGGCACAGGCAGTAATAGCAACAAATAACCACACACACACACACACACACACACACAAAAATGCTAGCTTTCGCAGCCTAGCTGCTTCATCAGGCAGAAGGGAAGGAGAGGGAAAAGGAAATTCCTAGCAGGAAAAAAAAAATATATATATATATTTTTCCTGCTAGGAATTTTTCATCTATAATATTCATAACATGATAAAGGAATAAAAATAAACAAACAGATAGTGATTAATTTCCTTTATTTACTAAATGCTCGGGTTTCCACATCACCATAGAGGTACCAAGCATGATGCGTTACTCTATTTTTTACGTGTTGAGTTCCCCAAGAGGCCTATAAACCATGATATATATACACAAATGAATGACAGCTGCACAAGCAATAACATAGATATATAGGACAGAAGACTAAAAAATGTATCTACAGAAGAAGATACATGAAACTTATATACAGGAGAGATTTCATATCAACAATTACCAGTGTCGAATGTCATTGACAATTTCTTGACTTCTATTAAGGCCACGCGTACGTATGTTTGGAGATTGCTCTTCTCCCCACACTTGTAGTTCACTTCTTCCTCACTTGGTGCTTCCAAATCTTCATCACCTAATTGTTTTGCTGCGTTGTGCAACACGAAGCAGGCTAATATTACAATTGGGATTTTTGTCTGCAAAAGTCTTATTTTGGTTTGCAGCACTGGAAATCATCTTTTTAATTGTCCAAAACAGTGTTCTATAATAACTTCTTTCCGTGCATGTAGCCTGTTATAGGCCCTTTCGTCTGGTGTTCGCGAGTTCTGGAATGGAGTCATTAGCCATGGTGCAATGCCATAGCCTTCATCCCCTAACTGCATGCGTTTTCCCACAGTACATTCTGGATATTGGAGTTTCTCCAAATTCTGGCATCATGGACAGAGCCAGGCCATGATGCGTCAACACTTGTGAATAGTTTGTAGGGGTCACAAGTCACAAGTGTACATTTAAACTAGCATATCCTTTTCTGTTAATATATTCGTCCCCGTGGGCAGGTGGTTTCATTATTGGTATAAGAGTACAATGCAATGCACCCACCGCACATGGGAACTGATACTTGCTCTGCCACTACACAGCACATGGGAACTGATACTTCCTCTGCCAATTCACTATTAATTGGTTGTCGGACCATTTTCTGGACGTTTCTCCGTTATTTAGCTGACCCAGGATTCCAGACGGGTGTAGCAGAGGACATTGGTATACACCAGACAACAGGATTTGTGCTACTATCACCACTTGTGCTCCTTCGCCTGGTGAGTAATCTACACACACACACACACACACACACACACACACACACACACACACACGTTATATAAAACTACAAATAGAAAAGAGATGACTTACCAAAAGGACCGGCTCGTCGAGAGAAACAAATAAAATCACACACAAACACACATACAAGCTTTCGCCACCACTGGCAGCTTCTTCAGGAAAAAGAGGAAAAAAGGGGAGGAAAAGGGAAGGATATGGGTTTTAAGGAAGTGGAAAAGGAGTCATTCCAATCCCAGGAGTGGAAGGACTTACCTTAGGGGGAAAAAAGGAAGGTAAAGAAATACACACACACTCAGACATATCGAAACGCAAACACACCTAGACAGACATTCCACTCCTGGGATTGGAATGACTCCTTTTCCACTTCCTTAAAACCAATATCCTTCCCTTTTCCTCCCCTTTTTTCCTCTTTTTCCTGAAGAAGCTGCCAGTGGTGGCGAAAGCTTGTTTGTGTGTGATTTTATTTGTTTCTCTCGACGAGCCGGTCCTTTTGGTAAGTCATCTCTTTTCTATTTTTAGTTTTATTTATCCCACCGGGAAAGTTTCCCTCTATAATATATATATATATATATATATATATATATATATATATATATATATGATTTTTGACTTACCTAAAGTACAGGCTCGTCGACAGAAAAATAAAACACACACAAACATTCGAGCTTTCGCCACCACTGGTGGCTTCTTCGGGAAAATGAGGAAAAAAGGGGAGGAGAAAGGGAAGAATACGGGTTTTAAGAAAGTGGAAAAGGAGTCATTCCAATCCCAGTAGTGGAAGGACTTACCTTTAGGGGACAAAAAGGAAGGTAGACAAATACATACACACTCACACATATCCAAACGCAGACACACCTAGACAGACATAATACCCCACATGTCCATCTTACTTGCATATACCACTACAGCCCTGAAAAGATATGAGAGTCCTGCACAGTAACATTCAGGAGATAAATGCTTTACACACTTGTTCATAATGACACTATTCTATTATTTTTTTATATAATAAACCTATAAAAATCAATAACCATTCCCACAATTGCTTCACCAACAATTAGGCACTTCTAATATTGAAAGATTTAAAAATATCTGGTAGTATAAAGAAATTGAGCAGGCCTATCCGACTTGCAAATTGAATTGTTTACAGGATAGACTGTCATTGTAGCAACTAGCAGTTTATTCTTCTGCGTAATACCAACTGGTGTTACACATCATAAAATTTAAATCTCAACACACAGGATAAAATGTTTTTAAAGAGCTACAGTACTCAAACAAGGATGCATATATTAGCACTTTTATGTTTTTTAGGCCTATGATATTACCCTTGTCGGTAACGAACATATTCTTTCCGACGTTGTGGCAACACTACCCTCTAAAAATTTCAGTGCCGTAAAATACTTCCATCGAGACACAATAACCGTCCCTGAAGAACCACTTTTTGCTTTGTGCAGTTTCTTTATTTCCTGGGATTACTGGGTCTTCAAATTATGCCATTTTCGTTGCACTTCCTTCGCTGTCGTTTCAAAAATAGACGCAATATCATTTAATGCACTGGTCTTCGTTAATCTATCTTTGAACTCCCGACTGTGTACATCCCATATTTCCGGAAAGCTTTCCACAGCTTCAATCAAATTTTCTGTGTCGTGCCTGCTCCATTCGCGTTTATCCTCCATCTCTGAAATTTATAAACATAAAATACATAAAAAAAAGTTATATGAAATCGGACTTTCTGTAAAGTCTGTGTGTGTGTGTGCAGCAGACGATATACTTGCAACAACTTGCACTTCCAACTTGTAGCTTTCAGGATTTGTTTCTATTTTCTGCAGGTAGCTTTTACAAGCAAAAATACAACGTTCACACTGAAAGCGGAAGATTGGTAGCAGGTCACTTCCGCAAGAAATTGCGAAGAGTAGCAAGTCGACTTGCTAATGCGTGTCTACTAGCAAGTAAGTTCCGCAAGTACTTGCCGAGGTATTTACATCAGTATGAAAACTTGCGCAAGTTTACTTCTGCAAGTCGTTTCGGCAAGCTAATTTCACGAACTTGCTGCAAGTACTTGCGAAGGTATTTACACTAGAGTTGTCGTCTTGACACAAAGTTGTTGTTTAAAAAGTCTTGTGCACAAACCAGAGCAGCCGCTAAAGTTGTTGCATTGTTATTGCTAAAGAAGAAGCTTTAGTTTAGTTTATTATCATCCGTTGTATCATATACATGATATTGGAATCGTCATGTTTCTGTACAGCATTGGCACTGATCAGATTTACAAATTGTATAACATATATACAAATTAACATTTTACATTATATTAAAAATTAGACAATTAGCTACTGCATTAGTCAGATATTAGACTTTGATATTGTACACTTCACATACATATACAAAAAAGGTACATAACTTTTTTAAAAGTTTGGTGATAGAAGAATATTTTCAATTTCATAGAAACATTTATCTAATAGGTAGTTTTTTAATTCTAGTTTAAAATTTTTGTCATCTTTTGTTTCCTTTATGTAAACTGGCAAGGCGTTGTAAAGTTTTACTTCATGGTGGCTCACATGCTTTTGAGTTTTTGTTTTTCTCACTCTTTCTACATGCAGATGCTTACTGATGCGTGTATTGTAGTTGTGAAAATCTGAATTTGTAAGAAAACTGGTCAAGTGTGTTCTGATATACATTACACTTTTATATATGTACAGAGAGAGTACAGTAAGAATTCCTAACTGGGAGAATAAAGGTCTGCAGTGTGTTTCAGGAGGGCTGTATGTCATGATTCTAATGGCCCTTTTCTGTAATTTAAAGATGTCAGTCAAGTGAGATTTTGTTTCTCCCCAAAACATTATTTCGTAAGATGCAATGGACTGGAAATAAGCAAAATACACTGATCTTGTGCATTCTTTGCTACAGACTCTGGATGTTTCCATTTCAAATTCTGATCTATACGGATGCCCAAGAATTTTGTTGTCTGTGTTTTCTCTATCTCCTGGTCACCCAAATATAAATGGAGGGCTTCTTTTTCATTGGCCTTACTGTACTGAATGTAATTTGTTTTATTTTTGTTATTTGTTAATTTGTTCGCCTGGAACCAATTTCGAACATAATTAAGAACATTCCCAGTTGTAGTGGATAAGAATTTGCTGTCGTGACTTATAATTATACTTGTGTCATCTGCAAATAACATAATATTAGATGAGCTGTTTGGCTTTTAATGTCATTTATATAAGTCAGGAAAAGTAGGGGGCCAAGAATACTACCTTGTGGGACACCTGCTTCCACTTTCTTGGCATCCGATACCAATTTTATTTTTTGTTTATCGTGGGAAGATGTGATATCTACAACTTCCGTTCTGTCTTGGAGGTATTACTCAAATTACTCCCTTCCAAATCCTCTAACACCTAATGCCTCTAATTTTACAAGGAGAATTTCATGGTTTACTGTATCAAAGGCTTTTGAGAGATCAAGGTTGATTCCAACTGTTGTGGTCTTCAGTCCGGAGACTGGTTTGATGCAGCTCTCCACAATACCCTATCCTGAGCAATCCTCTTCATCTCCACATAAGAGCGACAACCTACATCTGTCTGAATCTGCTTACTGTATCCATCTCTTGGTCTTCCCCTGTGATTTTTCCCCATACACTTCCCTCCAACGCTAAATTCACAATTCCTTGATGTCTAATAATGTGTCCTACCAGTCTATCCCTTCTTTTAGTCAAGGTATGCCAGAAATTCCTTTTCTCCCCAATTCTGTTCAGTACCTCCTCATTAGTTACACGATCCACCCACCTAATCTTCAGCATTCTTCTGTAGCACCATATTTCAAAAGCCTCAATCCTCTTCCTGTCCGCACTGTTTATCGTCCATGTCTCACTCCCATACAAGGCAACACTCCATACAAATGCCTTCAGAAAGGACTTCCTTAGGCTTAAATCAATATTCGAGGTTAACAAATTTCTCTTTTTCAAGAACGCTTTTCTACCCATTGCCATTCTGCATTTTATATCCTCTGTACTTCGACCATCATTTGTTATTTTACTGCCCAAGTAACAAAACTCATCTACCTCCTTTATTGCTTCGATTCCCAATCTAATTCCTTCAGCATCACCTGATTTTCTTACACTGCACTCCATTACCCTAGTTTTACTCTTGTTAATGTTCATCTTATATGCACCTTTCAGCACACTGTCCATTCCGTTCAATTGCTCTTCCAGGTCCTTTGCTGTATCTGACAGAATTACTATGTCGTCGGCAAAACGCAATGTTTTTAATTCTTCCCCCTGAACTTTAATTCCTTCACCAAATTTCACCTTGCTTTCCTTTATAGCTTGCTCAATGTACAAATGTACATTGATTCCATTGATTCCAACTACACTTTTTTTATTGTCTAAAGCGTGAAGAAGAATAAAAAGTTAAGAAAAAACGAAGTGGTTAGGTGAAGAAATGGATACAGAGGCGCACAAGTTTCCAAGAAACACTTTAATGATCTGAACTCGGAGGACTTTGCTCAGGTTAGAAACTTCTTGAGAATGTCATTTGCATATATAAATAAATAAAAATATAAAATATAAAATGCGAGAGCCATATCACCAAAGGATCGTCACTTAATTGCCCTTCGATTTTTAGCAACAGGTAGGAGAATAAAACAAATATCAAATTATAGAGATATTTATGTTTCATAACTATACATTTAAAACTTAATGCCATTATTTTTGCATTTTTAGGAGACAGTTTCAACTCTCTTATGTACTTGTTCAGAGTCCCTGTGTGCACAATCTCCAGAATCGTCATGGACTGTTGTGTGGCCCTGTTTGAATGTTTGAAAAGAGAATATTTGAGTTTAGAAATATCAAAATACTAACCTTCACTCAGTTAATTCGATTAAGCAGAATATCTACAGAACCGTTAACTTTTGAATCATGCACTTCAGGAGTATCAGCAAAAATAATAATTTCTTCAGACTGTGGGCACACACAATTAGCTGACATCCATCAAGCATTAACATTAATGTCCTCTTCTGAAACTTGCAGTATTGCCTGCTGTATAAGCCTCTTTAATTTTTTTTACTGGATGTTTGTGTTTGTGACCGTAGCTCAGATGCTACATAGTCGCCAAACACCTGATGGTCACCCAAAGGCCTCTGCATGGCTTCAGTTGCCCTGTTTAAAATAGCATCTGTGCTTCCCTCACTTGTCTTCTTTCGTTTCGAAGTACTAGGAGTATTTGCTTCTATTTCAATTATGGGATTTTCTGTACAGTCTGGCTCATTCTCATGGCTGGTGTTTTGTGGGGCCTAAAATAAATATAAATTTAATGTAGTATGTATCTTCAAAGGAATAAATTTCAAATATCATTTGGTTTTCTATAATTTTAGGTACCTTCAACCTAAGAAGAATGGATACAAATCGCCAATGGTTTCGAAAATAGATGGAACTTTCCAAATTGTATTGGCGCCATGGACGGAAAAGATATAGTAATACAGGCACCCAGGAAAGAAGGCAGTGTGTACTTTAATTACAAAGACACCCACAGTATTGTGCTATTAGCACTAATTGGACCTGATTACAGAGTTTTGTACTTTGATGTAGGCACTAATGGTAGAGTATCTGACGCTGAGGTCTTCAACAATTCCAAGCTGTCAGTGCCTTGAGTCTAATACATTGAATTTACCAGCTCCACGGACATCACCAGGTAGAAATGTACAAACACCATATGTCATTGTTGCTGACGATGCATTTGCCCTGAAAAATTATCTTATGAAGCCCTACCCATTTCGAGGCCACCCAGCGCAAAATCGGGTGTTTTAACTATCGGCTCTCTAGAGCAAGAAATGTATCTGAAAACTGTTTTGGACTGATATGCTCACGTTTTCGAGTACTACGAACGCAAATTCTCCTAAACCCAGAAAAATCGAGGCTATTGTCAAAGCTATTTGCGCTCTCCACAACTTTTTACTAGAGGAGAATAGTAGCGATTCCATGTATGCCCCACCTGTCACATTTGATTCTCGAGATCTACAAAGTCAAAGCGAATGCCGAAGAGACACAGGGACAGAACCAATTCCGCTGGAACCCTCAAATGTGCGTAATTCGCCTCAGTCAGCCAAGGACGTGCGAAATGAATTTACAGATTACTTTGTTTCCACAGAAGGGGAGGTAGAATGGCATTACAGGCACCTTTAAATTTCAATTGAGTTGTTACATATATAATGAAAGTAATAAATACAATTTGGAGAATATTAAATTTGTTTCACCTACCAAATTATCCGCTGTTTCCTTCGGGCTACATGTGCGAAACATAAACTTAATCGCATCAAAGAATTCCCACTTGCTCTTATACAAGTCGTCTGTGCTTTGTCCACTTTTTCGTTTTTTCGACTTATTTACTTCCTGTCCGTACTGCGTCCGCAAATTGTGGATTTTTTTCGGATTTCCGCCTCTGTCGTGGCAAATTCCGACGCAATTTTTTCCAAAGCATCTTGTTTTCTCAGGCTGTTTTTTGAAATCCACGTGTTGTGTGTCCCACAACACAGAAAAGCACTCCACTCTCTCAATTAAACAACGCGTTTTTTTCACTCGACCACACGTATTTAACTATTGACATCTCGTAAACAAAACTTCTGCAGGTTTAACAAAACTTTCAGGAACTTGAAAGTCCAGCAAGTAATTACAAGTTTTTTTTTTAGCCGTTTTCACTAACTTGCCGAAGCTACTTCTGCAAGCTCACAAAACTTGTGTCAACTTGCTAGAGGTATTTGCACGTCCAAAAACTTGCAGAAGTAGCTTCTGCAAGCTACTTGATTTTATTTGTTCACCATTTATCATTTACATGATGTGGGTTTCGTCATTGTGTATGTACATAAAAAGAAAACATATAATACATAAAATATGTCAAAGTGCATAGATAAAGAAAATACATATAATACATACATTTCATATGTAGGTACAACACAACACACTATACTGTACACAAAAACTTTCTTATTTCGATAAATGACGATTTTTTTACATTATTCTGATTATTTTTCATTTAAATAGTCTTCTATTGTATAATAACATTTTGAAATTAGAAACATTTTGACAGCTTTTTTAAAACTGAACATCTTATCTATTTGTTTAATTTCATGAGGCAACTTATTGTACAGCTTTAGTCCTTGGTATTCACTGCTGTTTTGAGTCCTACATTTGTTTTTTCTGGGAAGGTGCAGGTGTTCCCTAATCCTCGTATTGTGATAATGTGTAGAACTGTTTGTGGCATAGCGATGTGCATTTTTTCTTACATACACTACTGTTTCTAAAATGTATTCACAAGGAACAGTCAGTATACCCAGTTCTTTAAACAATTCCCGGCAGTGAGCCCTTTTGTTCTGGTTTGTTGTTATCCGAAGGGCCCTCTTTTGCAATATGAAAATTGTTTCAATATTTGCCTGTCTGAGCCGCAGAAAATTATCCCGTATATAAGGAGTGAATGAATGTATGCATGATATGATACTTTGAGGCCGTTACTGTTACATAAAGCTGCTAGTATCCTCAAAGCATAGCATGCAGATGAGATTCTTTTAGCTATCCTTGAGGTGTGTTCCCTCCATTTCATTTGATTATCTATATCCATCCCTAAAAATTTTGTGTTCATTACACAGTTCATGGGGTCACCATTTAGATTTAATGTAATATTATTTGTTTTATTTATAGCAAAATTCATACTGTGTGTCAATTAATGGATACTTTATTTACCTCTGACCACTTGCTTACGTCTTTCAACATTTTATTGGCTTTACTCAGCAGCATTTCCTTTGTCTTGCTCGTAATTATTATAATGTTATCATCAGCAAACAGAATTTTGTCACCATGAGTGACACTTTCTGGGAAGTCATTTATATATATTGAAAATAGGATTGGACCCAATATACTCCCCTGTGCGACTCCTATATTAATTAGTGTAGCATCTGACAGATGTTTCTCTAGATACTTGGTATTTTTATTAGGCTGTGAAATTTATACTCTATGTACCCTATTCGTAAGATATGATTGGAACCATTTGTTTACTATTCCTCGTATACCTAGTGCCTCTAGTTTGTGGAGAAGTATTTTATGATCCACTGTGTCAAATGCCTTGGCTAAATCTAAAAAGATGCCCGTTACACAATCACCTCTATCCATGGCTTCCATAACGACTCTTTTAAATTCTGCTATTGCTGCCTCTGTACTGCTGCCTTCCCTGAATCCAAACTGAGACTTTGTTAGCAAATTATATTTACTGCAGAAGTTCACTTGCTAGTGGACACGTTCCTTTACACTCGCAACTGGCTCGGCAAGTTACTCCGCAAGTAAATTGCTGCAGTAACTTGCTAGTCTAAACGCACCTTTAGTGCCACCCCAGTAGACCACCATGCTGACGTCACTGTGACGTATATACCGCCAGTTTGGATCGGTTTCGACTTTTGCGGTCGTATCGAATTTTCGGGACCTGCGAGTCACGTGTACTGCTGTGTAGAATCCGGGAGCGGCAAGGGAGAGTAAAGTCTTCGACGTCATCAAAATATGACGTCATTAGTCGGCTTTTTCGGCCAATCGGCAAGCAGAAGCACTTCCAGTACCTCAGCCAATCAGGGAAGTGTAAGACTTTACTGTACGAAGCGCGCGCAAAGAGCCTGGCATTCAAAGCTTTCGAGGCTTATTTCAAGTAGGGGCCTAACAAAGCATCAGAAGAAAATTGTCAACTGTAGCATAAAGCCCTGTCACTCTATATACATAAACTTGCAATAACGCAGAAATAATATTTAAGAATTATAATTTTAGTCACACAATATGACAAAATTATAAAAAATTCATGCGTCCCACGTAAACAACACACATTAATTTAAACGTCACATGGCCTAATTTTAAAAATCGCACTGTATCTAAAGCCAGTCATGAAAAACGTTTCGAAAGGTAGGCTATAATCTGAAACAGTAGCCTATAATAGACCAACTTGCAGGTTTTTTGGGTACATAACATACGCTACGAAAATTGCACGAGTTGGAAATAACTTAGGGGAGTAGGCTAACTTAAATGTTACAACAGTTTATAGAATTTCTACGTCTTTTCATTTGGGGAATCGGGACAAAAGAATTCAAAACTGAGACTGACATAACTGACCGTACATACGAACGAAATTTCCTATCTCTACAAAATTATTTAAAAAGCATGAACGGATTATTGAAGAATTTATTGCTTACCTGTAAAAAGCTGGAACTTCCATCCCCTACAGAAACGTGGCGAATTACAGTAACGAGTCCGAGAACATGGATGTGTATATCCACTTGGAAGCTGTGCAAAGCATACTTGGAATCAGCCCACAGACTTTCTTCAATCTTATTGCTTTACCGAAAACATTTTTTGAAATCAAAACATCTGCAATGCACACTAGCGCACCCGCCCCCGTCACAGGAAAGTCTTACGCTTTCCTGATTGGCTGAAGTAGTGGAAGTGCTTCTGCTTGCTGATTGGCCGAAAAAAGCCGACTAATGACGTCATATTTTGATGACGTCTGAGACTTTACTCTCCCTAGCCGCTGTCCGTAGAATCCAGGTCGGCCATTGTGTTTATAACTTAAAAGTTGAGAGATGGGCTAAACCGTGCTTTTCCGAGACCAGTGATTTTCGTGATTGCTATGAAAGCCGTATTTATTCCCGAAAGAATAAACAAAAATACAAATATACACCCATCTCTTGATGGAGAGAAGTATTACATAAATACACCCATCTCGTGATGGAGATGATCTTAAAGCTAGACCAGGTGTTACATCTAGATAACAATATTGTAATACAGAATATAATAATAATAGTCGGATGGTCGACAGTAGAGAGATAGGGTGTATTGGAAGAAAGAAGGAGAAGAGAATAAAGCGGATATTACCCCTGTGATAGTCCCCAGGGGTCAGGGAAGAAGAAAACCGTCTCCTCAGCCAACGCCGGCGCGGTACATTGGTCTCTTCGACGTCATATGTTCGAAGAGCGTGTAGGCGGCCGACGTCCCGATGAGGACACGAGTTGCTAGAGGTGAGAGGTCCCGGGATTCGAACCCCAGCAGGAGTAGCTGGCGGGCTGATATAGGCGCCCAAACTCCTCTCCAGCTCAGGCTGATGCTGGAGAATGCGACGCTATCGATGCCAGGCCGAAGAGATGTAACCGCACGCCGCACGTCAGGGACATCGTACTTTGCTGCTTTTGCCGGTGACACCAGTCGGGGTCGAGGTGGTCGCCGACTATCTGTGCGTCGAGCACTTGGGCGACGCCATCCTTCACCGCCACGATGTCCAGCTTCCACAGGTGTTCGGAGGTGGGACTCTACGGAGGTGTCGAAGCCCTTTTGGGCCAGGCCGCGCGCGACGTATTTGACCACGGCATCGTGCCGACGGATGCGGACCCCAGCAGGACTGGACTACGTGGTTGGCGGTTTCGATGGCGTTGCACCCAGCTCGGCACATCCTCTCTCGGTTACGACCGCGACTTCTTCGTGCCTTAGACGGTAGGGCGTTTATACGTGTTCTTATGGAAGATACGAAGTCACGGCCAGAGAGGAAACGGCTGGTGTCGTGCAGCCAGTTGTGCTGGCCTGGTGTTCTTGCCGAAGGTTTCAACGGTGTCCCATTGACTGCGGCGTGATTGCTATGAAAGCCGTCTTTATTCCCGAAAGAATAAACAAATATACACCCATCTCTTGATGGGGAGAAGTATTACATAAATACACCCACTCGTGATGGGGATGATGTTAAAGCTAGTTAAAGCATCTCTCCGTTCAGTACTGGTGCCCTTCTAACGCCCATCACCCCTTTTCGGAATGACTCAAACTGAGCCCTAATATTTTCCTGAATCACGGAAAGTTTTATTAGTTCATAGTCTATAATAAAGTCATTCCACTGTATGTGAAGTTGAACTTATCTTATATGCTGGCTGAAGTCCATTGCGTTGTGAGCTGTCTTCGGCATTCACTAAAAGATTTGATGTTACAGGATCATTTCGTAAATCATAAACATGTCAGTTGATATGGAAACGATTTTATTTCCACTTAAACAACGTTTAAATCAATCACATTGTTGCACAATCAAAAAATGCAGCGGCAAGCCAACAGAGCTGCTTACAGGTTTGTGACTGCTAGAAGACTCAGAAAACATGGTTTCTCTCAAACATCTTTCTACGTAACCGCGTAATAAGATTGATGACAAAGTTTTGTAATTCACAATAAAACAATATTCTTTTACATTAAATATGCCAAAATATAGAAATTAAAACATTACATTTAAGCTTTGACTATTTATCTCATGTTTCATGAAATTTGTATTTAATGTGGTACACAAATTTAAAGTCATCCTTTGACTAGTGTTTACAGTGCTCGAATTACTTACATTATTTGTGTTTTCTAAGTGCACACATATTTGTTTTTCCAATATTGTGTAGGCGTACTATTATTGTGACATGGAATTTTAATGTATTTCAGTTTGCAGGCAATTTTTTCATTAATACGGATTTGTATGTGGTTGTCGTAGTTTTGTTAATTTCGAAGATAGTTTCTTAGTACAAAACGGATTATTACTTTTAGTGCATGAAGAATTATCAGTGTTTAGTATCCAGTGATATATAAAACATGGTCTGCCCTAATTTATTTAAAAAAAAGGTATATGTGAAATCATGTTGTTCAATAGTTATAACATGTAGTATTGTTGTTTTTATACAAATTAGTATCGGAAATTGCTGAACCTATATAGATACTAAGTGTAATGCATTTTTAGTGTTTGCAGTTATTATTTACGAAAGTATTAAAAATTGAAAATTACGTAAAACGACAGCCAAAGTTATATTTAAATCAATTTACTATTTCTTTAAAAGCGTTTTACTAATAGTGTTAATAGAATGTCAAACTGAAGGCGAAAATGTGATATTTTACGTGTCCGGTAGTGAAGTTTTATTTTAGGTGTCAGATATTTTGTGTTATTATGTTGGCAACTGATTTTTAGGAATGTGCAACATAGCAGAAACGTTACACCCTCTCTGCACACATCCTCTTAAAGCTAGAGGATTAAACGGAAAAGAGCAGCTGTCCCGAGGGCACTTAACTGTTTCTTCAGCGTCTGGATCTGTATCTTGCACTTTACTGATGTGGGTGTACAAATATTTCTGTTCTGGAAACGATTTGTCGCACACAAGACAAGTATTGCGATCCACCATTGCACTTCCGCAACTTTTATTATTTATTTGTCAGAAGTAAGATGAAGTCTACTTACCAGGCGAAGGAGGACAGGCAGTGATAGTAACAAATACACACACACACAAACGCTAGCTATCGCAGCCTAGCTGCTTCGTCAGGCAGAAGGGAAGGAGAGGGAAAAGGAAATGATGAGGGTTTTAACGGAGTGGGTAAGGTGTCATTCCAATCCCGGGACAGGAAAGACTTACCTTGGGGGATAAAAAGGAGGGTAAACAAATACACACACACACACACCCACACATTCACACAGACACAAGTACACCTAGGCAGACATGCTGTAGAAAGCAAGGAAGGCATACCGGATGATCTGGTGAACTCAGACAGGTCACCTGTTAGGCCCTGCCTGCTGCCTTTCAGTACACAATATTTGGCTTCATGTGACACACTTCGGCACTTTGTAAAGCTGAGTGATCCTTCTTGGGGACAGCACTATATCCAGAATATCATGTGCCTCTTTTTAAGAGATTTCCTAGTGCAGTCTGTGCAACTTGTTACATCTTCGTCTGATTTATTTTTAAAAACAAGTTGGAATTAAGATTTCCGTTTGATCCTATTACAACAAAATTTTGACTGTACAACAGACTGATAAAGGTCTTGGACCATATATATGTGATCATGAGTGCATGGATGTTGTTCAGAATTATTTCAGTGTTAATATATTCACTCTGTGCGCCTCGGTTGCACAGTGGTAGAGTGCCAGGCTACAAATCCAAAGGTCGCGGGTTCGATCGCCGCCAGGTCCTAGGATTTTTATCTGTCCCTTTCCACTTCTTTCACCTCTGGCAGTATTGCTTATGTGAAAAATACCGAGTAGCACCGTGGTTGGGAACCCACGTTAAACTGTAGGTCCCCCTATAACTGGCTGGGTAAGTCAGTTCGAAGGTCGGAGGAAGGCAACGGCATACCACCTCCAAACAGGACCATGCCTAGTAAAGCACTTGGTGTTCAAACCAATCTTCGGATTGTTGACTTCATTTATTTTATTTTTATATTCACTCTATTTTGGTGTAATAAATGCTTACCATAAATTTTTCTGAATGTTACCTTGATCTGTTCTTGAGATGTAGGCTTTGGTGCATTTGGCAGGCACAGCTGTTGCGTGTGTCTTGGAAACTGGAGTAACTGATTTTATGCAGTGCCTCCTTTTCTTACTGCACCATGTGAGATTTACCTACCAGGTGTGTGTGTGTGTGTGTGTGTGTGTGTGTGTGTGTGTGTGTGTGTGTGTGTGTGTGTGTGTGTGTGTCCATCCTGCTGTTGCTTCTTCTGCCACACTAATCTATTAGACACTGGTTGTACCATGCATAAACATTTAATACTTTGACACACTGTGAGTGGTGTTCTTCGTGGTCGCATTCCCCCAACTTCAAAGGGAGTTTCAGGGTGTAAAATTGTGGTATCGCTATCTTTGTTTCTATTGTGTACTGTGAATTAAAAAAAAAAAAAGAAATGAAAAACAAACTAGCACCTCTTTCCTGAGGGAGGGGGGGGGTAGGGGAGCTAATGGCAGCTGGTGCCACCCACTCCTGCCTCAGAACAAGGGCTGTCTGAGTGACAGTATAATAATAATTCCTTGTGGCTCATTGGCCTGGTGCAAGTCTTTCAATTGGACCCCACTTCGGCAACTTGCGTGTCCCTAGCCTACCACAGTTATCCAACCGGGGAAAGCAAAGGGGACCTACAGCTTAACGTGGAATCCGAACCACGCGTCGTTTCTGGCGACTCCTCACATCGTTGAGAGGTTAAGATGGGTTAAAGTGCAGACTGAAAAAATCCGAGGTCTGACCGGGTTTTGGACCCGGGACCCTTCAGTTTCCAGTCGAGCACTTTAC
Source organism: Locusta migratoria (assembly GCA_026315105.1). Lineage (NCBI taxonomy): Eukaryota > Metazoa > Arthropoda > Insecta > Orthoptera > Acrididae > Locusta > Locusta migratoria. Next base: position 121,109,379 of record CM048754.1, read on the forward strand.
CCCAAGACTACCGGGCCTGACTGAGTGACAGTGTTTAGTGTGCTGCTGCAAATATCGTAGTACTCTCAGGTGGCTGCGTCATGGGGGATTTTAATTGTCTCTTCCTTAGCAAAGTCCCTCACTTTCTGGGCTGGTGGATTCACCTACGTAACAGAAAAAGCTGAGCACTGAACAGGAAGGCATTAATGTCTCGCATCTGTGTGTGCCACAAACCCTCTGCAGCCCCGACGATCTGCGCATTCGGTGGACCGCGGCCGAGCGTGGAGGGGTGACGAGCCGTCGCTCGAATCCCCGGAGATGCCTCTACGCGGTTCCTGGGGTACCGTCGGCAGTAGGGGCCTGTCGGAGGGAGGCACACAATGTCTGCGAGCGATGAGGTGGGCCGCGAGGGCCCAGAGGAGAAGGGTGGCCCCCCAAGTTCTCCTCCCTCGGCGCATGGTGAATCAGTATTCCTGGAACTGGAACTGGCCTCGGAAAGGACAGGTAAAATTCTCTGTGACACGGGTGTCGAACAGTACTCGGGTCTGGGGAAAGTTTGTTAGACCTTGCAGCTCAGAGAGAACCCTAGTACCCAGGGCATGATTCGTGGGCTAGCAGTCAGACCCCCCTCCCCCCAATGTCAAAAGTACAATTAAGGAGGGGGCGATTATCAGGTGCGTCCAAGTTTTTCCTGCTTTCTCACAATAACAGTGGAGACCATTGAAGGTAGTGATAATGCATTTCTGGAGTCTGAAGCTCCTATTGTCGCTACAAGACATTCAATCATTGAAGAATACCACTCCATTAGAAGTTTAGACAAAGCTGTCAGCTACGATGAAACTAGTGCCAGACATATTAGTGTGCTAAAAGTGGCAGTTGCAGTGTGGAAACATGCCAGTGTACACCTAGAAGGTAAATACCTTGGTGCACAGTAAGAAAATGACTCTGCATAAGCAGTTGGTTACATTGTATTATAATGCATGTGCAACTGCAGTCATCTGCAACTGCACCGAGGATAACACCACCACAAGATATTCAAGAAAGATACCAAGATGTGCCAGGACAATACTTCTGTCTGCGCAACCAAAATTACACAGTACACTCATTAAAACAACTTCTGAAAAATTTAAACTGATTATTGATTTGATTTGATTTTTTCAGGGAAGCCAAAACAGTGTTGGTCCAACCCGCCACTGCCCGCACCGAAACTGAGTTTATTGTGCGGTATTGATCCCTGTATATCTAGTAAAGCCAACCACTGCCCTTGAACAGTGCAAGGAGTCCCTTTACCAGTTTTTTATTAGACACAATTTCTTCGGGTCTGGTTGTCCCAAATGGTCTGTGCCTTTTACTCTCCAATGCAATGCATTCGAAGATTAGATGTGATGCAGTTTCATCACCGTCATCACAGATCCTACATTTAGGGTCCTCTTCTGTTATTCCCATTGTATGTAGGTGTTTTTTGAAATTCCCATGGCCTGTCAGCAATCCAACAATGAGTCTAATCTCTCTCCTGTTCAGGCCCAGGATTGCAGAGCTTCTTTTAAAACATGGCTTTGGCATCATTACATTGCCTTGTTTATGCTTTGTTACATTGCACTATGGAGTGTCAAGGGGGATGTGTCTATGTACAAGTACAGGACTGAGTACAACTAAGATTATGTACTGCCTGAGGTTGTACTTTCTTCATGACCGTCTTTGTCCAGTGCCCACTTTACTGTGTCATTCTTCTTCATATTGCCACGTTGAAATGGAAGAAGGCTTGACTTCGAAGGCGGGGTTGTCAACTGAACACAGCACTTATACTGAAAGCAGGTTCATTGCGAACTTTTACATACACGCAGCACAGACTGCCTCTCGGGCAGAGTGCTCTGCTGTTCATACACAGACAGAATGTACCAGAAATTAGAAGAGTAGTAAACATAAGACACAATATAATAATGGAAAGGCCAGGTTGGAATTAATAATATAGAAAGGACAGTTTGTCGTGTCCTACATAGGAAAGAGGTAGCAAAGTCAGTCTGCATATCCCGAGCGGAAAGGAGTGATTGCAGAGGGACACTACAGGCATCTACTAGAGATGCGAATTTCTGGACTCGAGAGGATACTTGTTTAGGAAACTTTATGGAACTCCTGAGTACCTTGCATTGAATTTATTGTATCCCATACTATGTCTACTACACGGGGGTTATTTATTTTTAAAGACAAGAAGTAGAAATCGTTTGCCACATCAGAAGCCAGTAATTATGTTCCCTAGCAGCATCCCCTAGACAGACGCACTCCCCGCGAGAAACAGACTGTCGTGGAGCACCCTGAGGCCGACGGCGATAGTCACGGGCTGGCGCCCGACTCGTCTAACTGAGAACTCTCCTCTTGATCAAAAAACCGGGGGTTTTAACGGCCAGTGTGGGCGCACCTCTTTCCCCACTTTCCGACAGTTAACAATTTCCTATTGGCCGCTGCTTGGTTCAACCAATCTAAATTGTGGTTTGCCCCCTCTCTGAGTCCTCTAGCGAACCACGTTTCAGCCCTATCCCTTCTGCCATTCCCCGGGTGGGGAGGTGGCTTGTTTGTGCACTAACAAAATCCATACTTGGTAGCAACTTTGTTCAGCTGAAAGTAAAACGTCACGACGCTACCCAATATGGGCAACAACAACAATGTTTTACGTCAGTTGGCCACGCCTTAGGCTCCGCCTTAGGCCACGCCTCAGGGGAGCTGCTAACTTGCAGTTTTTCTTCTTTACCCTCTCACTCTAGCCTCGTGAAACCACTTACGTTGCTGTTCCCAAGTGACTGGTATCAACTTTGCTACGTACATTAAAATGTGCCTGTTGGCCACCAAGTACTAATGTAACGTCGTACAACAGCGTCTAGACGCTATATGAAGTTACGCCCATCTTCTCCGAAAGGTAACACCCACCCTGGGACGGTGGCTGAGTGCATCAGCAGTTCGCTAAGAGATTTCTTTAGTGCCTACATGCCGTAAGATATAAGTGTCTGTTTTAGCCTGTTATCTGCAATGGTCTCTCTTTCTCAGCCTGGAGAGCGTCTCTGTGGCTCACACAGCCTCTCAACAATTCCAACAGTAAAATCAATATATGACATGTTTACAACTCACTGCAAAGACGTGGCGACGAGCTGCGACAGGCACATACAAAAGACCACTCACACACACACACACACACACACACACACACACACACACACACACCTTCAGCTGAAAGTGTTGTGTGTGTGTGTCTTTTGCATGTGCCTATTGCAGCTCGTCGCCACGTCTTTGCAGTGAGCTGTAAACTGTTCTTACTATATTATTAAACATAAGACACGTGTACAAATGCTATACATTACGCCACGCCGGCAGTCAGATAACTTGGGGTCTTGCGGCATTTCTCCCTCTCCTGAAACACAGCGACCCGCTGTTAAGTTTCCATTGGAGCCAGCTGCAATATCCTGCATCTTGATCATGTCATGGGTCCTCTGTATGGCAGTTCTCGAGAATCCTTTCCTTTTGCACGATCACCGACAACAGACATTCCTGTCGTAGCTTCGTCAGTATCAATACCGTCCTTAGTCCTTGAACAAGAAGCTATTTACGCCTATCTGCTCTTCAGGATTGTAGTAAGGCTTCCTGCAGAGAACGTGAAGCATGTCTCTTCGTTTTTGTCGTTTCAATGACAGCTCATAATCATCCACTTTGTATATTTTGATGGTTATTAATACATACTCTAAATTTGCTTGGGCGTTACTGTGAAAACAAATACGGGGGAGGATGTTGCGCATGTGTTTGAACAGTTTTTGCAGATTGGAACCAATTGTCGTCCTAGCAACCTCGAAACTGATTGTGGAGGGTAATTTTATAATAGATACTTCAAGACAGTGATGAATCAATACAACATACATCACTATTCAACCTACAATCATCTGAAGGCGAGCATTGTAGTGTGTTTGAACAGAACGGTGAAAAATAAAGTGTGGATGCAATTTAACCTTCAAGGATAATACAAATGGTTAGATACTGTCTCACAGATAATGCGTATAATCGAACACCACATAGTACAATAAAAAAGAAACCAATTGATGTTCATAACAATGAGCTTCCGAGTACTGTATAAAATGATCCACGTAAACAGAAATTTAATATAGATGATAAAGTACGCATCTCGAAATACAAAACCACATTCGAGAAATTGTATATGCCTAATTGGCCTGCACAGATACTTACTGTATTCAAAGTACAGGGAACAAATCCTCGAACATACATGTTGAAAGATAGTAGTGGTAATGAAATTTTTGAAAGCTTTTACCGTGAAGAGTTGCAGAGAAGTAGTGAACCTGATATATTTATCATAGAACAAGTTGTAAGACGTCAGGGGAATAAAGTATTAGTAAAATGGCTTGGATTCTCATCTGAGCACAACAGTTTACATTCATCCTTGGAAGAAGAATGGCCATCCTGACAACCACCACTCGTACAGTAAGATCGCTAGGATCACGGTCCATAAAAAAAGAAAAATATATACATATTTATTAGTAAAAATATCTTTAAAAGAATACATTTACAAATTACAAAACATAATCAGTAACTGAAACAAAAGCACTCAATACAAAGCAGTGGCACCCCAGTGAGTCGTGTTAATGAACATATAAATTTACATATGTAGTGTCTGACTCACTTTGCAGAACAGCTGCATTTCGAAGTTAGTGTCAGTAAGTTTGCTCCTTTTGGGTGAAAGAATATCCTTGCACACACTGAACATACGCTCCACAGGAGCACCAGAGGGTACCCCACATTCATTTTCAAAACTAATCTTTTAAGTGACGGATACTGCAATATTTACACGGTACATTATTTTTCTAACGCCGTAAGCAACAGCTGCACCTGCTGCCGCTGTCGACCACTGACGGTAACAGTTTGCATAACTGTCTCTCGTAGCGAGGGCATCGTTTCCGACGCGGCAGCGCGTGCAGGGTCACGCCCTCGCTCGTGATATCTATGTGTGCGCCATTGATTTCTCTCACTGCATTGGCTCCAATTCAAATTCGATGACTTCTTCGTCTAAATCATCGTACACTGGATTTTCACCGTATCTAATTTGCATTGCAGCATCGTGCCTAGCAACAGTCCATATACTAATGCTCCTATTTACATTAAATGTGTTCCTCTTTCTGCCATTTCAATATCGTCCACTGGTACTGGATATAAAGTTGCTCTGTCGTTCTGTATCGAACCGTGCTGCCCCGTGCTTAAATACTGATTTACTCACAACATTCTGCTGACTAAATAAATTTTACACAGGTTTCTGCGTTTACATACATTAGACGAGAAAAAATCTGTCACACCATGGTGCTCTAAAATGAAAAGTTTTCGCTGGCGTAACCTCTAACTGCTGTGGGTCTTGCCGAGATAATGGGCCGTATGAATAAAATGGAGTATCTACTTTATACTCTGGATTCCAGAGAACATACTCAGGTTTGCATGAATAAAGGGAGTCGGAGAATATACTTCAGTCGACTATGTTCTCGGCGTGAGTAACGGGGTGGGAGAAGTTGCTCACAGCAGAGAACATTCTCCAATTTCATATGAATAAAACTGCAGAAGTTTCTCACGACGGGAGAACATTCTCAGATTTCTGGAGTGAGCTCTATGGCATACTTCGTGCTGAGTAACTTCTATTAAGGTTACGTTTCACTGAGGTTTATAATAAAAATAACTATTTTGTTACTTATAAGGCAAAAACAAGTTCCTTTATACGTAGTCTTTAAGAAATACGAGGGGATCTATAAAGTTAATACAAATAAAAACATTTTGTTGACGAGTATCTTCCTTCGGAAAAATCGTGTGACACTTCCAGCATTTTATACAGTGACGAGAGTGACGTAAGAGGTGTTTTCATTACCGACATAAAAATGAAACACAAATGGATTCAGCTGCGTGTTTTACTAATTTGTTTGGCGTGTATATTTACAGTTGTAAACAGTCACACAGCAAAATAATATTGTTTTAAAATAGGGTCTGTTAGTAAGACCTTATGCTGTTAGTTCCAAATAAAGTGTATCCCAGGACTTCACAGTTTCTATCACAAGATACTGTTTCTATCCAAACCAGTTGGCCTATTTATGATGCGTTTTCTGACTTCGTAACTTCTGTGATGTTAGAAGTAAGTAAACACGACAGGAAAATTAATAACTGATTAATTGCATACCTAGCAGCGTGTTTCTTGTTCAAAATCGCATGGCCTAACGCTTATGAGCAAACCATTGGGTGTCATATTTAACAAGGCCTATCGCTTGTTAGAACACTCCGACAGCATTCCACGTTGTAACAGATGAATATGTGATGCATTCTTATTATTATATCGTTCGCAAATTGTGCTAATCCTACTTCATTAACAAACGAGTTTCTCGTGTGACGAAAATTTTGTATCGCCAGCAGAATATATTTTCGTAAAAGTGCATATTTAGTCTTAATAATACGCTCCTTCACAACAAACTACTATCTAAACACAGTACAGTTCTTTCTGAACACGTCGATGCCTACTCCATATTTGTACACTTAATAATTTGCATGATTGGGCTAGTTTAAAGAAATACACAATTGGACAGCTGATCTGTGGCGGACATGACATGCGGAGAACTTACTCAAGTAGGAAGGGAGGTAGCGAGAATGAACAAGCTGGTCAGAACATATGCTTCGAAGTTTTTATTCATACGAAATTGAGAACTTACTCAGAGAACGTTCCTTTGCTCTGAGAATCTTCTATTGAGCATGTGCTCTTTTTTATTCATACGACCCAATGTCCTAACCAGACAATTATCTTAAAGGGACAGGCAGCGCTGCCATGTCCTTCAGAACCACGGGGACCGGACGGACATGTGACGTTTATGCTTCAAAATGTGCTGGGGAAAAAAAGTCTTCATCTGCAATTATATCCTCAATCTTGCCACCCCCCTCCCCACATTAATTACAGTTTAAGAATACATTTAGTGTATACAATTAATATTACATTCCTTCAAAAAAAATACACTGTCGTCAATGTTGAGGGCATAAACAATTTAGAATAAAATAAAACCAGCCAGAGCTGCTTAGTATTCACCACAAAACTAAATGCCCCACATAATGTTATTACAATATCTTGTACTGAAAAATAACAGCAATAGCATCATTCTTACCACATTTTCTCAATTATCTCACTTTCATTTTAATGAAATGCAGCAGGATTTTTTTTCTGAACACACCCAAAAGAAATTAACAAGTTTCACACGTTCATTAAAATAAATTTTATTTACAATTAAACAGTTCCTACAAATTATCTGAAGTTAGTTTTTTCCGATGCCAGATAAAGGAAACTGGCTTCATCATTAGGGGATACATTGTAGCTTATCAAATGAAATTCTTAAGTACACAGCATAAGTACAAGTTTTGATGTTACTGTTGATCACATTTCCACTGCTACTCAGCTAATCTTATCATGGAAATTATCAACCCATAATACAGCTTATGCACCATGGTGACTGTTGTTTCTGAACATGCTGAAAGTTCATAATCATAAAATACAACAAAATTTACAACTTTTCTTGTGGCCACATTCATTGCAACAGTAATTCAAGCACAAGAAATGCAAGTATTACAACATGTACATAACAAGGTGAAATGTGTATACATCTTCATTTTTAAAATTGTATCTCTTACTGATAGTAGCATTATTTGTCATGGTACTCAATAATTTACTGCAGAAAGTAAAGTTAAAAGAATAATGTTTAGCATTGGCTAGTCTATCCTCAGTAACCATTCCAGTACACGTACAGTGGAAGCGGAGACTGTATGTGTATTCTTGTAGTATTGACTTGGTATAATTTTGATTTATTTTCAGAAACGAATTGCATATCTGGGACCAATTGAATTATTGAATCTTTTTAATCCAAAAATAGCAGCAGTTAAATTTCATTTAAGGCAGCAGTGGTCTAATGAGTTAATGTTGGAACCAAAATGTTCACTTATGAGGATAACTAATTTACTAACCAGATGATGCATGGAAGGACATATCAACCATAGAGCAGGATCAGCATTATTTAATTCATGGCCAATGTGAAAGATATTCCCTGCAATCTATGTGATAGAGCTTTCAGTTGCTATTGTCAACATCAGCATAACGAGTCCCCAGTGCCATAAGCAAAATTGTACCCACGGCAGTAATGGAAAAAGCAAAAAAATTCTGTACCTAGAATACTAAACTTTGGCAACGAGTTGTAAATTAATCATAAATGGGCGCGTGCGCGCGCCACACACACACACACACACACACACACACACACACACACACACACACACACAAATTGATGAAACTATAATTATAGAAGGAAACTTTCCTGGTGGGATAAACGAATATAAAAAATAGGAAACGTATAACTTACCCAAAGGACAGGCTTGGCGACAGACACAAATAAAATCACTCACAAACACACATACAAGCTTTCACAACCGTTGGTCGCTTCTTCAGGAAAAGAGGAAGAAAGGAGAGGAGAAAGGCAAGGATATGGGTTTTAAGGAAGTGGAAAAGGAGTCATTCCAATCCCAGGGGTGGAAGGACTTACCTTTAGGGGACAAAAAGGAAGGTAGACAAATACACACACACACACACACACACACACATACATATCCAAACGCACACACACCTAGACAGACATAATACCCCACATGTCCATCTTACTTGCATATACCACTACAGCCCTGAAAAGATATGAGAGTCCTGCACAATAACGTTCAGGAGATAAATGCTTTACACACTTGTTCATAATGACACTATTCTATTATTTTTTATATAATGAACCTATAAAAATCAAGAACAATTCCCACAATCTCTTCACCAACAATTAGGCACTTCCTATATTGAAAGATTTAAAAATATCTGGTGTTATAAAGAAATTGAGCAGGCCTACGCGACTTGCAAATTGAATTATTTACAGGATAGACTGTCATGGTAGCAACTAGCAGTTTATTCTTCTGCATAATACTAACTGGTGTTAAACATCTGTAGAACACGGTTCATTGGACATTAAATTTAACACTTATTTTTCCATACATTTATTTACTTCTATCTTGCACCTCACACATCATGGAAGCGTAATACAGTGACAAGAGGAGAACAGTTTTTTGTACTCTTTTTTCTTTAACGATCAAAGATTATAACAGAGAAAACCAATTAGCTTAATACGGCTCAGAAAATACAAATAGTAATTTGTCGTGTCCCCACACATCATAAAATTTAAATCTCATCACACAGGATACAATGTTTTTAAAAAAAGAGCTACAGTACTCAAACAAGGATGCATATATTAGCACTTTTATGTTTTTTAGGCCTATGATATTACCATTGTCTGTAACTAACATATTCTTTCCGACGTTGTGGCAACACTGCTCTCCAAAACTTTCAGTGCCGTAAAATACGGCCATCGAGACACAATAACCGTCCCTGAAGAGCCACTTTTTGCTTTGTGCAGTTTCTTTATTTCCTGGGATTACTGCGTCTTCAAATTTTGCCATTTTCGTTGCACTTCCTTCGCTGTCGTTTCAAAAATAGACGCAATATCATTTAATGCACTGGTCTTCGTTAATCTATCTTTGAACTCCCGACTGTGTACCCTTTAACTAACGTGGTGGCAAAATTGGGACACTAACACCGTGGTGCGGTCAATCTGACCCCCTTACTTATAGGTGGGTATAATGTTAACAATATGAACAACTCTGAAATTCTCTGTTTTGTATATGAAAGAGTCTTTAATACAAAGTAATTAAACATGAAAAAACAGAACATTAACATCAAATAGTTACTGATGAACAGGCATTCAGAAGTGGTTACTGCACATATTGTACACTAATACATTTATACGTTTTCCATTAGCTAATAATGACATTCATACTTTGGTATATTTTGTATTTCTTCTTAAAGAACTAATGAAACAAAAAATGTTAAGTTTTTAACTTGAAGAAGTACCATATGAAAAATCAGAGACGTTCAAATCACAAATTCTCACAACAGTGCTTGCAGACCTGGGAACAGCACTGCATGCATATGGGCCTCTTGCAGACGTAGCAAGCATGGGAAGTCTTCCTTTTTTTGCTGGCTGGGCAGATTCTGCAAGTTTTCCTGTTCTTAGGACCTAATTCTGCTTCCACTGCTTCTTCTGTTGGAGAATCAGGGCCTAAAATCCGGCGGGTCGTTAGTCGTAACTCCTGCGGAAGTCGTGGGTTCTGAGCTCGCTTTTGCATATGTTTCAGCACAAGACTACGGGTCAGCTCTTTCAGGAAGATGCCTCTGTCGACAGGAGCTTCATCTGATCCACTCTTCTGAAGAACATATGCATTTACTGTGCTGATGTCCAGTAAACGGTAGAATAAACACATTGGCCAACGTAGAGTTCTCCGACTGCAGGAGTATATGGAGCACTTTTTGTCGAGTTCATCGACGCCTCCTTTAGTGGCGTTGTAGTATGGTATAATTTCTGGTTTCTGAGAAGTCAAATCCTCAGCAGGGCTATGATGCATGGAAGAGACAAGAAGAACCGCTTTGTTTGTCTTTGGCACATGCGACAACAGAGTGGTGTCCTTCGTAAAACCGCATAAAGACGAACCAACTGGCCTATTCTTATTTGGTTGGAAGGCTTGCGGAATGTCTCTCTTATTCTTTTTTAGAGTTCCAACAAAAGTCAATCCTCTTTTCATTAACTCTTCTACAGCTTGTATTGAACTGAACCAATTGTCAGCAGTAATGTTGCGATTACTGCCATAGATTGGTTTACACAATCGCAACAGAGACTGCGTTGGTATCATCATTTTCTTATCATTGTCCGGCATAGTATCACCATCAGAGCCTTTTCCAGTGTACACATACCCATTATAGAAGTAACTGGTCCTTGCATCACACAAGGACATTATTTTTAAACCGTATTTACCAGGCTTCTTTGGCATGTAGACCACAAATGAGCATTTACCACGGAAGGAAACTAGTTGCTCATCTACAGTAGCACATGTGCCTAAATTGAAATATTTTTGGGAATTTTCCACAATTTTTCTGAAGAGAAAAGAGGCTGCTGCCATTTTGTCAACTTTGAGCCTCTCTTTTCTGGTTCGAAAGTCATCAAACCGTAAGCAGTTCAACAACATTAGGAAACGGTTCCTAGACATGACACATTTGAAAATTTCCCGACCTGAACCATCAGTTGCAAATATATAATTTACATTTTCGTGATTGGATTTAAAGACAGAAGAATATATCAGAAGTCCTAAAAACGCCAAAAGTTCATCCAAATCCAGGTTCTGAAGTTCAGCTTTGCTTTTGTCAGAGTACTTCTGCCTGACGCAATCTATTTTAGCATTTGTCCACAGTAAGATGTGATCGAGAACTTCGTCATCAAAATAGAGATGCCATAATGAAAATGGGTCTTTTGGAGCTCCTGTAGTCAACGTGGTGGATGGAAATTTCATGATGATGTTAGAACTCCTCGCCATAACAGCTCGGGTTGGCGGAGCTTTGGCCCATTTGTACTGATTCTTGCCATAGACGTAATTGCTTCTCCGTTGGTCGTCAGATGGATCACTACTTTCACTACTTTCGTCAGAGTAATTTTCTGTTGCACTTTGTTCTGACAATGTGTCATGATCACTCACAATTGGTTCAGTTTCTTCAGGATTATCGTCACAGTCACTATCATCTGACTCTTCCAACCATCTGCTCACAGTTTCCTCAAAGTTACGGTCTAAAGTGTTCACACACTGTCTGTTGGTTGCAGCAGATCCTTTACCTGTAGAAGTACTTGGTTCCTCCATATTTCAAAAGCTGTGAAATGGAAGATATCGAGAATATGTAAGGAAAGTCACAGCAGAAAAAATTACACAAACAACGTAGTGCGGTCAAAATGACCGCGACCTATTTTCAAACGGACGTCACTCACGTTATAGAAGCTCTGGAACAACACCACACGCTTTGCCGGTCCACTCACAACTAAACTCGAAGCTACTGAGCCGACGGGCGCAATAATGGGTAGGGAACTGGCTAAATCGCAATTGTTGATGAAAGCGCGCGGTCAGATAGACCGCACCACGTTAGTTAAAGGGTACATCCCATATTTCCGGAATGCTTTCCACAGATTCAATCAAATTTTCTGTGTCTTGCCTGCTTCATTCGCGTTTAAGGCCAATTCACACTGTCCGTCACGTCACGTCAACGTCACGTCAAGCTTTCTCGCGAAGAATGTTTTGACGGAACGGTCGTCTGCTAACATCCGAAGTTAACCTATTTTCGACACGCGAATTAAATGTTGCAGTCGACGATTGCACTGTTTATATGCAAATAAGTCTTATTCGCCTTTATTTTGTGTTATACTTCGTTTAGGAATATATCAGCACCGTACTTACCGGCTTTCGTTCTACATTAGAACAAGATTTCCTAGGAGTGATGTGGTCCTTCAAGAAGGACATATACTTGAACCACCACACCCCAGGTTTGTAAACACATGTTGAGCTACAACCAGACTTTTCGCTAGACTTGATCTTCTTCACTTCAGCCCCATGGTGGGAGCGTAGTGAATTGAATTTGATTTTGCAGTCATCGCCAGTGACGCCAGGCAAAACGACAGATACTTTTTTTGCCACTGCAACCAACTTTTCCTTTCTGGCATGCTGTAACAACGTAAACGATGCTGTTATAACTTAAAGCTTACTGACGAATACTTACGAGTTTGTTACTAAAATACGTACCTTATTATGGTATAGCGTATGTCCTACGTCGAACAGAGCTGGCTCTTCACTATATGCTTCTTTAGGACAGTTATAGCTGTTTTGTTCCACTCCATGACTACAACAGCAGTAGTGATTTCACATTAGCGCATCATTAAATAATTATGCAATTTAGAGACGTTTAAACACTTTCATGACAATATTTACCAAAAATACACCACACTCACTTCACCAGAAAGTTCCTTTCAGCGACGAAAAATTTATAGGCTTTCACAAAATACAAAATACGATAGGAAAATGGCGGATTACCGGAGCGGAGACTGGAGCAGACAGCTACTAGCTCGCGCATGCGCAGTGAACCCACTAGTAGCGAATTTAGAACCGGCCCTATTTCGTTATCGCTACGATTATCCCGAGTCGATACTAGCGCGATCATACTAGTCCAGCCGTTCAAACGACTGACGGCCGCCATTAACGCATCTTGTTATCAATCTATTACAAGATCGTTGATCGTTTAAAACGGGCATTAGACGCGTGTCCACTAGCAAGTAACTTCCGCAAGTACTTGCCGAGGTATTTACATCAGTATGAAAACTTGCGCAAGTTTACTTCTGCAAGTCGTTTCGGCAAGCTAATTTCACGAACTTGCTGCAAGTACTTGCGAAGGTATTTACACTAGAGTTGGCGTCTTGAGACAGGAAAGTTGTTGTTTAAAATGTCTTGTGCACAAACCAGAGCAGCTGCTACAGTTGTTGCATTGCTATTGCTAAAGAAGCAGCGTGAAGAAGAACAAAAAGTTAAGAAAAAACGAAGTGGTTGGGTGAAGAAATGGATACAGAGGCGCACAAGTTTAAGTTTCCAAGAAACACTTTTTAATGATCCAAAAGTCAACACAGTTTCAGCCGACCAGTTGCAAAAAATGGTTTACATCTATAAACCTTTACCCAGGTTTCGGCAAAATTAATTTTGCCTTCTTCAGAAGGATACCTAATGAAAACGTGACACACAAATATGAAAAATAGTAAAATGCAAAGGTGTTTCTAACATAAGAAATTAAAATTACAGCATAGGTGAAAATGTACTTACAATAAAGCTCACATAAAAAAAGTTGTTAAAATGTGGCTGACTCCATGTCAATAGATTAAAAATTAAAATTTAAAAACAATGTCACATTATAAAATTTTGGAGCACGTCCACACACAGGTCGAGTGAGCACTGTGTACTGGCAAAGGCGATAGAGCCCTAGTGGCGTGCGCCCGCACTGTACTATACTAGGTGGCGCCAAGAGGGCTGATGGGCGTGCGCGCAGGCGCGGACGCGAATGAATTTGACAAACAGGAACTATATGTAATATGATACTGACAGAAAACATAAAATAAAATGGGAAAGAAGTCTGGAGACGAGCTATGTGGGTGGCGGAATATATATACGTGCGTACACGCAAAAATTAGAGAAAGAAAAGTTAGAAAATATTCAGCGCCCAGGCATAGTGCATGCACCACGAATTGCAAACAGCACGCACCAGGTGGGAGGGAACGGTACAAACACCACACATCACAACACCAGAAAAATATAAACAAGGGCGCCATTAGAAATCTGATGATAAACATTAAGCATCACAACAGTATAAAACTATAAACAAGTGCGACTCTAGAATTTTGAGGACAATAAACACCGTGCAGGAACAAGTATTGCATTAACAAATATCTAAAACAGGTTTGAAACCTAGGTACTGTCTACAGTAGTGGGGTGGTGCCGGTTACACCCCACTGAGATTCGCGCGTCTTTTGTTTTTTGGCGGGAAATTTGAATTACGCCCCACCCCTCCTCCCTCGGCCAATTGCCCGACCGCAGATCAAAGGATGCCGCCAAACTCGAACAATAGTGCACTTAAGGATGATTGATAGTTTACATTTAGGTCCTTTTGATTCGCTACTTGTCCGACTGCTTATCAAAGGACGCCGCCATAACGCAGTTAAGGATGATTGACAGGTTGCAACACCTCCCTCGGCCACACACGACGCCCCGCCCCCGCCCCCCGCCTCCCCCCCTCCACCCCTCGGTGCCGCCGTCAGACAAGCGGCACCTCCGACAGGTCCAGACCTGTAGACCCCTCGACATGTCGGTACTCGCACCCTGGACCACACACCTGGCCGGTTCGACGCCCCCCTCCACCCCTCGGCACCGCCACTAGACAGGCGGCACCTCCGACAGGTCCAGACCTGTAGACCCCTCGACATGTCTGTACTCGCTCCCGCGACCCCTACTCGCTCAGCCGATTGCCGGACCGCCGCCTCCGCCGCCGACAGATGCTACCCCCTCCTCCTCATCCACGCTAGCGACCGGTTCTCAAAGGACGCCGCCACCCGCCCTACCCGCGAGAACAAACAATACCGCGACGATTGTCTTGACCGCATGGACACCGCCCGGCAATTAAAAAAAAAAAATGCCTACGCGCGTCAGTCGAAGATGAGTGGTGACGGGGAGAAGAAGGTTCGTTATGCTAACGAGACGCACTTAATGATCAGTTGGAGATTTGCATACACAGCAGCTCGTAAAGGCGAGTGGCAGCAATATGCACTAGATCGGGAGCGCTTCCACCGACGAATACAGCAAATGGAACGTGTCTTAGCACCTGTGATTCAGAAACGCTGCATATAAGCAAAATTATATCACCAACTTTTTTCTTATTTATCGGTCATACTGAAACTGAATGAATTTATATATAGAACACAGATTTTTTTAATACATTTTTATTCATTCCAATGGCTGAATACAGAATCAACATCGAAATAAGGTTTACATTCTTTTCTTTTTTTTTCATCCGCTTGTGGGTTTGCAGTAGCAGTACAGTATTTAGCAAACAATTGTCTTCTATACGCTAGAAATTCACTTCGTATTAGGTTCACAGCAGGAGGAGCAACAAAGTATTCAGGTATTCCATCGGTAAATTTAGCTTCTAAGGAATTCACACTTATAGGA
Source organism: Locusta migratoria (assembly GCA_026315105.1). Taxonomy (NCBI): domain Eukaryota; kingdom Metazoa; phylum Arthropoda; class Insecta; order Orthoptera; family Acrididae; genus Locusta; species Locusta migratoria. The sequence goes on from CM048754.1 coordinate 121,125,075, forward strand.
TTTACTGGTGTTGACTTGGGAACTGATTGAGCACACATAGATATACACTGATGAACATCATCCAGATGTACACTATGACTACCTAGGTAAGTCACAATATCATCGTGGAGTGCTTTAACATAACACGACCACAAGAACAGTCTGTCAGATGCAAGTCGTATTGCATCACACAAATTAATTAAATTTACAACACTGGAATGTCGTATGTAAGTACAAGATTTACCATCTGAAATCATTAAGGCGGCATCTCCATACATTTACAATACAGTTACAGTTACACCAAAGGAAACTTCAGGAGGTGGACGCGCTGGATTATATTCAGAAGTCATTTTCTCACAAATAATAGGCAGTGCTGAGACTAGTTCATCCCAAGCATGCTTGTAAAATCGTACTTTAGTGCCCTGTTTAATGTTTTCAACTTCAATAGCTACTTCCCATTGCCACTCGTCACTGGGTTCTAAACCAACTGTTATTCGTTTCGAACCACTAGCTGTTAAGTTATACGTGGAAGCAAAAAGTAGCACTGTCGGAGGAGGATTCACACTTTTTGCCTCCTCGCACGATGAACGCGGCCAATCATCTGTTACATCACATCCTCGCGATGGGTCGTATGAAGGCGGCCAGTAAGTTGAAGGCCCGTGCTGTGCCTGCGGGCTGCCGTTGCACTCCTGTTTCAACATGTCGGGAACTGGTTGAGTGTCTTCATAGGCAGCGATCGGAATCTGCCTCAGTAACTCCATATCATCATTCAGCATCGCTGCAGTATCGGGTTCTGTGAAGAAAAAAAAAGCATGTAGTACATGAATACACACACATGCATACACGCATATGGAAGATATAAATGCGTATAATATTTTTCACACAACTACTTACGTTTTTTATTATTACTGCTAATCGGCTTGCTGGATGGAAATTCTTGTGCTCCTCCTCCTCCAACAGGAGGTGGACTCCAATGCTGTTGACCAGTGAGATCAATGATCGGAATCTGCCTCAGTAACTCCATATCATCATTCAGCATCGCTGCAGTATCGGGTTCTGTGAAGAAAAAAAAAGCATGAATACACACACACACAAGCGCACGCACGCGCGCGCGCACACACACACACACACACACACACACACACACACACACACACACAAACATGCATATAATAATAATAAAAATAATAAAAATAATAATAACATACGTTTTTGATTATTATTCTTCTTCCTCCTAGACTGAGACGGACCGGATTGCTGCTGCTGTCGTTTCATGATGACGATGTTATCCTTCCAACACTCAACGTCTGAATGATTGTAGAGAACCGACTGAGCATGAAGGCATGCTGCTTCGCTCTGATTGGTCGATGGTCGCAGGCTGTGCTCCCAGGTGAACGAGTCTGAACCTGTTATTGTGAAGGGGTGGGGGAAGGGGCTGGTCACATGCTGTGCTCTCATTGGCCAGTGCTGGTCACGTGGTAGGGTGGGGGTGGGGGGTGACGTAGATAGTCACGTGATGCCTTGGGGTGAGCTCAGTTCCACGCCAGACGTGGAGGAGTGAACACGTGCAATTGCAATAACAATAAACAATTACAATAAATAAATAAACAATTACCCTAAGTACATGTAATTACTCTAAGTACATGTAATTGCAATTATGTAATTACTCTAAGTACATGTAATTGCAGTTATGCAATTACTCTAAGTACATGTAATTGCAATTATGCAATTACTCTAATTACGCATAATTAATTTGATATCAAATTGATATCAATTTGATTATTTTTGACCCAGAATCCGCATTTTCTTCTCCTGCGTCTTACTCAGTGAAGATCACCAATAACAACATGAAGAGATCCGCCGCCATCGCCAGCAGCAGCGACATCGCCACCAGCAGCAGCAGCAGCAGCAGCAGCAATGGGAAGATATTCCGGGTAAGCTGACTTAGTTTTCATACTTGGTGCATAGTACTTATTAATATTTCGGTACTAGTTTGAATTTCATTCACGCATCACATTGTAATGCATTTATGTTTTTTTCTGTAAGAGAATCATTTAATAAATCTTTTGGTTTTCGTAGATACGCGATATTCCAAACAAATAAGTCACTTACAGCCGAAACGATATGCACCTTTAGTCCACGTTCCCTACAAGATTTTCTTCGTCTCCATTTAAGCTGTAATTAATTGAAATTTTTTTTCCGCGACCTGTAGATTTGACTGTTTTTTTTTTTAGCGAAGTTAAACGGATTTCTTTCGCATTTTTTTAGTTATTTAGGATTCTTTACAGATATTGTAGTTGATCTTCCTATAACCCTGAAATTCCAATGCATTATTATTTTTTTTCTATGAAAGTTAAATATATATATTAATTTTTGTTGTTGTTGTTGTTATAGCATTCATCCCTGAAATGCTGCAACAGTTGGATGAAGAGCTAGCTGCAGCAGCAGGAAGGCAACAGCAGCAACGAACACCGCATAGTCCTCCCACCCAGCATGATTTAAATGGCATCCCTATGTGGGTCCATAATCAGGCTGCGGAATGGGAGGAAAGGCAGCAGCGTGAGACATCATGTAAGTACTACTGCTGCCATTTCTCGTCATTTATATATATATATTTTGGAGTGAAAACATGTTCTACAATTCATATCTACCTTTTTTTCTTTTATTACAGCCGATATTATTAATAATCTAGATATTATTGATGAGATGGTGCGGAAACATACGGGAGGAAGAAGGGTGGAGGAGGAGGATAGCCTCGACCGGTGGCTGAATTCCGGCTCACAGGAGGCGGCGATGACGTCAGATGCGTGTCGGTGGGCTGAAATCGGTAAGTTTATCTTCCCCGTATTAAGTAAATGTTGTTCGGTAGCATAAGCAAGCATTCTGAGTGTATTATAACATCGTTCGTTTTCTTTTAACAGAGAGAGACCTTGCATCCCTGACTGCACCACCGCCACGACCCGTCTCGCCAATCCACGACGCGGTTCGTGTGCCGCGGAGCCTCGCGCGGGTCAGCGAGCCCATAAGACGCGCGCCGCCCGTGGTTGCGCCGATAACGGGCGCTCTTGCCGCAGCAAGAGCCTCCTCGCCAATGAGGCGTGCGTGGGTCGGCGCGTCTGCTGCCCCCACCACCAACCCCGCTAGCCACCTGCCTCTGGAGATGGGTGACAGAGCGCGCCAGCACCCCCACCAGCAGCAAGCAGCCGGCTGGGGTTTGTCATCGCCGCCAGCTGCGCAGACTGCCGACCGACCCCGTGGCCAGCGGAAGGTATTCCCTCCCAAGCGCATTGCCCTCCAGTCACCGGCACCTTCAGCGTCGTCGTCGTCATCATCATCAATGTCTCCATCGACCACCAGTAGTTTTAATAATATTAATGCTCCTATGGCTAGCGGTAGTTCCCTCTCCCGTCCTGTTGATAATGTAGTAGGACATCAGATTCCGGGTGTTATGACCCCACTTCAGTACTCGGAGATCGCTAAAGCTTTTGAGGGGCGCATCTCTTTCACGAGGATTGAAAACCCTCCAGCGGGTTATCGCGACCCTGTCATGTTCATGGAGGCATGCTATCCCGTGTTGGAGGCTGAGCTCCTCAAAGCAATAAGTGATCCGCGTAATCCCGCCGTTAAATGCAGTGCAGTCCTGTGCTGTGAATTAACGCACGCACGAAGTTCACAGGGCGTAGTGGAGGAAGAAACAAGTCTTCACTACCTCTGGGGATCTAACGGTGTGATTACGCGGAGTACTTCGATCGCCGAGTGGTATAGGGAATCCACCTTGAGTGTAATTATGAACCGTTTCTCCGAGATGGAGGTACGCGGTTCGGCACATGCACTCAGCCAAGTAGTACACCTCGACATCCATATTCATGTCTATGATCCAGTAAAGGGAGGGTCCAGTTTTATTCAACTTCCTGCTGATATTAAGAAAAAGCGAGCTTGTGTTAATGTATATAACGGGCCCAAGAAAGCTCGTAGTGGTCAGACCATTGCCGGAGACGAATATTGTTTCGCATGGTCAATTCTGGCTTGTGAGAGAAATTATCATTATAGAGATCATCCAGAGCGCACAAGTACTTATAAAGTACCCGAAGGTGAAATTCCCGGAGGGTATAATTTTACAGGTATAGAGTTCCCAGTAAAACTCCAGGACGTTCCCAAGTTTGAGGCCCAGAATCCCGGAATATCGGTACATATATACGGACTGGAGAAAAGCAAGCCAGAAGAAGATAAAGAGGATAGTCATATTGTAGTTGGACCCTTCCATTTTTCTAAATTTGCAGGTGAGCGCGACCTACACGTAAACATGCTGCTTATCGCCAATGGTGAAAGGCAACATTACGTATGGATCAAAGACATGTCCCGCCTCCTTTCCTCCCAATTGAATAGTCACCAACATAAAACCTACATATGCTACAGGTGTTTAAGTAACTTTTCACAGGAAAAGTATTTACAGAAACATCTTGTAGATTGCGAATCCAAGGAACCGGTACGTGTTATTATGCCGACCTCTGAAAATAATTTGATTAAATTTAAAAATGCTCACCATCAGGAAAGAGCCCCTGTAGCGATCTATTGTGATTTTGAGTGTTTACTTGCTCCAATTGCTAGATGTGAAGGTAACCCCCTGGCCTCACATACCACCTTCACACAAAAACACGTACCGTATGCAGCAGCGTACCAAGTTGTATGCACAGTCGACCCCTCTTTGAATAGATTTGACTCATATGTAGGGGACAATCCCGCGATATGGTTGCTCAATGAGCTGGAACAAATTGCCTGGAAAGTTGACAAACTTTACAGTCGAAATGTTCCGATCACTATGTCACGAGAGGATGAGGAGTCGTTTAAAAAGGCGGTAGATTGCCATATTTGCGGGTTGCCATTAGATAGAAAAGCAGAACTTCCCCGTAGAGACCACTGTCATCTAACTGGAAAGTTCCGTGGAGCAGCCCACAATGTATGCAACTTGAAGTACCAGGTTCCACACCATATACCTGTATTTTTCCACAACCTGAGTAGTTATGACGCTCACTTTTTAGTTGAGCACTTGGATAAATTCGGTCAAAAAAATGATCAGGTTAGTGTCCTGCTTGATAGCACTGAGAAGTATATTTCATTCTCTAAACGAATGACACCAAACATTACGCTGCGCTTCCTTGATTCGCTACGTTTAATGCAGTCGTCTCTTTCCAAACTCGTTGAGACTCTACCTCAGGAGGATATGCATATCACACGATCGGCATTCAACTAGTTTCAACTAGTAACGCGAAAAGGGGTTTTCCCATACGAGTACCTGGACTCTATGGAGAAACTCCACGAAACCAAGCTTCCCGACATATCCGCATTTTCCAGTTCACTCACAGGCGATGCCATAACTGATGCGGAATATGAGCATGCCGTAAATGTCTGGCGGAAATTCAACATCCCCAATTTGGGTGAATACGCGAGGATATACATGGACACAGATGTGCGCTTACTTGCGGATGTTTTTGAGAAGTTCAGGAGTGTATGCTTGACCACGTACTCCTTGGACCCCGCCTTTTATTATACGGCACCTGGGTTGTCTTGGGACGCAATGCTCAAGAAGACGAAGTGTAACATCGAACTTTTAACCGATCCAGATATGCTTCTCTTCTTTGAGCGCGGGATACGTGGGGGACTTTGCCAGTGTATTCATAGGCACGCTAAGGCAAATAACCCACATATGGGTTCAGGGTACGACGCATCCCTCGATTCTTCTTATATCCTTTATTTGGACGTTAATAATTTGTACGGGCACGCAATGATGCAACCTCTGCCAGTTGTGAGTTTCCAGTGGGTGCCCGAAAAAGAATTAGAGGGATTAGGTGGAAAATTAATGGGTCTCTCCGCTGAATCTGATGTTGGGTATGTAGTAGAGGCAGATATTGCATATCCAATTAGTTTGCATGAGGAGACAAGCGACTTGCCATTATGTCCAGAGCAACTAGTTCCACCGGGAGCCAAGGGTTCCATCCCCAAGTTGATGACAACTGTTGCAGACAAGCAGAGGTACGTGATTCATTACCGTAATCTGCAGCAGTGCATCAAAATGGGAATGGAACTTGTTAGAATCACGCGAGCTATATCCTTCAACCAATCCCCATGGTTGAAGCAGTACATTGAACTAAATACGGCAATGAGGGCGGTCGCAACTAATGATTTTGGGAAAGATTTTTATAAGTTAATGAACAATTCCATTTTCGGGAAGACCATGCAGAATGTAAGACATGAACGCGATATTAAACTTAGAACGAACTGGGACGGGCAGTGGGGCGTTAGAAGATTAATTGCGTCACCAAACTTTAAAAGGCTCACCGTATTTAATGAAAACTTTGTTGCTGTGGAGATGATGAAGACTTCAGTAGAGTTCACAAAACCCATCTATCTCGGGATGTGCATACTTGATCTGTCCAAACTCCACATGTACAGGTTCCACTATGAGATTGCTAAACCTCATTTTGTGGAACCGAAGTTACTGTATATGGATACAGATAGTTTCATCTACTGGGTGAAAAACTGCGATCCATATGCAGTAATGAAACGTATCGGTGAAGAATTCGATACTTCCGGTTATAGGGCCGATAATCCTTACGGAATTGTTCCACAGAACAAGAAGGTTATCGGTCTTATGAAGGATGAATCGAATGGTTCACCGATTGTGGAGTTTGTAGGCCTCAGGGCGAAGATGTATGCATTTCGCACCATAGATGGGGACACTCAGAGGCGGGCAAAGGGTGTTAGACGATCGGCATCTCGTGTACTGACGATCGAAGACTACTTGCGGTGTCTGTACGCAGGTGTTGGCGGCGCCCCGCCGCAGCCTACTCACAGAGTCCAGCAGGCCAGTATTCGATCGGTAGGACACGAGGTGTACACCCTGCTGCAGTCTAAAGTCGGTTTATCTGCTCATGACGACAAAAGGGTCATAAGTGAGTGCGGTATAGAAACTCTACCATACTCACACTATTCGCTTAGGGAGAAAGAGGGTGTTGGGGGGACACTAACTGAAAAAATGTGAGTGAGAATGAGGGATTTCGTGTGTTTGTGCGTATGCTTGTATAGAATAGTGTGACCCTTTTGTCATATTGTACATAGGTGGGATAGTATGAATGTGTTGTTGTTTGGGGGTGGGTTGCATGTATGCGTGCGGGTGTGAGTGAAAGTGTGCGCGTGAATCTGGATAAAAAAAATAAGTATAGATTTTTTTTTGTTAAATAGCATGTCAAGCATGCAGCGAAAAAAAAATCATAAAATTTCATTGGCGATGTAAGCACAGTATATGCGTGCTGTGTAGAAATAAGTATGTTTTTATTAACTGGCATACGCAGCATGCAACGAAAAAAAAAGTTTACGTAGTACACCTGAAGGCAGTGTAAGCACAATGTGTGTGTGTGTGTGTGTGTGTGTGTGTGTGTGTGTGTGTGTGTGTGTGCGCTTCAAATAAAAACATGTTCGTAAGCACTATGTGCTATTACTTTATTCCATTAGTTTAGTTTATAAGTTTCACCTACCGCTAGCCATCCAGTCAGCTTAGTTTTTTAAGTGAGTGAGTTCCACCAAGTTTGTTCTAGTCATTATATAAAGGCAGCACCAGTTCAATGTATAACTTATTAAGAAACACCCAACAAACGTTCCTACTCCAGTTTACTGAATTACCTGGAACAGAATGCTGTAACATATCGAGTATTCCAGCTTACTGTACTATTGTCGTCGCTTCAGCTCATGTGTGTATGTGTAGCCGTTGTGTGCTGTCCTGGTGGAATTTCACATTAGTTGTCGTAGTAGTAGTAGTACATTAACTTTAGAAATGCGTAATTTTAAGGGGAAAAAAAAAGAAAACGGAAACGCTTTGCGATGTACCTCTGCGTAAGAAACCATCACAAAATTGTAAATGTAATGCTCTAGCATACGTGCAACTAGTGTTAAGAAAACTGCATAAAACTGTGACTGTTCAAAAAGAATAAGATTATTGTTTTTTTTATTCAATAAACCTGTAAAATTGATACTGGCGTTATTATTTGATTTCTCCCAGCCCATTTTTTTTAAAATATATGGTTTTTTGTGCACACTAAGCAGTAATATCTGCATTGCACGCAGTCGTCTATAAGTCTAGCTGCATTTACACAATATTTTTTGTACAATAGGCAGAAACATCTGCATTGCACGCACTCGTCTATAAGTCGAGCTGCATTTAAACATACAAAGTATAGCTCTTAAAACTAAGGTGAGGTAGGTGATTAGTTAAATAACAACACAAATGTTTCTTAGGCAAAATTTAATTTATTTTCATTCTTTAACCAACATACAAGCATATGTACATTATCATTTGCACACACAACACTATTTTTCTTGCTCTTGAGTTTATGCAGAGCAGGACAGCCAAAGGAGCCCAGGTCTTGTAAAACAGCATTCTTGAAGAGTCGTCGCAGCCAGGTAATCTTCTCTTCTCCTTTGACGAAGATTATTGTTTTAATGTTGTCGAAAGCTTGGAGAGTCTTTAGTAAGTCTTTATAGGGAATGCCGGGCTCGTCCCAGTGAATTCCATGGTAGTTACGAGTTAACCACATAGCGCACTTCCTGGTCTTAACACACTTCACATCCTTGAATAGTCTTGGTGATTCAATTCTTGCAGAGAACGTTTTTATCACTTCGGTGAATGCTATGAGTGCGATGTCTTTCAGTATGAAACGATCGCGCTCATGGTCTTGGAAGCCTTGTACGTCAGCAACGATGTGTATACTTCGAGAGCTCATGATGAACTATCATTTTTTATACTGACCGCTGTACAATATTAGTGAGCGGGCTGTAGTTAATTATCCGATCATGCAGGACTAAGGCATATGCAGCAGTCAGTTGTGGGAAATTTGCCGAAGCTTCAAATTCAATCCTCACATCTATAGGTCCAGATTTAATTACCTCGTTCTGTTTAGAACAGTCAATTACGATTATAGGTGCCAGTTCCTTGAATTTTCGTGGACTGAGGGAACACCCATCTATTTCCTCGACATCGTCATAGTAACTAGATCGGAACCTTGCGTACATGTCATATGCTAGACTGTACATATTTTTGTCCCATTGCAGATGTAAGTTGTCATAAGGGTAGAATTCAGAATTCAGGTAGACTCTTGCATTAGTTAAGTTGCAGTTGTCGAATACGGATGAATCAATTGACAGATTCCCTCGTCTGTTAGTCTGAAATGCCAGTATGATGAATCGAGGTGTCTCCATTTGAACAGAGGTTTTAATAGCCCAGGTCTGTCTACTGGCAGTAGGTAGAATAGGATACTCAAACAGTTCCCATGAGCGAAAATGTAGCGGCAGTAAAGCACCTGTGTTCATTATTTTTAAAAGCTTCAAACGCTCCTCGTCTGATACACTGATGTGAGGCATTTTCCATGTTAGAGAGTTTATGATGAACTCACTTCCCCCTTCACTTGTTTGAATATATGAGTTGTTGTCCGTCGCACTTCGTATCAGAATAAGTTCCTGTTTAGCTTTCATGATAATTCCATGCATGTCCTCAAAGTAACCCATTAACAGTTTTAGAGGTATGCACGCTGTAAACCGCAGGTAATCAGCCGTTGATCGATCTGTAGGCTCATCAATGTACCGTCCTGCATTTTCCAGTGAGTTACCCTCAGTAGGAGCTGCGGAGATGTAGGTTTTAAGAGTCGATGCTATTCCAACGTTTCTTGTGCGGTCGATTTCAACTCCATTAAGTTCATAGCGTATCTCTTGAAACAAGAAGGCTAGAGCATTACGTGTAAGCTTCACATCTGCTGCAACAGGTTGATTAGCATTTTTCTTCCTAAACGATCCATCCAAGTATAGGAAACTCCGACACGGCTGGGTTAGAGCGTCCTGGTGTTGAACGACGATCCTAATTTCATCGTTTTAGTTAAATGTAGTTGAAGCAAATGGTTTATGCGATATGTATTCTTGACGAATAATGCGCTCGTCGTGAGTTGGCGCTTCAGTTATATTTAGCAATGACATCTTTGCGAGGTTTCAGCCCAATTGATTTAAGGAACTCTTAGTTCACACGTGTTATCGCTTTGAGGTTCAACGGTGAACTGACGCTAGGTGCTATACGTGTAGAGGCTTTAAACCTTATGCCCATCCTGCCTTAGATGTAGTCGTACAATGATTTCCTCTCCTCTGAAGTCGACAAGATGGTTATTCTGGTCTACGATGCGCAGCTCCAGGTAGTCTAGTGTCTGCACCGTCACCGGAAGGTATATTGCGTTTGTAGGAGTCTCAATAATCTTGTATCCGGAACCAACTGATGGGAAGAAACCGTAATTGTATGAACCAGTCTGTCGTTTAAGTATGAGTTCGTTGTGATGTTACACTCAACGCGAATAGTGCTGACTGGGAGTATATCTACAGTCTGATTGGAACTGTAGAATTTATTGGAGTCCTTTTTCAAGATTTGTCCCTTGGTGAAACCTAGTAGCTGTCCTATTGAACCTTTCTGACTGAAGTCGATAGTTGCATTCAGAGTCCTTATTTCGGATTTAAGAGTGCTGGTGTTTGCATGTAGCTGAATCCCTTTACCGAGCTGCTTTAAAACTTCATTTAGTTCATCTATATCATATGCACCTGGTTCTATTACCACAGTTTCTTTTACACCATTAACTTCAAGATGTAGTTTATTATTAGCTTCCGTGATATTCGGGATAGAGTTATAGGTTTCCAAGCCAATCAGGGCGATGCTCCACTCTCCACTGCTTAAATCAATTGGAGGGAAGTAATTTGCACTTAACACAGATGAATGATCTTTTAAAGTCAGAGTGTACGACATGACCGACAAAACCCAACTGGCGAGAGGTTTTGAATGTTCATCCTTATATAGCTCTCTTCGTATTCGATAGAAGGAACATCAGACACAAATGTCCACAGAGGTAAGTATCGTAATCCTGGTATCGATGGAAATTGTAGAAAGCATGTCTTTGGTTGTTTGTAAAGTATTGCTGTAGTTCTTCTGGAGGCTTGAGGTTTCCGAATGAGTCGAAATACAGTACACTACTTGTATTCTTCTTGCCAACATATGCCACCCAATGAGTTCCAGGTTCACCAGCAACATCCAAATTAACTATACCGCATTCACCTGATTTCCACATAGTCTTCGGTAATGTATCGCGCATGAAAACTCCTCGAAATCTTGGAATTTTGAATTTTTCTTTGGTGAACTTGAGGAGATCGGTATTAGTAAGAGGTCTATCTGGTAGAATGGTTAACGGTCTATTTTTTTTATTTATAAAGAGCCCAAGTCCTTTTTTGTACGGTTTCAGGTAGAGTCCTTTTCCTATAGCAGCCGCCTCCATCATTCGGTTATGTCTTCTCGCCTCCTCTAGTTGCTGCTGTGCATTTTTAGCATTATTCACAGTTCTGGCAATAGCTGATGCGCCGCCGGTCAGGGAACCAATCGCAGAGAGTCCCGCCAGAGCTGGAATGAGAAAAGGAATAATTCCACCTGACGTCTTCGGCAATGGTAGAACTCGAGGTGTTTTAACTTTTTTTTTTTGTGTGATTACGGTTCTTCAAAGCACTTTCAGCTGCATGTAATGCAGTCAATATACATCCCGTCATACATCCGCTCTTCTTCTTATTCTTCTTTAGCGCGCGACGTGCTGCTTTCATAACTTGACGGAACCCCAAACCAAGCTTAATTTTAGCACGCATGGTTTTATCGACTGCAAGTGCTGCAAGACGTTGACCAATGCCAAGATCCTTCCGCCGTCGTATTGCTTTAGCTTTATCAGCTAAAATTCGATCGGCAGTGTGACGATCGCTATTCGACGTGTATGCGATGTCGTGTTCTTTGCATGCTTCGTGGAGCAGGTTAATCCCCTTATTACCTCGTGCTAGAAGTTTTTGAAGCTTTGTTCCAGGCCCACAGTAGTTATATCCGGGAATGTGAAGCTCAACTGGTAGCTTGTCGAGAAGACCTCCCGCTCCTTCGACACGTCTCCTACCGCGCATGGTATGCTACTGATGTACATGCGGTCCGTGCGTCTCATTATATAGCAAAGCGTCAATGGCAATCCAACTATTGTCAGAAGAGGGGAATCCGAGCCATTTAACTAGAACTCTACTCCCACGGCGTCTTATAACCTTCTCCACGAGAAACACATCAGGTTCTGAGCTCTTTTGCAGTTCCTCTGTATAGAAACTTCCAGCGATTTCTTCCCCTTTGCTGTCCTTTAAGATATATGTCCTGGGATTCGTTCTTTGAACTTTGGTGACTGTAAATATCTCTGTTGACCAGTTTGGGAGGTATGATTTCTCAAAAGTAGTCTTGTACTTTGATATGCGCACCAAGTCCCCCACATTAAACTTTTGCTTTCGTGGGTCTAGCATCTTAATTCTGAAGTAGACTGTTTTTAGGAGTTCGTTATCTCGAACATCAATAGGTCTCATTTTTATAGTCCTGTGTACTGTTCTGTTGTACTTTGAAATTATCTCGGGGAGAGTATCAGTCCACTTATGTGAGCCACGGAGATTGAAACGCATCCACATTTGAGCTTTTATAGTCCTGTTCAGTCGTTCCACGATGCTTGCTTTCAGATGCGTGTATGTAGAGTAGTGATTAATACCATACCGATCCATAACTCTCTTGAAATATACATTATAAAACTCAGTCCCGTGATCTGTTTGAAGGTTGACAGGGCATTGATTCGTACCCGTCTGCAGTAGTTGCTCAAACACTCGTGCAACGTTCTTTCCTGTTTTGGTTTTCAGCGGTAATGCCCACGCAAATTTCGAGTATGTGTCGATGATCATTAAAATATAGTTGAAACCGCTATTCACTCTAGAATACTCTTTCATATCCACCAGGTCAGCTTGCCATAAATCATCTAAGCCTTTAATCATAACAGGTCTACGAGGATACGTTCTACGTGCTGGTCTATGGATTTCACGGACCACTGTCTCCATTCTTATTCGATGATGCCTTGTTGTCTAAGTTGTGAAATTATGGAAACAATCTCATTCGAGTGAGCTGTATTACCAGCAGCTGTTGATGCCATTAGCAGACGTACTCTCTCTATTAATTCATCTGGATGACTGTAATATATATACTCTGGGGCTTGCCCGATATCCATACTTTTATTTTGAATGTCTATACCATCACCATCAATTTCACCCCCCTCTAGCAGAGGTTTTATAATCTTCTTGTATTTCAAGCTGCTTTGGCTTCGCGTCTTCTTATGCACATCAGTCAATTGTAATATTTCCCCATAGCGCTTCAGATCTGCAGATGTGTATTTCTTGCTTTCATCTTTAGTAGGTTTTAGGAAAATAAGATCCAATAGACCGGGGGTTCTTTCAAACTCTGTCACCAATCTGAATTGTGTTCTCGGTTAATTTTATAGGCTTTGAGCCTAGCATATACGGTTTTACTTTGCTAACACCGTATATTTTGTCTATTCTAGAATTGCTATGATTGCTGATGAAATTAGCGATTGAGTCTTCTTCTTCTTCTTCTTCTTCTTCTGGACGTGAAGTCGTTTTGAAATGCTTGAGGGAATCAGTAACCGGTTTGAACGTTTCTCTTAATGTTTGTTCGCGGTTCAGCTGCCCCAACTTTAACAGTCTTAACTTCTCGCGAACGGCCTTTCGCGCTTGGATGACTTTCTGTTTGGTCGACATCTCAACACGTACTAAACAGACTTCTGGGTCGCATGCTCTCTTATATAGCGCCGCTATTATTAATCTTCTTCTTCTTATTATTATTATTAGTCTCAATAACAACTGCAGACGCTGTGATTTTTTTGCCCTCAATATCATCGATCTTTGTAGTTAAGGTGCTCACATTTTTTTCAAGTACATCAACACGTGCATTTACCTGATTGTTAAGTACTAGGAGATGCTTAGCATACTGCTTTAGATCTGTATGTACTTTCTCAATTCGACGCTCGAGAGTTTGGAATTTTGAATCCATGTACATGCGTATGTTCTGCCTTTGTACGCCTCGATCACTAGACATACGTGCGAATTTGTCCATGTCGGTGCGTAGACTGTCACACTGAGCTATATGCACCGTTATATATATATAGAAAATCTTGAAAGTTCCGTCGGTACCTACCGTCATTCAGTTTCCTTGTTTTATCTATAACTAGAAACCCGTACTGCGAATGATTCCAACAGTCTGCACAGATCTTTACAAAGTCGGTGAATGACATATCAGTTCCGACATGGGCGTTGTAAATATGTTTTAAATTCAAATTGTCTTGTTTGAATGCTACAATGAGGTTTGCATTATCCCGCAGCAGCTGTTTTGGGATTCTGGAATACGTTTGGCTTAGATAAAATACATCAACGCCCATATGCCTGCCGAAACAGAAATATCTACGAATCTGGTATTGGTTTTCAACTGCAACATCGTCAAATATGAAAACGGTGTTGGGTTTTACTTGCTCAGGAGGGGGGATATCACCACTTTCACTGTACGTTGTATAGGTGACTCCTTTTACACCTCGCAGTATCTCCTGCAATAACTGATATTTGGGTTGAGATAGAGGTTTAGAAAATACACAAACATGTTCAAAGTACACTCCATCTATATGCGTGAGCAACGTCATAAGAATATTTGTTTTACCGCAGTTAGACGGACCTACAATTATTGCACGTATATTATCAGGAAGTAATGATCCGTTCTTTTTCTTCTGGGAATCCTCTCCCAACCCATCACCAGACCAGTCACCAACTACGAAATTTTGTTGTTTCTCCCACCACGACATGTTATCGACTAAGTCAAGTAGAGGCCTACAATTAGCTATATATAAATTCATTCAGTTTCAGTATGACCGACAAAGAAGAAAAAGTTGGTGATATAATTTTGCTTATATGCAGCGTTTCTGAATCACAGGTGCTAAGACGCGTTCCATTGGCTGTATTCGTCGGTGGAAGCACTCCCGATCTAGTGCATATTGCTGCCACTCGCCTTTACGAGCTGCTGTGTATGCAAATCTCCAACTGATCATTAAGTGCGTCTCGTTAGCATAACGAACCTTCTTCTCCCCGTCACCACTCATCTTCAACTGACGCGCGAGGTGCGGCACGTAGGCATTTTTTTTTTAATTGCCGGGCGGGGGCGGTGTCGATGCGGTCAAGACAATCGTCGCGGTATTGTTTGTTCTCGCGGGTAGGGTGGGCGGCGGCGTCCTTTGAGAACCGGTCGCTAGCGTGGAGGAGGAGGAGGGGGTAGCATCTGTCGGCGGCGGAGGCGGCGGTCCGGCAATCGGCCGAGTGAGTAGAGGTCGCGGGAGCGAGTACAGACATGTCGAGGGGTCTACAGGTCTGGACCTGTCGGAGGTGCCGCCTGTCTGGCGGCAGTGCCGGGGGGTGGAGCGGGGCGTCGCACCGGCCAGGTGTGTGGTCCAGGGTGCGAGTACCGACATGTCGAGGGGTCTACAGGTCTGGACCTGTCGGAGGTGCCGCTTGTCTGGCGGCGGCACCGAGGGGTGGAGGGGCGGGGCGGGGAGGGCGGGGCGTCGTGTGTGGCCGAGGGAGATGTTGCAACCTGTCAATCATCCTTAAGTGCGTTATGGCGGCGTCCTTTGATTAGCGGTCGGACAAGTAGCAAATCAAAAGGACCTAAATGTAAACTGTCAATCATCTTTCGTTCTTCCAGGAAGACCTATCAAACATCCTGTGGCGGTATCCTTTGATCTGCGGTCAGGCAATTGGCCGAGGGAGGAGGGGTGGGGCGTAATTCAAATTTCCCGCCAAAGAAAACAAAAGACGCGCGAATCTCAGTGGGGTGAAACTCCCACTACCCCACTACTGAAGAGTTATGAAAGTGGTTAATGAACCCTCTGCCAGGCACTTAAATGTGATTTGCAGAGTATCTATGTAGATGTACATGAGGTGGTTGCTTTAGAGGGGTGGAGACAGGCCATTAGAGCAAAAGGAGAGTCGTCACTAAAATCGAACCTTTCCTTTAACTGGCAACATCACGTAACGAGAAAATCACGACAGCGACTATGCACGTCTGTTGTTAGAACATTGTGGTGAAGATCTAGTCTACTAAACACGCACATGACCTTTACACCCAGATATATTTGTTCTAGTTTTTACAAGTGACTTTGGTCTGCAGGATTTAGATCCTTGGCGTTTGCAGGCTTCACGTAGTCTTCATTCATGTACTCATTCAAAGCCGGCCGCGGTGGCCGAGGGGACTGAGGCGCTCCAGTCACGGTCTGCACGGCCACTACGGTCGGGGGTTCGAATCCCCCCTCGGGCAGGGATATTTGTGCCGTCCTTAGGATTAACTATGAGGTCATCAGTCCCTAAACTTACAAACTACTTATCAACTAGCTAAGTCCCATAAGCAAACATTTGAACATTTTTGAGCTCCAGTCACGGTCTGCATGGCCAGTACGGTCGGGGGTTCGTATGGTCCCTCAGGCTTGGATATTTGTGCCGTCCTAGTTCGTAAGTAGTTCATAAGTAGTTTGCAAGTTTAGGGATTAATGACCCCGTAGTTAAGTCCCATAAGCTATACAAACATTTGAACATTTTTGAACTCATTCAAAATACTTGTGTAGGTGGAGGACATCTTGTTGTGTAGTACAGTAATAAGCGTCTTTTCGGCTTGAAAAAGTTCAGTCAGACCGGAGAACCTTGGTAGAATCCACAGAAGGAAGTAAATTTTCGTCTGTGGGTCATTCATTGCTGCTAGAATACATTGTACAGACAGCAGACGTTCTTCCAAAGGACTTTCTGAAAAGTAAAGTTTTAGGGGCTCCCACTGTTCTATAATCTGATCAACTACTTGTGATAATGATAATGATAACCATCTCGTTTGAGATGGTTTGAGGATTGTATGAGGGTCTGTATTACAAAACTCTTAGAATTTCTTGAGCTGTGCTTGCCGTTTTGCACTGTTTTTGAACACGCCATACATATATGTTCCTGCACAAATCATCGAGCATTCTAGGTAACTTTTTGAAAGCTTCACTTGCGCATATATGCAGCGAATGGCAAATGCACTTTACCAGAGTGATACCCGGAAGTTCAGTCTGCATCCTCTTGGCCACACCAGAGTTTCTGCCGAACATATTGTTGCATCCGTCACTTGCAAAACTTGCATTTGTTTCCGATATCGATGTCAGCATCTCTGAACACAGAAATGACTGTATTGTACAGCAGTTCTGCAGTAGCGCCTACATGAGAGGCTTCATTGTCTCCGTGGGGGTACACCTCTGCTAATTTCAAAAACTTAGTCTCCACATTCTTATGTTTGTCACTGTAATATCTCACACACATCCACAAGCTTTTCACGCTGCTGATATATGTGGATTAGTCCATTTGACGCTGAATTTCACAGTGTTCAAAATGTCTGTTAATTCTTCACTGGCACACTTACCAAACATATCTTTCACAATATCTGTAGCTTTAGTACGACCTAATTTAACTGACTTCGCAATTTCAGAGTCACTATAGTTCGTCTTTCGGTGGGCAGCTAATTTAGGCGCAAGTCTTACAGGAACATTACCTTCGGCCAGAAAAGCACGTGACCATATTTCAGCCTCTCTTACCTTTTTTTCAAACACAGTTTTCCTGGTGTCAGTAGTTGAGGTGCTGCACTGGAACAATGTTATCTGAGTTTGTCCGAATCCAAGACTGTTTTTCAGTTTTTGGTGCTTAGCACCTTCTGCATGAATTTTTAACACAGATAGTTCCACCGTAAAAACAGATTTGCACAACACACACTGCGCACGAAAAACGTCGTCTTTAACAGGTCCAATCCGACCACGAAATTTTGGATTTTGTTCCTGTTCTTTCCTGTACTCCTGTTTCCTGTGTAGAGATTTCTTTGAACTGTCTCCCCTCATTCTTTTCTTCTTCTCCGGAGTATCACAGCTTTTCGCCCACTTTAGGTTACGGTAGTAACACTAAAAGTGGGCCTTTGCGATCGTCTTTTGACAGCTCGAAATTTAAATGAAAATAACGGCTTAACTATTCATCTGACACGAAAACTGAATAACCGAATTTGAAGAGGAGAAAATTCTCTACAACTTTGAAACGCTACGAGATATGGAAAAAAAAAACCACACAAGACAGCAAAGATATTTGCAAAAATAACGGCGATTTTGGGATGTATGTCTGTCCGTCTGTCCGTAACGTGTTCCCTGTTTTTAAAACGAACCGTTCAACCGGTCAGCATCAGATTTTACAGACATGATTGTAGGCCGCAAGAGACTAGAACCTCCCTTTTTTCAAATTATTCGGACAAAAAATACGGCAGTAATACCAAAAAAGCCGTTTGTAATATAATTGTAATTGCAAACAAACCGTTCATCTGACACGAAAATTGAATAACCTAATTGGCCAGATCTACGGGCGCGGCCCGGAGTGCCCGGGTTTGGAATGAATTCTCCGGGTCTACGGGCCAATGACTCTCATCTCCGGGCTTGAATGTAACCTTCATCTTAACTATTTTTTTACGACGCTTTTTAAGTACTGTGCTCATGTAGCGATGATCTACATCGAACTTAACGTAACTTAAACTAAGGACGAACACAACGTCCATGCCCTAGGCGGGGATTCGAACCTCTGGCGGGAGCAGCCGCGCGCATCGTGGCAAGATGCCTCAGTGCGCTTGGCCATTCCCGGCCGGCTCCTCTCTAGTGATTTTGAATAACTTTATATAAATGTCGATTTCTTATTGCAACAAAACGCTACTTTTCTATTCGTCCTCTGAAAACTTTTCGCTGTTGCGTCGGTAGTAATCGGAGTAGTAGGTCAAGGAGAGTACTGGCGCTCGTTATTGACCTTGAACTCTGTGACGTCATCAAAGATGGCGGCTGGGGAAATCCACCCTACCCCAGCCCCAGCAGGTCCAGACTTGCCTACCCCCACCCTTGGGCAGTGAAATACCCACTTGCCTATCCCCCCACTAGCCACCCCCACCCACTCTGGCATCGACCAATGACAGCACAGCAGCATTCAGAACGTGTAGCGACTCTGCACCTTCACTTATAGCTCTACCACTGGTGCGAAAGCTCCTCCACATGCATTGGAGCTGTTAAAGTAAGTCCCCCTAGTACATTATACAGCATAATTAGTCCAGAACCAACACTAGTTGTATTATAAACAAGGATAAATAGGGAAGTAATTATTTATTTATTTAGTGCTGCACATATAAGATTTTTTTTTTCAAACTAATGAGAGCACCTGAACTTTACCAGTTGCAGTGGACGTAAGCTACTACTTAAAAAAAACTGGTGTTACCTCACAAGTCTTAAACACTATCCACGATAGTAAATGCTGTAGAGAGTACGAAGCAACCAGTTATGAACTAAAAAAAATACGATCACTTACTTAACACTTCTCGAACTCACTCTTCCACATCTCGGCAGTAACTGAGCAATCTGCTTGTTCCGTTGACCAATGGAAGCTCAGCATTTGTCCCTGCAGGCTCAGACCTGTCCACCAAGTCAAGACTTGCCCATTGATTCACCTGGTAGATTGTGTGTATCATATGGCTATAAAATCATACCACATCCATTGAAACAAATACATCTTCTGCTTTCTCCCATGTAGTACACTACTGTAGTGCACGTACGGGAGCCTCTGTGCACTTGTACTGGCAATATATAGATACAACATACTCGGCGCCTCATTCGAAGATGAGCTTCAATGCAGAGAAGAAGATGGTTCGTTTTAATACAGATGCTAATGAGACACACTTAATGATCTGTTGGAGATTTGCATACACGTCAGCTCGAAGAGGGGAATGGCATTTACATGCTATAAATCGGGCGCACTTTCAGAGACAAATACAATTAATGGAGTGTATTTTAGGCCCAGTGCTTCAGAAACGCATTGGATAATAAGTGGATTACAGGAAGACATCGGAAATCTCGTCGCTACTTCGATGACGAGGCATTTGGCTATTTAAAACATTTATTGGTTCCAAAAAATTATACAGAGTTTCAAACAGGAAGCTAATAGGCCAAACATGTTGCCACAATTTAGTACAAACACACAAACACAAAAAAGGAAAACCAATAAGAGTCTTGCTCCTGCAACTGTGATAGTGGGCGGTCCTGTCAAGCGCCAGGCCGTGCATCCCACGAGTGGCGTCCGGCAGGGAGACCCGCTCTCGCCTCTTCTTTTTAATCTTGCGATTGACACTGTTTTAGGTCGCCTGCCGACTCACATCGGGGCCCACATTCTTGGCCGCAAGGTCAACGCCGCCGCCTTCGCCGACGATGTGCTCCTCTTTGCATCGACCAAAGCGGGACTGCAATCCCTCGTAGATGCTGGTACGGCGGCCTTGGACCACCTAGGGTGCAGACCAATCCTGCAAAGTGCTTCTCCCTCGCACTGGTTGCTTCTGGACACGAGAAGAAGATGAAAGTAGATGCTGCCATCACTTTCCAAGCAGGGAACACCACCATGCCTGCTCTTCGTGTGGGGGAGACCTTCCGGTATCTGGGATTGCAGTTCTCCACCACTGGTCGTTGCCTGTTTAACCCAAGACGTGAACTGGAGGAGCACCTCGGCACCATCACACGAGTGCCCCTGAAACCTCAGCAGCGCCTCTACGCCCTCTGCAACGTCCTCCTTCCAGCCCTGTATCGTGGCCTCGCCCTGAGCCGCACATGCGTGGGTGCCCTCGAGGCCCTCGACACATCGATGAGAGCAGCTGCCAGAAGATGGTTCCGCCTCCTGGCAGATACACCCATTGGCTACTTCCATGCGCCGGTATCTATGGGTGGACTAGGCATCCCGTCAGTGCGCTGGATGGGACCCTCCCTCCGACGCAGAATAATTCTGGCGCTGCAGAAGATGGGGCCCCCTATTGACGATACAGGGCTGGACGAGGTGCAGTTGGAGGTATCGTCACTGGAGCGACACCTCACATGGGAAGGTCGACCTCTGACATCGGCGACGCAGCTTGGGGAGATGTGGGCGTCGCGCCTGCAAGCCGCCATCGACGGAGTGGCCCTTGCAGTGTCGGCATCCACCAAGGGGCAACATCAGTGGGTCGCAGACGCTACGCGCCTCCTACCTGGGCGTGACTACATCAACGCCATCAGAGGACGCATCAACGCTTTCCCTACCAAGGCCAGGAGAATCCGTGGCCGGGAGGGAGACAAAAGATGCCGTGCAGGATGCGCAGCCGTCGAGACTGCCAACCGTGTCTCGCAGATGTGCTTCAGGACACATGGGTCCCACGTCAAGCATCAAGACACGATCGTGACATACATCGCACATGGGCTGGCCCAGAGGGGGTTCGATGTGGTCGTCGAGCCACACCTCCGACCACCTGAGGGAGTCCTGAAGCCCGACATATTGGCGGTCAAAGACGGCCAGGCTCGCATCATTGACGCCCAGGTAGTAGGCGACCATCGCCACCTCGACGAGTGCCACACTGAGAAGGTGGCCAAATACAGCACCCCCGCGATCGTCAACACCGTGAAGGAGCTGTGCCCAGCTGCCTCGGAGGTCACCACGTCGACGCGACCTTGAACTGGGACATCCTTGGTCTCGGCTTCCATAGTCGCGAGCTCTCAGTGCTGTCATCTCGTCTGCTCGTGAGTGTGTGTGTGCGTCATACAAAATCTTCGAACGAATGACCGCCACCCAGTGGCAGATGCCCAGCGCTGGCGTCGGTTAGTGTGTTTGACTACTCTGCTCTGACTCCTGGAGCAAGCCGCAGCAGGAGCGAGACTCTTATTGGTTTTCGTTTTTTTGTGTTTGTGTGTTTGTACTAAATTGTGGCAACATGTTTGGCCTATTAGCTTCCTGTTTGAAACTCTGTATAATTTTTTGGAACCAATAAATGTTTTAAATAGCCAAATGCATCGTCATCGAAGTAGCGACGAGATTTCCGATGTCTTCCTGTAATCCACTTATTATCCAATGCGTTTCTGAAGCACTGGGCCTAAAATACACTCCATTAATTGTATTTGTCTTTGAAAGTGCACCCGATTTATAGCATCTAAATGCCATTCCCCTCTTCGAGCTGAAGTGTATGCAAATCTCCAACAGATCATTAAGTGTGTCTCATTAGCATCTGTATTAAAACGAACCATCTTCTTCTCTGCATTGACGCTCATCTTCGAATGAGGCGCTGAGTATGTTGTATCTATATATTGCCAGTACAAGTGCACAGAGGCTCCCGTACGTGCACTACAGTAGTGTACTACATGGGAGAAAACAGAAGATGTATTTGTTTCAGTGGATGTGGTATTATTTTATATCCATATGATACACACAATCTACCAGGTGTGTCAATGGGCAAGTCTTGACTTGGTGGACAGGTCTGAGCCTGCAAGGACAAATGCTGAGCTTCCATTGGTCAATGGAACAAGCAAATTGCTGAGTTACTGCCGAGATGTGGAAGAGTGAGTTCGAGAAGTGTTAAGTAAGTGAGCGTATTTTTTTTTTAGTTCATAACTGGTTGCTTCATACTCTCTACAGCATTTACTATTGTGGATAGTGTTTATGACTTGTGAGATAACACCAGTTTTTTTTAAGTAGTAGCTTACGTCCACTGCAACTGGTAGAGTTCAGGTGCTCTCATTAGTTTGAAAAAAAAAATCTTATATGTGCAGCACTAAATAAATAATCACTTCCCGATTTATCCTTGTTTATAATACAAATAGTGTTGGTTCTGGGCTAATTATGCTGTATAATGTACTAGGGGGACTTACTTTAACAGCTCCAATGCATGTGGAGGTGCTTCCGCACCAGTGGTAGAGCTATAAGTGAAGGTGCAGAGTCTCTACACATTCTCGACGTAGTCAATGAACTCGACTGGCAGACCATGCGCCCTCATCGCTGGGCGGAGAGCAGCATGGTCTAACGAGTCGAATGCCTTTGACACGTCCAGGGAGGCCACAAAGATGGATCTACATGAGCGGACGGACTCAGCCACAGCCTGGTCGAGGATGAACGTGTTTTCCAGCATCCCAACACGTGGGATGAATGCCCGCTGACGTTCGTCCACAGCACAGAGCTGCATCATGCGCGAGGCCAGAACCTTGTGAAAGCTTCTGGCCAGCACCGAGCACACCGTGATGGGGCGAAAGTCAGTGGGGGATGCTGGTGCAGTCTTCTTCTGCAGCAGGGTGGTCCGCGCTCGCAACAGACTTGCGGGAAGCTTCCTTGCAAGGAGAAAGAGATTCATTAGTTTCACGAGGGCCTCGTGCGGCAGGCAGCGCAGCTGAGCAGGAGTGAGCCCATCTGGACCTGGAGTTGACCCTCTGCGACCTCTTCAACGGTGACCGGCCCCCATAACGCCTCAAAGCCCACCGGCTGTGAGTGCGACAAGAGGCGGTCAGAAACACAGCCCGCAATGGAGATGGGCTTCTTGGTGAAGAAGTCGGCCCAGAAATCGACCAGGCCTGGGATGTCGGTTGGCGGATGCAGTAGGGTACTATCCAGGAGGCCTTGCACACACCGTGCACGGTTCCTCCTGAATGTGTCCTGCGTGCGTACATACTCCCATTAGCGCCGCTTCCTGCGCTGCCGAGGTATCCCCGTCCGGCTCCGCTTCGGTGTCGGGTGTGGAGCTCCTCCTTGCTAAATCTCTTCCTCCTGCGAGCCGACTGCTCGCAGCACATCGGGCAGCGAACCTAGGATCAGGTCTGGTGGCGTCCCAGGCCCCAACCGGATTACTCTATCCAGGGCATGGAAGCGTGGGGAGGCCTGGAGGCCTTCGAGGGGCTGCCAGATGATGGCGTCGACTGGGTGCAGAGTTGGCGTTTCACTACCCTCCCCGGGGTCGGGCATCGGCGCATCTGTTCTTCAGCTTTGTCCTGTCTGGAACCCTGTTCCAGTGCGGCCAAGAAATCTTTCACCCAGGTTTTGTGGGCTGGCTTTCTCCGTTGATATTGTATGGCCTCTAGCGACCTCTCTGGTAAAAGCGGGATTAGTTCTTGGTTTATGAAGAAGTTGGAGTTGCCTCTGCTAAAGAACAGTTCTGCCTCTGCCCGAGCCAGGGAGAGTGCTTCCTCTTCTGTCCATCTTGCTTTGGTTCTTTCAGTCCGGACTTCGGCATTTGTCACCTCAGGGTGTTGGCGGCGACGGTGGACACCTAGTCCACTCTTCGTTGCAAATTCTCGCTGGCATTCGTTGCAGCGGAACATGTCGCATCGCACACAATCTTCGACAGGACTGGTTTGCCTGTCAGGTGCTGGGAATGATGGGGTGGCTTCTTCAGTGGAAGGGCCACTACCCCTATTCTGTTTGTTGCTGGTCCCAACGCGTATGGGGATAGTGCGAGGGAGGGCTGGTGACCCCCCCAGGCCCCTGGCACAGTATTTCCCTTCAGTTTCCCCGACATCACTGTCGGTTATCCGGCGGTACCACTAGGAGTCAGGAAGACCACATGAGTATGAGAGGCTTTACGAGACGCTTCATTCCCCGAGAGTCATAGTTACTCCCGCAGTGGCCCCGATTGACGCGGCAGCACCGCGCGACTGAGGGGAGCTGCAGACCAGCGCTCCCTTCCCCCCCTCCCGCCACTGCCGCCCCAGTACCGGCCGGACCGCCGCGCACATGTGTGCGCACACTGCACCCCCCTGACCCCTCCCACTGCTGCCCCCACCCCACCGGCCGCTCCGCGAAGCGCGCGCGCCCACTGCACCCCCCACCCCTCCCGCCCGAACGCTGCAGAAGCGGTCAACTGCTGCTGCCGCGATCTTATCTTGAAAGGGTTAGGACCTCACAATAGGGCGCGGTCGACAGCAGCGCCTATACACATTGTGTATTCCACACAAAGAGCTTGTCACAGCACTTTGACAAGAACCTTTTACTCACCCCAGCAGGTCCAGACTTGCTCGCCTCCCACCCCGACAGACTGGCACCAACTCACGCAGGCTCCGACTTGTCCTTTTTACGGTGAGCCTATATATGGAGGTGCTGAGAGCCAGCGAGCTCATTTCCATCGTTAGCTTTGCAGCAGCAGCAGCAGTTATGGCTTCAGCAAGCAGCAGCAACAACAACAATGATCAACAGCAGTAGCAGCAGCATCAAGGTCTTCCTGGTATGAAAAAAAAGTCTTTATAATTTAATTTTTTTATTTACTATTCTATGCTTATAAATATCTCCATTGTGATGTTCTTTGTAATATTGATTTTCTTCTTCTAATACAGACATTTACATTGTTACAGATTTCATGAGGAAAATATTGGAAGACCTCGATGCTAAGCTAGCTGCTGAGAAGCAGCAGAGTGAGCTGCATGATGATTCTAATGAATTAGATGAGGATGGCATGCCAATGTGGGTCCATCAACAGGCAAAGCGCCCCCGTTTAGAAGAGGATGAAGAAATTCCTGGTTAGTGAATTCTCTATTACTTTTATTTATGTTGATGTTACTATGTGTGTGTATGTATATATATTTGTACGTGCTTTATTATTATTATTATTATTCTCTCACTACAGATGAAATTGCAGAATTTATCCTAGAAATGGAGGCACGACGACAGTCCTCGGCAGATGCTGACCGGGAGGAGGAGATTTATGCTGGGATTAGGGAGCTTCCTGATAATGTAGAGGAGCTGCTGATGGACTGGATCCAATTGAGGCAAGGTCAATATCAAGATATTTAATTGTTTTCATCATCATTTTACATGTGCATAATTTTTTTTCTTTCTAGAATCTAGTACTTAATATCTTTCTATTTTCTGTTATAGAGGTAGCACCTCACACTTCTTCCACTGAGGTCGCAACGTATCCTGAGAGCATCTTCGCCATCAAACATTGCTGGGGGGGTTAAGCATCAACGGCACACTTCACCATGCAAGACTCCCTCATAGCTGCCCGGGATACAGTGGCGGCAGCTCCAACTCAGCAGCAGCAAGAACGTCATCGCCGCAAGAGGGCCATGCCGACACGAGTTAGCCTGGGATCTCCTTCAGCTGCTTCATCGACCGGGTGGACTCTGAGCCCAAGCCCGGTTAGTAGCACAAGTAGTAGTAGTATTCCTGTGGCTAGTGGTAGTCTCCTTTCCCGCCCTGTTGTTAGTGATTCAGGACATGAGGGTTCGACTGTAATGACCCCATTAGAATAATCTGCAGCCACATCGGCATTTCGGGGTGCATATCTTTCAAGGGGATAGAGAATCCTCCAGGAGGGTATCAAGACATCGATGCATTCCTGGAGGCTTGCTATCCCTTGGTTGAAGATGAACTCAGTAATGCCATACGTGACCCACGTCATCCAACCATTAAAGCCAGTGCAATTCTGTGATGTGAGTTTCAAGCAGCGAAAGATCCAGACAGTGCTGAGGAAACTAGCTGCTATTACATCTGGAGCGATAATGGTGTGATTATGTGAAGCACGGCGGTCAAAGAGTGGTATAGGGAAGCCACCTTGAGTGCCATTATGAATCGATTTTCCGAGATGGAAGTGAATGGTTCAGGTAAGGCACTCAGCCAAATCCTCTACCTCGATCTTCATGTGTATGTCTTTGATCCTTTTAAGGGAGGGTCCAGTTATATTGCACTGCCTGAAGATATAGCTAGCAGGAAAGCGTGCATTAATGTTAACAACGGCTTTCAAAACACCGAAACTGGTAAGAAAATAAGGTATACGGGCGATAAGTTTTGTTTTGCATGGACAGTGCTTGCTTGTGAGAAAAATTTGACTAAAGATCCTCAGCGCATATGGTCGTATTACAAAGAACCCAATTGCAATATCGCTCCTGGAGGGTATAATTTTAAAGGAATATCGTTCCCAGTCAAGGTTCAGGGCATACCCAAGTTTGAGGCTCAAAATCCTGGAATATCGGTGAATGTGTACGGATGGCCTGGAGAATACAAGCAAGTGGGGGGAAAAACCTGAGCATGTAGTTGTTGGACCCTACCATTATTCAAAGTATGCAGGTGAGCGAAACCTTCATGTGAATATGTTGCTATTCGCCAGAGGTGAAGAACAACATTACGTCTGGATCAAAGACATGTCCCGCCTTCTCCCCCCCCCCCCCCCCCAACTTAGTGATCACAATGGTAAGAAATACATTTGCGATAGGTGTCTCTGTAACTTCTCTTCTGAAGACTATTTGCAGAGATATCTATTGGATTGTAAAACTCAAAATACGGTACGTATGGTTATGCCAACAGAGGAAACCAAATTCTTGAAATTTAAGAACGCTCACCGCCAGGAAAAATGTCCTGTAGTAATATACAGCGATTTAGAATGCCTGCTAGTTCCAATCGCTCGATGTGAGGGTAACCCCATGGCCTAAAACACCACCCTCACACAAAAACATGTGCCATATGCCACAGTGTACCAGGTTGTGTGTACAGTCGACTCCTCGCTGAATAAATTCGAATCATATGTAGGGAATGATCCCGTGACATGGTTGCTCACTGAGCTTGAATAAGTTGCACGGGATGTCGATCATCTTTACAGCAAGAATGTTCCAATGACCATGTCGTGGGAAGACGAGGAGGCGTTTAAAAAGGCAACAGATTGTCATATCTGTGGGTTGTCTCTAGATAGGAACTTGGAACCTCCCAGACGAGATCACTGTCATCTTACTGGTAAGTTTCGCGGTGCAGCTCAAAATATCTGCAACCTGGCCTACCAAGTACCCGGACACATACATGTCTATTTCCATAACTTGAGTAGCTACGATGGTCACTGTATAGTTGAACATCTTGACAAATTCGGCTTGCAGAATGAACATGTTAGTGTCATCCCTGATACCACAGAGAAGTATATATCGTTCTCCAAGCGAATGACATCGAAAATTACGCTGCGGTTCCTCGATTCATGCCGTTTCTTGCAATCGTCACTTCAAAAACTCGTTGAGTCTCTACCTCAACATGATATGTTGATCACTCGAGCTGCATATCATGATGATGAGGAAAAGTTTTGGCTTGTTACTCGAAAAGGGGTCTTTCCATATGAGTACCTGGATTCTGTGGAAAAACTCAACGAAACCAGACTTCCCGATATATCCGCATTTACCAGTTCTCTGACCAGCGATGCCATAACTGATACGGAATATAAGCATGCCTGTAATGTTTGGCGGGAATTCAATATCCCTAATTTTGGTGCACATGCACAGCTTTACATGGACACAGACGTGCGTGCGTGATGTTTTCGAGAAGTTCAGGAGTGTATGCCTGTCCACATACTCCCAGGACCCCGCCTTTTATTACACGGCACCTGGGTTGTCTTGGGACGCTATGCTCAAGAAGACGAAGTGCAGCATTGAGCTGTTAACAGACCCTGATATGCTTCTCTTCTTCGAGCGCGGGATACGAGGGGGACTTCGTCAATGCATTCATCGCCATGCAAAGGCAAATAACCCCAACATGGGTGAGAGGTACAACGCATCCCTCGATTCAAGCTATATCCTTTATTTGGATGTGAACAACCTGTACAGGTATGCAATGATGCAACCGCTACCAATTGGAGGGTTTCAGTGGGTGCCCAACAATGAATTATAGGGATTAGGTGGAAAAGTGATGGGTCTCACCTCGGATTCTGATGTCGGATATGTCCTGGAGGTAGACATGACATATCCAGTTAGTTTGCATGATGCGACAAGTGACTTGCCATTATGTCCAGAGCGACTAGTTCCTCCGGGAGCAAAAGGTTCCATTCCCAAGTTCATGACCACTGTTGCCTCTAAGCAGAGGTACGTCACCCATTACCGCAATCTGCAGCAGTGTATTAACTTGGGAATGAAACTGGATAGATTCACTCGCGCAATATCCTTCAATCAGTCCCCGTGGTTGAAGGAGTACATTGATGTTAATACAGCAATGAGGGCGGTCGCGAATAGTGATTTCGAAAAAGACTTCTATAAATTAATGAATAACTCTATTTTCGGTAAGACAATGCAAAATGTAAGGAATGAACGCGACATCAAAATTAGAACAGAATGGGGAGGGCGTTATGGTGCAGGAAATTTAATTCCACGGCCAAATTTCAAGCGGGCCACAATATTTAATGAGAACTTGGTCGCTCTGGAGATAATGAAGGCTTCTGTAACATTCACGAAACCCATCCTTTTTGGGAATGTGCATTCTGGATTTATCCAAGCTCCACATGTATCGGTTCCAGTATGAGGTCGCTAGGCCTCATTTTAAGGAACCGAAATTGCTGTATATGGACACAGACTCCTTCATATACCATGTGAAGGGGTGTGGCCCATATTCAGTAATGACACAGATCGTTATGCGAGTTTCATACGTCTGGTTATAAGGCCGATAATCCGTATGGAATTGTTCCGCAGAACAAAAAGATTATCGGTCTTAAGCCCTTTTTAAACGATGAACGAAGGTGAACAAGATAGATAATAGTCTACTGAAGCGCTCCTAGCGTACTAGCCCTGAACTACAAACTCAAGCAAGATCTTGTGGCAGCGTGTTTAGACGATAAACGTAATCGAACAGTAATACCCGATGGTGAAAGTGAGGTTATAAAAGCCGATTTGTTATGTAGGAAGTCATAGTTTAATACTGGAATTGAGGAAACAACGCTAAATGTTATTGACGGCCAAAGAAAACCTTGCAATCGATGTTTTTGGTCAACTTAGCGTGGTAAAGTTCTGGGTAGTGAAACAACATTTCAAAACATTCACATCTATTTTCAAGCGAAAAAAATAAACTTATGAACCCATCAAGCAATATTTATAAGAGCGTAAATAGACCTTCTTTACTTTGCCCAATGTCAATAACGTCATGCACAACTGAATTTTTGTCTTTCATTTGGACTGACTTTTTTTATTTAAAATGCTATTTAATGAAAATTGCATCATCAAATTACAATCTTATTCAAATAAACAATTGGCTTCAGTCTTTTCTGTTACGATATTGCAAATCATAAACCATTTTGCGGTTTCAGATGTACGACCTCGCCTTTCAGTGGACAGTAATTGAGATAAATATTTAAGTCGTCATGAAACATTTGCAATTTACCGCTAAACCAAAGTATAATAATAAACTAAAGATTAATAAGACAAGTTTGGGTGCAAACCGTGTAATTGTCGAGTACAGTATGAAAATCGCATGACGAAAATAGGTTAACTTCCGATGTCAGCAGACGACAGTTCAATCAAAACAATCTTCTTGAGAAAGCTTAACGTGTCGTTGACGTTAGGTGACGGACAGTGTGAATGCCATCATTAGAAATACATTTTGTAATACATTCTGATCATAAACTTCGACATAACGCAAAATATACGTAAATACGAAGGAAAATGGCGGACTAACTGGAGCGGCGACTGCAGCAGACAGCTGCTACCTCGCGCATGCGCAGTGAACCCACTAGTACCGAATTTAGAACTCGTCCTATTTCTTTATCGCTATAATTATCGCGCTTCGATACTAGCGCGATCATACTAGTGCAGCCGTTCAAACGGCTGACGGCTGCCATTAACGCAACTTGTTAGCAATCTATTACAAGTTCGTTGATCGTTTAAAACGGGCTTTATGAAAGACGAATCCAATGGACTACCGATAGTGGAGTTTGTTGGCCTTCGAGGGAAAATGTATGCATATTCCACGGTAGATGGGAGCACTCAGAGGCAGGATGAGGGTGTTAAACGGTCGGCATCTCGTGCACTGACAATCGAAGACTATCTGAAGTGCCGCCTTGGAGGTGTTCGTGGTGCTCTGCAGCAGCCTCCACATCGGGTACGACAATACAGTATTCGATCGTTAAGACACGAGGTGTACACGTCACAGCAGTCTAAAGTTGGCTTGTCACATCGTGACGATAAAAGGTTTATTTGCGACAACGGGATCGAAACCCTACCGTATTCGCACTATTCACTGAATGAGGCTGAGGGGGAGGAGTGTGAAAGATGAGCTAAGAGAGAGAGTGAATGTGTTGAATGGTATAAACCTTTGATCATAGTGTACATATGTAGGTTTTAAGAAAAAATAGCACACCAAGTATGCGTCAAAAAAAAAAAAAGTTTCGCCACGTGAATAAAAGTTCTTGCCACTTTGTAAAGAGTTTATCATTATTGTGGCTGTAAATAGTCTCAGGTTTTATTCTTCTTCTTAAAAATAAATAGCATACCAAGTATGTGTTAAAAAAAAGTTTTCACCATGTGAATAAAATTGTTCATGTCACTTTGTATGCACTATGTTCGGCGCTAAGTGTCTGTAAAAAAATTCCATACGTCTATGGGCTTGAATGAGTAGATTAGTTTACTTATAAGTTTCACCTACCACTAGCCATCCAGTCAGGATGCGAGTTCCACCCATTTCTTTTTTAATCTAGTAGCTTCACAGCACCAGTTTATTGTACAGCGTCTTATAATTTATCATCCCAACTGCGTAAATATTTTGAACTTGGAATATGTAATCCAAACATTGTATTGGAAGAAGAATTGTCTGGGGCAAGCACTCCAGCTCAATGTATCATCTAGATCAGGAAAACCGCACGCGTGCAAAGCGAGGTGCAGAGAGTGTTTGCACTGTGCATCGGTTCAACTCGGCATACTTCGCCCCAACTCGGCTTGCTGGGTGAGGCCGTCGCTGTACGTTGCCGAACGCGCTGCCAGACGGCTTAGTCAACATTGGATTAAGTAAGCGCAAGGCAATTACTACAATAATGGAACCTTTTGCTCCAAAAAAAGCAAAAATTCTCGGACGTCAATTTACACCGGAATGGTAACTCTTCTTATTTTTTTGTTCGTTGTAACGATAAAGCCAAATGTCTAATCTGCGGTACGGTAATTACGTGTGTCAGAAAATCGTCTATTGAAAGACACTACAGCAAACTGCATTCAGAAAAGTATAGTTATATCACAGGGCATGCCAGAGAGGAAGAATTGCGAAAGGTGAAAACTCTTGCAGAAGAGAATTCTGTATCTACAAACGAGATTTACATTTCGAACAGATTGATTTGCAAACCGATGTTCACCGAAAGGATTTGTTGTACAACACAAAAGGTTTGCTACAGTACTACCAGGATTTGTCGAAGGAAGAATTTCCCAAGTTACACAGAGAAGCAGCGAAGATTATTTCTATGTTTGGCTCCACATTTATATGTGAAAGGTTTTTTTTTCTGTTTTGTCTTGTACGAAAACTAGATTGCGTGCAAGTATTTCTAATAGTAATTTCAAAAATGCTCTTGTTCCAGATCTTAGTAGCATAATTGAAAATAAAAAAGAGAACATAGAGGAGATAAATTTGTGTTGAAACCAAATTTAAAATCGTTATCATTACAGTTATTAATATTATTTAAATATATTTTATACAGGTAATCGTGTTCCACCAAAATAAGCTCTCCGCCTAGTGTACATAAGTATTTGGCAATGAAGAAGAAAACAGGGTAAAAGTTTTGAAAAGGTCGAGACAGGCGGCGTAAGGAAAGAGAGAAGCGGCGCAAAGCCGAGTAGTGGGGGGTGGGGTTTGCACCCTCGCGTCGTCCACACAGCGCAGCCGTCTTCTGCACTCTGCACTGTGCGATGCGCCGGTGCATGCACCTTGAGCGGCCCTGATCTAGATTTTAAAAACTTGTATGGAACAAGCACTCCACGACATTGTACCATATCAAATGCACCTAGTTTAACGGTTTTGAGTGCTGTCTGGGTGGAATGTCACTAGTTTTTAGTTTTATATATATTCTGTGTCTAGTCTTAGTTAACTGCGGCTAGAAAAGGAAAAGTGTACCTCTGCTTAGCTCTAACAACTTGAAATCGCAGTGCATACTCAGTCATAAGTGGAACACATACAAGTAAATAATGTTTAGGCGTAGATGTTAAGAACAAGAAATGAGCCTATAATGCTCAATTGTAACTGTAAAAAAAACTTTATATATATATATAAAAAGAGATGACTTACCAAAAGGACCGGTTCGTCGATAGAAACGAATAAAATCACACACAAACACACATACAAGCTTTCGCCACCACTGGCAGCTTCTTCAGGAAAAAGAGGTAAAAAGGGGAGGAGAAAGGGAAGGATATGGGTTTTAAGGAAGTGGAAAAGGAGTCATTCCAATCCCAGGAGTGGAAGGACTTACCTTAGGGGACAAAAAGGAAGGTAAACAAAAACATAAACACTCAGACATATCGAAACGCAAACACACCTAGACAGACATATATATATATATATATATATATATATATATATATATATATAAAGTTAGCTAACTTCTAACTTCTTTGATCTCTACAGTTCTACAGTATGTCTGCCTAAGTCTACTTGTGTCTGTGTAAATGTGTGGGTGTGTGTGCATTTGTTTACCCTCCATTTTTTCCCCCAAGGTAAGTCTTTCCTGTCCCGGGATTGGAATGGCTCCTTACCCCCTTCCTTAAAACCCTCATCATTTCCTTTTCCCTCTCCTTCCCTTCTGCCTGATGAAGCAGCTAGGCTGCGAAAGCTAGCGTTTATGTGTGTGTGTGTGTCTGTGTGTTTATTTGTTGCTATCACTGCCTGTGCCCCTTCGCCAGGTAAGTGTACTTCATCTATTTTTTACGTATATTTTTTTACATACAATGTTATATATATATATATATATATATATATATATATATATATATATATATATATATATATATATGTTAAGAACATGAAATGAGCCTATAATGCTCAATTGTCTTTTGCTCTGCTGTAACTGTATTAAAAAAAAGATGTTATGAATAAAAGAAATGTTAAGCATACTTGAGTGTTGTTATTTCATTCCCTATCATCATCATCATCATACTAAATAATAACTTATTACTAAAGTGGAGGGAAAATGATTTAAATAAAAATAAGGTTCCTTAGGTGAAATTTAATTTATTATTATTCAGCCAACATAACAGAATATGTACATTATCATTTGCACACACAACACTATTGTTCTTGCTCTTGAGTTTATGCAGAGCAGGACAGCCAAAGGAGCCCAGGTCTTGTAAAACAGCATGCTTGAAGAGTCGTCGTAGCCAGATAATCTTCTCTTCTCCTTTGACGAAGATTATTGTATTACTGTTGTCAAAAGCTTGGAGAGACATCAGCAAATCTTTATAGGGAATGCCAGGCTCATCCCAGTGAATTCCATGGTAGTTACGAGTTAACCACATTGCACACTTCCTGGTTTTAACACACTTCACATCCTTGAATAGTCTTTGTGATTCAATTCTTGCAGATAACATATTTATCACTTCATATTCTTCGGTGAATGCTAAGAGTGCAACGTCTTTAAGTATGAAACGATTTCGCTCATGGTCTTGGAAGCCTTGTACGTCAGCAACGATATGTATACTTCGAGAGCTCATGATGAACTGTCATTTTTTATACTGACCGCTGTACAATATTAGTGAGCAGGCTATAGTTAATCATCCGATCATGCAGGACTAAGGCATATGCAGCAGTCAGTTGTGGGAAATTTGCTGAAGCTTCAAATTCAATCCTCACATCTATAGGTCCAGATTTAATTACTTCATTCTGCTTGGAACAGTCAATTACGATTATAGGTGCCAGTTCCTTGAATTTTCGCGGACTTAGGGAACACCCATCTATTTCCTCGATATCGTCATAGTAACTAGATCGGAACCTTGCATACATGTCATATGCTAGACTGTACATATTTTTATCCCACTGCAGATGTAAGTTGTCGTAAGGGTAGAATTCCGAATTCAGGTAGAGTCTTGCATTAGTTAAGTTGCAGTTGTCGAATACGGATGAATCAATTGACAGATTACGTCGTCTGTTTGTCTGAAATGCCAATATGATGAATCGAGGCGTCTCCATTTGAACAGAGGTTTTAATAGCCCAGGTCTGTCTACTAGCAGTAGGTAGCAGAGGATACTCAAACAGTTCCCATGAGCGGAAATGTAGCGGCAGTAAAGCACCTGTGTTCATTATTTTTAAAAGCTTCAAACGCTCCTCGTCTGATACACTGATGTGAGGCATTTTCCATGTTAGAGTGTTTATGATGAACTCATTTCTCCCTTGTTTGAATACATGAGTTGTTGTCCGTCGCACTTCGTATCAGAATAAGTTCCTGTTTAGCATTCATGATAATTCCATGCACGTCCTCAAAGTAACCCATTAACAGTTTTAGAGGTATGCACGCCGTAAACCGCAGGTAATCAGCCGTTGATCGATCTGTAGGCTCATCAATGTACCATCCTGCATTTTCCAGTGAGTTACCCTCAGTAGGAGCTGCGGAGATGTAGGTTTTAAGAGTCGGTGCTATTCCAACGTTTCTTGTGCGGTCGATTTCAACTCCATTAAGTTCATAGCGTATCTCTTGAGATAGGAATGCTAGAGCATTACTTGTAAGATTCACATCTGCTGCAACAGGTTGATTAACATTTTTCTTCCTAAACGATCCATCCAAGTATAGGAAACTCCGACACGGCTGGGTTAGATCGTCCTGGTGTTGAATGACGATCCTAATTTCATCGTTTTTGTTAAATGTAGTTGAAGCAAATGGTTTATGCGATAAGTATTCTTGACGAATAATCCGCTCATCGTGAGTTGGCACTTCAGTTATACTTAGCAACGACATCTTTGCGAGGTTTCAGCCCAATTGATTCAAGGAACTCGTAGTTCACACGTGTTATCGCTTTGAGGTTCTATGGTGAACTGACGCTAGCTGTATACGTGTAGAGGCTTTAAACCTTATACCCATCCTGCCTTAGATGTAGCCGTACAATGATTTCCTCTCCTCTGAAGTCGACAAGACGGTTATTCTGGTCTACGATGCGCAGCTGCAGGTAGTCTAGTGTCTGCACCGTCACCGGAAGGTATATTGCGTTTGTAGGAGTCTCAATAATCTTGTATCCGGAACCAACTGATGGGAAGAAACCGTAATTGTATGAACCAGTCTGTCGTTTAAGTATGAGTTCGTTGTGATGTTACACTCAACGCGAATAGTGCTGACTGGGAGTATATCTACAGTCTGATTGAAACTGTAGATTTACTGGAGTCCTTTTTCAAGACTTGTCCCTTGGTGAAACCTAGTAGCTGTCCTATTGAACCTTTCTGACTGAAGTCGATAGTTGCATTCAGAGTCCTTATTTCAGATTTAAGAGTGCTGGTGTTTGCATGTAGCTGAATCCCTTTACCGAGCTGCTTCAAAACTTCATTTAGTTCATCTATATATATATATAGCATGAAAGGAATGTAGTGATTGGAAAGGGAGTAAGACAGGGTTGTAACCTTTCCCCAATGTTGTTCAATTTGTACATTGAGCAAGCTATAAAGGAAAGCAAGGAGAAATTTGGAGAAGGTCTTAAAGTCCAGGGTGAAGAATTGAAAACATCGCATTTTGCCGACGACATAGTAATTCTGTCAGATACAGCAAAGGACCTGGAAGAGCAATTGAACGGAATGGACAGTGTGCTGAAAGGTGCATATAAGATGAACATTAACAAGAGCAAAACTAGGGTAATGGAGTGCAGTGTAAGAAAATCAGGTGATGCTGAAGGAATTAGATTGGGAAACGAAGCAATAACGGAGGTAGATGAGTTTTGTTACTTGGGCAGTAAAATAACAAATGATGGTCGCAGTACAGAGGATATAAGATGCAGAATGGCAATGGGTAGAAAAGCGTTCTTGAAAAAGAGAAATTTGTTAACATCGAATATTGATTTAAGCCTAAGGAAGTCCTTTTTGAAGGCATTTGTATGGAGTGTTGCCTTGTATGGGAGTGAGACATGGACGATAAACAGTGCGGACAGGAAGAGGATTGAGGCTTTTGAAATATGGTGCTACAGAAGAATGCTGAAGATTAGGTGGGTGGATCGCGTAACTAATGAGGAGGTACTCAACAGAATTGGGGAGAAAAGGAATTTCTGGCATACCTTGACTAAAAGAAGGGATAGATTGGTAGGACACATTCTTAGACATCAAGGAATTGTGAATTTAGCGTTGGAGGGAAGTGTTTGGGGTAAAAATCGCAGGGGAAGACCAAGAGATGGATACAGTAAGCAGATTCAGACAGATGTAGGTTGTCGCTCTTATGTGCAGATGAAGAGGCTTGCTCAGGATAGGGTATTGTGGAGAGCTGCATCAAACCAGTCTCCAGACTGAAGACCACAACAACAACAACATATCATATGCACCTGGTTCTATTACCACAGTTTTTTTTACACCATTACCTTCAAGATGTAGTTTATTATTAGATTCCGTGATATTCTGAATGGAGTTATAGGTTTCCAAGCCAATCAGGGCGATGCTCCACTCTCTACTGCTTAAATCAATTGGAGGGAAGTAATTTGCACTTAACACAGATGAACGATCTTTTAAAGTCAGAGTGTACGACATGACCGACAAAACCCAACTGGCGACAGGCTTTGAATGTTCATCCTTATATAGCCTTCTTCATATTCGATAGAAGGAACATCAGACACAAATGTCCACAGAGATAGGTATCGTAATCCTGGTATCAATGGAAATTGTAGAAAACATGTCTTCGGTTGTTTGTAAAGTAAAGTATTTCTGTAGTTCTTCTGGAGGCTTAAGGTTTCCGAATGAGTCAAAATACAGTACACTACTTGTATTCTTCTTGCCAACATATGCCACCCAATGAGTTTCAGGTCCAGCAGCAACATCCAAATTAACTATACTGCATTCACCTGATCTCCACATAGTCTTTGGTAATGTATCGCACATGAAAACTCCTCGAAATCTTGGAATTTTGAATTTTTCTTTGGTGAACTTGAGGAGATCGGTATTAGTAAGTGGTCTATCTGGTAGAATGGTTAACGGACTTTTTATTTATAAAGAGACCAAGTCCTTTCTTGTATGGTTTCAGGTAGAGTCCTTTTCCTATAGCAGCCGCCTCCATCGTTCGGTTATGTCTTCTCGCCTCCTCTAGCTGCTGCTGGGCGTTTTTAGCATTATTCACGGTTCTGGCAATAGCTGATGCGCCGCCGGCCAGGGAACCAATCGCAGAGAGTCCCGCCAGAGCTGGAATGAGAAAAGGAATAATTCCACCTGACGTCTTCGGCATTGGTAGAACTCGAGGTGTGTAACTTTTTTTTCTGTGTGATTACGGTTCTTCAAAGCACTTTTAGCTGCATGTAGTGCAGTCAATATACATCCCGTCATACAGCCACTCTTCTTATTATTCTTCTTTAGCAGACGATGTGCTGCATTCATAACTTGACGGAACCGCAAACCAAGCTTAATTTTAGCACACATGGTTTTATCGACTTCAAGTGCTGCAAGACGTTGACCAATGCTGAGATCCTTCCTCCGTCGTATTGCTTTAGCTTTATCAGCTAAAATTCGATCGGCAGTGTGACGATCGCTATTCGACGTGTATGCGATGTCGTGTTCTTTGCATGCTTCGTCGAGCACGTTAATCCCCTTATCACCTCGTGCTAGACGTTTTTGAAGCTTTGTTCCAGGCCCACAGTAGTTATATCCGGGAATGTGAAGCTCAACTGGTAGCTTGTCGAGAAGACCTCCCGCTCCTTCGACACGTCTCCTACCGCGCATGGTATGCTACTGATGTACATGCGGTCCATGCGTCTCATTTTATAGCAAATCGTCGACTGCAATCCAACTATTTTCAGAAGAGGGGAACCCTAGCCATTTAACTAGTGCTCTATTCCCACGGCGCCTTATAACCTCCTCCACGAGAAACACATCAGGTTCTGAGCTCTTCTGCAGTTCCTCCATATAGAAACTTCCAGCGATTTCTTCCCCTTTGCTGTCCTTTAAGATATATGTCCTGGGATTCGTTCTTTGTACTTTGGTGACTGTAAATATCTCTGTTGACCAGTTTGGGAGGTATGATTTCTCAGAAGTAGTCTTGTACTTTGATATGCGCACCAAGTCTCCCACATTAAACTTTTGCTTTCGTGGGTCTAGCATCTTAATTCTGAAGTACACTGTTTTTAGGAGTTCATTATCTCGAACATCAATAGGTCTCATTTTTATAGTCCTGTGTACTGTTCTGTTGTACTTTGAAATTATCTCGGGGAGAGTATCACTCCACTGATGCGAGCCGCGGAGATTGAAACGCATCCACATTTGAGCTTTTATAGTCCTGTTCAGTCGTTCCACGATGCTTGCTTTCAGATGCGTGTATGTAGAGTAGTGATTAATACCATACCGATCCATAACTCTCTTGAAATACACATTATAAAACTCAGTCCCGTGATCTGTTTGAAGGTTGACAGGGCATCGATTCGTACCCGTCTGCAGTAGTTGCTCAAAACACTCGTACAACGTTCTTTCCTGTTTTGGTTTTCAGCAGTAATGCCCATGCAAATTTCGAGTATGTGTCGATGATCATTAAAATATAGTTGAAACCGCTATTCACTCTAGAATACTCTTTCATATCCACCAGGTCAGCTAGCCATAAGTCATCTAAGCCTTTAATCATAACATGTCTATGAGGATACGTTCTACGTGCTGGTCTATGGATTTCACGGACCACTGTCTCCATTCTTCTTATTCGATGATGCCTTGTTGTCTAAGTTGTGAAATTATGGAAACAATCTCACTCGAGTGAGCTGTATTACCAGCAGCAGTTGATGCCATTAGCAGACGTAGTCTGTCTATTACTTCATCTGGATGACTGTAATATATATACTCTGGGGCTTGCCCGATATCCATACTTTTATTTTGAATGTCTATATCATCACCATCAATTTCATTCCCCTCTAACAGAGGTTTTATAATCTTCTTGTATTTCAAGCTGCTTTGGCTTCGTGTCTTCTTATGCACATCAGTCAACTGTAATATTTCCCCATAGCGCTTCAGATCTGCAGATGTGTATTTCTTGTTTTCGTCTTTAGTAGGTTTTACGAAAATAAGATCCAATAGACCAGGGGTTCTTTCAAACTCTCTGTCACCAATCTGAATTGTGTTCTCGGTTAATTTTATAGGCTTTGAGCCTAGCATATATGGTTTTACTTTGCTAACACCGTACATTTTGTCTATTCTAGAATTGCTATGATTGCTGATGAAATTCGCGATTGAGTCCTCTTCTTCTTCTTCTTCTTCTGGACATGAAGTCGTTTTGAAATGCTTGAGGGAATCAGTAACAGGTTTGAACGTTTCTCTTAATGTTTTTTCGCGGTTCAGCTGCCCCAACTTTAACAGTCTCAATTTCTCGCGAACGGCCTTTCACGCTTGGATGACTCTCTGCTTGGTCGACATCTCAACATGTACTGGGCATGCTCTCTTATATAGGGCCGCTATTATTAATCTTCTTCTTATTACTATTCTTCTCAATAACAACTGTAGACGCTGTGATTTTTTCGCCCTCAATATCATCGATCTTTGTAGTTAAGGTGCTCACATTTTTTTTCAAGTACATCAACACGTGCATTTACCTGATTGTTAAGTACTAGGAGATGCTTAGCATACTGCTTTAGATCTGTATGCACTTTCTCAATTCGACGCTCGAGAGTTTGGAATTTTGAATCCATGTACATGCGTATGTTCTGCCTTTGTACGCCTCAATCACTAGACATACGTACGACCCCAGTTGGGGTCTAACGGTCATAAATGCCACACGATCATCAACTAGACATACGTGCGAATTTGTCCATGTTGGTGTGTAGACTGTCACACTGAGCTATATGCACCGTTATATATGTAGAAAATCTTGAAAGTTCCGTCAGTACCTACCGTCATTCAGTTTCCTTGTTTTATCTATAACTAGAAACCCGAACTGCGAATGATTCCAACAGTCTGCACAGATCTTTACAAACTCATTGAAAGACATGTCGGTTCCCACATGGGCTTGATAAATATGTTTTAAATTCAAATTATCTTGTTTGAATGCTATAATGAGGTTTGCGTTATCCCGCAACAGCTGTTTTGGGATTCGAGAATATGTTTGACTAAGATAAAATAACATCAACACCCATATGTCTCCCGAAACAGAAATATCGTCGAATTTGGTCCTGGTTTTCCACGGCTACATCGTCAAATATGAAGACAGTGTTCGGTTTTATGTTCTCTGGAGGCGGGATATCGACGCTCTGGTTATACGTGGTGTATGTCACATCATCTAAACCTTTTAATATCTTGTGTAGAATCTGGTATTTAGGCTGTGAGAGAGTTTTTGAGAAAATGCAGACATGTTCGAAGCGGACTCCATCTATGTGGGTTAGCAGTGTCATGAGAAGATTTGTTTTGCCACAGTTCGATGGTCCTACAATTATCGCACGTATATTATCTGGAAGGAGCACACCATTCTTCTTCTTACGACCTTCTTCTTCTCCCACAG
This sequence comes from Locusta migratoria, assembly GCA_026315105.1. Taxonomy (NCBI): domain Eukaryota; kingdom Metazoa; phylum Arthropoda; class Insecta; order Orthoptera; family Acrididae; genus Locusta; species Locusta migratoria. Next base: position 121,166,203 of record CM048754.1, read on the forward strand.
ACCGGTCTTCAACTGTAAAATTAGGGTGATGTTTCACCCATCCTGCCTTGTTACTGACTGTCACGTACAGGCGTGCAATGGACATATATACAGAAGAACGTTTGTGCAATGACTTTAGATGAGATGGGAGATACTATAAACAATGTTATGAACACAGAATCCCCCATCGGGCATGGATATTTGTGCCGTCCTAGTTCGTAAGTAGTTCATAAGTAGTTTCTAAGTTTAGGGACTGATGACCCCGTAGTTAAGTCCCATAAACTATACAAACGTTTGAAACAAACCGAGCAAAAACTTGTTGTGATCGGACACAAACTGCAATTGTGCAATATGTTAAAAATAATTCTGTAGAAATTGCTTGCAGCTTGCCTTGCTGGTAGTGATAGATAAACATAGTATTTTGTGCAGACAAGCCTATAATAGAACTTCTAACGGACAGTTAAATATCAACAAATGTAAATTTAGTATAAACTCGTGAATAAACTGATGCTAACTGCAACATATTTATGACGAAATTCTTCAGACATTGCACCTTACTTTGCTTGTAAATATAGTATTTCGCACATGAGAAGCATGTAATTGGTCTTCCCGTTGTTAAAAGGTGCGAAACAATGTTTTTTCCCTGCTTTTTAGTTATGAGAACACCCACTGGCTATGAAACTTTCATCTAATATAATTTTGCTACGAGATTATTTCAATTATATGTTATTTTAAGATAATATTACGTAGATTACACGACAGTCTACATGTCATATTATATGAACGATCCTCAGTCATTATCACAGTCTGTCATCATATGGTTCGAAGATGAGGGAGGAGTGGGAGGGGGCGGGGCGACAATCGTCTGTAAAATAAGACGCCTCTGTGGTTTCCGATAAATAGGTTTGTATATTAGACTGTGGTTTCCATTAGATAAAGCGGAAAACATTTAACCTTCCAAACATTAATAACGGTAACAATGAATACTTCTTTACCATACATTTCTTATACATTTGCCTCTATAGTGAATTACTTTTGAATGCCCGGACAAAAATGTTTCTAGCTGTGATGTAGCAGCAACCACAGTCGTAATACTTGTTTCAGCACACAGTTCAATTTCTTCCGCCTTTACATTATCACGTCTTTGCGGTATTTTCCTCTTTATTCCCAGTTTCGGTGGTTTGTTTGGAACATAGAACAATGTAGGCACAGCATTCCACACCAGCTTCTTCCGTTCATCATTCATGAACTGGTTTGCATCGAAGTGTTGCGAGCAGAACTTCACATTATCGCGTAAATACGCGGCAACTTCATCCAAAAGATCTTGTCCCTGCTATTTATAAGCCATTTCTTGATCCTAAAAAGAAATAATCTTCAATATGTGTGTGTTGCTCACAAGATAATTGTAAATAAGCATTATCGAAACTTTATGTCACATACCTCTCAGGCTCTGTAGAAAACCTAAAGAATGATAAATATGACGTATTCTAGTTGTCGTTGCTGCAATTTATTGCACTACATACGCTTCCCTTCGTAAAAACCATTTCGTACACTAATACACACAACAAACACACGTCTCGCATACGATATAGAGCAACATGGCTTTACGTCCGCAAGGAGCGCTGCAGTCGCCTAGTATAACAAAAATCAGCGGTAGTGTCGCGACTGTATATATTAGACTGTGGTAACTCCATATCATTGTTCAGCATATTTGTAGTAGTATCGGGTTCTGTGGAAGTACATGAATACACACACATGCACACACGCATGTGGAAGATATAAATGCGTATAATATTTTTTCACACAACTACTTACGTTTTAGATTATTACTGCTAAACGGCTTGTTGGATGGTGATTCTTGTCCTCCTCCTCCTCCAACAGGAGGTGGTCTCCAATGCTGTTGACCAGTGAGATCATTAATTGGGGTTTGCATCAGAAACTCTACATCATCATTCAGCATCACCACAGTCTAACATATACAGTCACGACACTCCCGCAGATTTTTGTTATACACTGCGACGGCAGCGCTCCAAGCGGCCGGTAAGCTACGTTTCTGAATACAATATTGCATGAGTGCGAATAGTATCGTTTATATTGATTTTAACATACTTTTTACATCAGGAAACGTATGTAGTGTCATAAAAATAGGCAATAATTTAAAAATAGCTCCACCTTTGTCTTTCTTAGGTTTCCTAAGATCCCTGACACGGTACGAAACGGCACATTACAACACAGTTTATTTACTATTATCTTCAAACCTACAAGCTTTTACTGAATAATCTCATCTAGTATTAAAATTAGAACAATGGCTAGGAAACACCAGAAGACCTGCCCTTTGGCAGAAAGACGTCGCTTTTCTACTCAAGAACGTCAACACTTCCTCACTACAATTTCAGTAAAATCGATGAGGGTGGAACGTAGGAAACGAATACAGAATGTAATAACTATAGTATTTAACATAATAAATCAGCCGTCACAACTGTAGCTGAAAGATAAAGTCACAGACCTGACAAGAAAACGGAAAAAGCAATCAAACTGTGTCAACAAAGAAGAACCCAATTCTACAATTGTTGCTACAGTTTAACCACAAACGGCAAGAATCTTCAAGGCATTGTCTTCTTAAGCTAAAGTAATCACACTCAAAGGAATATGCGCGTATAAGAAAGACGAGTGAAGCCTACAAATGTGCGAATCATTATCCGTCATACCGGAATGACACATGTCGAAAAATACTTTGTCATAGGAAGAACACACCGTAATAGAAATTTATGTTTGTCTTATGTTCATACTCTACTTACTTTCAGCGGAAAAAGCTGCAAATATACACGTATTCGTAAGTATTGGTTCATGACAAAGTTCTTCGTTATACCACTCAATCAGTTAAATTCGGCTGTTTTTACATTAGTTTCCGTATTATGTATGTCTGTTGATATTTTATTAATGTCTGTAACTCAAAAATTATACTATCTATTTCATTAATTACGCACACAAATAATGATAAACAAACATTGCTCCTTCGGCAGCTTGCCAACCGCTAGGAGAGCTAGTGTCGTTGCAACTGTCAGTTGGTAACAACTTTCACATCAGTGAGTGTCGCGACTGTATATGTTAGACTGTGGCATCACTGCAGTATCGGTTTCTGTGAAGAAAAAAAAAGCATGAACACACACACACACACACACACACACACACACACACACACACATGCATATAATAATAATAATAATAATAATAACTTACGTTTCTGATTATTATTCTTCTTCCTCCTAGACTGAGACGGACCGGACTGCTGCTGCTGCTGTCGTTTCATGATGATGATGATATCCCTCCAACACTTGACGTCTGAATGATTGTAGAGAGCCGAATGAGCACGAAGACAGACTGCTTCGCTCTGATTGGTTGATGGTCACGTCGTGTGCTCTCATTGGTCGGTTGTAGTCGGGAGGGGGTAGTCGCGGGCTGTGCCCCCAGGTGAACGAGTCTGAACCTGTTATTGTGGAGGGGTGGGGGAAAGGGGTGGTCATTTGCTGTGCTCTCATTGGCTGGTGGTGGTCACGTGACTGGTATGGGTGACGTACATAGTCACGTGATGCCTTAGGGTGAGCTCAGTTCCATGCCAGATGTGGAGGAGTGAACATGTGCAATTGCAATAACAATAAACAATTACAATAAACAATTACCCTAATTACCCTTGTTGTTGTTGTTGTGGTCTTCAGTCCGAAGACTGGATTGATGCAGCTTTCCACAATACCCTATCCTGAGCAAGACTCTTCATCTCCACATAAGAACGGCAACCTACGTCTATCTGAATCTGCTTACTGTATCCATCTCTTGGTCTTCCTCTGCGATGTTTACCTCACACACTTCCCTCTAATGCTAAATTCACAATTCCTTGATGTCTAAGAATGTGTCCCACCAATCTATCCCTTCTTTTAGTCAAGGTATGCCAGAAATTTCTTTTCTCCCCAATTCTGTTCAGTACCTCCTCATTAGTTACGCGATCCACCCACCTAATCTTCAGCATTCTTCTGTAGCACCATATTTCAAAAGCCTCAATCCTCTTCCTGTCCGCACTGTTTATCGTCCATGTCTCACTCCCATACAAGGCAACACTCCATACAAATGCCCTCAGAAAGGACTTCCTTAGGCTTAAATCAATATTCGATGTTAACAAATTTCTCTTTTTCAAAAACGCTTTTCTACCCATTGCCATTCTGCATTTTATATCCTCTGTACTGCGACCATCATTTGTTATTTTACTGCCCAAGTAACAAAACTCATCTACCTCCTTTATTGCTTCGTTTCCCAATCTAATTCCTTCAGCATCACCTGATTTTCTTACACTGCACTCCATTACCCTAGTTTTGCTCTTGTTAATGTTCATCTTATATGCACCTTTCAGCACACTGTCCATTCCATTCAATTGCTCTTCCAGGTCCTTTGCTGTATCTGACAGAATTACTATGTCGTCGGCAAAATGCGATGTTTTCAATTCTTCACCCTGAACTTTAAGTCCTTCTCCAAATTTCTCCTTGCTTTCCTTTATAGCTTGCTCAATGTACAAATTGAACAACATTGGGGAAAGGTTACAACCCTGTCTTACTCCCTTTCCAACCACTGCATCCCTTTCATGTCCTTCAACTCTGACAACCGCTGTCTCGTTTTTGTACAAGTTGTAAATAACCTTACGCTCCCTATATTTTACTCCTGCTTGCTTCAGAACTTGAGAGAGTTTATTCCAATCAACATTGTCAAAAGCCTTCTCCAAATCTACAAAAGCTAGAAATGTTGGTTTGCCTTTTCTTAATCTATCTTCTAGGATAAGCCGTAAAGTGAGTATTGCCTCCCGTGTTCCTACATTTCTCCTGAACCCAAACTGATCTTCCCCGAGGTCGGCTTCTACCAGCTTTTCCATCCTTCTGTATATAATTCGCGTTAATATTTTGCAACCATGACTTATTAAACTGATGGTTCTGTAGTTTTCACACCTGTCTGCACCTGCTTTCTTTGGAATGGGAATTATAACATTTTTCTTAAAGTCTGAGGATACTTCGCCTGTCTCATACATCTTACACACCAGGTGAAACAGGTTTGTCATGGCTGGTTCTCCCAGAGACTTCAGTAGCTCTGAGGGAATATCATCTACTCCAGGGGCCTTGTTTCGACTTTGGTCTTTCAGGGCTCTGTCAAATACTTCTCTCAGTACAGTATCTCCTATTTCATCTTCATCTACATCCTCTTCCCTTCCTACAATATTGTCTCGAAGTTCATTTCCTTTGTAGAGCCCTTCTATATACTCTTTCCACCTTTCAGCTTTCCCTTCTTTGCTGAGAACTGGTTTTCCATCCTTGTCCTTGATATTCATAGAGCTGTTTTTTTTTATCTCCAAATGTTTCTTTTATTTTCCTGTAGGCTGTATCTATTTTTCCCCAATTTATACATTCTTCTACATCCTTGCATTTGCCTTCTAGCCACTCCTGCTTAGCCATTTTGCACTTCCTGTCAATCTCATTTCTTAGTCGTCTGTACTCCATTTTGCCTGTTTCATTTACAGAATTTTTATATTTTCTCCTTTCATCAATTAAATTTAGTATCTCCTGTGATATCCAAGGATTTTTTGTGGGTCTTGCCTTCCTACCTATTTTGTCCTCTGCTACTTTCACTATTTCATCTCTCAATTTTATCCATTCCTCCTCTACTGTTTTATTTTCCCTTGTTTCTGTCAATTGTTGCACAAAGCTCCCTCTGAAATTCTTAAGAACTTCAGGTTCCCTCAATTTATCCAAGTCCCATCTCCTTTTTTTACTACCTTTCTGCAACCTATTCTGTTTCTGCCTACATTTCATGACCAATACGTTATGGTCAGAGTCTATATCTGCCCCTGGGTATGTCCTACACTTCAAAACCTGGTTCCGAAATCTATGTCTTACCATTATAAAATCTATCTGGTATCTCCCGGTGTCTCCTGGTCTCTTCCACGTATACAACCTTCTTTTGTGTTTCTTGAACCAGGTGTTTGTTATAACTAAATTATGTTCCGTGCAAAATTCTACCAGGCGGCTTCCTCTTTCATTCCTTTTGCCCAGACCATATTCACCTACTATCTTCCCTACCCTTCCTTGTCCTATTACCGAATTCCAGTCTCCCATAACAATTAAGTTTTCCTCTCCCTTAACTGTCTGAATAATTTCCTTTAGCTCCTCATATATTTCTTCGATCTCCTCGTCATCGGCAGAGCTAGTTGGCTTATAAACCTGTACTACTGTGGTCGGTGTTGGCTTCGTATCTATCTTGACAATGATAATGCGATCACTGTGCTGGTCATAGTAGTTTACCCGCATTCCTATTTTCTTATTCATTATCAATCCTACTCCTGTGATACCCCCAACTGATTTTGTATTTATAATCCTGTACTCACCTGACCAGAAATCCTGTTCGTCCTGCAACAGAACTTCACTAATCCCCATTATATCTAACTTCAATCTATCCATTTCCCTTTTTAAATTTTCTAATTTTCCTACTCTATTAAGGGATCTAACATTCCACGCTCCGACCCGTAGAATGCCAGTATTTTCTTTCCTGATGATCACATCCTCCTGAGTAGTCCCCGCCCGGAGATCCAAATGGGGGACTATTTTACCTCCGGAATATTTTACCCGAGAGGATGCCATCATCATATGTTCATACAGTAGAGCTGCATGTCCTCGGGAAAGGTAACGGCTGTAGTTTCCCCTTGCTTTCAGCCGTTCGCAGTAGCTGTGTGGCAAAGCCACATTAGCTGATGTTACAAGGCCAGCTCAGTCAATCATCCAGACTGTTGCCCCTGTAACTACTGAAAAGGCTGCTGCCCCTCTTCAGGAACAACACGTTTGTCTGGCCTCTCCACAGATACCCCTCCGCTGTGGTTGCACCTATGGTATGGCTATCTGTATCGTTGAGGAATGCAAGCCACCCCACCTCGGCAATGTCTGTGGTTCATGGGAGTGGTAATTACCCTAAGTACATATAATAGCAAGTACTCTCAGTACATATAATTACTCTAAGTACACATAATTGTAATTATGCAATTACTCTAAGTACACGCAATTGCAATTACTCTAATTACGCAATTACTCTAATTAATTTGATATCAATTTGATTATTTTGCTTGTTAAATCTGCTTTGCATTCTAGTGGTCAGGCAAACAAGTCTGGACTTGCCTGAGGTGGGGATGGGGGTGGGATTTCCCCACCTGTCATCTTGGATGACGTCATGGGATTTCCCCAGCCACCATCTTTGATGACATCACCGAGTTCAAGGTCAAAAACGAGCGCCAGTACTCTCCTTGCCCTACTACTAATCGGCTAGCACATTACTAAGCAAACACTGTTGCGGCAACATCTCAACTGGCGACATCTATTGTGTTCGTTCGTTCATTGTTTGTTATCAGTTTATTGGCAATTTTTGGAATACTCGGATCGTTTGTGAACAGACAAGCTTACAGTAACTCAGGCCGGCTGCGGTGGCCGAGGGGACTGACGCGCGCCAGTCACGGTCTGCACGGCCACTACAGTCGGGGGGTTCGAATCCCCCCTCGGGCATGGATATTTGTGCCGTCCTTGGTATTAGCTAGTTGATAAGTAGTTTGTAAGTTTAGGGACTGATGACCCCGTAGTTAAGTCCCATAAGCTATACAAACATTTGAACAGTAACTCAGATTAGTGAGAATTAACAGTGAAATGAAGAGACGGTATCTAAGTTCGTTCCGTGAAGAATGGTTACAGGAAGAAAATTATAAAGAGTGGCTACAAAAGTTTATTAGGTATTTGGCACTCTTCTTGGTGACCAGTTTGCGGAGCCGCAAGCGGCAACTCTTGGAAGGCGCAGCTGTCGATGTGAGCAGCTCTGATGCTGCCGCCACGCCGACTGAAGTGTGCCGATTGTTGACCCACAGCTACTGGCGGCCTGGCCAGTCAGCTGCGGCATGTGAAGTGAAGGCCACCCCTAGCAATGTTCCACGGGGGGATACTTGCTGGGAGGGAGGAGGTGATTAGTTGTTTTTTTTTCTTTCCTTTTAGAATTCACGTGTAATCCTGGTGTCGGAGGGGGGGGGTGAGTGAGTGGCCAAGGGGGGGGGGGGGCACGTCTGATCTCCAGGCCTGCCTCCAGTTCAATCTGGCAACCATAATTCTCTAGTAGGCAAGGCGTTGGACTATGACGCTAAAGGTCGATGGTTCGGAACCCGCCACTAACTAAATTTTTTTTCCTACTAGGGTTTGAGACACTCTTTTTTATTAATTTTTTATTATTTATATTATTATTTTGGTCCAAAATGTTTGCAAAAACTTATAAAACTACAAATCTAAAGTGGGCCGTAAAACACGACAGTGCGATTTTTTCTTTTGCTTATTAACTCATTATACTCACTTCCTGCGTCGCACATTTTGGTTAACAACAGGTAAATTCCAGATTTAAACGGACATCCGAACAAGAAATCTCAACTTGTAATCGGAACGCACAAACAAAAGGTGCGACACCACGGCAACTGCAACAATGGCGTAATTTCCAAGAATGCATGCAGACAATATCTATCGATAGTGCGACTGTTGCGTAGCCAGATGCTGTATCGATTTTATTTACAGCGATGCCAACTATAACGACAACCGATGAACGATATTTACTTCGTTTATAGTGTTGGCAACAACAACAATCATACAAGGTTCAAATGTTCAAATGTTTGTAAGCTTAGGGACTGATGACCCGGTAGTTAAGTCCCATAAGTTCTACAAACTACTTATGAACTAGCTAAGACTAAGGACGGCACAAATATCCATGCCCGAGGGGGGATTCGAACCCCCGACCGTAGTGGCCGTGCAGACCGTGACTGGAGCGCCTCACTCCCCTCGGCCACCGCGGCCGGCAATCATACAAGGCTATCGTTTTATGATGAGTATAGGGTCGGGTGTCCGACCTTCTGATAAATCTCGGTATAGTTTACCGAGGAATAAGCTAACTACTGTATAACTCCGGGCGCCCGTTGTACGACGACATTTTATTCTCCAGTGGGCTATTCAGGGAAGAGCATTGCTTTTCATTTAAGTTGACAGTAAACGAAAAACATCCTGGGTATTTTTTCGCGCGAATGGCGTGTTGTTTTCTTTTCGGCGTGTATTCTGTATCGTGTGAGTTGTCAAAATGTGCGACAAATGAGTTAGGACAGCGAATTATTGTTTGGGGGACACTCTGAAACTTGTAGAGATTGTGGTGGCCTTCAAACATATTGTGGAAAACAAAAGAACAGATGCTGTCTCATCTGCTGACATGGTATGTGGAGGCTACATTACTTGTACGTGAAACACAATATGTATCTTAGTGCAGAAACTTTGTTGATCTTTCAGTTCAAATGTTTGTATAGCTTATGGGACTTAACTACGGGGTCATCAGTCCCTGCCGGCCGCGGTGGCCGCGGGGACTGAGGCGCTCCAGTCACGGTCTGCACGGCCACTACGGTCGGGGGTTCGAATCCCCCCTCGGGCATGGATATTTGTGCCGTCCTTAGTATAAGGTAGTTCGTAAGTAGTTTGTAAGTTTAGGGACTGATGACCCCATAGTTAAGTCCCATAAGCTTAACAAACATTTGAACTATTTTCATCAGTACCTAATCTTACAAACTACTTAAGAACTAGCTAATCCTAAGGACGGCAAAAATATCCATGCCCGAAGGGGGATTCGAACCCCCGACCGTAGTGGCCGTGCAGACTGTGACTGAAGCGCCTCACTCCCCTCGGCCACCGCGGCCGGCGATCTTCCAGTAAAACAACTTCCTAAATTTCAGAATAAAGCATGGGAGGAAATATGCAGTATCTTTAATACCCAAACTAAAACGCAGAGGGCGGCAGATCAGTTGAGACAAAAGTACGATGCTCTTAAAAAAGAGACTCGTAAATATTATGTGCAGCAGAATCAACAGAAGCTGGCAACTGGTGGTGGCCATTATGTGGAACACAAGTTTTATACTATTTATTACAAAGTACATGAAATTATAAAGTTGGCAACAGAAGGGCGCCACAGTACATTTGATTCCGATGCCCTGTTTAAAGGTGAGGTAATGCACTACTAAAATATTATATAAAATAATAATAAAAAATATAAAATAAAATATAATAATTATTATTATTATTGTGTTCCTGGTTGATTACAGCATGTGTACATGTAATATAGGATAAACCAGAAGTTTAAAAATCAGTATGACATAATGGTGTTGCAGTCTCTGTTTCACAGAAAACACGTATCACTTTATAAAATCATCAACAGTAGGAAACTCTCATTGCACATAATAGTTCTTCAGTAGCTTTGGAAAACTTTCTTCACTTTTCTTCTGTCCTGTAAACTCTACACGAGATTATCGTGCTCCCTTATCAACATATTTTCAATTTGTGTAGTATTCTTTACTGATGATCTTGTCTTGTCATGTGCTTGTACATCAGCATTTCTTTCTCGTAATATACCATTCTTCATTAATGAAACTATGGTTCTGTACATATGCAACTTTTACACATTGTAAACAAATAGGCAGTGTATTAGACAAGTCGTTAACAGTTGATAAGTATCATCCACTGTATGGAACGTTACTGTAGATTCTTCATGGCATGTATTACTTTTTCAGAGTCTGTAGAAAGCCCTGAAACCGAAGAGAGCAATCTTAGCATTCAATTTAGCACACACATCTGAGGTAGGGACTGATAACCATAGCCGTTTAGTCCCTTTAAAAATCAAACCAACCAACCATCTGAGGTAAGATTTTTAACTGGTTAACTTGCTTTTGTATACACTTCTTTAATGATTAGTTAATTGAAGTAGGTAATGAATGTGCAATTTATGAATTAATGTGGCAGAATATAACCTGTGTCATATCTCTTTACTGATATCTGTTGCTGCTTGTTCGGTTAACATGAACTATTGCAATTATAATTTTTTCTTGGGGAATCATATGTAGCAGCTGTTTGTAGTTTGTGATGGAGGAGAAAGTGCAACATGGACAACTCATTTGACTTCTGGTTTAAGTCTAAATGTTCAAATGTTCAAATGTTTGTTAAGCTTATGGGACTTAACTACGGGGTCATCAGTCCCTAAACTTACAAACTACTTATGAACTACTTACGAACTAGGACGGCACAAATATCCATGCCCGAGGGGGGATTCGAACCCCCGACCGTAGTGGCCGTGCTGACCGTGACTGGAGCGCCTCAGTCACCTCGGCCACCGCGGCCGGCTGGTTTAAGTCTATTCTGGTCATTCTACCATTATTTTTATCAATGAGTTGGCATTTGACACATACGTTGGGGACAATACCAGTTCACCATATCACCTGTCTGCTGTGACCAGTGACGTAATACACTAGTGGAACATCACTGTATTTCACCATATCACCTGTCTGCTGTGACCAGTGACGTAATACACTAGTGGAACATCACTGTATTTCACCCCCCCCCCCTTTTTTTAATCTAGTCTCTGTCACAAAAACCGGTAGAAGGTGTACATATTCGACCCATATACGGTATATATATATATATATATTTCAGTCTTTAGTCCTTGTAAGAAAACTGCTATAAAAGACACAAATATACATTGCACTGTCAAAGAAAACTTTACTACAGATATAATTCCTGATCTAATGACATAATGATGCAAAACAAGATGAATACCACAAACTGGAATTGACACTATCTGACTGAAGACCTTAACTTGTGTACTTGTGTGTGTGTGTGTGTGTGTGTGTGTGTGTGTGTGTGTGTGTGTGTGTTATTAATCTTCATTATAGTTTCATCATTATTCTTTAGTAATTTTTTCATTCTTTAGGAATTTATAAATATCACAGCTAAAAAATCTCATTATTGCTTTCAGATTCATGTTACTGGTTCTGATATGTGTGACGTTACCGTCCCAGTAGTCACTGACATGCATTCCACACATAAAAATAATGAAAGCTGCTTTGCAAAATGTGAAAACCATTACACTGTAATATATTATACAATCCAGGCACCTAGAAAGTTTTGGATGTGAGTGTTATAAATATTGTATTACCTGTCGGTTGCAAACAATAAGGCAATACAGATGTTTTTGGCAAAAACATTTCACATATTTAATCCTATGTATAATTTTAGTATCATTGCAATGATATTAGTTAAATATGAAAAGATGTGCAATTCTTTGAGTTGCTGCACAGTGAGCAAGAAGTTACTGAAAACGCATAAAACTGTTTACTGCTGATGTAGCCTGAATTTCAGTACAAACGAACAATTTCTGATCTAACTCAAGCTTACAACATTTTGATTTCAGATACAACTGCCTTGCAAATATTAAGGAGTTATGTACATCCTGTTTTGGATGTGAATGAGAGAAACAGTGATTCAACAGTCACTAGCACAGGTACCAGTTCTGATAAGGACTTCAGGCTGGTGAGAGAAGAAGCAAGTGGTACGTATATTGAAAGGGTTACTTCCAAGACACATTTCCCAATTTTTCAAAACCAAATGCAGTTTAGTTTTAATTCTCATCTTCTATGTGCAGATGAAAAGTCAGAAGGAAGGAGGCACACCATATTCAGTTAGGTCTTAATGTTTTTTTACCTGCTGAGAGAAAGTTTTCACAGTTCTTAAGTATAATTGTTTGGATTTTTTTCCATGGGGTTCACAGTTATAAACCTGTAAAAAAACATTCCCTGTAACTGCTGTCCTGTTTTACACACAAACATATGAATTATTACCATGTTTGTTAAAACTACTTAAGCTTCCAAAGAGAAATTCTATTCATATTATCGATATGTATACATGATGCATACTTAGAAATAGCTATAACTAGAAATCACTTCCATTTATAGAACAACAGGCTAATTTGTTTCTCAGGTGACAAATCAGGCCCAGGCAGGTGTAAGCCTGTAATCGGACGCCAAAAAGTACCACTGTCTGCAACTGCCCAGTACTTGGGAGCCTGGGCAAGTGCAAAAAAGGTGTTGATGCAGTTGCAGATAGATCTCCTTCCAAAACAACACGATGAGACAAAGAAAAGGGAAGAAGAACTCTTTCAGTTGAAGAGCGTGCAGTATGAGGAGACGCAGAGAAGGGAAGAGCAACTGTTTCAGTTGAAGAAAGAGAACCTACAGCTGGAGATCAAGATAAAGGAGAAAACTTCAAAAAAAGATGCATTTCAAATAAAATAAACATATATTTAATCACAATAAAGAATTAAAATGTTGTTGTACAAAAGTGATTCTTGTTGCATTACATCCATCAGCCTGCACATCCTCATCTTCCTGTTTCTTGTTAGCAATAGACATTTTGATCGCTTCTTGGAAAACTGGATCCAGTTCTGGCAGTACCTCATTCACTTCAGTGGCCATACAGCACATGCAATTAAACTGAACACTGACAGAGTGGAGTCAGTAATAATTCTTTTTGCCAGAACTGGTGACCTTCTCTTCCACACGCCATATGATCTTTCAATAGCATTTCTTGTTCTCACATGTGCCTCGTTGTACATGTGCTCGGCTCTTGACGTTGGAATGGCAATTGGAGTAAGTAGATGATTTGATGCCGCATACCCAGAATCACCTAATAAAACAAGATTCTCCATTTCTCCATGTTCAAATCTAGCTTTCAAGCAACAGTTATCATAAATAGTCTGTTTGGTCATGAGCTGACCCCGGCCATCTACAATGTCCATTATCTTTAGGTCGTAGTTGGCCACTGTTTGAACATAAAAGGAAAAATAGCCTTTCCTTCCACCCCCATGAACCACAGACATTGCCGTTGTGGGGTGGCTTGCGTGCCTCAACGATAGTCAGCCGCATCATAGGTGCAACCACAGCAGAGGGGTATCTGTGGAGAGGTCAGACAAACGTGTGGTTCCTGAAGAGGGGCAGCAGCCTTTTCAGTAGTTACAGGGGCAACAGTCTGGATGACTGACTGAGCTGGCCTTGTAACATCAGCTGATATGGCTTTGCTTTGCAGTTACTGCAAATGGCTGAAAGCAAGTGGAAACTACAACCGCTACTTTTCCCAATGACATGCAGCTTTACTGTATGAAAATATGATGATGGCATCCTCTCGGGTAAAATATTCCAGAGGTAAAATAATCCCCCATTTGGATCTCCGGTCGGGGACTACTCGGGAGGATGTTGTCATCAGGAAAGACAATACAGCCATTCTACAGAGTGTGGAATGTTAGATCCCTTAATCGGGTAGGAACATTAGACAATTTAAAAAGGGAAATGGATAGGTTGAAGTTAGATATAGTGGGGATTAGTGAATTTCGGTGGCAGGATGAACAAGATGTCTGGTCAGGTGAGTACAGAATTATAAATACAAAATCAGTTGGGGGTATCACAGGAGTAGGACTGATAATGAATAAGAAAACAGGAATGCAGGTAAACTACTATGAGCAGCACAGTGAATGCATTATCATTGTCAAGACAGATATGAAGCCAACACAGACCACAGTAGTACAGGTTCTGCCGATGATGAGATTGAAGAAATGTATGAGGATTTAAAGGAAATTATTCAGACAATTAAGGGAGAGGAAAACTTAATTGTGATGGGAGACTGGAATTCGGTAGTAGGAAAAGGAAGAGAAGGAAAAATAGTAGGTGAATATTGACTGGGCAGAAGGAATGAAAAGAGGAAGTCGCCTGGTAGAATTTTGCACGGAACATGATTTAATCGTAACAAACACCTGGTTTAAGTATTACAAAAGAAGGTTGTATACGTGGAAGAGACCAGGAGACACCGGAAGGTATCAGATAGATTTTATAATGGTAAAACATAGATTCCAGAACCAGGTTTTAAACTGTAAGACATACCCAGGGGCAGATATAGACTCTCACCATAACGTATTGGTCATGAACTGTAAGCTGAAACTGCAGAAAGGTAGGAAAAAAGGAGATGGGACTTGGATAAATTGAGGGAACCTGAAGTTCTTAAGAATTTCATAGGAGCTTTAAGCAACAATTGACAGAAACGGAGGGAAATAAAAAGCAGAAGAGGAATGGGTAGCACTGAGAGATGAAATAATGTAGGCAGCAGAGGACAAAATAGGTAGAAAGGCAAGACCTACAAAAAAATCCTTGGATATCACAGGAAATACTAAATATGATTCGAATATTATAGACGAAAAATTCCTGGCAGGAAAAATTATATATATAAAAAAATAGATGAAGATTACTCACCAGGCGAAGGAGCACAGGTGTGATAGTAGCACAAATAAATAGAACACACACACACACACACACACACACACACACACACACACACACACACACACACACACACAAACGCAAGCTCTTGCAACCCAGTTGCTTCTTCAGGCAGAAGAAGCAACTGGGTTGCGAAAGCTTGCGTTTGTGTGTGTGTATATATGTGTGTGTGTGTGTGTGTGTGTGTGTGTTATTTATTTGTGCTACTATCACACCTGTGCTCCTTCGCCTGGTGAGTAGTCTTCATCTATTTTTTATATAGAAATACAAAATATAATTCATGAAAGGAGAAAATATAAAAGTGCAGTAAATGCAATAGGCAAAATGGAGTACAGACAACTAAAAAATGAGACTGACAGGAAGTGCAAAGTGGCTAAGCAGGAGTGGCTAGAAGCCAAATGCAAGGATGCAGAAGAATGTATAAATAGGGGAAAAATAGATACAGCCTACAGGAAAATAAAAGAGATATTTGGAGATAAGAAAATGTTCTATGGATATCAAGAACTCAGATGGAAAACCAGTTCTCAGCAGAGAAGGGAAAGCTGAAAGGTGGAAAGAGTACATAGAGGAGCTCTACAAAGGAAATGAACTTAGACACAATGCTGTAGGAAGGGAAGAGGAAGCAGATCAAGGTGAAATAGGAGATACTACACTGAGAGATGAATTTGACAGAGCCCTGGAAGATTTAGGTCACAACAAGGCCCCAGGAGTAGATGATATTCCCTCAGAGCTACTAAAGTAGTCTGGAAGAGCCAGCCATGACAAACCTGTTTCACCTGGTGTGTAAAATGTATGAGACAGGGAAGTACCCTCAGACAGGTGTGATAATTACAGAACCATCAGTTTGATAAGTCATGGTTGCAAAATTTTTACACGAATTATCTACAGGAGAATCGAAAAGCTGGTAGAAGCAACCAGTTTGGATTCAGGAGGCAATACTCATTGTACCACTTATCTTAGAAGATAGATTAAGGAAAGGCAAACCTACATTTTTAGCTTTTGTAGATTTGGAGAAAGCTTTTGACAATGTTGACTGGAATACACTCGTTCAAATTAATTCTTAAGTCAACAGGGGTAAAATACAGGGAAAGGAGAGTTATCTACAACTTGTACAAAAGCCAGACCGCAGTTATTAGTCTTGAAGGGCACAAAAGGGAAGCATCGGTTGGGAAGGGAGTAAGACAGGGTTGTAGTCTTTCTCCAATGTTGTTCAAATTGTGCATTGAGCAAGCTATCAAGGAAAGCAAGGAGAAATTTGGCGAAGGAATTAATGTGCAGGGGCAAGAAATAAAAACATTGTGTTTTGCTGATGACATTGTAATTCTGTCAGAGACAGCATAGGATCTGGAAGAGCAGTTAAATGGAATGGACAGTGTGTCGAAGAGAGCGTATAAAATGAACATTAACAAGAGCAAAACAAAAATAATGGAATGCGGTCTTAGAAAATCAGGTGATGCTGAAGGAATTAGATTAGGTGATGAAACAATGAAGGTGGTTGATGAGTTTTGTTCCTTGGGTAGTAAAATAACATGCGATGGTCGCAGTACAGAGGATATAAAATGCAGAATGGCACTGGGAAGAGAAGCATTTTTGAAAAAGAGAAATTTGCTAACATCGAATATTAATGTAAGGGTAAGGAAGTCCTTTCTGAAGGCATATTTGTGGAGTGTTGCCTTGTACGGGAGTGAAACATGGACGATAATCAGTGCGGACAGGAAGAGAATAGAGGCTTTTGAAATGTGGTGCTACAGAAGAATGCTGAAGATTAGGTGGATAGATCACATAACTAATGAAGAGGTACTGAACAGAATTGGTGAGAAAAGGAAATTTTGGCATACCTTGACTAAACGAAGGGATCGCTTGATATGACACATTCTTAGACATTGAGTAATCGTAAATTTAGCATTGTGTGGGGTAAAAATCGCAGAAGGAGACCAAGAGACGCATTTAGTAAGCAGGTTCAAATGGATGTGGGTTGCCGTTCGTATGAGGAGATGAAAAGGCTTGCTCTGGATAGAGTAGGGTGGAGAGCTGCATCAAACCAGTCTCCGGACTGAAGACCATAACAACAACAACAACAGCCTTTCCTTCCCCTATAAACCGCATTTTCACCACCTGAGGACTTTATTCTGATTTGGGTGCAATCTATGGTACCAGTAACTCTTGGGAATGAGGCTAATTTAAAGAAATATTCTTGTGTCCTAGCAATTTCCTCTTCTGTGTTTGGAAACTTTATGTATGTGGGTGCTAGGCATGCGATGGATTCTGACACCCTCTTTGTAATCCTGCTGGCTGTCCCTTTATTAATACCAATAATGTCTCCAACACACAGAAGAAAGTCTCCACAAGGCAAATATTGGAGTGTGAGTAACACCTGATTCATTGGTGGAACTGATGCATTTCTGAAAAAAAAAAAAAAAAAAAAAAAAAAAAAAAAAAAAAAAAAAAAATTATTTACATCGCCTTGTGGCAAAAGTAAAAATACGAATCTATGCAAGATTTTTAAGGTAGCAGGTGTGTGTAAAATTTTGGTTGGAAAGTTTCTTGGTTTAAGAATCTTAAATGAGACATACATGTTGACTATTTATCAGGTAATGTAGCTGAGATAAATATGATTAAAACACATTTTTAGTTCCTTTTGTCCTGTTTTTCCCACAGTTGCTATATTATATTATTATAGTGTAGGTATTTCGGTTATCCGTCTATGCTAGTGATTTAATGTAATATTTTATTGCCATATGCATTTCGCCTTTATTTGAAAGACATCATCAGT
The DNA here is from genome assembly GCA_026315105.1 of Locusta migratoria. Classification (NCBI taxonomy): domain Eukaryota; kingdom Metazoa; phylum Arthropoda; class Insecta; order Orthoptera; family Acrididae; genus Locusta; species Locusta migratoria. The sequence continues at coordinate 121,184,184 of CM048754.1, forward strand.
GGCCTGTAATATATACATGATTATGTTTTACAATATTTGACATTACAGGCCACTGATGATGCCTTCCAAATAAAGGCGAAATGCATATGGCAATAAAATATTTCATTAAATCAGTTGCATAGACGGATAACTGAAATACCTACACTATAATAATGATCAAAAAGTATTGAAAAGATACTGTTTTAAAGACTGTATTCCATCCTTCATGTTCTCCCATTACAATTTTGCTGTGAAATTGAACTAACTAAAGCAAAAATCAATAAACCTCGGATTATTCAAAAAGAACCGTAGGAATGTTCTGTGGAGCTATATCAATGGAATCATTTTCTTAATGAAGTTTTAACCATAATATAAAAGAACTTGCATGTGGATTTGAATTAGAACAGTACTAGGTATGAAGACAAATATTAAATCAGCAACAAATTATGAACAGAGCCCATAATATGTACAATTACAACTAGACAATGCTTTCCTTAAGAGCTTAAGAAAATCTTGTCAAATGTGTATAAAGGGCTATATGTATAGGTATTAATAGTCTATGCAGAGTAAGAAGCAGATTTCAATAACACTGAAATTAGCAAAGACTACATTTACGAATTTATGTGTTGATAACTTAGAAGAATGCAGTATTGTGTTGTGTATTTTGGACCTATGCAATGAACTATTTGGTGTTGAGTCTACTATTGTTGCACTGACGTTAGTGTCAGTGTTGTTTGTGAGAATCCTTCTTTATTCAGAAGAGGAATGAAAGTGCTGAGAGAGATTTACCAAAACTGGGACATAGGCAGGGGATGAAAATGCTAGGATGTGGGAAACAATTTTAATTTTTTTTTATATAAATGATTTGTGGACCTGTTATGCTAATCTGTGTACAAATAAGGAAATAACATTTTCTTGCAGATTAGTGTGTCCACAGACACAATCACTCCTACTGGGAGATACTATCAATTAATATTTTCTCATACAATGCATAAGGTCAGTGTGTAAAAACAAGCTACTGTACACTAATATCAGTAGGGGAAGGAAAATTGGTAATTTGGTAGAACCCATGTACACCGAAGAAACGGCATTGCCATCGATGTATGTAGAATGTTCGATATTGTGTTTCTGAACCGGAGATTCGGGCGCTACGCGCCCTCAATACTAAAAAGAAAACTTCTTGTTTAACCTATACCTAACCTCCTTATGGCTACTTTACAGATCACTTTTTTTAAGTCAAAGTTAAGTTAGTTATAGGTTAAACAAGAAATTTTTTTTTAAGTACGTGAGGGCGCGTAGCGCCCGAATCTGCGGTTCAGAAACACTATTTCGAACATTCTACATATATCGATGGCAATGCCGTTTCCTTTGATGTACACGGATTCTACCAAATTACCGGAAAATTTTGAAGCGTTGTTTTCGATCATATTACAAATCACAATATTCTTTTATATGGAACGTGTGTATGAAAATACTGCTTACGAAACGAGAAAGGAATTAAAGGTTTCCAATATGATTTGGCACTACCTACCCTTGAAAAAGACGATCCTTCACTAGCTGATATTGCAATTACACAAATAATATACAAATTTTACTGCACAAATGAACTAAATAATGCGACAAAATAATGGCTTTCGCAAATTACTGAAGTGACTATTACAACTTCATACGACACATACATTCTAATAAATTATGCTATGAAACACACCTGTCAGTCATATGCTCAATTTTCTCATTTATGAGGTTGAGGAGGTGAAGTACTGCTTCTTTCGACAGACGAAATCTGGTTATAAATTCAGAGTCGTTATAATCGTCAAAATAATTTGGACGACATCTGACACTCTTCTCTCTCCTCATGCGAACGAACAATTCTGCGAAAATTTCATCACTATCGGAATCTATGATCATCTGTAAGGCTGCCAAATTTTCGTAATATTCTACCCTTACTCTCCAGATAACTTGCTAACCGAGTTCGAAATGGCCACTTAGCTTATCCCGTAGTTTATTCTCTATTTAGGAGTTATTCCGCCATCGTACAACGAGTTTCTCATGCTGTTCCAGAAATAGAGCATAACCGGCTGCTAACCGGAGATCATACAACATGCCCTTAATGTAATTTCACTTACCTTACTTGTATCGACTAATTGTATTGCCTTAAGTGTACTTTATTTGCACAGTTTAAATGATATCTCCATCCGGAAAGAAATTATCGTACATTTGGCCAGTATCGTACAAGGTGCTATCGTACGAGCACTGAAATTATCGTATGCCCCCATAATTATCGTATGAGTTGGCAACTCTGAAGATAATGAACAGTCCAGGAGAAAATGGACGGAACTTCTGCTGGGACAAATGCTGTGCCTAACATATCCTCCGTAGTTCCACCTTTCCTCGAGTCGACCACAAAGTGCTGCTACCCATAGACCAAATATCGGTTTAGGCTGCTACCACAGTATACGTTGGTGGCGGATAAATACCACTTCAATGATTGACGTACTGTGGAGAGTTATCGAAAAAATTTGAGACGTTGTAATCATGCGGTGCTAGACGTGTTTCAGTCTGTTCTTGTATGTGTGGTACGACTGTCAGACGATACTCCGTGTAGTGGACACAGGTATTCTCTTTGGTAGTGTAGAATAGATCACCTCTGTCAAATGTTTGTTTCAGGCAAAACAAATAGAATAAAATTCTTTTTATTTAGAACATTGTAAGTACATTGATAAAATATTTAAGACACAACATATGTACATAATATTGGCAGGTACATAGAGATTAGGAATTTTAATGTTCGTAGTAGAAAGCCAGTAGAAATAATGTTTACACTGTTGTGCTTAATAATCTATCGCTCTACCGACCTTTATCACATTGGAGGACAAAACTTATCAATAATACTAAATTGTCACAATAATGCAAGGAAAGTGTTCCACCAGAGAAAAAACGGAATGTCTTACAAAGAACTATGCGTATGCCATTCACTATATGTTTATAATAAAGTTGATACGTAAAAGCCAGTGTACCGGAGAAACTGCTATATTTGGCACTGCGTAGTGGCTGGTGATGCAAAGCCCCTCCCTTCAAACGTCCTCGTCTTACGTCAGAAGACCAGTAAGACTAACCCACTAAGTATTTCTATTAAATTTCGTTTTATAAATTCAATAGCACGGTACAAGTAAGTTTCCTGAAAGTTACTGTAAATGTAACGAAAGGGGTAATACTCGATTATGGGAATCAGCATGACCGAGGGACATCGCCTTTCGCTTTCACAGCTCTTCTGCTGCATCGTCACGCCAGTCATGGTCAGAGGAGTGTGTCTTTCGACACCAGATTAAACAAGCGCAGAGTCCAGACTGAGAACAGAGAGTTGTGTTGTGTGGCTGACTGCACGGTCTGTGTTGGGATGCCAAAAGTCGCCAAGTCAGAAGCTCTGCACAGGGGAGCACGGCCATCCTTTTCCGCGCCGCTTACCGCCGTCTGCAGCTCCTAATTGGCTGAAAGCCAGTCACGTGGTTCTTTCCGCCATCTTGGTCCTATACGTTGCTTGGCAGCCATGAGAAGTCTTGTGAATATTCGTATGTTTGGATTTGAATAATGCCACAGTGTTGTACTTTTGGGTATTCTTAAGAACTTGGAGGGAACAAAAATTGAATCAGTTTCCCACTTTCAGTACCTTGGAAATATTTTCTCCAAGGACAACACCATCTGGCAAGAAATCCTCAACAGAACGCAAAAAGCATCAAAATTAAACATGCAAGTTCGGAATCTACTCTGGGACAAAAAAGTACCCCAAACTGAACTTTGTATCACACTTACAATCCTTATATGTGGCACGGAAACTTATACATTGTTAAAACAGGATTACAGCAGAATCCAAGCAACAGAAATGAGGTTTATGAGGACTATGTGTACCTCATTTCTGATCTTGTCTTTCCTGGTACTTTGATTCAGAGAAACAGCTGGTATCAGGGTCCCTATTGCCAAATCTTGGGGAAACGAAGACTCTAGTGGTACGGCCATGTAATGAGAATGGACAGCACGAGAACAGCTGAGAAATACTTCAGAATGGAAGTGGGAGGAAGAAGACCAAGAGGAAGGCCAAGGGGATGATGGATAGAGGCAGTACAATCAGACGTGGAGGAGAACAGTTTTAACTGGGATGATGTCCAAGACCAAATGTTATATCAAGATCGGATGAAATCGAGAGCGCTTGTTAGCCACACTCAGGAAACTGGAGATGGAAAATGATGAAGATGATGATGATTTTATGAGACATGATATAAAAACATGTATGTGTTTGGTTTGTATGTTTCATCCGTAGTCAGCCTTTGCGCCTCCACTATTGCGAGGCGTCGATCCACCTTTCAGAACATTATACGAAATGTTGTAACGACACACTTTTTGTCTGAGTATGTTATCTGTACTTGCCAGATCGAGTATGAGCTAATGTGTACGCTCCCATGTTGTATGAAAACTGATAAATGTTAAGACTTGGTTTCGAAAAGTGTGTATAAATCATATTAAAAAGAAGCTCGGAGTTTAATTTCCCGCCGACAGCATGGTCATTAGAGACGGAACTTTCGCTCGGAAGTTTTGGGTAAGGATGTGGTAGGAAAACGGCCGTGCCCTTTGAAAGGAACCACCCCGGAATTTGCCTTGGAGGTACTTAGGGAAATCACGGAAAACCTAAATAAGGATGGTCGGAGGTGGATTTGAACCACCATCCTTTCGATTATGAGTCCAGTGCGTTACCACTGCGATACCTCGCTCGGTAAATCGTACGAGTATTAAGTTTGAACGTTATGAATTACAGGAAAAAAGATTACAGACTTTGTCGAAATTCTTATCTATCTTCACAAAGGCAGTTTTTTTAGTGCCTTTATTGGTGTTTATGAAAGGAATATACTGAAGTAAGAATTTTTTCGATTCAGCAAGCTGTGGTGTTACATCGATTGTGACTTATACATCGACTGAGAGCTACATTGGTGAACGGAAGATTTAAAAGTATGCTTAGGTGCTGAATACCCTTTCCCTCTTCTCCGCGGGTATAAAAACTTGCCTTTTGAATGTGAATTAAATTTGCAAGACTACTTTTCGTGTGTTATGTGACAGGTTGGGGACTTTGCAAATGAGTTCAACGGCGCGGTCCAGGTTCGTTGATGAAGTTGCCTATCAACCTACTATTGACCCATAGCAATGAGGGGAATATGAGAGTAGTTTTGAGGGGAATATGAGAGTTAGTATGATATTTGAAGGCTCTAATGAGAATTTTTCCTATTATCCCGTCCCACCGCAGTTGGAAAAGCAGAAAGAACAGAAGAAGCCGATGTGAATTAACGTGGTCCTAAGGTCCTAGACAAAACGGAAGAAGAAGCAACAGCAGAAGTAACTCTGCTGCAATGAGGAAACGCTGAAGCGTGCACCGCTCTAAGTGGCGGGACGCGCGACCAAACAGCCTTACAGCTGCCGAGATGGCGAAGGAAACTCAGGCCTCCGGTGAGCTTGCTTGCCATTGGCCGTCTCTCTTGATGGCAGCGTATCTGCTGTGTTAAGAAATCTCGCTGTATCGAGGGGAACCCTGAGACAGCATCCTGGTGGAGTTTTGTCACGAGCGGCAGTGTTTACAGGACGTGACGAACTAGGCGTATAAAAACTAATTGGAAAGTTTATGCGCTTCCTGTAAACTTTGAATGATTACTGAACAAACTTGTCGATTAACTGTTTCGATATTTTAGTATACGAATCCCCAGCAGACAAATATCTCAGAGTGACAATTAACCTATCTGACGCGAGTACTGCTCTCCTGAAACAAGCGTCGTCTTTGGAAACTAAGTCTACGCAGTTCAATAAAAATTCAGAATCTACAGCTCTTATTCTAAAAAAAAAAAAATAATTATGGAATAGTCCTTGTTCCGGCCGCACTTACGACGGCCAGGAGACAGGGTTCCTGACCCTCGCCTGTCCTTACTTGTCTGTCCCTCCGAATAAAGCAAATGCCGCAGGCATTTATTTACACGCAGCATCACCTTGTATAGCCGTGGGCGACATTAGCAGACACTGTAGATAATGTAGACACATGTAATGTGAATTAATATGAATGAATAATCCCTGAGACGGATTTACGTCTCAAATATGTCAAAGACATTATTGATGGATGTGAAGCATTGAATTAAAATTTGTGGTGCGGCCGGGAATCGAACCTGGACCTCCATGCTTACTAGGCAGACGTCTTAACCGTTAGACTACCACACCACTAACGATTAAGGCGCCTTGGAATAGTCTATGTACGATTTCCCTCCACAACACAAACTTTAATTCAGCTTCTTTGTTCCAAAGATAATTGCCACTACTGCCAAGGCTCTCCATGCAGCGGAATAGCACCTCAGCAATGGACATGGTGGAACAATCCTGTTATGGTGATATAAATATCAATTAATATGAATGAATAATCCCTGAGACGGATTTACGTCTCAAATATGTCAAAGACATTATTGATGGATGTGAAGCATTGAATTAAAATTTGTGGTGCGGCCGGGAATCGAACCTGGACCTCCATGCAGACGTCTTAACCGTTAGACTACCACACGACTAACTATTCCAAGGCGCCTTAATCGTTAGTGGTGTGGTAGTCTAACGGTTAAGACGTCTGCCTAGTAAGCATGGAGGTCCAGGTTCGATTCCCGGCCGCACCACAAATTTTAATTCAATGCTTCACATCCATCAAACATGTAATGTGTTTCAAATACATAGAAAGAAAGATCCTGTATCATTTAGCTACACTATAGCTGGTCAGCAACTGGAAGAAGTTAATTCCATAAAGTATCTGGGAGTAGGCATTAAGAGTGATTTAAAATGGAACGACCATAAAAATCAATCGTCTGATAGTCTACACCAAAGTGTTCACAAATACTGTGTGGTTTGAACGACATGAACTAGCAGAAGGGACAGGCAAGATTGTAGCCACTATACCTGGCGTCACGTAAGAAGGCGCTTCCGCGCATAGAGGCGGAGCGATAGGGGAAGCGTGGAGGGGAGGGGAGGAACTACGGCCGAGCGACAACAGTGGAGAAACACTGCGTAACTAGCGGCCAGCCACGCGGTCTACAGAGTGAACCTTATTGGCTGTCATTGCGGTAATGGAGGTGGATGCACCGAACGGCTGAACTTGTGCTGATTGACATCTTGCAATCTTTTCTACCATAACCCACCATTCGACGAGTGAAGGGTATTGATGGTTTATCTCTCCAAGTCAGATGACAGTACACAATTGGACACATCTCTCACTTCACAGTGTTCAGTGATGTTTCGAAGGTGGCAATGTTTTGCAGCCCATGGGAATGGTAGGGAATGCGTTGGCTAGAGGGGTACTATGCTGTGGCATTTGTCTGTAAATTTTTAAATTTGCCATGATTACAGAACAGCTCAGAAACCACCATTGCACACAGGTAAAGGCGGGTTTACTCTTAACTACTATAAGCATTAAAAAAAATGAAAGTAGACGGCCACTGCAAAAGCCACATTGCACTTGACAGTGCACGGTCTGTGACATACAGCATTCCCAGGTATAATCGTCTCCAGAAACGCATGAGAATTCTCTAGTGCGCATGTGTGCCACAGTCCCAGGAGGGTGCTACTATCCCTCCCCCTCTCTGCGGTCGCCCATACACCAGCACACTCACACATACATTAGAACCGTCTGTCACAGGTATCAAAATGTAGAAATTGACTCTAAGACAACACAGATGCATCTACAATGACAGTAATGACAGTGTGTTCCTCTTTCCTATTTCACACCCAAACAATGTCATGTTCCTGACAAACACTTAATGAGCTGCTTCTGCCACTATTTTACCAGAGATTTCCTGATGCTAAAATATAAAAACTAGATGTGGATTGTTCACATAAATGCAGTTCACATTAGATCCGAGAGCCGCAGGAGCCTACAACCCAGAGACGAAGTCCTCAGTCCTCGGAGTCCCTGCGGAGGTGAAGAACCTCAGCTGCCGGCACGGAGCAGCGGCACTTCCACTGTAGAGCAGCAGACCGCACAGACCCTGCAGCGAGAAGTGACTCCGTGTACTTCTGCGGCACCCCGGGAACCTGAGGTGTCCCCGACCCTAGGGTCACTGCCCACTTACAGCTTGAAGGTCCTCGGTTCCTCGAGTGATCCAGATCGCCACTCATTGCCTCAGTCACCGGCCTGGAGGTGGAAGAGTAGTGGCAGCTCGCTAGTGCCACTGTCGAGTGGTAGGTTCCAGGGACGGTGCAGGGGAAAGTGACTCTGTGTCCTCCTGAGAACCTCACTCCCAGAGTTGGAGCAGTCCCAACAGCGACATCCCTAACCGCACGGCCACTCCCAGATGAGAGGTCGAGGTCGGTCTGCGATCCCAGCGACGGCAGAGCTGCCCCGAGCCTGCAGCCTACAGGTCGAGGTACATGACCTGCGAGGCGGAGATAGCGCCGCAGAGCGCCAGGAAGGAGGCGACGGCGGCGACGGCGGTGGTGGTGCCCGCGGCGCTGACGATGCTGCCCATGCACATGGACAGGATGAACTGCGCCAGGAAGACCATCGAGCTGACGATGGCCACGTCCGTGCCCAGGCCGCGCACCTGCGCCCCGGGCAGAGCCTCGCCCGTCGCCGACACCGAGAACTGCAACAACAGAGCGAATGGCTGGTGACTGGTGACCACTCAAGTGGGAACTAACTAGGTGACAGAATTTCAGTCACTAGCCAAACTCGACACAGCCACAAGACTACAAAGCGACTCATACACACATTACAAAGATGTCGCATCACCCCGATTACTCGTGATCATGAACCTTCACATCAAAATGATATAGCGATATGGAAGAAAAATATTTCACTTGCGTGCGTTCATAGGTTTTCTCGCCGAATATGCTGATTAAAGGTCTCTCGGACATGCACCTGGATTGATACACTCCTGGCCATTAAAATTGCTACACCACTAAGATGGCGTGCTACAGACGCGCAATTTAACCTACAGGAAGAAGATGCTCTGATAGGGAAATGATTAGCTTTTCAGAGCATTCACACAAGCTTGGCGCCGGTGGCGATACCTACAACTTGCTGACATGAGGAAAGTTTCCAACCGATTTCTCACACACAAACAGCAGTTGACCGGCGTTGCCTGGTGAAATGTTGTTATGATTCCTCATGTAAGCAGGAGAAATGCACACCATCACGTTCCTGAATTTGATAAAGGTCGGATTGTAGCCTATCGCAATTACCGTTTATCGTATAACAAGATTGCTGCTCGCGTTGGTCACGATCGAATGACTGTTAGCAGAATATGGAATCGGTGGGTTCAGGAGGGCAATACGAAACGCCGTGCTGGATCCCAACGGCCTCGTATCACTAGCAGTTGAGATGACAGGCATCTTATCCGCGTGGCTGTAACGGATAGTGCAGTGACGTCTCGATCTCTGAGTCAACAGATGGGGACGTCTGCAAGACAACAACCATCTGCACGAACAGTTCGTGACGTTTGTAGCAGCATGGACTATTTGCTTGGAGACCGAGGCTGCGGTTACCCTTGACGCTCCATCACAGACAGGAACGCTTGCGATGGTGTACGCAACGACGAACCTGGGTGCCCGAATGGCAAACCGTCATGAATCCAGGTTCTGTTTACAGCATCATGATGGTCGCATTCGTGTTTGGCGAAATCGCGGTGAACGCACATTGGAAGCGTGTATTCGTCATCGCCATACTGGCGTATCTCCTGGCGTGATGGTATGGGGTGCCATTGGTTACACGTCTCGGTCACCTCTTGCTCGCATCGACGGCACTTTGAACAGTGGCCGTTACATTTCAGAAGTTTTACGAACCATGGCTGTACCCTTCATTTGATCCCTTCGAAACCCTACATTTCAGCGGGACAATGCACGACCGTATATTGCAGGTCCTGTACGGACGTTTCTGGACACGGAAAATGTTCGACTGCTGTCCTGGCCAGCACATTCTCCAGATCTCTCACCAATTGAAAACGTCTGGTCAATGGTGGCCGAGCAACTGGCTCGTCGCAATAAGCCAGAAACTACTCTTGATGAACTGTGGTATCGTGTTGAAGCTTCATGGGCATCTGTACCTGTACATGCCATCCAAGCTCTGTTTGACTCAATGCCCAGGCGTATCAAAGCCGTTATTACGGCCAGAGGTGGTTGTTCTGGGTACTGATTTCTCAGGATCTATGCACCCAAATTGCGTGGAAATGTAAGCACATGTCAGTTCTAGTATAATATATCTTTCCAATGAATACCAGTTTATCATCTGCATTTCTTCTTGGTGTAGCAATTTTAATGGCCAGTAGTGTAGATCGTCGTGAAATGAATTTTCGACAGCGTAACGTGCCATCATCATCAGGTTACCCCTGCTGACTGGGGGACTTGACCATCGGATGCGGTATTTATATCCGCGGTTGCCCCCTCCAATGATCGCGTGTGCGGCCAGCAGGATGCTGCGGTGGGGGGGGGGGTAGTGGTAATGTTCCAGAAAAACAGGTACAGTCACTGCCAAATCCGACGTGCTTTCGCGGAAAAACGCACGCCTCAGCCAACACCCGAAAGGCTGCCTACATCCCATACGCAGACAACGTATCGGGAAAAATCGGCAGAATTTTACGACGACACAACATCGAATGCGTGTACCGCCCGCTAGCAAAGACTGAATCCCTTCTAGGGACTGTGAAGGACGACCTAGGACTTCGCAAATCGGGAGTTCATCACATTCCGTGCAAGTGTGGGAAAGCTTACTTCGGACAAACTGTTCGCACAATCGAAGAAAGGTGCGCAGAACATAAGCGCCACACCGACCTCCAACAGTCCACAAAATCAGCAACTGCTGAACATTGCTTAGCAAGCCAACACACTATGAAATACGGAGGTGCTACACACCACGTTCCGCTACTGGGATTGTGCATATAAAGAGTAGACTTGCGCATAATAGTTCGCGATCGGGCTCTGCCGCGAACTAGTTCGTTCTTTTAGTTCGTCCGCTCCCAGTGACGGCTGAACGACGTGGTCTGCGCATGCAGGTGGAGGGAGAAGTTCCCCACCTAGCTGCTTCATGCGCTTGCTGCTTGAGCCGCTAACGATATCACGCAAACCAAAAGAAACAGCTTGTGGATAATTTCTCCCGTTTAAGTTTAGAGTTATCTCTATATCTTGGCATTATGGAATTTATTAGTCAGATATTGCAGAGTGCAGAATACTTCAAAGCAGAAATTTTGTTAGCACTGAAGTATGTAATCTAGCAGGCAGACGCTCACCTCGAAATGGCTCTCATCAGCAGAAGGCAAACACGTGGTTTTTAATTCTGCTGCGCGACCTATCGCGCTGCGGAGCGCGCGGTTGCTCGCCTGGGGCATGGGTGTGTGTGTTGTCCTTAGGTTAGTTTAGCTACATTTAAGTAGTTTGTAAATCTATGGGACCAAACTGCGTGGTCATCAGTCCGAAGCTTACAAACATTACAATCAAACCTATCGCGCATACTTTAGTTCGCGACGTATCCCGCATATTTCAGTTCGCGACCTATCGCGGATATTTTAGTTTGCAGCAGGTAGCTCTCCTTTTAGTTCGCAGCTCGGCCGCGAAGTAGGTCGCTCTTTTTAGTTCGTCAGCTCGTTTTGGCTTTTGCTACCGCTACTAAAACTACAGCTGAGCTGCATCTCAGCTCGAAATGACGGCAACTGGCAGAAGGGAATCACGCGATTCTGCGCGCTCTCGCGTCCTCTCGCTGTTCCCTGTCAGTCTTCGGAAAAGGAGCGGACGAACATAAGAGGCGAGGGATCTGCGAACTAGTTCGCGTAGTTCGCCTGTCGGAGCGCTCTTCCGAACTAGCTCGTTCGCGAACTACACAAGACTAATAAGGAGGCCATCGAAATCCAGCTGTGGGATCACCTTAGAAACAAGGACGATGGATTTCAACTGAGCCTAGCATGGGATCCGGCAGTAAAACTTCTCCGATCAAGGAAGAGCCAGAACACTGAAGACGACGAAGGCGGAGGGCAGACTGAGGTCCAGAGAGAGAGAGAGAGAGAGAGAGAGAGAGAGAGAGAGATAGAGAGCTACCCACTAGCGCAGCATCCCGCGGTCAGTGAAGGGGTGAACCGCGGGTGTAAATTCCGCACCAGATGGTCCAGTCCCTCTGTTAGCAGGAGTAACCTGATGATTATGGCACGTTATGTCATCGCAAATTCATTCCATGACGATATATGAATCCGTATGCATGCCCGAGAGGCCTTCAATCAGCATTTCACTTCTCTTTATCGTTCGCGAAAACTGAAACTGACAAGTGTACAGCAATAACCTAGACATACTATATCTGTGTTCCAGATTATAGCATAGGGTAAGGTGGTACAATTTCGATATAGGTACAATTCTGATCAACGTAAGTTTTTGCGCTATTTGTCTGTCTCGTAGTGTATCGTTGTGTCGCGTTGTAGAGTAGAAGGTTTCTACAGCTCCTCCTGCCTTTTCCAAGAGTACACCGCTTTGCGGTAAAGCGATATTCATTTTTTTCCCTTTAAAGAGGTAAGTGAAGCTACTTAGTCTAACGCGCTCTTATAAATCATCTAATTAAGGGTGACTGGATTCGCTGCCAAAAATGCAATGTTTGGTACCACGAAGTATGCGTTGGTGCGTGACAGAAAAAGTGCTTTTTATGTGGAAGATGTCCGTAAACAAAATTGTACGAGGAAGTGTTCACAATTGTACCTAGTGGTGTACATTTTCGATCGATGTTTCTCAATTCCTTAACCTTTCTTTGTGTTTATATCAGCATTTGTAACTGTATAATATTTGTGTTACATATTAAACATCCAAGAACAAGTGCCATAGTTAAAATTATTCCTTTTCTCAATTTGTTTCCAGTTATAATAACATTTGTCCGAAATGATCGAAATTGTACCACCTTACCCTACTCCAGTACCCAGTAAGGCGCCCTCTGCCACTGAAGCATGCCTGGATCGGTCGCGGCACAGGCTGCTGTCCACTGGATCGTAGAGGGGCTGTTCATGCAGGCTTTCCTACTGCTCATCGGTCTATATGGCGTGTATCTCTCAGTCTGAACTGTTGATATAGTTAGGAGAGCCTGTTACGAAAAAATTGTTCCACCTGGTATGCAAGATGTATGAGACAGGGGAAATACCATCAGACATAAAGAAGAATATTGTAATTCCAAGCCGGCCACGGTGGCCAAGGGGACTGAGGCGCTTCAGTCACGGTCTGCACGGCCACTACGGTCGGGGGTTCGAATCCCCCCTCGGGCATCGATATTTGTGCCGTCCTAGTTCGTAAGTAGTTCATAAGTAGTTTGTAAGTTTAGGGACTGATGACCCCGTAGTTAAGTCCCATAAGCTGTACAAACATTTGAACATTTTTTTGTAATTCCAATTCCAAAGAAAGCAAGTGTAGACAAATATGAAAATTACAGAACTATCAGTTCAATAAGTCATGTTTGCAAAATACTAACACGAATTATTTACAGACGAATGGAAAAACTTGTGGAATCCAACCTCGGGGAAGATCAGTTTGGATTTAGGAGAAATGTAGGAACACGAGAGGCAATATTCACATTACAACTAATCTTACAAGATAGGCTAAAGAAAGGGAAACCTACATCCCCCAACATTTGTAGATTTGGAGAAAGCTTTTGCCAATGTCGACTGGCAAAACTTGTGGAATCCAACCTCGGGGAAGATCAGTTTGGATTTAGGAGAATTGTAGGAACACGAGAGGCAATATTCACATTACAACTAATCTTACAAGATAGGCTAAAGAAAGGGAAACCTACATCCCCCAACATTTGTAGATTTGGAGAAAGCTTTTGCCAATGTCGACTGGCAAAACTTGTGGAATCCAACCTCGGGGAAGATCAGTTTGGATTTAGGAGAAATGTAGGAACACGAGAGGCAATATTCACATTACAACTAATCTTACAAGATAGGCTAAAGAAAGGGAAACCTACATCCCCCAACATTTGTAGATTTGGAGAAAGCTTTTGCCAATGTCGATTGGCATACACTCTTTCAAATTCTGAAGGTATCAGGGGTAAAATATAGGGAGCGAAGATTTATATTCAATCTATAGAAAACAGAGACAGCGGTTATTAGAGTCAAAGGGCAATAAAGGGCCGCAGAGGTTGGAAAGGGAGTAAGACAGGGTTGGAGCCTTTCCCCAGTGTTGTTTAATCTCTGTATTGAGCAAGCAGTGAAGGAATTCAAGGAGAAATTTGTTGAGGGAATTACAGTTCAGGGAGAAGCAAAAAAAAACTTTGACAAAATTACTATGTCATCGGCAAACTGCAGAGACTGCCAAAACAATTGAATGGAATGGACAGTTTCTTGAAAGGAAGATATAAGATGAACATTAACAAGAGTAAAACGAGGGTAATGGAATGTAATGTCAGAAAATCAAGTCACGCTGAAGGTATTCGATTAGGTAACGAGACAACAAAAGTAGTAGATGAGTTTTGTTATTTGGGTAGCAAGATAACTTCTGATGGCCGAGGTGAAGAAGATATAAAATGCAGAATGGCTATGGGAAGAAAAGCGTTTCTTAAGAAGCGAAATTTTTTAACTTCTAATATCGATTTAAATATTAGGAAGACCGTTCTGAAAGTATTTCTCTGGAGTGTAGCATTGTATGGGAGTGAAACGTGGACGATAAGGAGTTCAGATAAAAAAAGTGATAGAAGCATTTGAAATGTGGTGCTACAGTCGAATGATGAAAATTAGATGGGTAGATCATGTAACTAATGAGGAGGTGCTTAACAGAATTGGGGAGAAAAGAAGTTTCTGGCATATCCTGACTGAGAGAAGGGCTAGATTAGTTGAACACATTATGAGACATCAAGGAATTGTCAACTTAGCATTACAAGGACGTGTGTGGGGTAAAAATCGTAGAGGGAGACCGAGGGACGAATACAGCAAGCAGATTCAAAAGGATGTAGGTTGCCAAATTTATTCTCAGATGAAGAGGCTTGCACAGGACAGGGTAGCGTGGACAGTTGCATCAAACAAGCTTGTGGACTGAAGACCACAACAACGACAACTCTCAGACTGGTCTGTGGGTCGCTTGCTCGCCGCCCGAGGTTCGAGTCGTCCGTCGCGCACGAGAGAGTGTGGATTGTCCTTAGCATAAGTGTAAGTTCACTTGTGAGCTCATTAACTGACGACTGGAGCAGTTAAGTCCCTTCGATTTCAAACATTAGAATACGTAACAGATAAAGGTGAAGTTATTGAATTAATACGTGTGATCCGGCCGGGAATCGAACCCGGCTATCCATACTTAATAGGCAGACATCTGACCACTCCTTTTTTATTTATTATTATTTTTTTAAAATTTTTCTTAGATCTATGCATCGTAGTCGTTCATTCAGTTTGTTGTAGTTTGTTTGTTGACTCTTCGGCTCAGCTTTTTTATTACAGAGAACATTTCGCCCCCTGACCGGGCGCGCTGAGCCACCGCGCCCAGCTTGAGGAACTGTCGACCACTAGACCATCGCACCACTAGTGATTAAGGCGCCTCGGAATAGTCTAACAAGGAGACAGCATGACCGTAGGGTCGGGGATTTGTCCGAAATTTTTTATGGTTAAAGAGGACCCTTAACACCTCACGTGGTTAAAATATTAGGACGCACTACTCGGAAAATCCCAAGAAAAATCGATCGAAAGTTTCTTAGGTGCCTTAAAGGTAAAGCAGTCAACAATCCGAAGATTTGAACACCACAGTGCTTTACTAGGCATGTTCCTGTTTGGAGGTGGTATGCCGTTGCCTTCCTCCGACCTTCGAACAGACTGACCCAGCCAGTTATAGGGGGACCTACAGTTTAACGTGGGTTCCGAACCACGGTGCCACTCGGTATTTTTCACATCAGCAACACTGCCCCAGAGGTGAAAGAAGTGGAAAGTGACAGATAAAAATCCTAGGACCTGGCGGGGATCGAACCCGCGACCTTTGGATTTGTAGTCTGGCACTCTACCACTGTGCAGCCTTACGAATATAAAATGTTGGTCCATTGCCAAGCCGACGTCTGACCTAGATGGTTAGGGTGCGTACTCGTACGCTAGAGGTCTCGGGTTCGATTCCTCCTCCGGCACTTCTTTTCCTTCTGTTTCATTTTCTTTTGCTATTCCACCAATTATTCAGAATGTGTCACTAACCTACATTATCTTTAACAAATTACTTACGATATTGAATAAAAATTATTTCCTTTTTGTACAACAACACAATTCATGACGGTGGGTTTTCCATTTTTATTGTAACTTATATGAGGAGAAAATTTCGGCTTTTAATGAGAATAACAAAGTCTATTGGAAAACATTCGATTTTTATACATATAATAATTATAAACAAGAACCGCACTGGTAATTATCGTAAAACAAACAAAGCAATAATTTTTACGACGTCTTGCGAAAATATAAAAGCGTGTATTAATTCCTCTTTACTTACAAATGTATTTTCATGCAAAATTTTCAATGTATTATTATTATTATTATAAAGTTCTCCGGCCAATAACATAGCATCGTGAGAGATTTCTTCCGAAGATGTTGATGCAATTAAATTTTGTAAAGCATATCCGGAGTTATGGTGAGGCATTGGCGTCGGATGTTGTCTTTCAGTATTGGTCGATCACGATACACTTGCGACTTCAGGCAACCCCAAAGCCAATAAAAGTAGTTGATGATTTTTTTATTTGGATAGCAAGATAACTTCTGATGGCCGAGGTGAAGAAGATATAAAATGGAGAAGGGGTATGGGTAGAAAAGCGTTTCTTAAGAAGCGAAATTTGTTAACTTCCAATATTAATTTAAATGTTAGGGAGTCCTTTCTGAAAGCATTTGTCTGGAGTGTAGCATTGTATGGGAGTAAAACGTGGACGATAAGGAGTTCACATAAAAAAATGATAGAAGTATTTGAAATGTGGTGCTACAGACGAATGATGAAAATTAGATGGGTAGATCATGTAACTAATGAGGAGGTGCTTAACAGAATTGGGGAGAAAAGAAGTTTCTGGCATATCCTGACTGAGGTCTGGGGACCTAGGAGGCCAAGCATGACGAAAGTGGCGGCTGAGCACACGATCATCACCATACGACACGCACAAGAGATCTTTCACGTGCCTACCAATTTTTTTTTCTTTTTGTTTTCTAATAAAACCCCATGTCATTCCAAGCATGTGTGTCAATTTAACCTCTGTATCTACATTATTCAGTGATTTATTAAGTTTTCAAATTCATACTGACTTCTTGATCACCCGGTATTTACGATGTTGGGTAGAAACGCTGCCTGCCACATTGACACCGAAAAATTATTAACATATGCATGTATATACGGTAACAGCACTGACCTTTACCTGTAAGATCAAAAGGGATTGTATACTACTGGGGTTAAGTCATTAGCGCCTCACAGACAACTTACAAACTATGATAGAAACATTTTGGAATCATCATTTTAATATGTTGATTACACTAACATAACGTAAATGTAAGTATCTAAATAACGTTTCAGAAAATCTGTCGGTGAAAACGTTTCCCGACAAAGCTGTGTCATCAACAGAAGGAAGCAAGAAACATTAATAGACTAGCAATAGAAGTGAATTATGTAGCCTACATACCAAAGAAATCAGCAGCCTAAATGTGCTAACTTCCTAAGCTTCTTGTTTGATTTCTTAAACACTTTCCGCATTCTGACACTTCGCACGCTTTTGCAACGTACTGATGATTTTGTTTGACTTCAGTACTTCATCTTTGAAGCACGTCTATGTTGAAGCTTCAGCTGAATCCACCACTGATGTAGTTAGGGTTAAGGAAATGGTTGTTTCTGTTCTGCAGGACGGTTTAATTATTTCTGGAGTAATATCACAGCTATGTGGCAGTTACCTCTTACAAGACAACCGTTGTGGCTCATTCGACACATCAAATGATGTTGGTATCGGTTTCCATATGAGCTTATTGTTTTGTGTGTAATTAAATTGTTTTGTTCAATTCCACAATAATCATAAATCATTTTAACACTGCTTTAAAACTTTATTCTGTCACTATAAGCTTATTTCAGCATTAGGCCATTATCAGGTGTACTGTAATACGAGTAATATAGAAGAGTTGTTACATATATTCTTATAACATAATTACATAAAATTTTTACAAAGTTTTAGTTACATTACTTATAATATTGTTGTTGTTTATCTGCTGCCCAATTGATTATAGAAGCTGATGTAATGCTCATCTATTACAGTGCAGCAGCACTGGTTATATGATTAGATTTTTATCAGTTTTTGTATATTGGCAGTCTGTAGTGGCAGCATCCAACGATATTATAAGTTTACATGGTTACCAATAATTTATACATTAATATCTTTGGTTTATTGGTGTTTTTCCGTGATTAAATGGTGATACAATTATTTTCACTGTCTCTTGTGTATTCTTTATATCTAGCTTGAAAATTTCTGCCAGTTTGGCCTATATATGATTTCTGACAGGTGTTACACTAGAATACAATAATCTGGGTATCTACATAATTATGTGTGTGTCTGTATCCTTTAAAAATTTTATAGTTCAAACAGTGCTTGTTTTGATAGGCAAATTTGACGTTTGTGTGTTTCAATATTTTATTAATTTTGTCCGATATGTTTCCTATGTAAACCCGGGCCGCTGAAACATTGCACTTGACGTTTCGCGTTACGGCGAGTTACGTTGGCTACACTGCTTTAGCGACGTTGCAACACTAGCCTCTATAAACACTGCAGACGAAACGGGTTTTAGTTCCATCTCGTAAATGTATGCTCTTGAGCAATAAAAGTACATATAATAATTCGTTCTTGAACAGCAATTAACGGCATATTAATGAAGACCAGAGCACAACAATGCATACGCTTTCAATAAAGGAGCAAAGCAATATAGGACAAAAGCATTAGATCACGACGGATACGAAATAAACAATAATATAGTTAGTAACTTCTCTCCCTACGTTTTATAATCAGAATGCTTTTCACTCACCAATTTACGGCGACAATGGTACAATTACATCCAGCTCCCCATTTTCACTGTTGTTGTCATTGTCAAAATCGTCGTCATCACCGAGACAAATCATTAACTGTTCAGGATCCGTTCCATTGTTTGCGCTGCCCGAATCAGTTTTTCAACGAGCTCGACCCTTTTTTTCCCCCCAAGATGCAGCATCCACATTGGCAACAGCTTCGTGCAACAGCTTCTCCACCTCTGTTATTGTGAAAGACTTATTGTTCCTTAAATAATTCTTCACGTCACACCATACCAATGTTATAGAGTTAAAACGGCGGTGAAAAGGGGGCAGATTTATTTCATTGTGACGCTGCTCCGTTGCGATTTCGTCCACTGCATATGTGGGTGTAATAGGCTTATTTTGTTTCACGAGCTAATATAAAAGATGCTTCGACATTGACGTATCTGCAGCATTATTTCTGTCTTATAACCACTGTACATAACTTCTTTCCGATCGTTTGAAGCGAGAATGAACTTCCTGCTCAGAGTATATGCTTCGTTTATTGATACGAAATTGAGAACTTGGAAAACGTCACTAGACAAACGTCTTTTCTATGATATTATCCAATTACTTGAACTCGGAAAGTCAAGTTAAACCACTCACAGTAAAACAAATCGCAGATAAAAAAGCCTACACAACATAAACACGCGATAAACACGATGTACAACTCTGTTTACAGTAGAACTAAACAAAGCCGGCAACGCGGGAACGTTGACGTCACGGCACGTGACCACTGGAAGTGTTTACCGGGCTGTGATTGGAGCGTTCCCAGCGACTAGCGCCTCGCGCTTCTTGCTCTTCACTTGTTATTTGTAAACGTCAAGTGCAAAGTTTCAGCGGCCCGGGTATATGTTGTAGGTACGAATGTCGGTTTTTTTCTTTGTTGGAGTGTCTTTCTCTAACGTTATTTCTCTGTGCAGCTTTGATATTTTTGCCTGTGTTTTCTGCTGGTATAATTTTGATATAATTTTAGGATCGTAATTGTTTTTTTGGACTATGTATTCTAAGGTGCGTATTTCTTCCTGAAATGCTTCAAATTATATGATTATATTTTTCATTAGTTTTTTATAGTGGCAGTCTGTAGAGGCAGCGGCCAACGATATTATAAGTTTACATGGTTACCAGTAATTTATACATTAATATATTTGGTTTATTGGTTTTGTATTGGAGTTTTACCCCGCGTCCACACATTGGTACCAACGCTGGCGCCAACATTGTCCAATATTTTTGAGGCAGCGTCCACATATTGGAGCCAACATTCAGTTGAATTCGTCGAGAGCCAACGTAAACATAACAGACGCTCAAATTGCAGTCAATGCGTTAACGCTTTTGAGTGTGAATAATTACATTTTTTTCATTGTAAACCAAAATGGGAAACATACTTCCTACCAAACATTAATTACGGTACGAAATCATTAATTTTTAAAATATGCTAAAAGTAAACGATACATTATTAAAACGTAGACCTGCTACTTTAAATGATTGAAATAAAAATAAAAAAGAAAGATGTTTTGGAGAGATGCTATTCTTTTGGTATTAAGCTTCGATTTATTGCTAAAGGAGACAGTTTTAGAAGCCTCCACTTCCCTTTTAAAATAACCATATAATTGATATCACTGGTAGTGCTTGAAGTTTGCAAGCCGGCCGCGGTGGCCGAGGGGACTGAGGCGCTCCAGTCACCGTCTGCACGGCCACTACGGTCGGGGGTTCGAATCCCCCCTCGGGCATGGATATTTGTGCCGTCCTTAGGATAAGCTAGCTGATAAGTAGTTTGTAAGTTTAGGGACTGATGACCCCGTAGTTAAGTTCCATAAGCTATACAAACATTTGAAGTTTGCAAAACAATATTTAAAACTTGACAGGAAATATTAAGTACTGTACTGTTAATTTTAAAAATTAAATTCAGTTATGGAGTGTGTCGAAAGTCTAAAAAGTTTTTAATTTCACTGTTCATGCCTAAGTTTTGCTGTGGCATTTCGTTTTTTGAGGTTTCTTTCACAAATAAATCACTTTCTGATACAGTTCTAATATTTACAAAGACATTTCGAAACTTTAAAACGGCGACGAAGAACGAACGAAGAAAGAAACAGTTTCGAGATGAGCAGACGACAAAGACAGAATGAAACGTTGGGGCCAATGTGTGTACGACGTACCCATATTGGCCCAACGTCCTTTGAAGTTTGGTCGAAATACCGACAAGCAACGGAGCCGTACCAAAGTTGGCGCCAACGTTGGTTCCAACGCTGTTTCACCGATCCACACATTGGACCAACACTGTTGGCGCCAACGTTGGGTCCAATGTGTGGATCCGGCCTTACTATGCATTTGGAATCTTTGGTGTTTATCCATTCTCTCGTTTGTTTATAATGTGAATAAAATTTTCGATGTATTTTTTATGTTTGAGTTCGGTTTGTTCGTTTAGTACATCGTTATGGTTGTTGTATATATGGGAATATAGTTCGATTTCCTCGAGAATATTTATTTTTGGCCCTTTTTGTATAATGTGTAAAATTTTAAAGGCTTCCTCTGTAGGTT
This sequence comes from Locusta migratoria, assembly GCA_026315105.1. NCBI lineage: Eukaryota > Metazoa > Arthropoda > Insecta > Orthoptera > Acrididae > Locusta > Locusta migratoria. The sequence goes on from CM048754.1 coordinate 121,205,736, forward strand.
TTACACCGTGTTTTTCCGTGATTAAATTGTGATAGAATTTAGATGGATTATTTTCACTGTCTCTTGTGTGTTCTTTATATGTAGCTTGAAAATGTCTGCCAGTTTGGCCTATATCTGATTTCTGACAGGTGTTACACGTTATTTTGTAGATACCCAGATTATTGAATTTTAGTGTGTGTCTGTCTCCTTTAAAAATTTTGTGGTTCAAACAGTGCTTGTTTTGATAGGCAAATTTGACGATTGTGTCTTTGAATATTTTGCTAATTTTGTCCGATATGTTTCCTATGTATGTTGTAGATAAGAATGTCGGTTTTTTCTTTGTTGGAGTGTCTTTCTCTAACGTTATTTCTCTGTGCAGCTTTGATATTTTTGCCTGTGTTTTCTACTGGTATAATTTTGATATAATTTTAGGGTCATAATTGTTTTGTTGGGCTATGTATTCTAAGGTGCGTATTTCTTTCTGTATGGCTTCAAATTCTGGTGGTATGTTTATTATTCTGTTAAGCATGGTGTGAAGGAAAGCCATGTTGTGGGATTTTGGATGACAGGAATATGCATTTATGATAGTATCAGTAATGTTTGGTTTTCAATAAATTTCGAATTTGTGTTTGTTCTGGACATGGATCTGGTTAGATCTAGGTAGTTAATTCATTTGTTAACTTTGTGCTCGACAGTAAATTTTATTTTGGGATGCATTTGGTTCAGAGCTGTGTGTATTTCTTGCATATCTTCTTGGTTACCATCTATAAGCATTAATATATCATCAACATATCTAAAATGGTATATGATTTTTTGTGTCAGTGTATTATTATTCTTGAAAATTTTTTCTTCCAGATTGTTTGAAAATCTATCAGCTATTGTTCCAGCTATGCTTATTCCCATTGCAACTCCATCCTTCTGTATATAAATTTTGTTACTGAATTGGAAATAGATTTAGAGTAAGACCAATTTCAATAGCTTATGATTTCATGACTACTTTGTATCGAAATTTTGTGATGTGTACCGACATTCATACCTACAACATACATAGGAAACATATCAGACAAAATTAATAAAATACTCAGACACACAATCGTCAAATTTTCCTATCAGAAGAAGCACTGTTTGAACCACACATTTTTTAAAGGAGACAGACACACACTAAAATCCAATAATCGGGGTATCTATAAAATTACGTGTAACACCTGTCAGAAATCATATATAGGCCAAACTGGCAGAAATTTTCAAGCTAGAGATAAAGAACACACAAGAAACAGTGAAAATAATCCATCTAAATTCAGTCATCATTTAATCACGGAAAAATAAAATAAAAAATAATGACGCCTCGAGTCTCTCTGGACCATGTAACGCAGGTGAGGATTTCCCCCACATGGATCCTTTACGACATTATTGCTTTGCCAGACCTGTTCAAGTTCCTGGAACACCTCCACCTCAGATATGTATCCCACAAACTCGATTCCCAGCACCCACTTGTATCCCTTCTCTTGCTGCATCCTAGGCCTCTGCCACGCCATTACCTCGTTATCCTCCCTTACTTTCACCTCCACACTCTCCACATCCTTTCCGAGGGTATCTTCCGTCACCTCCCCCTCCCGGATGACGGCCTCCGTCCCTACATCTAACCCTCCTACCAACCTTAATTTTTCCCCGTATTTGTACACACCCTCTCTCCTTTCCCCTCTTCTCCCCTCCCCCGCTCCCCCCATGCTCGGCTCTCCTCTCCCTCCCCTTTCCTCGTGCTATCCTTCCTCATCTCCCCCTCACGCACCCACCTTCGATCGCTCCCCCTCTGCACCTCCCCTTCCGTCCTCATCCCCTGCGACGGACCTGTGCCACCAGATTTTATCAGTGCATTGGCTGTGTTACAGTGTCAGTAGAGATGTAACAGGCCACTTAGGGAAACACCTAAAGACTGTACATTTGCATGTAGGCAACACCAATACAATTTGTAACTCTTGTAAGAAAATCCCTGTGTATTAGCCCTATGCTGATGTACAGATATCACATAACTTTGGTCTAAGAATGTTACCAGATTCTAAATACACCACAGAAAGTAATAACTAATGTTCATCAATTGGTAGGAAGCAGAGTTATTAGATATTAAAGCTGTATTCCGGAATGTAAAGTAAGTACATGTAGAATTAACAGATAGTAACAGAAAACATATTAAATGATATTAGATTCTCATCAAACTCAGTACATGGACTTAAAATGCCATCTGATGCATTAATGTAATACTGACAATAATTTATTATGTGAATTCCGAAGACTTAATCTGAAACCAACATGGCCACATGGTCAGCTTTTAAGCATTACTTGGAAACTATGATATTTATAGAACTAAAGGAAACTGTCAATAGCTAAGCTTGCATAAACGTAAATCTGTACATGTTAGGAATTGTATTCATAACATAAGTCTCACGTTATTAATGTCTTTATGAATTCCATTGATCGAATACATATAATATCGTATATTGCTTAATTGTGGCAATTCTTATCAAAGTGATCGTATTTAAAAGAATAAACATTTAATGGTCTACTTACCAATATTAAGTATATCTTGTAACAAATCCGTTGTTAATGATAAATGTAAAACTTCCTGACTCTAACAATAATATGTATTGTTGTCACATGTCAAAATAGTATATGAGGATCCGAGCAGAGAGACTCGAGGCGTCATTATTAAGGCTGTCTTTGGGTTGTCACTATGTATATCAGTATGCATATCTACAATGTAATGTATTATTGAATATAGTTTTATGAAAAGTGCGACTTGTGTTTTGAGTTCGCATTAAGTGATGTAGATCTGTAAGATATCACCCAGCACGCAAACTTAACCCGAATTTCAGGCATGTGGAGAACTTTACCAGATTTTCGTAGGTTGGGTGTATCTCGTAGAATCTGCTTCGCTTGTAATGTGTTGAACTTAATAATTTTGTAATATTGTAACCTTGCTACGTGGAAGTGACATTTATTTAGCATCAGCTTATGGAAGTTATCAGTTTGTAGCAGGTACGTTACACAGTGCCAGTGTTCGTGTTCAGTGTCTCCAGTTTTAAGACTCCAGCAACTGCCGAGTAGGCAGAACATTGTGTTTCCATGTGATTCTAAGTGTATGCTCATGTCATCGTTTGCTGTCCCCCATGACTGTGTTTTCATCAACTAGTTTTAATACCGCACATATATTCAGAATTAAAATAGACACGGTGGTTAAAATTCACATGTTTTAATGGCTCTGTGTGGTCTATCAATTCTCCAATTTTATCTCCTAGTAATGTTTTAAATTCTGCGTTTATTTTGCTCCTGTGGTATGTTTAAGTCTGCATGTCAAAGTTGATTGTACTACCGGCTGAAGAGCAGAAAAGAAGCCTACCACCATCATGTGTCTTTAAAATCACAATAAAGGAAAAAAAAACAGGTGAGGAGGCGGTGCCCATTGGAAGGTCTTACCGTGCCGGAGGCGTGGTAGCGCGCGACCGGCAGGTAGGGCATGGTGAAGAGCGTCGGTTGCAGGCAGCGCGTCTTACCGTGCCGGAGGCGTGGTAGCGCGCGACCGGCAGGTAGGGCATGGTGAAGAGCGTCGGTTGCAGGCAGCGCGTCTTACCGTGCCGGAGGCGTGGTAGCGCGCGACCGGCAGGTAGGGCATGGTGAAGAGCGTCGGTTGCAGGCAGCGCGTCTTACCGTGCCGGAGGCGTGGTAGCGCGCGACCAGCAGGTAGGGCATGGTGAAGAGCGTCGGTTGCAGGCAGCGCGTCTTACCGTGCCGGAGGCGTGGTAGCGCGCGACCGGCAGGTAGGGCATGGTGAAGAGCGTCGGTTGCAGGCAGCGCGTCTTACCGTGCCGGAGGCGTGGTAGCGCGCGACCAGCAGGTAGGGCATGGTGAAGAGCGTCGGTTGCAGGCAGCGCGTCTTACCGTGCCGGAGGCGTGGTAGCGCGCGACCGGCAGGTAGGGCATGGTGAAGAGCGTCGGTTGCAGGCAGCGCGCCTTACCGTGCCGGAGGCGTGGTAGCGCGCGACCGGCAGGTAGGGCATGGTGAAGAGCGTCGGTTGCAGGCAGCGCGTCTTACCGTGCCGGAGGCGTGGTAGCGCGCGACCGGCAGGTAGGGCATGGTGAAGAGCGTCGGTTGCAGGCAGCGCGTCTTACCGTGCCGGAGGTGTGGTAGCGCGCGACCGGCAGGTAGGGCATGGTGAAGAGCGTCGGTTGCAGGCAGCGCGTCTTACCGTGCCGGAGGCGTGGTAGCGCGCGACCGGCAGGTAGGGCATGGTGAAGAGCGTCGGTTGCAGGCAGCGCATCTTACCGTGCCGGAAGCGTGGTAGCGCGCGACCGGCAGGTAGGGCATGGTGAAGAGCGTCGGTTGCAGGCAGCGCGTCTTACCGTGCCGGAGGCGTGGTAGCGCGCGACCGGCAGGTAGGGCATGGTGAAGAGCGTCGGTTGCAGGCAGCGCGTCTTACCGTGCCGGAGGCGTGGTAGCGCGCGACCGGCAGGTAGGGCATGGTGAAGAGCGTCGGTTGCAGGCAGCGCGTCTTACCGTGCCGGAGGCGTGGTAGCGCGCGACCGGCAGGTAGGGCATGGTGAAGAGCGTCGGTTGCAGGCAGCGCGTCTTACCGTGCCGGAGGCGTGGTAGCGCGTGACCAGCAGGTAGGGCATGGTGAAGAGCGTCGGTTGCAGGCAGCGTGTCTTACCGTGCCGGAGGCGTGGTAGCGCGCGACCGGCAGGTAGGGCATGGTGAAGAGCGTCGGTTGCAGGCAGCGCGTCTTACCGTGCCGGAGGCGTGGTAGCGTGCGACCGGCAGGTAGGGCATGGTGAAGAGCGTCGGTTGCAGGCAGCGCGCCTTACCGTGCCGGAGGCGTGGTAGCGCGCGACCGGCAGGTAGGGCATGGTGAAGAGCGTCGGTTGCAGGCAGCGCGTCTTACCGTGCCGGAGGCGTGGTAGCGCGCGACCGGCAGGTAGGGCATGGTGAAGAGCGTCGGTTGCAGGCAGCGCGTCTTACCGTGCCGGAGGCGTGGTAGCGCGCGACCGGCAGGTAGGGCATGGTGAAGAGCGTCGGTTGCAGGCAGCGCGTCTTACCGTGCCGGAGGCGTGGTAGCGCGCGACCGGCAGGTAGGGCATGGTGAAGAGCGTCGGTTGCAGGCAGCACGTCTTACCGTGCCGGAGGCGTGGTAGCGCGCGACCGGCAGGTAGGGCATGGTGAAGAGCGTCGGTTGCAGGCAGCGCGTCTTACCGTGCCGGAGGCGTGGTAGCGCGCGACCGGCAGGTAGGGCATGGTGAAGAGCGTCGGTTGCAGGCAGCGCGCCTTACCGTGCCGGAGGCGTGGTAGCGCGCGACCAGCAGGTAGGGCATGGTGAAGAGCGTCGGTTGCAGGCAGCGCGTCTTACCGTGCCGGAGGCGTGGTAGCGCGCGACCAGCAGGTAGGGGACACTGAAGAGCATCGGTAGCAGGCAGTGCGCCTTACCGTGCTGGAGGCGTGGTAGCGTGCGACCCGCAGGTAGGGCACGGTGAAGAGCGTCGGTTGCATGCAGCGCATCTTACCGTGCTGGAGGCGTGGTAGCGTGCGACCAGCAGGTAGGGCATGGTGAAGAGCGTCGGTTGCAGGCAGCGCGTCTTACCGTGCCGGAGGCGTGGTAGCGCGCGACCAGCAGGTAGGGGACACTGAAGAGCATCGGTAGCAGGCAGTGCGCCTTACCGTGCCGGAGGCATGGTAGCGCGCGACCAGCAGGTAGGGCATGGTGAAGAGCGTCGGTTGCAGGCAGCGCGTCTTACCGTGCCGGAGGCGTGGTAGCGCGCGACCAGCAGGTAGGGGACACTGAAGAGCATCGGTAGCAGGCAGTGTGCCTTACCGTGCTGGAGGCGTGGTAGCGTGCGACCCGCAGGTAGGGCACGGTGAAGAGCGTCGGTTGCATGCAGCGCATCTTACCGTGCTGGAGGCGTGGTAGCGTGCGACCAGCAGGTAGGGCATGGTGAAGAGCGTCGGTTGCAGGCAGCGCGTCTTACCGTGCCGGAGGCGTGGTAGCGCACGACCAGCAGGTAGGGCATGGTGAAGAGCGTCGGTTGCAGGCAGCGCGTCTTACCGTGCCGGAGGCGTGGTAGCGCGCGACCAGCAGGTAGGGCATGGTGAAGAGCGTCGGTTGCAGGCAGCGCGTCTTACCGTGCCGGAGGCGTGGTAGTGCGCGACCGGCAGGTAGGGCATGGTGAAGAGCGTCGGTTGCAGGCAGCGCGTCTTACCGTGCCGGAGGCGTGGTAGCGTGCGACCGGCAGGTAGGGCATGGTGAAGAGTGTCGGTTGCAGGCAGCGCGTCTTACCGTGGTAGCGCGCGATCGGCAGGTAGGGCATGGTGAAGAGCGTCGGTTGCAGGCAGCGTGCCTTACCGTGCCGGAGGCGTGGTAGCGCGCGACCGGCAGGTAGGGCATGGTGAAGAACGTCGGTTGCAGGCAGCACGTCTTACCCTGCCGGAGGCGTGGTAGCGCGCGACCGGCAGGTAGGGCATGGTGAAGAGCGTCGGTTGCAGGCAGCGCGCCTTACCGTGCCGGAGGCGTGGTAGCGCGCGACCGGCAGGTAGGGCATGGTGAAGAGCGTCGGTTGCAGGCAGCGCGTCTTACCGTGCCGGAGGCGTGGTAGCGCGCGACCAGCAGGTAGGGCATGGTGAAGAGCGTCGGTTGCAGGCAGCACGTCTTACCGTGCCGGAGGCGTGGTAGCGCGCGACCGGCAGGTAGGGCATGGTGAAGAGCGTCGGTTGCAGGCAGCACGTCTTACCGTGCCGGAGGCGTGGTAGCGCGCGACCGGCAGGTAGGGCATGGTGAAGAGCGTCGGTTGCAGGCAGCACGTCTTACCGTGCCGGAGGCGTGGTAGCGCGCGACCTGCTGGTAGGGCATGGTGAAGAGCGTCGGTTGCAGGCAGCACGTCTTACCGTGCCGGAGGCGTGGTAGCGCGCGACCGGCAGGTAGGGCATGGTGAAGAGCGTCGGTTGCAGGCAGCGCGTCTTACCGTGCCGGAGGCGTGGTAGCGCGCGACCAGCAGGTAGGGGACACTGAAGAGCATCGGTAGCAGGCAGTGCGCCTTACCGTGCTGGAGGCGTGGTAGCGTGCGACCCGCAGGTAGGGCACGGTGAAGAGCGTCGGTTGCATGCAGCGCATCTTACCGTGCTGGAGGCGTGGTAGCGTGCGACCAGCAGGTAGGGCATGGTGAAGAGCGTCGGTTGCAGGCAGCGCGTCTTACCGTGCCGGAGGCGTGGTAGCGCGCGACCAGCAGGTAGGGGACACTGAAGAGCATCGGTAGCAGGCAGTGTGCCTTACCCTGCTGGAGGCGTGGTAGCGTGCGACCCGCAGGTAGGGCACGGTGAAGAGCGTCGGTTGCATGCAGCGCATCTTACCGTGCTGGAGGCGTGGTAGCGTGCGACCAGCAGGTAGGGCATGGTGAAGAGCGTCGGTTGCAGGCAGCGCGTCTTACCGTGCCGGAGGCGTGGTAGCGCGCGACCAGCAGGTAGGGCATGGTGAAGAGCGTCGGTTGCAGGCAGCGCGTCTTACCGTGCCGGAGGCGTGGTAGCGCGCGACCAGCAGGTAGGGCATGGTGAAGAGCGTCGGTTGCAGGCAGCGCGTCTTACCGTGCCGGAGGCGTGGTAGCGCGCGACCGGCAGGTAGGGCATGGTGAAGGGCGTCGGTTGCAGGCAGCGCGTCTTACCGTGCCGGAGGCGTGGTAGCGCGCGACCGGCAGGTAGGGCATGGTGAAGAGCGTCGGTTGCAGGCAGCGCGTCTTACCGTGCCGGAGGCGTGGTAGCGCGCGACCGGCAGGTAGGGCATGGTGAAGAGTGTCGGTTGCAGGCAGCGCGTCTTACCGTGCCGGAGGCGTGGTAGCGCGCGACCGGCAGGTAGGGCATGGTGAAGAGCGTCGGTTGCAGGCAGCGCGCCTTACCGTGCCGGAGGCGTGGTAGCGCGCGACCGGCAGGTAGGGCATGGTGAAGAGCGTTGGTTGCAGGCAGCGCGTCTTACCGTGCCGGAGGCGTGGTAGCGCGCGACCGGCAGGTAGGGCATGGTGAAGAGCATCGGTTGCAGGCAGCGCGTCTAACCGTGCCGGAGGCGTGGTAGCGCACGACCAGCAGGTAGGGGACACTGAAGAGCATCGGTAGCAGGCAGTGTGCCTTACCGTGCTGGAGGCGTGGTAGCGTGCGACCCGCAGGTAGGGCACGGTGAAGAGCGTCGGTTGCATGCAGCGCATCTTACCGTGCCGGAGGCGTGGTAACGTGCGACCAGCAGGTAGGGCATGGTGAAGAGCGTCGAGTACATGACGCCGGCCGTCCACGAGAAGAGCAGCACGCCGGCGCGGCCCTTGGTGAGCGCCATGAGCGCCATGCCGCTGCTGTAGAACAGCAGACCGCCCACGTACACCTTGCGCGCCCTGCAACAGTTGAGGGGCGGGTGGCGTTACTGGGGTCCGACTGTGGCTGTCTCTGGCTGGGTAGCAGCTCACTGTGCCACCACAGGACGAGGCAGTTGGAGACTCGGTGTCAGTTCATGCCAGGCACGAGTTAGAAATGGTCAAATGTTTGTGAAGCTTACGCGACGTAACTGAGAGGTCATCTGTCCCCAAACTTACAAACTACGTATGAACTACCTTATACCAAAGATAGCAAAAACATCCACGCCTGAGGGGGAATTCGAATCCCCAACGTGGAACGGCCTTGCACATTGCCGCACAGGTCCTAAATGAGCTTGGCCGCTCCATCGTGGCGTTACAAATGGTAGTGGAGCATTTACTGCTAGTCAGTGGCGGACAAAACAGGAGGCAGAGGGGGCGGACCACCCCGGGCCTCTTGTCTTGGAGGGCCTCCAAATACCTGGAAAGGATGTGTTTTTATTTTTATTTCTTATTGTTTTTGAGCAACCTTTGTTTCTTGTTCTGGGGCCTCCAAATCTCGAAAGCAATTTTATTTAGACTGTCTCACGCCTCTCGTTCTGGGAGGGCCTCCAAATCTCAAGATCTCAAGATAGTAATACATAGATTTCCAAGTGGACGGGGCGCCTCATTTTGTTTTGCCGCCGCCCTGAGCCTCCGACAGGCTTAGTCTGCCACTGATGCTGGTTTCGATAAGCTGAACGCACGGTTTGCAGACCGGTGGCTCAACCCCACGACCTAGTAGGGACAGCGCACTGTCGTGGCGCCTGTCTGGACCGCTCATGAGGGAAGAGCTGCAGATGTGGCCTTACAGTTCGTTTCGATCTTAATAGATGGCTTTCGAAATGAATAAGACAATCAAATTAATACTATGTCAAGACTGGAATAAAAAATTTCTTTGACTAGTTTTGACCCACTTAGATACCATCTTCTGGTCTGGTATCTTGCAGCATTGATACCCTTATGTAAACTCATAAATAATATATGTTACCACACCAAAATATGGTACGTAACCATGCCATAGCGGATCAACTAGAGCAGTGCTTCTCATCCTGTGTGACGCGACCCCCTGGGGGATCGCAAAGTCTTACTTCAGGGGTCGCCATCATAGGATGAAGTACCCCCACCGTACAAAAACCAGCCAAAGACATGCCTGAATACTAGGCGCTCCATAATGCGAAAACATATGCTTAAGACAAGTGAAATCCATATTATATTAAAATTACGCAAGTCCTAGTTTATCATCAGTTCTCATTTGAATAAAACAAAGATTATTTCATAATAAATACACCATCTGAATAACGAATAAACGAAAGGCCTGAAAACTATTTTCAGTAACCATGCGATAGCTAAATTTATGAGACACAGAGTCAAAGGCAGAGGATGAGACGTGTGGCCAAAGGCAGAAGCTCGTGTGGTAAAAGGAAGATGCTGGAGTGGGCAAACGCAAAAGCTGGCGTGATCAGAGGCTGAAGCTAGTGTAGCCAAAGGCACAGGTTGGCACAAAGACAGAAGTTTAAGCTGATGTGGTCAAAGGGAGAGGCCGGCGTTTCAAAGAAGGAAAAAGCTGGAATGGTAAAAAAAAGGAGGAAATTGTGGCCAAAAACAGAAGCTGTCGTGATGTATGGCAGTAGTGGCTGCCATGGTCCAAGGCAGAAGCTGGTGTGGTCAATGGAAGAGAGAGAGGCTGGTGTGTCCAAAGAAAACTGCTTGTACGGTCCAAGGCAAAGGCTGGTGCCGTCAAAGCCAGGAAGTGGTATTTTCACAGACAGAGGCTTGTGTGGTGAAAGACAGAAGCAGAGGCTGCTGTGGTCAAAGGGATAGGCTGGTGTGATGAGTGACAAAGGAGTGATCAAAGGAACAGGGAGAGGATAATGCATTCAAATTCAGATACTTGTATGGTCAAAGGCAAAGATTACTGTGTTTAATAGCAGAGGGTGGAGTGGTCAATGACAGAGGCTGGTGTGGACAAAGGCAGAGGCAGGCATGGTCAAAGGCAGACGCTCATGTAGTCAATCGAAGGGGCAGTTGCTGGTATATACAAAGACAGCTTGTATGGTTAAAGACAAAGGTTGGTATGGTTAAAGGCAGATTTGCTGTGGGTAAGAGAAGAGGCTGGTTTGGTCAAAAGCAGAGGCTGGTCTGGTCAAAGACAGAGGCTGGTGTGGTCAAAGGCAGGAACTGTTGTGGTGCAAACAGAGACTGGTGGTATCAAAGACATAGGGTGCTGTAGGCAGAGGCAGGTATGTTTAGAGGCAGAAGCTGTTGTGTTGAAAGGCAGTGGCTGGTTTGTTCAGAGGCAGATGCAGAGGCTTGTGAAAGACAGAGGTATATGCAGGTGTGCTCAAAGAAAGAGGGAGGTGTGACAAAGGCAGACGCTGGTGTAGTTCGAAGATATGAGAGGTGCTTATGTAGTCATTAGCATGGACTGGCGTGGTCAACGACAGAAGATGGCATGATCAGAGCAGAGGCTGTTGTGGTCAAAGACAGATGCTTGTGGTATCAAAGGAAGAGGCTGGTGTGGTCAAAGGCAGAAGCTGGCGTACTCATTGCCAGAGGCTGGTGTAGTCATTGGAAGATGCTGGTGTGTTCAAAAGACAGTAGCATGTATGGTCCAAGGCAGAAGTTGGTATGGTCAAAGCCAGAGGCTGATGTGGTCAAAGGCAATGGCTGGTGTTGTCAAAATCGGTGGCTGTTATGGTCAAAAGCAGAAACTTGTGTGGTCAACTTCACAGGCAGCGGCTGGGGTGGTAAAATACAGAGGCAGCAGCTTATGTAGTGATATAACAAGCCAGAGTCTTATGTCATCAAAGGCAAAGGCTTGTGTTATCAAAGGCTGAGGCTGATGTAATTAAAAGCTTAGGCTGTGTTAGGCAGAGGGAGTTTTGGTCAAAGGCAAAGGCACAGTCTGTTTTGGTCAAAGGCAGAGGCTGGCATGGTTGACGGAATTGGCTACTGTGGTCTAATGAGGAGGTGAATATAGTGAAAGGCAGAGGCTGGTGCAGTGACAGACAGCTGCTAATGTGTTCAAACGCAGGGGATAGGGTGGTCAAAGGCAGAGGGTGGTATGCTCAATGGCGCAGGGTGATGTGTTCGAAGGCAGATACAGAGGCTGGTGTGGTGAAAGGCACAGACTGTTATGGTCAAATGCAGAGACTGTTGTGGTCATATATCATGGCTATTGTGTTCAAAGACAGAGGCTGGTGTGGTCAAAAGCAGATGCATAAGTTGGTGTAGAGACTGCTGTGGTTAAAAGCAGACACTTCTGAGACTAAAGTTGACGTGGCCAAAGGCAAAGGCTGGTGTGTTCAATGGCAGTGGCAGAGGCTGATGTGGTGCTGTGCAGAGGTGTGGCTGAAGCAGAGACTGATATGTTCAAAGATAGGGCCGCCGGCCGCGGTGGCCGAGGTGACTGAGGCGCTCCAGTCACGGTCAGCACGGCCACTACGGTCGGGGGTTCGAATCCCCCCTCGGGCATGGATATTTGTGCCGTCCTAGTTTGTAAGTAGTTCATAAGTAGTTTGTAAGTTTAGGGACTGATAACCCCGTAGTTAAGTCCCATAAGCTTAACAAACATTTGTAAAAAAAAAAAAAAAGATAGGGCCACTTCCTGGTGTGGTCATAGGCAATGACAGAAGTTGTTGTTATCAAGGGCTGGAGGCTGGAATGGTCAAGCCAGATGATGTCGAGGTCAAAGACAGAGGATGTTGTGGTCAAAGACAGTTACTGGTTTGTTCAAAGGTAGTGGGTGGTGTGGTCAAAATCAGACGCAGATCCTCAGGTGCTCAGGGGCAGAGGCTTGTGTGGTCAGTGTTTTGTGTTGACAAAGGCAGCAGCTGTCATGGTCTAAGGCTGTGGCAGAGGCTAGTGTGGTCAAAAGCAGAGGCTTGTGTGGTCTAAGACAAGGGCTGGTGTGGTCAATGGGCAATGGGAGAGGCTGCCAAGGTCTAAAGCAGAGGATGCTGTGGACAATGGAAGAGAATCAGGCTGGTGTGTTCAGATACAGCTGTTTGTACGGTCAAAGGTTGATATGGTCAAGGACAAAGGCTGGTGTTGTTAAAGGCAGAGGCCAAAGCTGGTATGGTCAAAGGCAGAGGCTAGCGTGGGCAATAGCAGAGGCTGAAGCTGCTGTCGGCAAGGGCTGAAATTGGTCAAATGCAGAGGCTGGTATGATCAAAGGCAGAGTTTGGTGTGGTCTAAGGCAGAGACTTTTGTTGTCAAAAGCAATGGCCTGGCCTGACAAAAACAGAGGCTGATGTGGTCAAAGACAGAGGCAGATTGAGGTGTGGCCAAAGGTAGAGAGGCTGGAGTGGTGAAAGTCAGAGACTTGTGTGGTCAAAGGCAAGGTTTGATCTGGTCAAAAACAGAAGCAGGTGTGGTCAAAGACAGAGGCTGAGTGAAGTGTGGTTAAAGGCAGAGGCTGGCCTCTTCCAATAGTAGCAAACACACGACAGAGAGTAATTATCAGGACGCCTCACCAGAAGGAGATGATGAGAGGCTCCATGACAGAGGAGTAGCAGGTGCAGGACAGAGAATACATGGACAGGAGGCCTCACCTGAAGCGGTTGATGAGCCGCATGATGATGCAGGAGTAGCACACACAGGACAATGAGTACATGGACAGGAGACCTCACCTGAAACGGTTAATGAGCCGCACGATAATGAAGGAGTAGCAGGCGCAGGACAACACGTATACTGGCAGGAGGCATCAGCTGTTACCTGATGTGTTGATGTGTCGCTCGATCACAGAGGATTAGCAGGTCCTGTACAGCGAGTACACTGAAAGGTGGCCTCACCTGAAGCGGTTGATGGGCTGATCAATGATAGAGGAGTAGCAGGCTCAGAACAGCGAGTACATGGACCGAAGGCCTCACTTGAGGTGGTGATGAGCCTCTCTATGACGAAGGATTAACAAGGGCAGGGCAGCGAGTTACATGGATAGGAGGCCACGAGGCTTCCCCTGTAGTGGTTGATGAGCCACTCGATGACGAAGGTGTAGCAGGCGCAGTACAGGGAGTACATGGGTAAGAGGCCTCACTTAATGCCGTTGATGAGCCGCTCGATGACAAAGGAGGACAGCTAGTACATGGATAGAAGTCTTCACCTGATGCGACTGATGAGCAACTCGATGACGAAGGTGTAGCAGGCACAGTACAGGGAGTACATGGGTAGGAGGCCTCACTTAATGCCGTTGATGAGCCGCTCGATGACAAAGGAGGACAGCTAGTACATGGATAGAAGTCTTCACCTGATGCGACTGATGAGCAACTCGATGACGAAGGTGTAGCAGGCGCAGTACAGGGAGTGCATGGGTAGGAGGCCTCACTTAATGCCATTGATGAGCCGCTCGATGACAAAGGAGGACAGCTAGTACATGGATAGAAGTCTTCACCTGATGCGATTGATGAGCAACTCGATGACGAAGGAGAAGCAGACACAGGACAGCGAGTACATCAACAGGACGCCTTACCTGAAGCGGTTGATCAGTCATTGGATGATGAAGGAGTAGCAGGCAAATGACAGCCAGTACATTGGCAGGAGGTCTCAGCTGAAGCAGTTGATGAGCCGCTCAATGATGAAGGAGTAGCAGGCACAGGACAGCGAGTACATGGACAGGAGGACTTACCTGATACGGTTGATGTAAATGGATGTCAAAACACACTTTATCTCTTTGCAATAAATAATCCCGAGCCCATAATGAGCATCAAAACGTATACGGCTATTAGTGTACACAGAGCTGTCGTAGCGAGATTGAATAGCGAAAGTACAAAAATTACCAAAAATAGACAAAGAGTATATTTTTTTTCGAAAAGCAGATGTAAATACACTAAATTGCTTCTTGAAAGATTGTTTCAACTCATTCTAAACCCTAAAGGTAATCGTTGACCAGATGTGGATCCAATTCAAAGAAGTAGTATCGACAGCAACTGAGAGTCTTATAAAAAATAAATTAATAAAAGAAGGAGGTGTTCCTCCTTGGTACACAAAACAGGTCAGGGCACTGTTACATGATCAACGAAAAAGGTATGCAAAATTTAAACAAATTGTGTTTGTGTGACAATCTTCAGGATTGGCGACCTTACACAGAAGCTCGAAATGTAACGAGCACTTCAATGCGAAATGCTTACAATACTTTCCACAACGAAACTCTTTCTCGGAATTTCACTGAAACCCAAAGAGACTTTGGTCACACCTTAAATACACTAGGGGCAAAACAAAAACAATACCATCACTACGTGATAGTAAAGGCGATCCTGCCGACGATAGCGCTACTAAAGCAGAGTTACTAAACACATCTTTTCGAAATTCATTCACCAAAGAAGACGAAACCAATATTCCAGATTTCGAATTAAAAACAGAGGCCAGAATGAGTAACTAAGAAGTAAGTATCATTGTAGTAGTGAAGCAACTGAAATCACTTAACAAGAACAAGTCTTCTGATCTGGACTGTATACACACTAGATTTCTAAGTGATTATGCTGATGCGATAGCTCCTTACTTAACAGCCATATACAATCGCTCCCTCAAAGAAGGATCTGTACCAAAAGATTGGAAAGTAGCACAGGTCACACCTATATTCAAGAACGGCAGTAGGAGTAACCCACTAAACTACAGGCCTATTTCATTTACGTCAATTTGCAGCAGGATTTTGGAGAATATCCTGTATTCAAATATTATGAATTATTCGAACAGAATGATCTATTGACCGAAGGTCAACACGGATTTAGAAAATATCGTTCACGTCAAACTCAACTAGCTCTTTAGTCACATGAAGTGATGAGTGCTATCGACAAGGGTTCTCAAATTGATTCCGTATTTCCAGAAGGCTTTTGACACTGTACCTCACAAATGGCTTTTAATAAAATTGCGTGGTTATGGAATATCGCGCCTGATTTGTGACTGGATGGGGATTTCCTGTCAGAGAGGGCACAGTTTGTAGTAATCGATGGTCAGGCATCGATTGAAACAGAGGTGATATCGGGCGTACCACAGGGTAGTGTTATTGGTCCCTTGCTGTTCCTTATTTCCATAAACGATTTAGGAGAAAATCTGAGCACCTCTCTTAGCTTGTTTGCAGATGACGCCGTCATTTATCGTCTAGTATAGTCATCTGAAGATCAAACCAACTGGGGAACGATTTAAATAACATATCTGTATGGTGCTGAAATTAACAATTGACTCTAAATAATGAGAAGTGGTCCGCATGATTACGAAAAGAAATCCGTTAAACTTTGTGCACAACATAAATCAAACGAATGTGAAGGCCGTAAACTCCACTAAATACCTTTGAATTACTATTAATTCAGACTTAAATTGGAAAGAACACGTAGATAATGTCGTAGGAAAGGTGAACCAGAGACTGCGTTATATGGGCAGAATGCCTAAAATATGCAACAGAACTACTAAAGAGACGGCATACACTGCGGTTATTCGTCCTAATGTGTAGTATTGCTGTCCAGTGTGGAATCCTTATCAGGTGGGTTTGACAGAGGATATCGAAAGAGTCCAAAGAAGGGCAGCTCGTTTTGTATTGTTGCGATATAGCGGAGACAGCGTCACAGAAACGATACAGGACCTGGTGTGGAAATTCATTCCAACAACGGCGGTTATCGTTGCGGCGTGGCTTACTTACGAATCTCCATTCACCAACATTCTCCTCCGAATGCGAAAATATATTGTTGAATCCCATCTACATAGGTAGAATTGATCATCAGAATCAATTACGAGAAATCAGATATCGAACGGAGACATTCTGGTGTTCTTTCTTCTTTCGATAATGGAATAGGAGATGAATAGTATAAAGGTGGTTCTATGGACTTTCTGCCGGAGCTCTAACGGAAAGATTCAGATGTTCTTTCTTCCTGTGTGCAATTCAAAAGTAGAATGGGAGATGAATGCCACACACTTGAATGTGATTTGCAATCGCGTGTAGATGAGTCAAGCGGTGGCGAAGGAGTAGCAGGTGCAGAACAGAGAGTACATGGACAGGAGGCCTAAACTGAAGCGCTTTGATGGGACGCTCGATAACAAAGGAGTAGCATGCGTAGGGACAACGCATACATCGACAGGAGGCCTCACATGCAGCAGTTGATGAGCTGCTCGTTGACAAAGGAGTGGCTGGCTCAGGACAGCACAATAATAAACATGAGGCATCACTTGAAGTGGTTGACGAGCCGCTTGATATTAAAGGCGTTGCAGGTGCATGACAGTGATTACATTTATGGGCGGCCTTACCTTATGTGGTTGATTAGCCGCTTGATGACAAAGCATTGGCAGGTCCAGGCCAGTGTGTACATGGCCATGAGGCATCACTTGAAGCGGTTGATGAGCCGTTTGATGATAAAGAAGTATCAGGCGCGAGGTACATGAACAGGAGGCTTCACCTGAAGTGTATGATGAGCCGATCGATCAGAGAGGGGTAGCAGGTGCAGAACAACGAGCACAAGGACATAAGTCCTCACCTGAAGCTGTTAATGAGCCGCTTGATGACGAAGGAGTGGCAGGCGAAGGACAGCGCATACATGAAAATGAGACATCACCTGAAGTGGTTGATGATCCGCTCGATGATAAAGGAGTAGCAGGCACTGGACAGTGCAACCACGAATAGGAGACCTATCTGAAGTGGATGATGAGCCGCTAATTGACGAAGGAGTGATAGGTACAGGAGTCCTCACATGCAGCTGTTAAGTAGCAGCTTGGCGACGAAGTTGTAGCAGGCAGAGGACAGGGAGTACATGGACAAGACGCCTGAGCTGCAGTGGTTGATGAGACGTTTGAACACGAAGGAGGAGCAGGCAAAGGCCAGCGCATGGACACTATGCCTCGCCTGAAGCAACTGATAAGCCGCTCGATGACGAAGAGGTAGCAGGTGCAGGACAGCGAGTATATGAGGAGGAGGCTTCACCTGAAGCGGTTTATGAGCCGCTCGATGATGCAGGAGTGGCAGGTACACAAAAGCGAGTACATGGGCCGTTGATGAGCCGCTCGATTACGAAGGAGTAGCAGCTGTAGGACAGCGAGTGCATGGGCAGGAGTCCTCACCTGATGCAGTTGATGAGCTGCTCAATGCTGAAGGAGTAGCAGGCACAGCACAACTAGTATGTGGGCAGGATGTATCACCTGAAGCGATTTATCAGCTGCTGGATGGTGAAGGAGTAGCAGGCATTGGATAGCGAGCACAAGTACAGGAGTCTTCACCTGAAGCTGTTGCTGAGCCCTTTGATGACGAAGGAGAAGAAGGCACAGGACAGCAAATACATGAACATGAGGCCTAACCTGATGTGGATGATGAGCCGCTCGATGATGAAATAATAGCAGCCGCAGGATACTGAGTACATGGGCAGGAGTCCTCACCTGAATCGGTTGACGTGTCGATGATGAAATAATAGCAGCCGCAGGATACTGAGTACATGGGCAGGAGTCCTCACCTGAATCGGTTGACGTGTCGCTCGATGACAAAGGAGTAGCAGGCGCGGACAGCGAGTACATGAGCAGGAGATCTCACTTGAAGCAGTTTATGAGCAACTCGATGATGGTGAGGGAGAGGCAGGTGACTGACAGGAAATACATGAACATGAGGCCGCACCTGAAGTGGTTGATTAGCCGGTCAAAGACGAAATAGTACCAGCTGCAGGACAGTGAGTACATGGGCAAGAGTCCTAACCTGAAGCGGTTGATGAGGCGTTTCAAGATAAAGGAGTAGCAGGTTCAGGTGTGCATCTACATGGACAGGAAGCTTGATGTGAAGCTCTTGATGAGCCGCTAGGTGACGAAGGAGTAGCAGGCACAGGACAGTGAGTACATGAGCGGGAGTCCTCAACTGAATCGGTTGATGAGCCACTCGATGACGAAGGAGAAGCAGGCACAGGACAGCAAATATGTGAACATGAGGCTTGCAGACACAGGACAGCGCGTATGTGAGCAGGATTTCTCACCTGAATTGGTAGATGAGCCGCTCGATGACAAAGGAATAGCAGGTGCAGGACAGCGAGCACATGGGCAGGAGTCCTCACCTGAATCGGTTGATGGGCCACTCGATGATAAAGGAGTAGCAGGCGCAGGAAGGCGAGTACGTGAGCAGGAGTTCTCACGTGAAGCAGTTGATGAGCCACTCGATGACGAAGGAGAGGCAGGTGACGATCAGGAAATACATGAACATGAGGCCTCACCTGAAGTGGTTGATTAGCCGTTCGAAGATGTAGTAGTAGCAGCTGCAGGACACTGACTACATGGGAAAAAGTCCTCACCTGAAGCGGTTGATGGGCCATTTGATGATAAAGGAGTAGCATGTAAGACAGTGAGTACAAGAGCAGGAGTACTCACCTGAATCGATTGATGAGCCACTCGATGACGAAAAAGTAGCAGGCACAGGTCAGCGAGTACAAGGGCAGGAGTCCTCACCTGAAGCAGTTGATGAACCACTCGATAACAAAGGAGAAGCAGGCACAGGACCGCAAATACATGAACATGAGGCCTCACCTGATGTGGAAGATGATCCGCTCGATGATGAAATAGTAGCAGCCGAAGCACTGAGAGTACATGGGCAGCAGCCCTCACCTGAAGCAGTTGAAGAGCTGTTTCATGATAAGGAGTTTCACGTTCAGGTCTGCATGTACATGGACAGGAAGCTTCACGTAATGTGGTTGATGAGCCGATAGATTACAAAGGACTTGCAAACACAGGACAGTGAGTACATGAGCAGGAGTTCTTACCTGAATAGGTTGATGAGCCGCTCGATGATCAAGCAGTAGTAGGCGCAGGAGAGCGAGTATATGGGCAGCAGTCCTCACCTGAAGCGGTTGAGGAGATGCTCGATGATAAATAGTAGCAGTCACAGGACGGCGAGTACATAAGGTGGAGCGCTCACCTGAATTGGTTGATGAGCCGTTCGATGACAAAGGAGTAGCAGGTTCTGGTCTGCATGTACATGTAATGGAAGCTTCATGTGATGCGGTTGATGAGCTGCTAGATGACGAAGAGGTAGTAGTCACAGGCCAGTGGGTACATGAGCAGTTCTCACCTGAATCGTTTAATGAGCCACTTGATGATGAAGGAGTAGCAGGTGAAGTACAATGAGTACATGGACAGGAGTCCTCACCTGAAGCACTTGATGAGCCCTTTAATGATAAAGGATTGGCAGGTTGAGTTCTGGGTGTAAATGGAGAGGAAGCGTCACATGATGTGGTTGGTGAGCCGCTAGATGATGAAGGAGTAGCAGGCGCTGGCCAGTGAGTACATTGGCAGGAGTCCTCACCTGAATTGTTTGATGATTTGCTCGATAAAGAAATATTAGCAGCCGCAGGACAACGAGTTCATGTGCAGATCCTCACCTGAAGCGGTTGATGAGCCGCTCAAAGATGAAATAGTAGCAGCTGCAGGACAGCGAGTACATGGGCATGAGTTCTCACCTGAAGCAGTGGAAGGGCCGTTTGATGCGATCAGGTCTGTATGTACATGGACAGGAAGCTTCATGTGATGCACACTGCTAGATGACAAATTTGTAGCAGTCATAGGACAGCAAGTACATGAGCTGGAGTTCTCACCTAAATCAGTTGATGAGCCTCTCGATGACTAACGAGTAGCAGGTGCAGGACAGCGAGTACCTGGGCAGGATTCATCACCTGAAGCGGTTGATGAGCCAGTCCATGACGATGAAGCAGCAGGTGAAGGACAGCGAGTACATGGGCAGGAGTCCTCACTTGTAGCGGTTAATGAGCCATTTGATGATAAACGAGTAGCAGGTGTAGAACAGCTAGTACATGAAGAGGGTTCTCACATGAATCGGTTGATGAGCCGATTGATGATAAACAAGTAGGAGGCTCTGGTCTGTGTGTACATGGACATGAAGCTTTACGTGATGCAGTTGATGAGCCGCTAGATGACGAAGGAATAGCTATCACAGGACAGTGAGTACATGAGCAGAAGTTCTCACTTGAATTGGTTTATGAGCTGGTCAACGACGAAAGAGTAGCAGGCACAGGACAGCGAGTACATGGGCAGGAGTCCTCACCGGAAGCGCTTGATGATCCACTCTGTGATGAAATAGTAGCTTGTGCAGGGCAGCGAGTACATGGACAGGAGTCCTCACCTCAATCGGTTGATGAGACTCTCGATGAGGAAGGAGTAGCAGGTGCAGGACAGTGAGTGCATGGGCAGGAATTTTGACATGAATCGGTTGATGAGCCACTTGATGACGAAGCAGTAGCAGGCACAGGACTGCGTCTACATTGGCAGGAGTCCTCACCTGAAGCGGATGATGAGCCACTCAATGAGGAAATGGAAGCAGCCTCAGGACAATGAGCACTGTGCAGGAGTCCTCAACTGAAGCGGCCCATGAGCTGCTCGATGATGAAATAGTAGGAGCCGCAGGACATTGAGTACATGGGCAGGAGTCCTCACCTGAAGTGGTTGATGAGCCGTTTGATGATAAACGGGTAGCTGGCCGCGGTGGCCGAGGTGACTGAGGCGCTCCAGTCACGGTCAGCATGGCCACTACGGTTGGGGGTTCGAATCCTCCCTAGGGCATGGATATTTGTGCTGTCTTTAGTCTTAGCTAGTTCATAAGTAGTTTGTAAGCTTAGGGACTGATGACCCCGTAGTTAAGTCCCACAAGTTGTACAAACAATTAAACATTTGATAAACGCATAGCAGGTGCAGGACAGCTAGTACATGAGCAGAAGTTCTAACCTGATCCCTTGATGAGCCGATCAATGAAGAATGAGTAGCAGGTGTAAGACAGCGAGTACATGGGCAGGAGTCCTCACCTCTTGTGGTTGATGAGCCGTTTGATGATAAAGGAGCGGTTGGCTCAGGTCTGCGTGTACATGGACATGAAGCTTCCCGTGATGCAGTTGACAAGCCACTAGATGACGAAGGAGTAGCAATCACAAGACAGCAAATACATGGGCAGGAGTCCTCACCGCTTCTGGTTGATGAGCCGTTTGATGATAAAGGAGCGGTTGGCTCAGGTCTGCGTGTACATGGACATGAAGCTTCCCGTGATGCAGTTGACAAGCCACTAGATGATGAAGGAGTAGCAATCACAAGACAGCAAGTACATGGGCAGGAGTCCTCACCTGAAGCAGTTGATGAGCCGCTTGATGATAATGGAGTAGCAGGGTCAAGTCTGCTTGTACATGGACAGGATGCTTCATGTGATGCGGTTGATGAGGCGCTAGATGCCAAAGGAGTAGCAAACACAGGACAGCGAGTACATGAGCAGGAGTTCTCACCTGAATCGGTTAATGAGCTGCTCAAAGACGAAGGATTAGCAGGCACAGGACAGAGTGTACATGGGCAAGAGTTCTCACCTGAAGCAGTTGATGAACCGCTCGATGAGGAAATAGTAGCAGCCACAGGACAGCGAGTACACGGGCAGGAGTCCTCACCTGAAGTAGTTGATGAGCCGTTTGATGATAAAGGAGTAGCAGGCTCAGGTCTGCATGTACATGGACATGAAGCTTCACGTGATGCATTCGAAGAGCCGCTAGCCATCACAGGACATCAAGTACTAGAGCAGGAGGCCTCACCTGAAGCGGTTGATGAGTCGCTCGATGACGAAGGAGTAGCAGGCGCAGGACAGCGAGTACATGGACATGCCCCAGCAGCCGAAGCGCACGCCTTGCTCGTACAGTGCTCGCGCCTGCGAACCCTCCTCCGCCTGCCAGTGTACATCGCATCACATTAGGCTGACATTTGTTCCATACAACATCAGGACGATACTTCTTAAAGATGGCAATATGTCAATTTAGTAAATGTGTATGACTACATGACTTACGACGTATTATACAGTGTGCTACTTATATCATGACCACCAACAATAAGTGTTTGTCCAGATGGGGATTACAAAACCTTTCAAGCAAATGATCCTTAACCGTCAGGGGGACACCGTTTAGCATGATTAACTTCTATGTAGCTTTGTCAAAGATTTGAGCACCGGTATGACGTTTTGAAATGGTACCCTGTATCTTTTGATCGGTAACTCATTTCCACTCCTAAATACCTGTTCAAAAGTGATCACAACGTACCATTCACTGAAACTCATGCCAACGCTTAGTGCTGGTACTCAGTGTAAAGGAACACATCCACGTGCTGACATTGATAGAGGATAAATGAAATGATAAGTATACTGCAGCCCGTCATTCCGTCAACCATCGTCATTTGAAGAGTTGTCTGAATAGGATGTAAACTGGCGAAGAGAAGGTAAAAGTGTTACTCCTCTAGTGGGAAGGTAAGTTAGCGGAACAGTAATTGTAGTACTGTTTCTCTTGTGTACAATATGGGTACATTTAGTACTGTAGTCTATTCCTTTCAAATACTGTTGTGTAGAGTAGACATACAGTAAATTCTGTCCTTCTTACAAACTGCATCGATATAAAGTTTCTTTTATTGTTGTTCAAGGTACGTGAAATGCTACACAGGCAGAAGGACTGTATAGACAGCGATATCCTTACAAGAATCCACCTTCTCGACAGATGTTTCTCGTCTTGTTGCGACGCTTCAGGAAATGGGAAGTTTCAATCCACAGCAACGCAATCGTCGTTGCACTCGCACAGACAAAGCTGCTGAAGTTACTGTTCTCTGTTGCTATGAAGCCACATGCGAGCACTCAATAGCTTGAACATGAGAGTGTCACTCCTAAAAGCAGTGTACATCGTATTCTTACACGTCACCGGTCCCCTCCTTACCGTGTAAATCTACATCATGAAATGCATGAGAATGATTTCCAGAATCATACGCAATTCTGTCAATAGGCACGGTAGCAAATCCTCAACAACCCGAACTTTTTGTCCAGTGTTCTTTTTACCGATGAATGCTACTTCTGAAACAAAGGACAGGTAAGTACAAGGCGCATACATTATTGGTCCAGCGACAATCCACAATGGCGTAGACAGGTGGAACATCTGCGTCAATGAAGGGTTAACGTCTGGTGTGGGATTCTTGGCACTAAAATTAATGACCCTTGTTTCAAGAATGATAGTCTAAATGTTCACTGTGTGCCAACTTTCTCAGACGAATTCTTGCTCTTCTTCTGGATGAAGTGGTGATAAGAACCATAATGCTCATGTGGTATCAACACGATGGATATTCAGCACCAATCCTTTGCATGACGTCGTGTTCTGAACGAATGGTATCCTGCAAACTGCATTGGTCGAGGAGGAACAGTTACTTGGCCTGCTAGGTCTCCTGATTTAAATCCTCTTGACATTTTTCTTTGAGGATGCATGAAAGACGTTGACTATCGTGATATTCCAATAACTCCAGATGACATGCAGGAACGTATCATGCTTACAATTCTCTTGAGCAGGCAACTCTGGCAGCAGTAAATGATTCTTTCATTCAACGAGTGCACCACTGTATCGATGTCCATGGTCACCACACTGAGCATCTTTGAATGTTCTACTCCTGGGGAATGGTGCAGGAGACTGAAAGTCAATTTTGTTTTACGTTTTTACTAGGTTTTCATTGTTTTCTGAATATCTAGCAAGTGGACGAGTTTGTGATCCTGGGCTCAAAGACAATGTCATGTTATGTAATTAATAACGTTGTTTTTTAGTCAACTGTGATACATGGATCACTGTGATACATTTTTCAATAGGTCTTTAGGAGAGGAAATGAATTACCGAATACAAAATACAGTGTGCCATTTAAAAAAAAAGTCATACCATTGTTGAAATATGAAGGCAATCGTGCTGATTAATGTATTGTTTCCAATTCAATTTCTCATCAATGCAAACATCTAAATACTTTGCACATTTTACCTTAGCTACAGACTTTTGTTCGCATGCTATATTTCTGAATGGCATCATGCCATTTACCATATGGATCTTTATTAATGTATTGTGTTTTATCTAAATGTAATAAAAGTCCATTTTCAGACAACCACTTAATAATTTTCTTAAATACATTATTTACAAATTCATCAGGTAACTCTTGTTTCTCAGGAGTGATTACTATACTTGTATCATCAGCAAAAAGAACTAGATTTTCATCATCGTGAATATAGTATGGCAAATCATTAATATACGTAAGTTTTATGTAAAAAAAACAACAACAAAGGACCCAAGACTGAACCCTGTGGCAACCATTATTGATTACCCCCACCCCCTGCTAGTTTGAGAAATCAGCTCATATTTGCAGTTTATGTGAACCACATGTTTCAACTTTCTGCACTCTTCTCTTCAAGTTGAGTATGATTTAAAGTACTTCTGCTGTGCCCCAATACCTACCAGCACTACTAACAGCAGGTGGTTCTCAACTCCTATGTACACGAACTACACATGTAACAGGAGGTGCCTCTGTGTTGGAACATACACTAACTATACACCCACCACAAGGTAACACTAAACTGCTACATACAGCAATTAGACATCTAGTTCCTGTAACTAAACACCTAATGCTAGGTGGATCTTAGCGAGTACATAATACTAACTTCACACTGGTGAGGCGGAGGCTTTCAGTTGGTACATCCACTAAACACAAGTCCAGTGTGAGGTGACTGTTGTTGTTGTAGTAGTAGTCTTCAGTCCGGAGACTGGTTTGATGCAGCTCTCCACCCTACTCTATCCTGAGCAAGCCTCTTTATCTCCACATAAGAACAGCAGCCTACATCTGTCTGAATCTGCTTACTGTATGCATCTCTTGGTCTTCCTCTGCGGTTTTTACCCCACACACTTCTCTCCAACGCTAAATTCACAATTCCTTGATGTCTAAGAAAGTGCCCTACCAATCTATCCCTTCTTTTAGTCAAGGTATGCCAGAAATTTCTTTTCTCCCCAATTCTGTTCAGTACCTCCTCATTTGTTATGCGATCCACCCACCTAATCTTCAGCACTCTTCTGTAGCACCATATTTCAAAAGCCTCAATCCTCTTCCTGTCCGCACTGTTTATCGTCCATGTCTCACTCCCATACAAGGCAACACTCCATACAAATGCCTTCAGAAAGGACTTCCTTAGGCTTAAATCAGTATTCGATGTTAACAAATTTCTCTTTTTCAAGAACGCTTTTCTACCCATTGCCATTCTGCATTTTATATCCTCTGTACTGCGACCATCATTTGTTATTGTACTGCCCAAGTAACAAAACTCATCTACCTCCTTTATTGCTTCATTACCCAATCTAATTCCTTCAGCATCACCTGATTTTCTTACACTGCACTCCATTACCCTAGTTTTGTTGTTGTTAATGTTCATCTTATAGGCACCTTTCAGCACACTGTCCATTCCGTTAAATTGCTCTTCCAGGTCCTTTGCTGTATCTGACAGAATTACTATGTCGTCAGCAAAACGCAATGTTTTTAATTCTTCACCCTGAACTTTAATTCCTTCTCCAAATTTCTACCTGCTTTCCTTTATAGCTTGCTCAATGTACAAACTGAATAACATTGGAGAAAGGCTACAACCCTGTCTTACTCCCTTTCCAACCACTGCATCCCTTTCATGCCCTTCAACTCTGACAACCGCTGTCTGGTTTTTTGTACAAGTTGCAAATAACCTTACGCTCCCTATATTTTACTCCTGCTTGCTTCAGAACTTGAAAGAGGTTATTCCACTCAACATTGTCAAAAGCCTTCTCCAAATCTACAAAAGCTAGAAATGTAGGCTTGCCTTTTCTTAATCTATCTTCTAGTATAAGCCGTAAAGTGAGTATTGCCTCCCGTGTTCCTACATTTCTCCTGAACCTAAACTGATCTTCCCCGAGGTCGGCTTCTACCAGCTTTTCCATCCTTCTGTATATAATTCGTGTTAATATTTTGCAACCATGACTTATTAAACTGATAGTTATGTAGTAGTGAGGTGACTATCAGCTGCTTTACTGGGTGTCAGTAAAGTATGGAAACTCCTGAGTAACTAGGCCTCGCCAGGAATAAGAGTTGTAGGATTTTCCCTTTGTTGTTAAATGGCGACCGTGAATTGACCTTGAAGGGCATATAAAGATGAAATTCATTTTCTGAAATGGGAATCCCCATTTTTATTGCGGATTTGGAAAGAGCAGGAAATTTTACGTTCAAGTATGACTCTTACCATATCGTTGACAATACCGTTCAAGGTATAAGCCGTAAAGTGAGTATTGCCTCCCGTGTTCCTACATTTCTCCTGAACCCAAACTGATCTTCCCCGATGTCGGCTTCTACCAGCTTTTCCATCCTTCTGTATATAATTCGTGTTATATTTTACGTTCAAGTATGACTCTTACCACATCGTTGACAATACCGTTCAAGGTCATTACAGAGACTAATAGGTTTCTCACATAGGAACCCTCAATCGATACAAGGAGTACGATTGACAGTTTTTACGTGTAGGAATCTCCAAGCATACCGATGGAGGGCACTCCAAACACAGACTTCAGGGGTCGCCTTAACTGGCTGTGATTGGTAAGTACCCTACAGTCGCTCCGTGTTTCAATGTTCTCGAATAAATCTTTTTAAAATAATCTTCAATACTAGTTCAAGGCCGAGAGCATGATTACGGTCAAGTTCACATGTGAAGGAAAAATTCCAGCTCTCTCCAAATCCACAATAATTAATGGAGGTTCCCATGTGTGGAAAATTACACTTTAGAACGACCTTGAATATCGTCACCAACGACATGGTAACGGTCACACTTGAACCTAAAATTACCTGCTTTATAAATCTGCAATTAAAATTACTTTTTTTTATTTGAGATTTTCCTCATTACAGAGGTTTACTTCAAACATAATAACTCTAGATCTTGTGCGTCCTCTTCTTCTGCACATTTTGGATCCAGGTGGTCACAGGTCGTCCTCTTCTTCTTCTCCCCTCAGATTGCCATTCCAGTACCCGTTTCTGTATTCTGTAGTCCTCCATTCTTCGTGCTTGCCCGTACCATCGTAGTTTCTTTCTATCCATCACTTCATCTATTCATCCTTTCATTTCCATCATCTTTATTACTGCGGCGTTTCTTCTATTTTCTTTCCTGGAAATTCTGGCCGATCTCCTCCAGAAATCCATCTCTAAAGCTTGTAGTTTCTGAGTGTGCGTCAAATTAATGGTCCAGGTTTCCGCTCCGCACAGAACTACATTCTCAAATATAGATTTCTATATGATTGCTTCTTTTTTTTTCATTCCATTTCTGCTCCATAGGACTGAGTTGAGCATCCCAATAACCTTTCATCCACTTAGTCGGATTTTATTGTTAATTGTTTTGAATTTTCTTTCCCTCTATGTATAGTTCATCTGGATCATTAGTAAAGTATTCTGTTTTTTGATAATTAATCTTCAAACCCCAATATTTGTATGCTATTGCTAGTTGTTAGACATGCACTTCGGACCCACCCTGTCTTATGCTATGACGACTTGATCAATAGCAAATAATAAATGATGTAGATAAACTCCATCTCTAATTTCTAAACCCATACTATTACAATTGACATACATGCTTGGAATGACGTGGGGTTTTATAGAACAAAAAAAACTTTAAAAATATCCGACAGATGGCGCTTAATCTGATCAGAAAAGCAGTAATTAGCATAACAAATTAAGACAAATCAAAGATGATGTTCTTTACAGGAAATGCTCAATATGTTCACCAACATTCCTCAACAATAGCTGTATCTGTAGTTATGGTGAGGCATTGGCGTCGGATGTTGTCTTTTAGCATCCCTAGAGATGTCGGTCGATCAAGATACACTTGCGACTTCGGGTAAACCCAAAGCCAATAATCGCACGTACTGAGATCTGAAGACATTGTAGCACGCATAGACAAAAGATGACAAAAGATATGGTCTTTAGCATCACGTTCCGCTGTATGTAACTTCCTTGCTATGGAGTTACAAACGTCATCGCTGGCCTTCAGTCCTACTTTTTTAAATAATTTGACGACTTTCAACCACCATATCTTCCACCCCCTTATAGCTGTCGGCATGGAACTGCTATGGTGTACAACGGGAGACTTCGGAAAACAATTACACACAGTACATTCTTTTACGTTCTGTAGTTTTCGCTGCAGAGCGAAATATTAACACACACACACACGAAGAATTTTATATACACCGATAACTTTCCATCCCAACATACTCCACCCTTTTATCATTATCAACCCTCAAGCAACAATGCCATCAATAAAAGAGAAAATATAATTTTCGAAGAGTAATTATTGTTCCACATTTCACGTTATATTCTTCAAATTAGTAAATATCTATCAGATCGCAAAAAACCGTGCCTAAAGCCTTCCTCAGGTATAAATTAGTAACTGTACAAATATTTAAGTCTCTGTGTCTTGTCGTTCGGACATGATAAGCGTACACCGAACAGACATACACATGAATATATATATATAGCTATCCGATCACCATAAAACCGTGCCTAAAGCCTTCCCCGGGTATACATCAGTAACTGTACAAATTTTTAGCTCTTTATGTCTTGTGGTTCAGACGTGATAAACATACACCGACCAGACATTCGCATTTATAGATATAGATGTGTCAATTTTTTTGTCTCATTAGTATCGCCGGCCGCGGTGGCCGAGGGGACTGAGGCGCTCCAGTCACGGTCTGCACGGCCACTACGGTCGGGGGTTCGAATCCCCCCTCAGGCATGGATAATTGTGCAGTCCTTAGTATAAGGTAGATGATAAGTAGTTTGTAAGTTTAGGGACTGATGACCCCGTAGTTAAGTCCCATAAGCTACACAAACATTTGAACAACATTAGTATCGCGTAAGAGTAACTTCATTATGTCATCCTTCAATTTGAGTACACCCAAGAAGTGTTCAAAGAAAACGTAATACAGTTCTTTAGAGAAAGACGTGGTTCGTATTGTGTTTAACACGCAGCTGTTGTGTCCAGTTCAGTCAATGATTCAGTCAATAGAAAGACACACGCTCTCTGAAGTCTCCGAGGAAAAAAAGGGAAAAATATTACGACAGAAGCTTTTATAACGTCTTGATGACTTTGAGTGAAATGCAATACGAAGAAAAAGTGTTCGTAAGAAATTTCCAATACTTGACAAAGTGCTTGCTGTGGTAAGCGAAGATGCAGATGTGGAAATTTTTCGAGAAAGTCACTTTTCACAGAGTATTAAAAGAAATGAGTTTTAAATGTTTGGCTTCTAATATCACTGCTATATAACAAAACACACAACGACCTTACAGCTGAAACGGATGCAACGAAATTGTCCACCCCTGGTCAGGCGACTTAGTCTGTTTACAGTACGTGTCTTGTTTCGGTGAACGGAGTGTAGCTTAACCAAAGGAGGAACACAACATCCGTACCCAAGGGTGCGATTCGAATTCAAACGAGAGCGATACCGTTCACCGTGGTGTGGCACCTTAATGCGCTCGGCCATTCCCGGTCGGCAGGTATTTAGTTGTCGGTATTTATTTCCGTATGAGTCCAGCAGTGATGCAATTTTTGCATAAATACTTGCAAAAGAATTTCTTCAGTATATTTTACGAAAAAACTTGGAAGAAGTATATACAAATGTTTATATAACAATCAGAAAAATTGCTCACAAACAGTGCAGCTTCAACTGAAAGAAGCTTCTCAACGTTAAAATTGATTAAGACTAACTTGAAAAGAATAATGAGCCAAGAAAGACTATCTCCATTGTCAGGACATTCAATTGAAGCCGAAATAGCGGCTAGTATTAATTAAGATGTGATCTTAAAAAAATTCAGTGAGGTGAAAAGCCGAAAAGTTTCTCTATTTTAATTTGTGTTTGTTTATTGTAATTTTTGTCATTGCAATAATACTTGTATATTTTTGTTGTTGTTGTGGTCTTCAGTCCGCAGACTGGTTTGAGGCAGCTCTCCACGCTACCCTGTCCTGTGTAAGTCTCTTCAAATCAAATGTTCAAATGTTTGTTAAGCTTATGGGACTTAACTACGGGGTCATCAGTCCCTAAACTTACAAACTACTTATGAACTGCCTTATACTAAAGACGGCACAAATATACATGCCCGAGGGGGGATTCGAACCCCCGACCGTAGTGGCCGTGCAGACCGTGACTGAAGCGCCTCAATCGCCTCGGCCACCGCGGCCGGCACAAGTCTCTTCATCTGAGAATACTTTCGGCAACCTACATCCTTTTGAATCTGCTTACTGTATTCGTCCCTGGGTCTCCCTCTACGATTTTTACCCCACACGCTTCCTTCTAATGCTAAGTTGACAATTCCTTGATGTCTCAGAATGTGTCCCACCAACATATCCCTTCTCTTAGTTAGAATACACCAGAAATTCCTTTTCTCCCCAATTCTGTTGAGCACCTCCTCATTAGTTACGTGATCTAACCATCTAATTTTCATCATTCGTCTGTAGCACCACATTTCAAAAGCTTTTATCATCTTTTTGTCTGAAGTCCTTATTGTCCACCTTTCACTTCCATACAATGCTACACTCCAGACAAATGCATCAAATGCATTTAAACTAATATTGAATGTCAACAAGTTTCGCTTCTTTAGAAACGCTTTTCCTCCCATAGCCATTCTGCATTTTAGATCTTCTTTACTTCGGCCATCAGAAGTTATCTTGCTACCTAAATAAAAAAAGTCATCTACTACTTTTATTGTCTCATTACCTAATCTAATTCCTTCAGCATCGCCTGATTTTCTGACATTGCATTGCATTACCTTCGTTTTACTCTTGTTAATGTTCATCTTATATCATCATTTCAAGACACTGTCCGTCCCATTCAGTTGCTCTTCCAGATCTTTTGCGGTGTCTGACAGAATTACTTATGTCATCAGAAAACCGCAATGTTTTTATTTCTTCTCACTGCAGTGCAATGCCCTCTCCAAATTTCTCCTTCCAATCCTTCACTGCCTGCTCAATGTACAAATTGAACAACATTGGGGAAAGGCTACAACCCTGTCTTACTCCCTTCCCAACCTCTGCGTCCCTTTCTTGCTCTTCGACTCTCATAATCGCTGTCTGGTTTTTGTATACGTTGAATATAAATCTTCGCTCCCTATATTTTACCCCTGCTACATTCAGAGTTTGGAAGAGTGTATTCCAGTCGACATTGTCAAAAGCTTTCTCCAAATCTTCTAAGATAAGTCGTAATGTGAGTATTGCCGAGGTCGGATTCCACAAGTATTATTATATATTTATGTATATTATATATCATACTAATAAAATTTTAGAATAATGATTATTGATGTGTAATAAACTCATTTTATTTAACGTTTACTTCCTTACTGAAAAAAAATGAAAGGGGCCTCGCAAAACCGAGGTCGCCGACGCCTAGTTTTCGTGTAGCGCCACAACTGCCTTTTTACAAAAACATTTAAAACAGTGTCAATAAGCGACCGCAGCACAAAAATGCCCAACGGTATTGCTTACTTAGGACGTTAGACAACAGATGGCACGTCTTATGCGGGAGCCGGCCGCGGTGGCTGAGGGGACTGAGGCGCTCCAGTCACGGTCTGCGCGGCCACCACGGTCGGGGGCTCTAATCCCCCCTCGGGCTTGCATATTTGTGCCGTCTTTAGTCCTAGCTAGTTGATAAGTAGTTTGTAAGTTTAGGGACTGATGACCCCGTAGTTAAGTCGCATAAGCTATACAAACATTTGAACATTTCTTATGCGGGATCGGCGTGTGCCACTCGCTGTCAGTTCCAGAGCTGAGTGCGGCTGTCGAGGATTGCCTCTTCCTGAGTTACTTTTCCTGTCATCCAACCAAACTGTAAGAATTTATTTTTACAATTACATCGCACATTCGCCGTAATTTTACGAATCGTCGTTGTTAATTTAAAATATTGCTGTATTTATTTATTTTTTGACTGACTTCCAACCACAGAAAGTTGTGAATCTGTTTGTAATTTATATTTATTTTTATTTTTGGTACGTTATTACTCAATTATTACGGTAATAATTGGCGGGTTTTGATCACTCTCTTTTTGTTTTTACGGTAAAAGTCAAAGAAAAAATTCTAATGACAATTTATATCTCTATTTTTCTTGTTTTCAAACTGAATATGTTTACCTTCTTCATAAGATGATTTTCCTAATGTTCTTTTCGACTGATTGATTTTTGTGAGTTAATTGAAATAGTTAAATATATATATTTACATTACTAAATAAAAAATAAAGGCGTAAGATTCCTCGACTAATGTTTTTTAACTGTCAATATTTGTTACACACAGCGAAAATTATAAATAAAAACTTTTAAAACTATATAATATACCTTCTGTCTTCCTAATGTATTTGATAATTTTTTATTTTTCCTTTTATTGAGTTTTAATGCCCTATTACATGGCAGGCTGACAGCAGCCTATGGCGCTGCACTACAGCCGAGTGAATGATAACATTGGATAACAGAATATAAGATTAAAACATGGTGATTAAACGGCGCTTTTTCAATGACAAGATGAAAATTGTAGAATGTAAAAAGTACGGACAGTTTAAAGACATACATCGTTGATAAAAAATACGTTGCCACGGTGCCTGACAAACACTCATTGCAGACGACTAGACTTGACGTGACGGTGACATTGGATTAAAAGAAACACTGAACACTGGCTGCCCATCGGCATATGCACAGCGATAGAAAACACTGAGCGACGAAACACCAAATACATGAAGCACTGAACACTGTTAAAACACTAGCACTGAACTGGCCCCCAGGGGAGGAGGGGGGCGGGGGATGGACAAAGTGTGGGGGAAGGGGGAAGGAGGTGGGGGAGGGGAGAAGGGGGGACCGGAAGGACTCCCAGGGAGGCGGAGAAAGGAGTGGGTGAGCCAAGCGGGGGGCGGGAGGAGCGGGCGATAATCCACAGGGAGAGGTCAGAGTTGGAAGGAGGGATAGATGTCGGGACGGTTGTGGAGAACGTCGTCTGGGAAAGGTAGGTGGTGGAAGCCACCCTCAGAGAGGACGTAGAGGGTGTGGAGGTGAAGGGAGGGAGGGATGTGGCGGTAAAGGGGTGGCAGGGGCCCGGGATCCAGGAGGAGAGGAGATACCACTGGGTTATGGGACTCTAACTTTTGGAGTATGTACTTGAGGCGGATGTGTTGAAGGTTGAAGGAATTGGTCGTAAAGGATCCGCGTGGGGGAAGGGTGGTGGGTGTGGTAGGGGAGGCGAAGGGCGTGACTAAAAAAACGACAATTAATACAAACTCGCATTTGCATACAAGAGAAGAGAAGGAACTCGGAAGCGGCCAAAATGGCGCCGCGCGCCCGCTGGAAGTTTAACCCTTTCGATGTTTTTACTCATTTTTTTAGAATATCTTAAGTTATCTCAACTGTTACAGAGTCTGATTTGGGTCAGGATTACAAATATGACACTCAAAATTTTTTAGCACATTCCATTTTTCCTAAAAAAAAAAAAAGGGTGGGACACATACGTCCCAGTGATCATTTCTAGCACCGATTTTCCTAAGACTTTTTAAAATAATCTCTTAAGTTATCCTAACTCTCATAAGGTCTAAACAAGTATATGATTCAAAAATCAAAAATTTGTAATGCACAGCATTTAAAAAATAAAATAAAAAAAAGAAATAAAAAAGCGAGAGATCTGTCTCGCAACTTCTATAATAGAAAATGCAGATAATAGTAAACCACATATCGTGTTTTATTAGCGCAACAATTGACAGAAAAACTCTGTTATTTTTTTAATTTTTTTTTAATATGTTTACTATAATATCGCACCATAAAGGCACTATAGGGCTACACAATGGTCACTGGGACACATGCGTCCCACTAATTGTAAATTCACTGAAAAAAATCTTTTGAAGTAAAATGTGTTTTAGAAAGCGTAATTGTTGCTTGTAAACAGTTTTTCTTTGAAGTATGAGTACTATAATATCGCAACATAAAGGCACTACAGGGCTACACAATGGTCACTGGGACACATGCGTCCCACTAATTGTAAATTCACTGAAAAAAATCTTTTGAAGTAAAATGTGTTTTAGAAAGCGTAATTGTTGCTTGTAAACAGTTTTTCTTTGAAGTATGAGTACTATAATATCGCAACATAAAGGCACTACAGGGCTACACAATGGTCACTGGGACACATGCGTCCCACTAATTGTAAATTCACTGAAAAAAAAAACTTTTGAAGTAAAATGAGTTTTAGAAAGCGTAATTGTTGCTTTTAAATTTCTAAGAAACATAAGATAGAAAATATACTTACTTCGGACATTTTCGGTAGCGAGAAAACGACGAAAACCGATTCAAGGCACAATAAACAATGGTTAAGACGCGAAAATTCACGCGGCAGCCCATATAAACAGCCACAGCCTCCTACACTGTAAGAATTTCAGTGCCTCGACTTTTTTCCGCATTCTGAAGGGCCAACAACAGATGGCAGCACTATGCAGAATTACGCAACTCGCCACCTTGTTACAGGGTTGCCAGGTGTGGCGATTTTTCGCATTCTTGGCTATCTCCTTCTTAGGATAATAGCCATTCTAGCTTTATGGCGACTGGCGATTAAATGTGGCTAGTAAAGGAATTAGTTGGCGACTTAATGGCTATTTTATTTTACTTCAAATAAGACGAATTTAAAGCAGTCCCTCTTGAGACATTGTATAAATGAAACTGACTGAACATCGCAAGAATACTGGGGAAATGTAATCACACTATAGAAGTTGCCACAATTATCTGCTCGTATCTTTGAGAGAATGTCATAGAGATGCAAAGAAATTAAACTTGCAGACATAGACGTAAAATACCTCGAGGAGCCTACTTACAAAGGTTCAAAAATAGGCTTTAAACGATGACTCCTAAAATACACTACAACCCCATATGTACGGCTCCCGTAGACGTCGCGAGGA
The DNA here is from genome assembly GCA_026315105.1 of Locusta migratoria. Lineage (NCBI taxonomy): Eukaryota > Metazoa > Arthropoda > Insecta > Orthoptera > Acrididae > Locusta > Locusta migratoria. Next base: position 121,240,850 of record CM048754.1, read on the forward strand.
TTACAGCATGCACAGAACCATTTAAACAGTAATTTTCTTCGCGCTCCTCGTCACCACAACAGAAATTCGTAATAACTGCTACTATGAGACAAGTCCTTTGCTACGCAATTCACAGTAGTTATCAATGGTTTGCAGATATAAATGTCAGTGCCGAACACTCGGTAATTTCCCTGTAGTTCTCATGGCCTGTAAATATCAGTTTTGAAGAAGATACAAGTGATTAGTAATCGAAGCTATGCATCAGAACTTCCCTTCTGTAAGTTTGGTAGAATGATTGTTAAATACTTTTATGTTACGATTTTATTAGTTCTGAAATTAGTATGATAGTTAAATGTATCTCTGTTTAAATTTAATATTCACTATATCTCTCGAGTCTCTCTCTTACATTTACAATATGACTATATTTCGACTGGATTCGTTGATCAGTTGGTGGTGGCGTGTGTGTGGGTCCAGTTCCTGGCTGGACTCATAAATATTTCCTTTAAGAACGAGGTTTCTTGGAGTGTCCAGTCCGGTGTCTATGAATTTAAGAGCGCCGTAGTTTTGTGTTACTTGTTACTCAGTAACCAACTTACTCCCTGAATTTCAGAATTATTGTTGTCGAGACACACGATATAATACCATAGCATAATGACTTTTACTGATTATAAATTGCGATACGCCTACTTGACTATTTTTACTGAGGAAAAGGTGGACATATTTAGGCATTTTATTGATAAAAAGATGACGATATATTGGCTATTTTTTGTTTAAAATTTGGCGACAGAGCAGTTGAAAAACCTGGCAACCCTGCCTTGTTATACAAATGAGGTCTGAAGTTAGTGGGACGTATATGTCCCAACAACCACGAAAGGGTTAAAAGAAAACTGGTTCCAGGCGGGTTATTCTGCAGGCTCAATGCGTCCGTGCCTCCCTGTATACACAGCACAGAGCGCACACCTAGTGGGCGGTCGCTCCCAGCTGCTATACGTACACCAGCAGCAGGTCGAGTGTCAGGTGGGTCCCGCCTCTGACCTACACGTGGTTTATTTATTCGTGTCAGAAGCATCTTGTACAAACATAACATGAAACACAAAAAAAAATTAAGATCAATGAATATAAATACAAATTAGCCATTAATAGTACACATATTTACAAGTAACAGTGATAACAGTTCAAAAGGTCTTTTCCCCAGGATTATACATTAAACTATGCTAGCCCAAAATCTGGCTACATCGCACGCATTACGGGTAGCACCAGTCAGGTCCTGCGTGGTACAGCAGGCTGGACAAAGCTCACACTGTAGCAGATGCTCCGTGGTTTGTTCTTTTCCACACTCGCACATGACAGATGCATCAGAGGGGCCCCACATTCTCATGTTGACTTTGGATCTCGTTACGTTGGTCCGCAGTCTATCGAGGGACTTCCACGTCATCCAGTCCTCCTCATAGCCAGGTGGGAGTGCTTCTTGTGGGGTCATCCAGCCACCAAGGTCCCCGATCTTTGCTCCCCACATCTCAGGTGCATCAGAGAGGCCCCACCTTCTCGTGTTGACTTTGGATCTCGTTACGTTGGTCCGCAGTCTATTGAGGGACTTCCACGTCATCCAGTCCTCCTCATAGCCAGGTGGGAGTGCTTCCTGTGGGGTCATCCAGCCACCAAGGTCCCCGATCTTTGCTCCCCGCATCTCAGGTGCATCAGAGAGGCCCCACCTTCTCGTGTTGACTTTGGATCTCGTTACGTTGGTCCGCAGTCTATTGAGGGACTTCCACGTCATCCAGTCCTCCTCATAGCCAGGTGGGAGTGCTTCCTGTGGGGTCATCCAGCCACCAAGGTCCCCGATCTTTGCTCCCCGCATCTCAGGTGCATCAGAGAGGCCCCACCTTCTCGTGTTGACTTTGGATCTCGTTACGTTGGTCCGCAGTCTATTGAGGGACTTCCACGTCATCCAGTCCTCCTCATAGCCAGGTGGGAGTGCTTCCTGTGGGGTCATCCAGCCACCAAGGTCCCCGATCTTTGCTCCCCGCATCTCAGGTGCATCAGAGAGGCCCCACCTTCTCGTGTTGACTTTGGATCTCGTTACGTTGGTCCGCAGTCTATTGAGGGACTTCCACGTCATCCAGTCCTCCTCATAGCCAGGTGGGAGTGCTTCCTGTGGGGTCATCCAGCCACCAAGGTCCCCGATCTTTGCTCCCCGCATCTCAGGTGCATCAGAGAGGCCCCACCTTCTCGTGTTGACTTTGGATCTTGTTACGTTGGTCTGCAGTCTATTGAGGGACTTCCACGTCATCCAGTCCTCCTCATAGCCAGGTGGGAGTGCTTCCTGTGGGGACATCCAGCCACCAAGGTCCCCGATCTTTGCTCCCCGCATCTCAGGTGCATCAGAGAGGCCCCACCTTCTCGTGTTGACTTTGGATCTCGTTACGTTGGTCCGCAGTCTATTGAGGGACTTCCACGTCATCCAGTCCTCCTCATAGCCAGGTGGGAGTGCTTCCTGTGGGGTCATCCAGCCACCAAGGTCCCCGATCTTTGCTCCCCGCATCTCAGGTGCATCAGAGAGGCCCCACCTTCTCGTGTTGACTTTGGATCTTGTTACGTTGGTCCGCAGTCTATTGAGGGACTTCCACGTCATCCAGTCCTCCTCATAGCCAGGTTGGAGTGCTTCCTGTGGGGTCATCCAGCCACCAAGGTCCCCGATCTTTGCTCCCCGCATCTCAGGTGCATCAGAGAGGCCCCACCTTCTCGTGTTGACTTTGGATCTCGTTATGTTGGTCCGCAGTCTATTGAGGGACTTCCACGTCATCCAGTCCTCCTCATAGCCAGGTGGGAGTGCTTCCTGTGGGGTCATCCAGCCACCAAGGTCCCCGATCTTTGCTCCCCGCATCTCAGGTGCATCAGAGAGGCCCCACCTTCTCGTGTTGACTTTGGATCTCGTTACGTTGGTCCGCAGTCTATTGAGGGACTTCCACGTCATCCAGTCCTCCTCATAGCCAGGTGGGAGTGCTTCCTGTGGGGTCATCCAGCCACCAAGGTCCCCGATCTTTGCTCCCCGCATCTCAGGTGCATCAGAGAGGCCCCACCTTCTCGTGTTGACTTTGGATCTCGTTACGTTGGTCCGCAGTCTATTGAGGGACTTCCACGTCATCCAGTCCTCCTCATAGCCAGGTGGGAGTGCTTCCTGTGGGGTCATCCAGCCACCAAGGTCCCCGATCTTTGCTCCCCGCATCTCAGGTGCATCAGAGAGGCCCCACCTTCTCGTGTTGACTTTGGATCTCGTTACGTTGGTCCGCAGTCTATTGAGGGACTTCCACGTCATCCAGTCCTCCTCATAGCCAGGTGGCAGTGCTTCCTGTGGGGTCATCCAGCCACCAAGGTCCCCGATCTTTGCTCCCCGCATCTCAGGTGCATCAGAGAGGCCCCACCTTCTCGTGTTGACTTTGGATCTTGTTACGTTGGTCCGCAGTCTATTGAGGGACTTCCACGTCAACCAGTCCTCCTCATAGCCAGGTGGGAGTGCTTCCTGTGGGGTCATCCAGCCACCAAGGTCCCCGATCTTTGCTCCCCGCATCTCAGGTGCATCAGAGAGGCCCCACCTTCTCGTGTTGACTTTGGATCTTGTTACGTTGGTCCGCAGTCTATTGAGGGACTTCCACGTCATCCAGTCCTCCTCATAGCCAGGTGGCAGTGCTTCCTGTGGGGTCATCCAGCCACCAAGGTCCCCGATCTTTGCTCCCCGCATCTCAGGTGCATCAGAGAGGCCCCACCTTCTCGTGTTGACTTTGGATCTCGTTATGTTGGTCCGCAGTCTATTGAGGGACTTCCACGTCATCCAGTCCTCCTCATAGCCAGGTGGCAGTGCTTCCTGTGGGGTCATCCAGGCACCAAGGTCCCCGATCTTTGATCCCCGCATCTCAGGTGCATCAGAGAGGCCCCACCTTCTCGTATTGACTTTGGATCTCGTTACGTTGGTCCGCAGTCTATTGAGGGACTTCCACGTCATCCAGTCCTCCTCATAGCCAGGTGGGAGTGCTTCCTGTGGGGTCATCCAGCCACCAAGGTCCCCGATCTTTGATCCCCGCATCTCAGGTGCATCAGAGAGGCCCCACCTTCTCGTATTGACTTTGGATCTCGTTACGTTGGTCCGCAGTCTATTGAGGGACTTCCACGTCATCCAGTCCTCCTCATAGCCAGGTGGCAGTGCTTCCTGTGGGGTCATCCAGCCACCAAGGTCCCCGATCTTTGCTCCCCGCATCTCAGGTGCATCAGAGAGGCCCAACCTTCTCGTGTTGACTTTGGATCTCGTTACGTTGGTCCGCAGTCTATTGAGGGACTTCCAAGTCATCCAGTCCTCCTCGTAGCCAGGTGGGAGTGCTTCCTGTGGGTCATCCAGCCACCAAGGTCCCCGATCTTTGCTCCCCGCATCTCAGGTGCATCAGAGAGGCCCCACCTTCTCGTATTGACTTTGGATCTCGTTACGTTGGTCCGCAGTCTATTGAGGGACTTCCACGTCATCCAGTCCTCCTCATAGCCAGGTGGGAGTGCTTCCTGTGGGGTCATCCAGCCACCAAGGTCCCCGATCTTTGATCCCCGCATCTCAGGTGCATCAGAGAGGCCCCACCTTCTCGTATTGACTTTGGATCTTGTTACGTTGGTCCGCAGTCTATTGAGGGACTTCCACGTCATCCAGTCCTCCTCATAGCCAGGTGGGAGTGCTTCCTGTGGGGTCATCCAGCCACCAAGGTCCCCGATCTTTGCTCCCCGCATCTCAGGTGCATCAGAGAGGCCCAACCTTCTCGTGTTGACTTTGGATCTCGTTACGTTGGTCCGCAGTCTATTGAGGGACTTCCACGTCATCCAGTCCTCCTCGTAGCCAGGTGGGAGTGCTTCCTGTGGGGTCATCCAGCCACCAAGGTCCCCGATCTTTGCTCCCCGCATCTCAGGTGCATCAGAGAGGCCCCACCTTCTCGTGTTGACTTTGGATCTCGTTACGTTTGTCCGCAGTCTATTGAGGGACTTCCACGTCATCCAGTCCTCCTCATAGCCAGGTGGGAGTGCTTCCTGTGGGGTCATCCAGCCACCAAGGTCCCCGATCTTTGCTCCCCGCATCTCAGGTGCATCAGAGAGGCCCCACCTTCTCGTGTTGACTTTGGATCTCGTTACGTTGGTCCGCAGTCTATTGAGGGACTTCCACGTCATCCAGTCCTCCTCATAGCCAGGTGGGAGTGCTTCCTGTGGGGTCATCCAGCCACCAAGGTCCCCGATCTTTGCTCCCCGCATCTCAGGTGCATCAGAGAGGCCCCACCTTCTCGTGTTGACTTTGGATCTCGTTACGTTGGTCCGCAGTCTATTGAGGGACTTCCACGTCATCCAGTCCTCCTCATAGCCAGGTGGCAGTGCTTCCTGTGGGGTCATCCAGCCACCAAGGTCCCCGATCTTTGCTCCCCGCATCTCAGGTGCATCAGAGAGGCCCCACCTTCTCGTGTTGACTTTGGATCTCGTTACGTTGGTCCGCAGTCTATTGAGGGACTTCCACGTCATCCAGTCCTCCTCATAGCCAGGTGGGAGTGCTTCCTGTGGGGTCATCCAGCCACCAAGGTCCCCGATCTTTGCTCCCCGCATCTCAGGTGCATCAGAGAGGCCCCACCTTCTCGTGTTGACTTTGGATCTTGTTACGTTGGTCTGCAGTCTATTGAGGGACTTCCACGTCATCCAGTCCTCCTCATAGCCAGGTGGGAGTGCTTCCTGTGGGGACATCCAGCCACCAAGGTCCCCGATCTTTGCTCCCCGCATCTCAGGTGCATCAGAGAGGCCCCACCTTCTCGTGTTGACTTTGGATCTCGTTACGTTGGTCCGCAGTCTATTGAGGGACTTCCACGTCATCCAGTCCTCCTCATAGCCAGGTGGGAGTGCTTCCTGTGGGGTCATCCAGCCACCAAGGTCCCCGATCTTTGCTCTCCGCATCTCAGGTGCATCAGAGAGGCCCCACCTTCTCGTGTTGACTTTGGATCTTGTTACGTTGGTCCGCAGTCTATTGAGGGACTTCCACGTCATCCAGTCCTCCTCATAGCCAGGTTGGAGTGCTTCCTGTGGGGTCATCCAGCCACCAAGGTCCCCGATCTTTGCTCCCCGCATCTCAGGTGCATCAGAGAGGCCCCACCTTCTCGTGTTGACTTTGGATCTCGTTATGTTGGTCCGCAGTCTATTGAGGGACTTCCACGTCATCCAGTCCTCCTCATAGCCAGGTGGGAGTGCTTCCTGTGGGGTCATCCAGCCACCAAGGTCCCCGATCTTTGCTCCCCGCATCTCAGGTGCATCAGAGAGGCCCCACCTTCTCGTGTTGACTTTGGATCTCGTTACGTTGGTCCGCAGTCTATTGAGGGACTTCCACGTCATCCAGTCCTCCTCATAGCCAGGTGGGAGTGCTTCCTGTGGGGTCATCCAGCCACCAAGGTCCCCGATCTTTGCTCCCCGCATCTCAGGTGCATCAGAGAGGCCCCACCTTCTCGTGTTGACTTTGGATCTCGTTACGTTGGTCCGCAGTCTATTGAGGGACTTCCACGTCATCCAGTCCTCCTCATAGCCAGGTGGGAGTGCTTCCTGTGGGGTCATCCAGCCACCAAGGTCCCCGATCTTTGCTCCCCGCATCTCAGGTGCATCAGAGAGGCCCCACCTTCTCGTGTTGACTTTGGATCTCGTTACGTTGGTCCGCAGTCTATTGAGGGACTTCCACGTCATCCAGTCCTCCTCATAGCCAGGTGGCAGTGCTTCCTGTGGGGTCATCCAGCCACCAAGGTCCCCGATCTTTGCTCCCCGCATCTCAGGTGCATCAGAGAGGCCCCACCTTCTCGTGTTGACTTTGGATCTTGTTACGTTGGTCCGCAGTCTATTGAGGGACTTCCACATCAACCAGTCCTCCTCATAGCCAGGTGGGAGTGCTTCCTGTGGGGTCATCCAGCCACCAAGGTCCCCGATCTTTGCTCCCCGCATCTCAGGTGCATCAGAGAGGCCCCACCTTCTCGTGTTGACTTTGGATCTTGTTACGTTGGTCCGCAGTCTATTGAGGGACTTCCACGTCATCCAGTCCTCCTCATAGCCAGGTGGCAGTGCTTCCTGTGGGGTCATCCAGCCACCAAGGTCCCCGATCTTTGCTCCCCGCATCTCAGGTGCATCAGAGAGGCCCCACCTTCTCGTGTTGACTTTGGATCTCGTTATGTTGGTCCGCAGTCTATTGAGGGACTTCCACGTCATCCAGTCCTCCTCATAGCCAGGTGGCAGTGCTTCCTGTGGGGTCATCCAGGCACCAAGGTCCCCGATCTTTGATCCCCGCATCTCAGGTGCATCAGAGAGGCCCCACCTTCTCGTATTGACTTTGGATCTCGTTACGTTGGTCCGCAGTCTATTGAGGGACTTCCACGTCATCCAGTCCTCCTCATAGCCAGGTGGGAGTGCTTCCTGTGGGGTCATCCAGCCACCAAGGTCCCCGATCTTTGATCCCCGCATCTCAGGTGCATCAGAGAGGCCCCACCTTCTCGTATTGACTTTGGATCTTGTTACGTTGGTCCGCAGTCTATTGAGGGACTTCCACGTCATCCAGTCCTCCTCATAGCCAGGTGGGAGTGCTTCCTGTGGGGTCATCCAGCCACCAAGGTCCCCGATCTTTGCTCCCCGCATCTCAGGTGCATCAGAGAGGCCCAACCTTCTCGTGTTGACTTTGGATCTCGTTACGTTGGTCCGCAGTCTATTGAGGGACTTCCAAGTCATCCAGTCCTCCTCGTAGCCAGGTGGGAGTGCTTCCTGTGGGTCATCCAGCCACCAAGGTCCCCGATCTTTGCTCCCCGCATCTCAGGTGCATCAGAGAGGCCCCACCTTCTCGTATTGACTTTGGATCTCGTTACGTTGGTCCGCAGTCTATTGAGGGACTTCCACGTCATCCAGTCCTCCTCATAGCCAGGTGGGAGTGCTTCCTGTGGGGTCATCCAGCCACCAAGGTCCCCGATCTTTGATCCCCGCATCTCAGGTGCATCAGAGAGGCCCCACCTTCTCGTATTGACTTTGGATCTTGTTACGTTGGTCCGCAGTCTATTGAGGGACTTCCACGTCATCCAGTCCTCCTCATAGCCAGGTGGGAGTGCTTCCTGTGGGGTCATCCAGCCACCAAGGTCCCCGATCTTTGCTCCCCGCATCTCAGGTGCATCAGAGAGGCCCAACCTTCTCGTGTTGACTTTGGATCTCGTTACGTTGGTCCGCAGTCTATTGAGGGACTTCCACGTCATCCAGTCCTCCTCGTAGCCAGGTGGGAGTGCTTCCTGTGGGGTCATCCAGCCACCAAGGTCCCCGATCTTTGCTCCCCGCATCTCAGGTGCATCAGAGAGGCCCCACCTTCTCGTGTTGACTTTGGATCTCGTTACGTTGGTCCGCAGTCTATTGAGGGACTTCCACGTCATCCAGTCCTCCTCATAGCCAGGTGGGAGTGCTTCTTGTGGGGTCATCCAGCCACCAAGGTCCCCAATCTTTGCTCCCCGCATCTCAGGTGCATCAGAGAGGCCCCACCTTCTCGTGTTGACTTTGGATCTCGTTACGTTGGTCCGCAGTCTATTGAGGGACTTCCACGTCATCCAGTCCTCCTCATAGCCAGGTGGGAGTGCTTCCTGTGGGGTCATCCAGCCACCAAGGTCCCCGATCTTTGCTCCCCGCATCTCAGGTGCATCAGAGAGGCCCCACCTTCTCGTGTTGACTTTGGATCTCGTTACGTTGGTCCGCAGTCTATTGAGGGACTTCCACGTCATCCAGTCCTCCTCATAGCCAGGTGGGAGTGCTTCCTGTGGGGTCATCCAGCCACCAAGGTCCCCGATCTTTGCTCCCCGCATCTCAGGTGCATGAGAGAGGCCCCACCTTCTCGTGTTGACTTTGGATCTTGTTACGTTGGTCCGCAGTCTATTGAGGGACTTCCACGTCATCCAGTCCTCCTCATAGCCAGGTGGCAGTGCTTCCTGTGGTGTCATCCAGCCACCAAGGTCCCCGATCTTTGCTCCCCGCATCTCAGGTGCATCAGAGAGGCCCCACCTTCTCGTGTTGACTTTGGATCTTGTTACGTTGGTCCGCAGTCTATTGAGGGACTTCCACGTCATCCAGTCCTCCTCATAGCCAGGTTGGAGTGCTTCCTGTGGGGTCATCCAGCCACCAAGGTCCCCGATCTTTGCTCCCCGCATCTCAGGTGCATCAGAGAGGCCCCACCTTCTCGTGTTGACTTTGGATCTCGTTATGTTGGTCCGAAGTCTATTGAGGGACTTCCAAGTCATCCAGTCCTCCTCATAGCCAGGTGGGAGTGCTTCCTGTGGGGTCATCCAGCCACCAAGGTCCCCGATCTTTGCTCCCCGCATCTCAGGTGCATCAGAGAGGCCCCACCTTCTCGTGTTGACTTTGGATCTCGTTACGTTGGTCCGCAGTCTATTGAGGGACTTCCACGTCATCCAGTCCTCCTCATAGCCAGGTGGCAGTGCTTCCTGTGGGGTCATCCAGCCACCAAGGTCCCCGATCTTTGCTCCCCGCATCTCAGGTGCATCAGAGAGGCCCAACCTTCTCGTGTTGACTTTGGATCTCGTTACGTTGGTCCGCAGTCTATTGAGGGACTTCCACGTCATCCAGTGCTCCTCATAGCCAGGTGGGAGTGCTTCCTGTGGGGTCATCCAGCCACCAAGGTCCCCGATCTTTGCTCCCCGCATCTCAGGTGCATCAGAGAGGCCCCACCTTCTCGTGTTGACTTTGGATCTCGTTACATTGGTCCGCAGTCTATTGAGGGACTTCCACGTCATCCAGTCCTCCTCATAGCCAGGTGGCAGTGCTTCCTGTGGGGTCATCCAGCCACCAAGGTCCCCGATCTTTGCTCCCCGCATCTCAGGTGCATCAGAGAGGCCCCACCTTCTCGTGTTGACTTTGGATCTTGTTACGTTGGTCCGCAGTCTATTGAGGGACTTCCACGTCATCCAGTCCTCCTCATAGCCAGGTTGGAGTGCTTCCTGTGGGGTCATCCAGCCACCAAGGTCCCCGATCTTTGCTCCCCGCATCTCAGGTGCATCAGAGAGGCCCCAGCTTCTCGTGTTGACTTTGGATCTCGTTATGTTGGTCCGCAGTCTATTGAGGGACTTCCACGTCATCCAGTCCTCCTCATAGCCAGGTGGGAGTGCTTCCTGTGGGGTCATCCAGCCACCAAGGTCCCCGATCTTTGCTCCCCGCATCTCAGGTGCATCAGAGAGGCCCCACCTTCTCGTGTTGACTTTGGATCTCGTTACGTTGGTCCGCAGTCTATTGAGGGACTTCCACGTCATCCAGTCCTCCTCATAGCCAGGTGGGAGTGCTTCCTGTGGGGTCATCCAGCCACCAAGGTCCCCGATCTTTGCTCCCCGCATCTCAGGTGCATCAGAGAGGCCCCACCTTCTCGTGTTGACTTTGGATCTCGTTACGTTGGTCCCCAGTCTATTGAGGGACTTCCACGTCATCCAGTCCTCCTCATAGCCAGGTGGGAGTGCTTCCTGTGGGGTCATCCAGCCACCAAGGTCCCCGATCTTTGCTCCCCGCATCTCAGGTGCATCAGAGAGGCCCCACCTTCTCGTGTTGACTTTGGATCTCGTTACGTTGGTCCGCAGTCTATTGAGGGACTTCCACGTCATCCAGTCCTCCTCATAGCCAGGTGGGAGTGCTTCCTGTGGGGTCATCCAGCCACCAAGGTCCCCAATCTTTGCTCCCCGCATCTCAGGTGCATCAGAGAGGCCCCACCTTCTCGTGTTGACTTTGGATCTCGTTACGTTGGTCCGCAGTCTATTGAGGGACTTCCACGTCATCCAGTCCTCCTCATAGCCAGGTGGGAGTGCTTCCTGTGGGGTCATCCAGCCACCAAGGTCCCCGATCTTTGCTCCCCGCATCTCAGGTGCATCAGAGAGGCCCCACCTTCTCGTGTTGACTTTGGATCTCGTTACGTTGGTCCCCAGTCTATTGAGGGACTTCCACGTCATCCAGTCCTCCTCATAGCCAGGTGGCAGTGCTTCCTGTGGGGTCATCCAGCCACCAAGGTCCCCGATCTTTGCTCCCCGCATCTCAGGTGCATCAGAGAGGCCCCACCTTCTCGTGTTGACTTTGGATCTTGTTACGTTGGTCCGCAGTCTATTGAGGGACTTCCACGTCATCCAGTCCTCCTCATAGCCAGGTTGGAGTGCTTCCTGTGGGGTCATCCAGCCACCAAGGTCCCCGATCTTTGCTCCCCGCATCTCAGGTGCATCAGAGTGGCCCCACCTTCTCGTGTTGACTTTGGATCTTGTTACGTTTGTCCGCAGTCTATTGAGGGACTTCCACGTCATCCAGTCCTCCTCATAGCCAGGTGGGAGTGCTTCCTGTGGGGTCATCCAGCCACCAAGGTCCCCGATCTTTGCTCCCCGCATCTCAGGTGCATCAGAGAGGCCCCACCTTCTCGTGTTGACTTTGGATCTCGTTATGTTGGTCCGCAGTCTATTGAGGGACCTCCACGTCATCCAGTGCTCCTCATAGCCAGGTGGGAGTGCTTCCTGTGGGGTCATCCAGCCACCAAGGTCCCCGATCTGTGATCCCCGCATCTCAGGTGCATCAGAGAGGCCCCACCTTCTCGTATTGACTTTGGATCTCGTTACGTTGGTCCGCAGTCTATTGAGGGACTTCCACGTCATCCAGTCCTCCTCATAGCCAGGTGGGAGTGCTTCCTGTGGTGTCATCCAGCCACCAAGGTCCCCGATCTTTGCTCCCCGCATCTCAGGTGCATCAGAGAGGCCCAACCTTCTCGTGTTGACTTTGGATCTCGTTACGTTGGTCCGCAGTCTATTGAGGGACTTCCACGTCATCCAGTCCTCCTCGTAGCCAGGTGGGAGTGCTTCCTGTGGGTCATCCAGCCACCAAGGTCCCCGATCTTTGCTCCCCGCATCTCAGGTGCATCAGAGAGGCCCCACCTTCTCGTGTTGACTTTGGATCTTGTTACGTTGGTCCGCAGTCTATTGAGGGACTTCCACGTCATCCAGTCCTCCTCATAGCCAGGTTGGAGTGCTTCCTGTGGGGTCATCCAGCCACCAAGGTCCCCAATCTTTGCTCCCCGCATCTCAGGTGCATCAGAGAGGCCCCACCTTCTCGTGTTGACTTTGGATCTCGTTATGTTGGTCCGCAGTCTATTGAGGGACTTCCACGTCATCCAGTCCTCCTCATAGCCAGGTGGGAGTGCTTCCTGTGGGGTCATCCAGCCACCAAGGTCCCCGATCTTTGCTCCCCGCATCTCAGGTGCATCAGAGAGGCCCAACCTTCTCGTGTTGACTTTGGATCTCGTTACGTTGGTCCGCAGTCTATTGAGGGACTTCCACGTCATCCAGTCCTCCTCGTAGCCAGGTGGGAGTGCTTCCTGTGGGTCATCCAGCCACCAAGGTCCCCGATCTTTGATCCCCGCATCTCAGGTGCATCAGAGAGGCCCCACCTTCTCGTGTTGACTTTGGATCTTGTTACGTTGGTCCGCAGTCTATTGAGGGACTTCCACGTCATCCAGTCCTCCTCATAGCCAGGTTGGAGTGCTTCCTGTGGGGTCATCCAGCCACCAAGGTCCCCGATCTTTGCTCCCCGCATCTCAGGTGCATCAGAGAGGCCCCAGCTTCTCGTGTTGACTTTGGATCTCGTTATGTTGGTCCGCAGTCTATTGAGGGACTTCCACGTCATCCAGTCCTCCTCATAGCCAGGTGGGAGTGCTTCCTGTGGGGTCATCCAGCCACCAAGGTCCCCGATCTTTGCTCCCCGCATCTCAGGTGCATCAGAGAGGCCCCACCTTCTCGTGTTGACTTTGGATCTCGTTACGTTGGTCCGCAGTCTATTGAGGGACTTCCACGTCATCCAGTCCTCCTCATAGCCAGGTGGGAGTGCTTCCTGTGGGGTCATCCAGCCACCAAGGTCCCCGATCTTTGCTCCCCGCATCTCAGGTGCATCAGAGAGGCCCCACCTTCTCGTGTTGACTTTGGATCTCGTTACGTTGGTCCGCAGTCTATTGAGGGACTTCCACGTCATCCAGTCCTCCTCATAGCCAGGTGGCAGTGCTTCCTGTGGGGTCATCCAGCCACCAAGGTCCCCGATCTTTGCTCCCCGCATCTCAGGTGCATCAGAGAGGCCCCACCTTCTCGTGTTGACTTTGGATCTCGTTACGTTGGTCCCCAGTCTATTGAGGGACTTCCACGTCATCCAGTCCTCCTCATAGCCAGGTGGCAGTGCTTCCTGTGGGGTCATCCAGCCACCAAGGTCCCCGATCTTTGCTCCCCGCATCTCAGGTGCATCAGAGAGGCCCCACCTTCTCGTGTTGACTTTGGATCTTGTTACGTTGGTCCGCAGTCTATTGAGGGACTTCCACGTCATCCAGTCCTCCTCATAGCCAGGTGGGAGTGCTTCCTGTGGGGTCATCCAGCCACCAAGGTCCCCGATCTTTGCTCCCCGCATCTCAGGTGCATCAGAGTGGCCCCACCTTCTCGTGTTGACTTTGGATCTTGTTACGTTGGTCCGCAGTCTATTGAGGGACTTCCACGTCATCCAGTCCTCCTCATAGCCAGGTGGGAGTGCTTCCTGTGGGGTCATCCAGCCACCAAGGTCCCCGATCTTTGCTCCCCGCATCTCAGGTGCATCAGAGAGGCCCCACCTTCTCGTGTTGACTTTGGATCTCGTTATGTTGGTCCGCAGTCTATTGAGGGACTTCCACGTCATCCAGTCCTCCTCATAGCCAGGTGGCAGTGCTTCCTGTGGGGTCATCCAGCCACCAAGGTCCCCGATCTTTGATCCCCGCATCTCAGGTGCATCAGAGAGGCCCCACCTTCTCGTATTGACTTTGGATCTCGTTACGTTGGTCCGCAGTCTATTGAGGGACTTCCACGTCATCCAGTGCTCCTCATAGCCAGGTGGGAGTGCTTCCTGTGGGGTCATCCAGCCACCAAGGTCCCCGATCTTTGCTCCCCGCATCTCAGGTGCATCAGAGAGGCCCCACCTTCTCGTATTGACTTTGGATCTCGTTACGTTGGTCCGCAGTCTATTGAGGGACATCCACGTCATCCAGTCCTCCTCATAGCCAGGTGGGAGTGCTTCCTGTGGTGTCATCCAGCCACCAAGGTCCCCGATCTTTGCTCCCCGCATCTCAGGTGCATCAGAGAGGCCCAACCTTCTCGTGTTGACTTTGGATCTCGTTACGTTGGTCCGCAGTCTATTGAGGGACTTCCACGTCATCCAGTCCTCCTCGTAGCCAGGTGGGAGTGCTTCCTGTGGGTCATCCAGCCACCAAGGTCCCCGATCTTTGATCCCCGCATCTCAGGTGCATCAGAGAGGCCCCACCTTCTCGTATTGACTTTGGATCTCGTTACGTTGGTCCGCAGTCTATTGAGGGACTTCCACGTCATTCAGTCCTCCTCATAGCCAGGTGGGAGTGCTTCCTGTGGGGTCATCCAGCCACCAAGGTCCCCGATCTTTGCTCCCCGCATCTCAGGTGCATCAGAGAGGCCCAACCTTCTCGTGTTGACTTTGGATCTCGTTACGTTGGTCCGCAGTCTATTGAGGGACTTCCACGTCATCCAGTCCTCCTCGTAGCCAGGTGGGAGTGCTTCCTGTGGGGTCATCCAGCCACCAAGGTCCCCGATCTTTGCTCCCCGCATCTCAGGTGCATCAGAGAGGCCCCACCTTCTCGTGTTGACTTTGGATCTTGTTTCGTTGGTCCGCAGTCTATTGAGGGACTTCCACGTCATCCAGTCCTCCTCATAGCCAGGTTGGAGTGCGTCCTGTGGGGTCATCCAGCCACCAAGGTCCCCGATCTTTGCTCCCCGCATCTCAGGTGCATCAGAGAGGCCCCACCTTCTCGTGTTGACTTTGGATCTTGTTACGTTGGTCCGCAGTCTATTGAGGGACTTCCACGTCATCCAGTCCTCCTCATAGCCAGGTGGGTGTGCTTCCTGTGGGGTCATCCAGCCACCAAGGTCCCCGATCTTTGCTCCCCGCATCTCAGGTGCATCAGAGAGGCCCCACCTTCTCGTGTTGACTTTGGATCTTGTTACGTTGGTCCGCAGTCTATTGAGGGACTTCCACGTCATCCAGTCCTCCTCATAGCCAGGTGGGTGTGCTTCCTGTGGGGTCATCCAGCCACCGAGGTCCCCGATCTTTGCTCTCCACATCTCCAGCCTGGTCAGTTGTGGTGATTTGTCGAGCTCCGTCGTTGCACGCAGAAAGCTTTTCCTCGATTTGAGTCTGCTATGGGCTGGCTGATAATCAAACAGGGGATGGGTTGATAATTTCGATGCCTTTGTTCGTTCCATTCTGGCTGTGACTTCCCTTCTAATCCCAGGTGGCGCTATACCAGCCAGGCAGTATAGCTTTTCAACTGGCGTCGGCCTTAGACATCCCGTGACGATGCGGCAGGTTTCGTTTAGAGCCACATCCACTTGTTTAGCGTGGCATGCGTTGTACCATACTGGGCACGCGTATTCTGCAGCTGAGCTACACAGGGACAGCCTACACGTGGTGCCGCACGCGTTCACTCCGCACGTAGCGCTACTACTGTATGAGTGACTCTTCGAGTGAACTCGGGATTGAAACATTCGTGACAAGCACCAAGTTAAACGCTGACACGTGGGACCGAATACTGGGTAAACTCGTCCCATCCAGTGCTTCACAGTGCTTCACTATAAACTGGTGTCAGACCTACAAAAGCCCCGGTGTGTCCCACTGGGTGGCCGTCAGCTGGCTTCCTGACGCCGTCATGACCGCCTCCAGTCAGACACGCGGTCACACCGTGGGGCGGCAACGCATCTGCTCTCAACCAGCGAGCTCAGAATAACACGGATATGCCTTACAATGACAACTGAAAGACAACCGTGTGTCTTCTTCCATATATTGGCCCACTTTAGGTTACGGCAGTAACACTAAAAGTAGGCCTTTGCGATCGTCTTTTGACAGCTCGAAATTGAAATGAAAATAACGGTTTAACCATTCATCTAACACAAAAATTGAATAGTCTAATTGGTAGAGGAGAAAATTCTATACAACTTTGTTCGGTTATGAAAATAAAAATATCTCGTATCGTTTCAGAGATATTTGCAAAAATCACGGCGAGTTTGGGATGTCTGTCTGTCCGTAACGTGTTCCCTGTCTTTAAGACGAACCGTTCAACCGATCACCACCAAATTTCACAGACATAATTGTAGGCCGCCAGAGACCAGACCCTCCCTTTTTCAAATTTTTCGGACAAAAAATACGGCAGTAATAAAAAAAGCCGTTTGTAACATAATTGTAATTGCAAACGAACCGGTCATCTGACAGGAAAATTGAATAAACGAATTTGTAGGGGAGAAAATTCTCTACAACTTTGTTCCCTTATGTTTTTTTCATATCTCGTATCGTTTGAGAGATATTTGCAAAAATAACGGAATTTTGACACCCTCCATTGAATTAACGAAAACCAGCCGTTCGCAGACGTCACGTGTCATTCCTCGGCCAGAACTCTCTGTGGCATACGCCATCTTCCGTTGCGTATTTGATGATTTCCTTATTGTAACTTATCCGTTGTCATTTCAAAGCAATGGCGCACTAAAGAATTAACAAAAACAGGTCGTTCTTCGTACGATAAATGATAATCTAGTTCTACAAATGGCATATTAGCCTCAGTTAACAACGGCCATCAATAGTATGAGATTGAACAACACAAGTCCTAACCGTTAGCTGTAGCATAACCCCAAAGCCAATAGTCGCACGGACTGAGGTCTGGGGACCTGGGAGGCCAAGCATGACGAAAGTGGCGGCTGAGCACACGATCACCATAAAACGACGCGCGCGAGAGATCTTTCACGTGTCTAGCAATATGGGGTGGAGCGCCATCCTGCATAAAACCCTATGTCATTCCAAGCATATGTGTCAATTTTTATCTCTCTATCTACATTATTCCGTGATTTATTAAGTTTTCAAATTTATACTGACTTTTTTATCAATCGGTAGAAGATAAATTACACCTGTGGGGAGATAGGCTGGCTGGTTAGTCAGTGATAAATCTGAAAGATGTGAACCACATCTGTGATTGAAGAAATGTAACGAAGAGTCAGGACAGCAGGAGACTAGTGGACTTGCGAGAAGAGCCCACAGCCCGCCTGGGCGACCACCGTCTGAAGAGAAGGTCTGCACGCTGCCTTGCCTCGTCACGCAGAGTAGGCTGCAATCGCGTAGCTCACTGGCTGCCCGATGTAAGGCGGTGGGCCGCGCCACATCGGCCAGCCAGTGAGCTACTCCATTGCGGCCTACTCTGCGTGACATGGCAAGGCAGCGCGCAGACCTTCTCTTCAGACGGTGGTCGCCCAGGCGGGCTGTGGAGTTAGTCCAGTCAAATAAGCCGAAAAATGGCGTCAACCTCGTAATGAGAGGTAACAAGCTCAATATTTGCATAAACCTTTGTTTTGGCATTCTATATGATGTGTCAAAAATCTCATAAAATCTCGTGTCCGTCTCTTAACCCTTAACTGCATGATTTGTTTAATTTCAAAAGCAATATTATTTTTGTGTTTTATAAGTTGTACAAACAAAGAGAAAAATAGTAAAAAAATTCCCATGTTGCTAGTTTTCCAAAAAAGTAAATATGCAACATACAAAATCTTGTTATATAATTTTCAAAGTTGGATAGTATAAACAACTTTTTGTGCTTATTATGGTTCTTCATACCTGTCTTAATTGGTGTGATTTTTTCCCTCCTTGCAAAACTAACTCTTTATATGGAAAACAAAACGTGAAAATCTGCAATATCTACAGTTTTCTCCAAACACAAGCACAAATGTTAACAGAAGTGCACACTTCAGCCAACCACGGCGCAAGAAACACCACAGGTACTTTCTACAAACTCTACTGCATCTGTTAAACAAGTTTTAATTTACAAAATTCCCACTAGAGGCGGGTAAAACACTATTACAATCGATGTTGCAGATATGCAACACCATGCATTTAAGGGTTAAGATATTAAAGGTCAAAGGTCACGAAAATCGGTTTTTCGCAAATATCTCGCTTCCTATGCGTTAAATGGTATTTGCATTTCTGATAAAAGTTGTAGGGCATGAAATTCTCTAAAATTTTTGCTTTAAACATTTTTTGTGCAATTCATCGTTTTTTAGATAGAGCGCGGAGAGCGCACAGATCAAAGCGTTCAGACATATAAGACGTAATATGAGGTCAGCTGCAAATTCCAGTCAATGGTAGGTTGTTTAAAGTTAATAAATCATTGCAACAATTACAATAACAAACCATCATTCTTTATGAGTTGTGTTCAATATTTCATAATATTATTCATAAATCAAAAAGATTTGTTTAATAATATTTACTTATTTCTTGAAATTATAAAGTTATGAAGCCAAATACTAAATATCTTAATTGTATTCTTTTCTACATGAAACATAATTAAGATATATTAGAATAAAATTAAAATATACTTGAAGTATTTGGCTTCATAACTTAAGAATTTCAAGAAATAAGTAAATATTATTAAACAAATCTTTTTGATTTATGAATAATATTATGAAATGTTGAACACAATTCATAAAGAATGAAGGTTTGTTATTGTATTGTAATTGTTGCAATGATTTATTAACTTTAAACAACCTACCATTGACTGGGTTTTGCGGTTGACCTGCATTACGTCTTATATGTCTGAGCGCTGTGACGTGTGCACTATCTGCGCTCTATCTAAAAACAACGATGAATTGCACAAAAAAATGTTTCAAACCAAAATTGTAGAGAATTTCATGCTCTACAACTTTTATCCGAGATGAAAATACCATTTAACGCATAGGAAACGAGATATTTGCGGAAAAACTGATTTTCGTGACCTTTGACCTTTAACAACTTAAGACGCGGACACGAGATTTTATGAGACTTTTGACACATCATTTAGAATGCCAAACCAAAGGTTTATGCAAATATTCACCTTGTTACCTCTCATTCCGAGGTGAAACCCTAATTTGACTGGACTAAGTAGGCTACTGACCTGCGGGTCGCCGCCGAAGACGGCCTCGCCGACGAAGTCCGTGAAGTAGAGGGAGTAGCAGACGTGCGCCATCCAGCAGAAGAGGTTGGTGAGGCAGAGCACGCGCAGCGAGCCGGGCATCCACACGATGGACAGCAGGTACTGGCCCAGCGACGGCGTGGCGTGGGCGGCGGGCAGCGGCGGCGCCAGCTCCTGCGGACGAGCCGAGGCCGACGTCACTACTCCTGCCTCCTGGCCTCACCACCAGCTGCTCAACTGTCCCCCAATTATATGGGCCTCACCACGGATCACTCCCTCTCCTGCTCCCCCACCTCCTCGCCATACAAGAAAAGGCCCGCTCCCGCCTCCCCATCCTCAAGCTCTTTGTTGGCCAAACCTGGGGCCTGAACCCTTCCACCATTCTCTATACTTACAAACCCCTCATCCGTCTCCCGTCCTGCCTGGATCTCTGCCCCCCCCAGTCCCTAGAGATCCTGGAATGCCCCGCCGTCCACCTCGCCTTCCATATCCCTTCCTAACCCCATCCCCCACGTGGCTCCTCTATGACCTCACCCCTTCCCCCACTTTGTCCACTACACTGAGCACCTTTGTCTCCGTTTCCTCTACCATAAACGTGATCCCCTGACCCTATTGTCCATCCCCTTCTCACTGATCCTGATCCAGTGCCGTGCCTTACCTCTGTTTGCCCCCTACTCTCCACTTGTCCACCCTCCTCACCCTTTACCGTGGCAATTTCTGGACCCTCCCCCTCCCTGACAATGCTCTGCACCATAGACTAAAGATAACATAGACTGCGCATTTCCCATCTCTGCTGTGTTGTGGTTTGAAACCAACATATAAATTTCCCCGAGTCACGTGACCGAGTTTTCCTCATTATGAGCAAAAGTTTTTATCATTTACAAGTGATATCAATCGTTGATTTCAACAATAAAACGACTTCTCGTATTCCTATTACACATTTAGTAGTAATGGTAACATAATTTCATCGTTTTGTTAATATTAATGCAGTGATTGTTGTGTTTACATGTGCCCTGGTGAAAAGTACCGTATTGTCAGTCATTTTTAGAAGCAACAGAATTACCTATCCTCGGTGTTTGAGTTATGCTATGAATGTTTTACTTTTTTTAACTTATGAATGTGACGATCGACGGGAAAATACCTTAATCTGCTCTTGAGCAAATTTATGTCAGCAAGTAAGTCATTTCTGCTGAAAATCTGCTTTCAATAAAGTTATACAAAACTAAACATACATACAGAGTGTTTATTTTCCACATGAAGTCACTTCTTGGCTAGTGCATCGATGATGTTTCCTCACTACTCTATTATTTAATGTAGACAGCCAATACTTTGGTTGTTTTGCGTTTTGGCATCACGGTCTGTGCCAAAAGTCTTAAAATATAAACGGTTGTATTTTATTAAAATTGGACATTATAGATACAAACTGATTTCATTTCTTATAAAATGACAACTAAATATTTTACATATATTGTTGAGGAATCTTAAGGAAGCTGATGCTCCTTTAAAATTGATGTTTGACCTTCTACTCCTGGGTAAAATGCAGACTAAAACGACAACAATGTATTTCTGTTACTTGTAAAAAGACTGCCAATACGTTTCATATAGGCGCATGTAAAAACTGTAGCTATCACATTAACTCTTACAACTGCGAAGGACTAACGCCAATTTTACATCTAAAGATGTAATAAAAATACGCTAATACGTTTCATTGTTCAAATATACGTTTAATTTCCACTACAAAGAATAAGAACTGCAACTCTCAGCTATATTTCGCATCACTCGTAATGATGAAACCGGTATCCTGCCCTGAGTCACGTGACCTAGATATTGGTTTCAGTGTAATGACGTCACGTGCAGTCTATGTTATCTAGTGTCTATGCTCTGCACCCAGACATGCGTCCCTCTTACAGCTCTGATCCTCCCCTCCTGCACCCTTGATCCCCCTAGAGGGTCCCACTTCCTTTCTCCCTCCTCTCCCCTTCCTCTTACCAGCTCTGATCCTCCCCTCCTGCACCCTTGATCCCCCTAGAGGGTCCCACTTCCTTTCTCCCTCCTCTCCCCTTCCTCTTACCAGCTCTGATCCTCCCCTCCTGCACCCTTGATCCCCCTAGAGGGTCCCACTTCCTTTCTCCCTCCTCTCCCCTTCCAATTACCAGCCCCTCCGGTATCCCCCACTGCTTACAGCTAAAATGTATGCTAATAAAGTTGATGATGAAATAAAGAAAAAGTCTAAAGGCATTTAAAATTAGTAGTAAAGAATAAAATGTCAATTGATGATTATAAAGAACAGTTAATCAACAATAGTGAACTATATAGATCAATGACTTTAATTAGGAGTTGTAAACTTGAATTATACACAATGAAATTAAACAAAATAGCATTAAGTGCAAACAATGATATAAGGCATATCAGCAATGACACAATAAATACACTTCCATGTGGACATTGTAGTTTATTATAAATGCTATAGTTGTTTATAGTATATACAGTATCGTTGAGGAAGCTGTAAATATTGCATAGCTAAAAATATAAATTGTCTCATTTATAATTTCCCTATTTTTGTTGTTGATATGGATAATAGCTGATTTTGATGATAATTATCGAAAAATGGCTATAAAGCAGGGTTGAAATGTCTGCGTTTGGACACCGAAGTAATAGAACGCAGTATGTTGTACTCAAAGGCGAGTGTTCATCAGAGACGAGTGTATTGTCAGGCGTGCCCCAAGGGAGTGTGATAGGACCGCTATTATTTTCTATCTATATAAAAGTTCTGATGGACAGAATAAGTTGTAATTTGCGGCTGTTTGCTGATGATGCTGTGGTTTATGGGAGGGTGTCGTCTTTAACTGACTGTAACAGCATACAGGATGACTTAGACAAAATTTCTAGTTGGTGTGAAGAATGGCAGCTAGCTCCCAATGTAGAAAAACGTAAGGTGATGCGCATGAGTAAGAAAAACAATCCCATAATGTTCGAATACAGCATTAATAGTGAGCTTCTTGATGCTGTTGCGTTGTTCAAATATCGAGGTGTAACACTGCAGAGCGATATGAAATGGAACGAACATGTAAGGACAGTTGTAAGGTGGAAAGCCGACTTCGGTTTATTGGGAGAATTTTGGGAAGATGTACTTCATCTGTAAAGGAGACCGCATATAGAATGCTTGTACGATTATGTCTTGAGTGTTGCTCAAGTGTTTGGAACCCGCAGCAGATCAGTTTAAAGGAAGACATATAAGCGGTTCAGAGGCGAGCAGCTAGGTTTGTTACTGGCAGGTTCGTCCAATGCGCGAGTGTCACGGAAATGCTCCAGCAACTGAATTGGGGATCGCTGGAGGAAAGACGATGTTCTTTTCGAGAAATTCTGTTGAGGAAATTTAGAGGGCCGGAATTTGAAGCTGAGTGTAGTACGATCTTGCTGCCGCCTACTTACATTTCGCGTAAAGATCACAAAGACAAGAAAAGACAAATTAGGGCTCGTACGGAGGCATATAGGCATTCTTTTTTTTTCCTCGTTCAATTTGGGAGTGGAATAGGAAAGGAAATGCCTAGTAGTGGTACAGTGTACCCTCCGCCACGCACCTTACGGTGAATTGCGGAGTATGTATGTAGATGTAGCTAAAAATATAAATTGTCTCATTTATAATTTCCCTATTTTTATTGTTGATATGGATAATAGCTGATTTTGATGATAATGATCGAAAAATAGCTATAAAGCAGGGTTGAAATGGCTGCGTTTGGACACTGGGGTAAAATGCCCAGTCCTCATCTCCTACTAACGTTCCCACAAGAGAACTGAATCTGCTTGTTGTACGCTAACTAGAAGTCTCTTATATTACTGAGAAAAGCAGTTAAGGATTAGATGTAAGCTCACTGAAATACCGCACGGTTCTGAGTCCACTTTCGCTATTTAACATGTCATTACCTGTTTACTGATTCCTGTACAGACTTGGTGGCACTGATGTCCAGAGGGGTGCACGACATCCGTGCATCAGAGCGCAGTGCATATTTCCGGCTGTGGCCACCAGGTGCCACGATCAGTTGCTGTGCTTCATAGTCCACATACATGACCGTTTGCAGTGAGCTCTTGACATGTCAGTATAAGTTTGGACAAAACAAGGAGGCCATTATTGGTGAAGGTCTGTCTGAAAAACCAATAGTAATTCTGCAGCCGGACTTCACGAATATCGCCAGCTGAAAGATTGTGGAAGGGTTCTCCTCCCCCACCTACTGTGAGGGTCACGATGGAGGAGTTGGAATCATTAGGGGAGAAAGAGGCGGTTGCTCCTCAGGTGGTTGCACAAGCAGCTGCTTCTGTGGCAGAGAATGACGAGCGCGATTTGCGACCGTCAAGCAGAGAGCATGCCGTGTTCCAGCAGGCAAACGTGCCGTGGTCCACTATACAGAATGTGCTTCGAGCCATTCTAAAATGGTGTCTGTACAAGGTCTGTATCGTACAGCAGCTCGCATCACACGATGCACTACCATCTGTTGACTTTGCTCTCCACTTTCTTGCAAGCACTGGACCACTGTATGGTTGGGTGAAGCTCATTTTCCTGCAACCGATCATCAGCTTCAGTCAAGATTCACGACGTTCCTCTGTATACTGAACGTGTCACTGTGTAGTGTCGCATCATGGCTACATTTACCATTGGTCCATTCTCTTTTGAACAGGTTGGCGCTCAAAGTCCAGGGTTACTGCAATACACTTTCCCTTCGTGTCACAACTATCTTGCAGGGAGAAATACGATGAACACCACATTTTTACTGCAAGATGGAATTCAGCTGCACATCGCTCAGCAAAACACATTTGGAAACATTATTGATAGATGTGAAGCATTGAATTAAAATTTGTGGTGCGGCCGGGAATCGAACCCGGACCTCCATGCTTACTAGGCAGACGTCTTAACCGTTAGACTACCACACCACTAACGATTAAGGCGCCTCGGAATAGTCTATGTACTTTAATTCAGCTTCTTTGTTCCAAAGATAATTGCCACTACTGCCAAGGCTCTCCATGCAGCGGAATAGCACCTCAGCAATGGACATGGTGGAACAATCCTGTTATGGTGATA
Organism: Locusta migratoria; assembly: GCA_026315105.1. NCBI lineage: Eukaryota > Metazoa > Arthropoda > Insecta > Orthoptera > Acrididae > Locusta > Locusta migratoria. Next base: position 121,264,954 of record CM048754.1, read on the forward strand.
TAAATATCAATTAAATACAATGAAAGAATCCCTGAGACGGATTTTCGTCTCAAATATGTCAAAGACATTATTGATAGATGTGAAGCATTTTAATTTTAATTCAATTTAATTTAATTCAATTAATTAATTTTAATTCAATGCTTCACATCTATCAATAATGTCTTTGACATATTTGAGACGAAAATCCGTCTCAGGGATTCTTTCATTGTATTTAATTGACATTTGGAAACGATCGAATTATCAGACTCTTTCTTTCGCTTCAGCCCTTTTCCCACACATGCAGGGTCGGCTTTGTTATTGCGGATTTGGCATGTTACTATTACCCTTTCTGCCGCCACCCGCTCCCCACGAGAGGAAATGTGTACCCCAAATGTCTGTGTATAGTGTTATGTATAAGAAAGTGTAAAGTCTTATGAAATGTTTGTGATCATGTAATTGTGGTGGGACTTGAGCACCAGCCCGGTATTAATCTAGGGGAATGTGGAAAAACCACCTAAAAACTGCATCTGGGTTGGCCGGCACTCCGAACCCCTTTGTTAATCCGCCGGGCGGAATCGAACCGGTCCCGGTACACCTCCCTGTCTCACAAAGCGGTGCGTTAGACCACATGGCTAACCGAGCGGGTGATCGAATAATCAGACAATCGTTTCAAAATGCTTGGCTGTCACGATTGCCTGAACTCACTCTGTTTTATTTCTGGTTGTGGGCCTACCTGAAGCACAGGGTTTACCAGGGGAACATTCACACATGACCTGAAGTGCAGCCTATCGAGAGAGGTAGTCAGCATACCTACAGACATACTTGTTTCTGCTGTGCCGGTGGGCGCCATATTGAGTCCTTTTTGTAGCTGTAATGGTCCCGTTATGTAATGCTATAATCAACCACAGCAGCACATTAACCGTTTGACTGGTGCAGACCTGATATGCCGCAGCGCTCCGCCTTCCCGTGGGGCCTGCGGACGCCGTTTGTTGCGGCAGTGGTATTTCCTGTGGGCCCTGCAGACGGCATTTTTCGCGTGGCCTGCCCGGTACCTGAGCCCTACAGACGGCGTATGCCGCAGCTGGCTCCACTACCCGTGGTACTGCGGACGTCAATAGCCGCTCAGCGCTGCTGTTTATACACTGACCGCCACACCGTTCCCAGCGCTTACAATATTTAGCAAACGATTCTGAGAAAACTAATCAATGGAAAATTTTCATTTTCTTACATCTTACTGTGTGATATATTTGCTCGATAATGATCTCACATTCTATTCCTTATTCCTTATAGTTACTGTACTACATCAAATTAAGTAAACTAATGCGCAAAATTTTTAAGAGTTTGCAGACGAAAATCGTATTGTGTAGACTTTGCATACTGTTGATTTTAGCACATATAAAGTTGCAGGCGAAATGTATATATCTAAATTTTAAGGTTGGGAACAGAATGATAACTCATTTCATTCACGAGATATAATGTGTTATGTCCGACAGACAGACATGGGAGGTGCGCGCATTTCTGTCCGTGTGGACTTGGCGGCTCTATGAAATACTTGGCATCCGATTTTAAGTAAAGAGTTTCATTTGTAGCTCCAGATCGTAAGAGTTAACTCTAAAATTCTGACTGTCATGCAGTGTAGCCCAGTATTCAAACAGACCAATAACATTTCCTTATGGAACAATGTATAAATTAAGAAAACAATTGAGATAATGGACCATTCTTTGATGATTATTATCTACTAAAAATGGAAGGAGATATCCACTACATAATTCTTACCAAAAACAGAGAAGTGCCTGTAGAACAGCAACTACATTTATGTGTCTAATATTTTTCTTGCTTTAATTCCCTGTTTACTGTAATAATAGACTAAATGCATTTACACAAATGAGAAAAGCTTGCTTCTGGAACTCTATTTTAGTTTCAAATCTAAACGAGGATCTATTTAGTTTACTGAGTTATAAGTAAAATTTTTTGTGTGTTTCACTAATTACCTGTAAGTAAAACCAACGACAAGTGAATAATTTAACCTCACGATAATTTGGGGGTAATTTTCAAGTTAAAAAATGTGTAGGTGGAAAGCGCACATAAACGAAACTTCATGTTTCAGAGCCTTGTATTATTATGTTACCACATGCCAAGTTTCACGTTCTTTAAAGCTTTAGTATCTGAGATATAACATGCAAAATGTTGGAAGGATTTTTTTTTTTTTTTTTTTTTTGGGTGGGGGGCGGGCGCCGACTTTTAGAGCAACTTTGCTTGAACTCTTCTGGCTATACATAGGACGTAAAATTCTTTTCAGTATTATTCCTATGAGAATCTATACAGTTGTACATGACAGCCACGTTTCATATCTTCCAACAAAATATTGCCGAGGTATAACGGCCCAAAGTTGTCAGGAGTTCACATTCGGCATGCGCAAATTCGCGCCTGACAACTGACTACATGTCGTTCCGTATTGCTTCAACAAATCTTAAAATTTATCGCTGTGCATTGGGGACATGTTAGAATATTCACGTAAAATTTCCCGTAATGGTCGAGCTGGAAAATATTCCGAAAGTAGGCGATTTGACATGGAATGACCCAGGAGTTGCATGTTAGCTGCGTAAGCACTTTTCAGTGAACTTTATGCCTGCCAAGCAATCATTTCCAGATTTAAAGCTATGGGATAAGTATCCACATGTTGTTGTTGTTGTGGCCTTCAGTCCGCAGACTGGTTTGATGCAGCTCTCCACAATACCCTATCCTGAGCAAGCTTCTTCATCTCTACATAAGAACGGCAACCTACATCGGTCTGAATCTGCTTACTATATCCATCTCTTGGTCTTCCTCTGCGGTTTTTGCCCCACACAGTTCCCTCCAATGCTAAATTCACGAGTCCTTGATGTCTAAGAATGTGTCCTACCAATCTATCCCTTCTTTTAGTCAAGGTATGCCTGAAATTCCTTTTCTCCTCAATTCTGTTCAGTACCTCCTCATTAGTTACGCGATCCACCCACCTAATCTTCAGCATTCTTCTGTAGCACCACATTAAAAAAGCCTCAATCTTCTTCCTGTCCACACTATTTATCGTCCACGTTTCACTCCCATACAAGGCAACATTCCACACAAATGCCTTCAGAAAGGACTTCCTTAGGCTTAAATCTTCGATGTTAACAAATTTCTCTTTTTGAAGAATGCTTTTCTACCCATTGCCATTCTGAATTCTATACCCTGTGCAATGTGACCATCATTTGTTACTTTACTGACCAAGTAACAAAATTCATCTACCTCCTTTATTGTTTCGTTTCCCAATCTAATTCCTTCAGCATATCCTGATTTTCTTATACTGCACTCCATTACCCTAGTTTTGCTCTTGTTTATGTTCATCTTATATGCACTTTTCAGCACACTCTCCATTCCATTCAATTGCTTTTCCAGATCCTTTGCTGTCTCTGCCAGAATTACTATGTTGTCGGCAAAACGCAATGTTTTTAATTCATCACCCTGAACATTAATTCCTTCTCCAAATTTCTCCTTGCTTTCCTTTATAGCTTGCTCGATGTACAAATTCAATAACATTGGAGAAAGGCTACAACCCTGTCTTACTCCCTTTCCAACCACTGCACTCCCTTTCATGCCCTTCAACTCTGACAACCGCTGTCTGGTTTTTGTACAAGTTGTAAATAACCTTACGCTCACTATATTTTACTCCTGCTTGCTTCAGAACTTGAAAGAGTTTATTCCAAACAACATTGCCAAAAGCCTTCTTCAAATCTACAAAAGCTAGAAATGTAGGTTTGCCTTTTCTTAATCTATCTTCTAGGATAAGCTGTAAAGTGAGTATTGCCTCCCGAGTTCCTACATTTCTCCTGAACCCAAAGTAAACTTCCCCGAGGTCGGCTTCTACCAGCTTTTCCATCCTTCTGTATATAATTCGCGTTAATATTTTGCAACCATGACTTATTAAACTGATGGTTCTGTAGTTTTCGCACCTGTCTGTGCCTGCTTTCTTTGGAATGGGGATTATAATATTTTTCTTAAAGTCTAAGGGTACTTCACCTGTCTTATAAATCTTACACACCAGGTGAAACAGTTTTGTCATGGCTGGTTCTCCCAGAGACTTCAGTAGCTCTATGGGACTGTCATCTACTCTGGGGGCCTTGTTTTGGCTTAGGTCTTTCAGTGCTCTGTCAAATTCATCTCTCACTATAGTATCTCCTACTTCATCATCTACTTCTTCTCTTATGCCTACAATTTCCTTTGTAGAGCCTCTCTATATACTCTTTCCACCTTTCAGCTTTCCCTTCTTTGCTGAGAACTGGTTTTCCATCTGTGTTCTTGATATTCATAGAGCTGTTTTTCTCGTCTGCAAATATCTCTTTCATTTTCCTGTAGGCTGTATCTATTTTTCCCCTACTTATACATTCTTCTACATCCATGCATTTGCCTTCTAGCCACTCCTGCTTAGCCATTTTGCACTTCCTGTCAATGTCATTTCTTAGTCGTCTGTACTCCATTTTGCCTGTTTCAGTTACTGCATTTTTAAATTTTCTCTTTTCATCGATTAAATTTAGTATCTCCTGTGATATCCAAGGATTTTTTGTAGGTCTTGCCTTCCTCTGCTGCCTTCACTATTTCATCTCTCAATGCTACCCATTTCTCCTCTAATGTTTTATTTTCCACCGTTTCTGTAAATTTTTGCCTAAAGCTCCCAAGGAAATCCACATATACTGTGCTTATTTGTAATGTCAGCGAACACACTGAGTGTGAGACTGTCGCAGCTGCCCTGTCTGCATAAATAGGCACAGACAAAAGTATACACATGGCGACCCAGACAGACGTGCAGTGGTTGGAGGGTTGGGAGAGGGGAAATTAAGCAGTTCTGTAGCATGCCCCATAATGGCGCTGCCCTTTAAACTGTCCAGAGCAGGCGGCAGGTAGCGGCTGCCCCCACCACCACCTCCCCTCACAGCCGTGGCCTCGTGGCAGGCGGCACGAGCTCTCCCCTCAGCCTCCCCTCCACGCTACCCTGTGATGCTGCGGTCAGAAGCAGCCCTTTAAACTGGCCAGAGCAGGCGGCAGGTAGCGGCTGCCCCCACCACCACCTCCCTCACAGCCGTGGCCTCGTGGCAGGCGGCACGAGCTCTCCCCTCAGCCTCCCTTCCACGCTACCCTGTGATGCTGCGGTCAGAAGCAGCCCTTTAAACTGGCCAGAGCAGGCGGCAGGTAGCGGCTGCCCCCACCACCACCTCCCCTCACAGCCGTGGCCTCGTGGCAGGCGGCACGAGCTCTCCCCTCAGCCTCCCCTCCACGCTACCCTGTGATGCTGCGGTCAGAAGCAGCCCTTTAAACTGGCCAGAGCAGGCGGCAGGTAGCGGCTGCCCCCACCACCACCTCCCTCACAGCCGTGGCCTCGTGGCAGGCGGCACGAGCTCTCCCCTCAGCCTCCCTTCCACGCTACCCTGTGATGCTGCGGTCAGAAGCAGCCCTTTAAACTGGCCAGAGCAGGCGGCAGGTAGCGGCTGCCCCCACCACCACCTCCCCTCACAGCCGTGGCCTCGTGGCAGGCGGCACGAGCTCTCCCCTCAGCCTCCCCTCCACGCTACCCTGTGATGCTGCGGTCAGAAGCAGCCCTTTAAACTGGCCAGAGCAGGCGGCAGGTAGCGGCTGCCCCCACCACCACCTCCCTCACAGCCGTGGCCTCGTGGCAGGCGGCACGAGCTCTCCCCTCAGCCTCCCTTCCACGCTACCCTGTGATGCTGCGGTCAGAAGCAGCCCTTTAAACTGGCCAGAGCAGGCGGCAGGTAGCGGCTGCCCCCACCACCACCTCCCCTCACAGCCGTGGCCTCGTGGCAGGCGGCACGAGCTCTCCCCTCAGCCTCCCCTCCACGCTACCCTGTGATGCTGCGGTCAGAAGCAGCCCTTTAAACTGGCCAGAGCAGGCGGCAGGTAGCGGCTGCCCCCACCACCACCTCCCCTCACAGCCGTGGCCTCGTGGCAGGCGGCACGAGCTCTCCCCTCAGCCTCCCCTCCACGCTACCCTGTGATGCTGCGGTCAGAAGCAGCCCTTTAAACTGGCCAGAGCAGGCGGCAGGTAGCGGCTGCCCCCACCACCACCTCCCCTCACAGCCGTGGCCTCGTGGCAGGCGGCACGAGCTCTCCCCTCAGCCTCCCCTCCACGCTACCCTGTGATGCTGCGGTCAGAAGCAGCCCTTTAAACTGGCCAGAGCAGGCGGCAGGTAGCGGCTGCCCCCACCACCACCTCCCCTCACAGCCGTGGCCCCGTGGCAGGCGGCACGAGCTCTCCTCTCAGCCTCCCCTCCACGCTACCCTGTGATGCTGCGGTCAGAAGCAGCCCTTTAAACTGGCCAGAGCAGGCGGCAAGTAGCGGCTGCCCCCACCACCACCTCCCCTCACAGCCGTGGCCTCGTGACAGGCGGCACGAGCTCTCCTCTCAGCCTCCCCTCCGCACTACCCTGTGATGCTGCGGTCAGAAGCAGCCCTTTAAACTGGCCAGAGCAGGCGGCAGGTAGCGGCTGCCCCCACCACCACCTCCCCTCACAGCCGTGGCCCCGTGGCAGGCGGCACGAGCTCTCCTCTCAGCCTCCCCTCCACGCTACCCTGTGATGCTGCGGTCAGAAGCAGCCCTTTAAACTGGCCAGAGCAGGCGGCAGGTAGCGGCTGCCCCCACCACCACCTCCTCTCACAGCCGTGGCCTCGTGGCAGGCGGCACGAGCTCTCCTCTCAGCCTCCCCTCCACGCTACCCTGTGATGCTGCGGTCAGAAGCAGCCCTTTAAACTGGCCAGAGCAGGCGGCAGGTAGCGGCTGCCCCCACCAACACCTCCCCTCACAGCCGTGGCCTCGTGGCAGGCGGCACGAGCTCTCCCCTCAGCCTCCCCTCCACGCTACCCTGTGATGCTGCGGTCAGAAGCAGCCCTTTAAACTGGCCAGAGCAGGCGGCAGGTAGCGGCTGCCCCCACCACCACCTCCCCTCACAGCCGTGGCATCGTGGCAGGCGGCATGAGCTCTCCCCTCAGCCTCCCCTCCACGCTACCCTGTGATGCTGCGGTCAGAAGCAGCCCTTTAAACTGGCCAGAGCAGGAGGCAGGTAGTGGCTGCCCCCACCACCACCTCCCCTCACAGCCGTGGCCTCGTGGCAGGCGGCACGAGCTCTCCCCTCAGCCTCCCCTCCACGCTACCCTGTGATGCTGCGGTCAGAAGCAGCCCTTTAAACTGGCCAGAGCAGGCGGCAGGTAGCGGCTGCCCCCACCACCACCTCCCCTCACAGCCGTGGCCCCGTGGCAGGCGGCACGAGCTCTCCCCTCAGCCTCCCCTCCACGCTACCCTGTGATGCTGCGGTCAGAAGCAGCCCTTTAAACTGGCCAGAGCAGGAGGCAGGTAGCGGCTGCCCCCACCACCACCTCCCCTCACAGCCGTGGCCTCGTGGCAGGCGGCACGAGCTCTCCCCTCAGCCTCCCCTCCACGCTACCCTGTGATGCTGCGGTCAGAAGCAGCCCTTTAAACTGGCCAGAGCAGGAGGCAGGTAGCGGCTGCCCCCACCACCACCTCCCCTCACAGCCGTGGCCTCGTGGCAGGCGGCACGAGCTCTCCCCTCAGCCTCCCCTCCACGCTACCCTGTGATGCTGCGGTCAGAAGCAGCCCTTTAAACTGACCAGAGCAGGCGGCAGGTAGCGGCTGCCCCCACCACCACCTCCCCTCACAGCCGTGGCCTCGTGGCAGGCGGCACGAGCTCTCCCCTCAGCCTCCCCTCCACGCTACCCTGTGATGCTGCGGTCAGAAGCAGCCCTTTAAACTGGCCAGAGCAGGCGGCAGGTAGCGGCTGCCCCCACCACCACCTCCCCTCACAGCCGTGGCCTCGTGGCAGGCGGCACGAGCTCTCCCCTCAGCCTCCCCTCCACGCTACCCTGTGATGCTGCGGTCAGAAGCAGCCCTTTAAACTGGCCAGAGCAGGCGGCAGGTAGCGGCTGCCCCCACCACCACCTCCCCTCACAGCCGTGGCCTCGTGGCAGGCGGCACGAGCTCTCCCCTCAGCCTCCCCTCCACGCTACCCTGTGATGCTGCGGTCAGAAGCAGCCCTTTAAACTGGCCAGAGCAGGCGGCAGGTAGCGGCTGCCCCCACCACCACCTCCCCTCACAGCCGTGGCCTCGTGGCAGGCGGCACGAGCTCTCCCCTCAGCCTCCCCTCCACGCTACCCTGTGATGCTGCGGTCAGAAGCAGCCCTTTAAACTGACCAGAGCAGGCGGCAGGTAGCGGCTGCCCCCACCACCACCTCCCCTCACAGCCGTGGCCTCGTGGCAGGCGGCACGAGCTCTCCCCTCAGCCTCCCCTCCATGCTACCCTGTGATGCTGCGGTCAGAAGCAGCCCTTTAAACTGGCCAGAGCAGGCGGCAGGTAGCGGCTGCCCCCACCACCACCTCCCCTCACAGCCGTGGCCTCGTGGCAGGCGGCACGAGCTCTCCCCTCAGCCTCCCCTCCACGCTACCCTGTGATGCTGCGGTCAGAAGCAGCCCTTTAAACTGGCCAGAGCAGGCGGCAGGTAGCGGCTGCCCCCACCACCACCTCCCCTCACAGCCGTGGCCTCGTGGCAGGCGGCACGAGCTCTCCCCTCAGCCTCCCCTCCACGCTACCCTGTGATGCTGCGGTCAGAAGCAGCCCTTTAAACTGGCCAGAGCAGGCGGCAGGTAGCGGCTGCCCCCACCACCACCTCCCCTCACAGCCGTGGCCTCGTGGCAGGCGGCACGAGCTCTCCCCTCAGCCTCCCCTCCACGCTACCCTGTGATGCTGCGGTCAGAAGCAGCCCTTTAAACTGGCCAGAGCAGGCGGCAGGTAGCGGCTGCCCCCACCACCACCTCCCCTCACAGCCGTGGCCTCGTGGCAGGCGGCACGAGCTCTCCCCTCAGCCTCCCCTCCACGCTACCCTGTGATGCTGCGGTCAGAAGCAGCCCTTTAAACTGGCCAGAGCAGGCGGCAGGTAGCGGCTGCCCCCACCACCACCTCCCCTCACAGCCGTGGCCTCGTGGCAGGCGGCACGAGCTCTCCCCTCAGCCTCCCCTCCACGCTACCCTGTGATGCTGCGGTCAGAAGCAGCCCTTTAAACTGGCCAGAGCAGGCGGCAGGTAGCGGCTGCCCCCACCACCACCTCCCCTCACAGCCGTGGCCTCGTGGCAGGCGGCACGAGCTCTCCCCTCAGCCTCCCCTCCACGCTACCCTGTGATGCTGCGGTCAGAAGCAGCCCTTTAAACTGGCCAGAGCAGGCGGCAGGTAGCGGCTGCCCCCACCACCACCTCCCCTCACAGCCGTGGCCTCGTGGCAGGCGGCACGAGCTCTCCCCTCAGCCTCCCCTCCACGCTACCCTGTGATGCTGCGGTCAGAAGCAGCCCTTTAAACTGGCCAGAGCAGGCGGCAGGTAGCGGCTGCCCCCACCACCACCTCCCCTCACAGCCGTGGCCTCGTGGCAGGCGGCACGAGCTCTCCCCTCAGCCTCCCCTCCACGCTACCCTGTGATGCTGCGGTCAGAAGCAGCCCTTTAAACTGGCCAGAGCAGGCGGCAGGTAGCGGCTGCCCCCACCACCACCTCCCCTCACAGCCGTGGCCTCGTGGCAGGCGGCACGAGCTCTCCCCTCAGCCTCCCCTCCACGCTACCCTGTGATGCTGCGGTCAGAAGCAGCCCTTTAAACTGGCCAGAGCAGGCGGCAGGTAGCGGCTGCCCCCACCACCACCTCCCCTCACAGCCGTGGCCTCGTGGCAGGCGGCACGAGCTCTCCCCTCAGCCTCCCCTCCACGCTACCCTGTGATGCTGCGGTCAGAAGCAGCCCTTTAAACTGGCCAGAGCAGGCGGCAGGTAGCGGCTGCCCCCACCACCACCTCCCCTCACAGCCGTGGCCTCGTGGCAGGCGGCACGAGCTCTCCCCTCAGCCTCCCCTCCACGCTACCCTGTGATGCTGCGGTCAGAAGCAGCCCTTTAAACTGGCCAGAGCAGGCGGCAGGTAGCGGCTGCCCCCACCACCACCTCCCCTCACAGCCGTGGCCTCGTGGCAGGCGGCACGAGCTCTCCCCTCAGCCTCCCCTCCACGCTACCCTGTGATGCTGCGGTCAGAAGCAGCCCTTTAAACTGGCCAGAGCAGGCGGCAGGTAGCGGCTGCCCCCACCACCACCTCCCCTCACAGCCGTGGCCTCGTGGCAGGCGGCACGAGCTCTCCCCTCAGCCTCCCCTCCACGCTACCCTGTGATGCTGCGGTCAGAAGCAGCCCTTTAAACTGGCCAGAGCAGGCGGCAGGTAGCGGCTGCCCCCACCACCACCTCCCCTCACAGCCGTGGCCTCGTGGCAGGCGGCACGAGCTCTCCCCTCAGCCTCCCCTCCACGCTACCCTGTGATGCTGCGGTCAGAAGCAGCCCTTTAAACTGGCCAGAGCAGGCGGCAGGTAGCGGCTGCCCCCACCACCACCTCCCCTCACAGCCGTGGCCTCGTGGCAGGCGGCACGAGCTCTCCCCTCAGCCTCCCCTCCACGCTACCCTGTGATGCTGCGGTCAGAAGCAGCCCTTTAAACTGGCCAGAGCAGGCGGCAGGTAGTGGCTGCCCCCACCACCACCTCCCCTCACAGCCGTGGCCTCGTGGCAGGCGGCACGAGCTCTCCCCTCAGCCTCCTCTCCACGCTACCCTCTGAAGCACCACTAGTGTGGTCTACCGGTACTAAGCCAGGGAACCGCCTGACACCTGCTAGAATCTTACGGAACTACAAGGAGAGTGCAGGACAGTGGTTTTGGGTGTGAGCAAAGACGTATATAAACAACACAGACTGGCCACAGTGCCGCCATAGTTGAAGCCAATTGGAGATGTTGCCGCCATCTTTGAGAACGTCAGTATCACGCCAGGTGTTTACTGGTCGTCTGCTAACGCTGAATCGTAGGTTTTATATCAATCATTGCCAGTCTCGATTTTTCCTTAATTTCTGGGCGACGCATTTCGGAAAGTAAATCTCACTATGAACAGCATTTTTCGTTTACTACTGCATCTTAAGTGTAATGTTTACAATCGTCAAAAACAATGTTGTAGAGTCTATGGGACTTAACTACGGGGTCATCAGTCCCTAAACGTATAAACTACTTATGAAGTAACTAAGACTAAGGATGGCACAAATATCCATCCCCGATAGGGGATTCGAACCCCCGACCGTAGTGGCCGTACAGACCGTGACTGGAGCGCCTCAGTCCCCTCAGCCACTGCGGCCGGCTTACAATCGTCGAACTGCTGCGTTATTTGGTGATGTTACTATAATGTCAATAATCGTTTGTATTTGCCGACATATCTTCCCTATAAATACAGGCGAATTTCTTTAACGTCTTTAATTACCTTATTCTGTCTGTGATTGAAATGATGTTTCATGCTTTGAAGTACATTATGTATTTATCAACCTCTCCACAATCTGACGTTTTCTTGGTACTCTCCTTACAGCTTTTGGTTTCTGTACGTGCTCAGGAAACGAAAAAATTGTTGAATGGCATTTGCCAGTAGCCGCTTTCGATCGTTGGTAGCATTTGTAACTTCTTTTCATAATGACAAGAGCATATGTAACTATACTTTGTAGGCCTCCACTCATCACGCCTCACATTTGGTTACCCATTGGGTTAGCAACTCCGTGTATTTCAAAAGAAATCTGTATAAAGAATAGTTTAATTACAGTTCATATACCTAGGCTACTTACCCAAAGGTTAATACGCTTTTGTACACTATATAAACAACTGTCATTACATTAAAATACATCAAGTACATCCGTACTCTGCGTAGCTTTTTGATGGTCCTGAAGTAAACATAATTTTCAAACTTGGTAAATGCGAAAGTTGAGTATAATAAATGTTTATAGGCAAATACACGCTGATACACAACGACCTATATAATTACATATATCTTTGTGTATGAATGATATTCCTACTTGTTTATGACTGCTGTTACTGCAGCTGTACGCCGAACATACACTGGACACGTGTTACCACTAATAACAGCGCTCACACGTTAGTTTAGACTACAAACAGAAGCGTCTGCTTCAGACTGACGTTCTCAAACATGGCGGCCACTGTCGCTTAGTGCTGCCACCCAGAGCGCTGTAGCTCGCCTGTAGCCTCTCCAGGTTGTTTATAAACCTCTTTGGGTGTGAGTCAGGCCAGGGCAAGGACGGCGAAGCGGACAGCTGCAGGCACAGACAATAGTCGACAGAGGTGGCTGCCAGCGCAGGTAGACGGCTTAGGAGGCCGCAAGGGCAGGCCTCACTCGGGAAGTCGAATTCATTTCACTCGAATTGAATCTGCATTATTTATATTGCCCACGTCGTTGACAATAGTGCAACAAGGTTTCGTGTGCGTACAGTAATTAGTATCTGTATTTAATGTGTTAAATAGGACAAGTTTTATTGTAACCACGCAGTATAATGCCCAGTTTACACGACGATCGAAAGTTCACAAGAAAGATTATGGTGTACTGCAGCGCTCCTAGTACTAATGACGTGTGATCGCAATGGCTTGGTTGCGTTTATGCGATAAAGTCTCGTCTACACATGGGTCCTACGCAAAAATACGGCCATATTACTATTTACATATGAGAATTGTTTGCCGGCTGCAGTGGCCGAGAGGACTGCGGCACGCCAGTCACGGTCCGCACCCCACTACGGTCGGGGGTTCGAATCCCCCCTCGGGCATGGATATTTGTGCCGTCCTTAGTGTTAGCTAGTTCATAAGTAGTTTGTATAAGCTATACAAACATTTGATTTTTGAGAATTGTTTACATTTGTGTGTGTGTCATGACTGATAATATTCATCTTTTAAGTTTACACACTGTCGGCAGTAGCAGGAGTTGTGGTGTTTATTTGAACGCATTAGAGAAGAAGGAATAGAAGTTGGATGAGTCCTTGGTTCAGAAGAAGACACAATGAGATGTGTACTGCACGCCAGTAACGAAGTAACTTCTGCTGGAGGACCCCAATGATTTCAGAATTTTTTTTTTTTACTAATGAGTATCGAGTGTTTTACAAAATTGTTTTGTTCGTCTAAGAACACAAATACGATAATAAAAGTATTTCGCCAAGCTGAAGAAATAAAATACTTTTTATACTATAGCTTTGTGTAATATACGTGTCAGTTATTCTTGTAATTGCTTTTTTTGCAGGCTCGCTTTAACATAGCGTTTTCTGGCGCCAGGGAATGTTTCAAAAGCCTTTCCTTTGCACAAGGAATTTGTTTAATATTTTAATTGTTGCTATTGAAATCTGCAAATCATTTTTTTCCTTTATTGCATTTTACACCAGTTATTTTACAGCAGCATCATAGGCTGCTCTTCAGCCGAGAGAAATTAAAATACATATATGAGGTGAGAATTAAAATACATAACAGGAGATAAAACTACAGAGATACAATAACATAGACAAGGCGACAGTATGAAGTACATTACAAAAGACAGATGATTAAAACCACATTTAGGCAGTTAAAAATGATAAGCCACGGTGACGTAAAAAACCATGTAGGACGGCAATAACACAGGACGGCGAGTACACGGAGACACTAATTAAAACACGCAGTGCGACGCTTGTCTGATTGCAGTGGACCCAGTTATAAAAAAACACTTCACTGGAGCATTGGGCACAACACTTGATGTAGCACTGATAAAACTGTCGGTCCAGAACCACGAGAATGGTGGGGGGTGGAAGAGAAGCGCAGGGCAGAGGAAAAACGGCGGGGAAGGAGGCGGTAGGGAGGAGCCGTAGCGACTCCAGAGCGGGGAGGGGTGGGGGAGAGGGGGCCCTACATGTACGGGATCAGGGCTGGTAGGACAGGTATATGTCAGGAGGGAGGACGTCATCAGGGAGGAGGAGGCGGCGGAAGTTACCCTGGGAGAGGACACGGAGGGTGTGGAGGTGAAGGAAAGGGGGTATAACGCGGCAGAGGCGAGGCAGAGCCCCAGGGTTGGTGAGAATGGGGTGGACCAGGGGGTTGCGGGAGTCTATTTTACGGGTGGTATAGCGGATACGGATATGCTGGAGATATTCGAGGAGGTGGGGAAACGGGATCAGGTCGTACAGGATCCGCGTGAGGGGAAGGGAGCCGGATGCGGTAGGTGAGGTGGAGGGCGTGGCGCTCGAGGACTCGGAGGGTTTTGTGAGGAGTTTTAGGATGTTAAGTTGGGAGGGGGCTTTCTGTCAGACAGTGCAGAGGTGGGGGTCCAGGAAAAGTTACGATCAAGGGTTAGGCCGAGATACTTGAGGGTGGGGGTGTGGCGGATAGGGCGATTGTGGAGGGTAAGGTAGAAATCGTGGAGACGAAAGGAGGGGGTGGCACGACCTATGATAATTGCCTGGGATTTGTCAGGATTTACAGAGAGGAGCCACCGGTTATGCCGTGAGGCGAACTTGGTTAGGTGGGACTGGAGCAAAAACTGGGAACGGGCAAGGGAGGGGGCGAGGGCTAGGATGGCGGTGTTGTCAGCATATTGTAGGAGATAGACAGGACGCTTGGGTTGGGGCATGTCGGCAGAATAAAGGAGATAGAGGAGGGGAGAGAGGACAGAGCCTCAGGGTACCCTGGAGGAGGGGTAGAACAAACGGGAGTCGGAGTTGCAGACAGTGACATTGGAGGGACGGTGGTTGAGAAAGTAAGCAATGAGACGGATGTTATTAATAGGAACGGTGTGGAACTGGAGCTTTAAAAGGAGACTGGAATGCCATACACGGTCATAGGCGTTTTGGATATCTAGGGAGACAAAAATTGCGGAGCAACGGGAATTGAGTTGGACGGATAGGAGATGAGTTAGGCGAAGGAGCTGGCTGCAAACCAATTCTGCATTGTCCCTTTATGTCTCAATCAAAACACAGTTCCTGGTCTGTGCCACTCCATTGATGCAAGATGTGTGACTCCAGAGAAACAAGCAATTTTGATAAGGACACAGTTATTTCCGCATGTAAACATGAAAGCGGCGCAGTGAACTTACTTCTGCACAGGCGCGCCCAGGACGCTACTAGCAAATTTAGAACCTGTCATACAGCATGATAGCTAGTATGAAACGCCATCTCGGCTCACGAATGCTGGTAGTTCTTTGTTTATGTTGCTAGATGGCGCGCAACATGATCCTTTCGTTACTAGCGCGATCATCGTGTAACTGGGCTTAAGACACAGTACTGGACCTGAGATAGAGCCTTGTGGAACCAGAAATTTGGTTTTACGGGTTGTCTGCGCGCTTCCGCCAGCACATATGCCTGCTGTACGCGGGTGTCCTGGTGGGGACCGACGCCGGGCAGAGAGCTGAGCTCACCGACCTGTGGCTCCGAGGCGTTGAAGGAGGTCTCCAGGGTGGGCGGCGGCGGCGGCTTCGGCCGGCTGCGCTTCTGCGGGGGCGGCGGTCGTGGGGGCGGCGGGGGCGGCGATGGCGGCTGCGGGGGCGGCGCCTGGTGGTAGCCCTCGTCAAAGCCGTAGTTGACGCAGCCGTCGCCGCGGTGCACCGGCGAGTCCGTGCCGGCAATCGGGCGGTACTCCGCGCCGTCCTCCTGCGGACACGAGGAGTTTGTTGTGTGTTCCAGACGACATGGGCAGCTTCTACTTTAGTCTCCTGTATTCCTAGGCTACGTCGAATATTTTCGTTCTTGTGTTGTTACTGCACTGTGTTAGCTACATAGGGTAGGGGAAGGTCAAGTAAGTTGATGAGGAGTCTAATAAGGAGACCACATGGGTATATGATTTTACAATATTTTGATATTTATAGTATGTGACGTTCAGAGCACAAATAACAATCAGCTAAAGCCATTCGACGCAACTCTAAAAAAATTTCGAGAAAATCGACTTTGATGTTTTGCAAGTACCATTAGTTAAATGGGCTGCAGCATCTGCTGGTGTAGCGCATGTGGTAGCGATCTGGCTTCATAACCATACAGTCGGTGGTTCGAATCCCACTGCGACTAAAAATTTGTTTTTATTGTCTTCAAATTCAATTATAAAAACATTCTAATTCCATCTGTTGTGTCAGTTTTTATTTATATTTGGTCATAACAATGATTTATAGTATGCAGTAAACAAAATAATATAGAATGTGAAATGGTGTATTAAGGCTGCAGAATAAGCAAATAAATTTAATGTGGAAAATAATAATTTAAAACGGATTCAATTGGTCTGTGAAAATGATTACAATAAGGGTGGGCATTTATATAAGTTAATGAGGTATGTTAAAAATAGTTCAACAGCACAATGTATGTCACTTATTTTCCACAAATGGTGTTTCACATGCCAGGTTTATTACATATGGAGTGTTGTGAAAAGAAGGCATTTCTAGTTTATTCTTTAAGAAACTGTTTGACTTGGAGGATATTGTGCAGAATGTTAATCGCATTTGAACCTTGACACAAAATATTTTTTTTCTATATTTCTTGGTTTTGAAGATATTTGTTCTAAACTTAATATCGAAAATTATCTTTCAAGGTGTGTGTTCCCCCTTAAAAGTGAAGCTAGGGAAACACAAAAAATATGTAGGGCCTATCACTTTATTTTGTCTCCACTACATACCTGGCAACATCCATCAAGCACGTTTATTTGCACCATGGAATATTCCCATGTAAATATAGGTGGTAGCTAGTAAACCTTTACAAAGAATCAGTAAAATGGTGTTTTGGTTTTCATAATAATACAATGTTAAAATGCCTTTAACATATAATAAGTTTTAATCTCGTTTTGCTGGTTTGTTGGGATGCTCAGAAGCTTCGAAAGTACGACCAAATGTTTCTAGAAAACAACGGAATAGTACAGTACAACAACAAGAATAATGACATGCAGACTAAGAAAATAAGGCAATGCTGAAGAAATTAGATTCGGTAACAAAACGATAAAGGTGGTAGATGAGTTTTGTTACTTGGGCAGTAAATAACGTACAAGGGTCGTACTACAGAGGATATAAAATGCAGTTGGCAGTCAATAGAAAAGCGCGTTTGAAAACGAGAAATTTGGTAACATCCAATGTTAATTTAAGTGTAAGGAAGTCTTTCTGATGGTATTTATGTTCCGTGTTGTCTTGTATGGGAGTGATACATGGACGATAAATGGTTAAGGCAGGAAGAGGACAGTGACTTTTCAAATGTGGTGCTACAGAAGAATGCTGAAGATTAGGTGAGTAGTATTCATCATTTTGATGATTTGCAGCTCTTATTCTTTCCGTGTTTGCAGTAAAAATTTCTGGGTATGAGGTCCGCCTGATGTGCAAAACACTGTTTTGTTATACACCCAAACTACTTTCAGCACCTCTTTGACATCATCAGTGGGGTTTCAATTTATTTAATGCTTAATTTACATTCTGTGGTCATGTGGGGCCCTTAGTACATAGAAATGTAGTGGTAGCGTTGTCATAGTTTATTTTGGCATACACTTGCTCTTCCTCGGTTTTGTACATAGGACACATGCAATACATATATTTTGAGGATTTTTTCTATCACAATCACTTCCCACTTTAAAAATTCGATTGCGTAACTAATGCGGAAGTACTGAACAGAATTGGTGTGAAAAGGAATTTTAGCATATCTCGAGTATACGAAGGAGATGATTCCTAGGACCCATTCAGAGATAACAATAATTCGTGAATTTAGCATTGGAGGAAGGTGTGTGGGGTAGAAACCTCAGAGTCACACCAGAAGTCGAGAACAGTAAGAAGATTCAGATGGATGTGGGTTGCCATTCTTACGGGCAGATGAAGAACATTGCTCAGGATAGAGTAGGGGGGACAGCTGCACCAAACCAGTCTCTGGACTGAAGACCTCGGCAGCAGCGAGGTGGCAAAGCTCATGGGGCGGCTGCCTTTTGTAATCTGGTGATTCGTGTGGAAAGGTTTCTGACAATATTATTGCGTCAGGATGAGAATTAACGGTCTTGGCATGCGGATTAGTACTTGGAACTATACGCATCGGACACAGATAATAGAAAATTCAATAATTCAAGATCCAATATGTCAATAGACCGGCAAGATTACCAAATTTCAGGCATTAGGGGAGAGTCGGATAAGTTAACGAGGAATCTAAGATGACGAATTCTGAATTTCTCCGTTACCTCAACAGCTGGTGCTGGTATTGCTTCCTTAGCGCGCTCTGCAGGCACGTCTGTTTAACTAGAGCCGCTTCGTCATTTTGTTTTGTTGACAACAGAGACTTGGAAGTAGACGCTATTTCGTAACTATTTTTGCTGCATTTTAAATAAGTTTCATGTAAGTAATACTTTTATTTTAATGAATAGTAGTTGATTCCTGTCAAGCCTTAAGCATTTTCTGCTGTTTTAACCCTTGCATTATATCAGCTCTAGAAAAACATATTGTATGCCTGGGGTCTTTTTTGACCCCAAAGTGATTCAAGCGACTTTATGGAGATAATATTTGAAATATGTACTTTCTAAGTAAATATAATGTATTGAGAAACATGTGCAAAATTTGATATTATAACTTCACAATATATGTAATTAAGTTACATATAAGTTGTAATTACTTACTACATTTGTTTCAAATTCAAATGTTCAAATGTTTGTAAAGTCTATGGGACTTAACTACGGGGTCATCAGTCCCTAAACTTACAAACTACTTATGAACTACTTACGAACTAGGACGGCACAAATATCCAAGCCCGAGGGGGGATTCGAACCCCCGACCGTAGTGGCCGTGCAGACCGTGAGTGGAGCGCCTTAGTCTCCTCAGCTACCGCGGCCGGCTTGTTTCAAATATGAAAACATTTTTTGTTTAGTTTGTTTGGTTTCAAAAATTATTTTTAACACAAAATATTCATAACCCACAGATTATGTACTAATACTGTAATTTATTAGTATTGTGTGTAATATCATTTACATGGAATTTTACACTCCTATACGCTCTCATGCTCAATCTAGTTCAATCCAGCATTCAAGACCTGGGTACATAATTTTACTATCTTTTTCTTGACTATTGGTGTGCATTACTATTACACTCTGCACGTGGTTGCTGATAAAGAGTCTGAAACAGTCTGCCCTTGTCTGTAATTGTGGTCTAAGGTGACATGGAATATGCACAGTTTCACATATTACATTCCTTGAAACCTGCTTGTGCACATCAGGTGGTACTGTGTTATATGTTATCTGCCCACCTCTACATACAAGACTAGATACAGTAGCTACCTGAATGCCATTATCGTCTTCTTCGCAATCACACACATCCACTTCACCTCCGATCTAGACATATTCCTATATCATATTTGCATCAGAATCACTATCATCCTCGTTTCCAAAAATTGATTCATTACCATTGTCAGTCTTCTGTAAATCTGCCAAATCCTGTTTGAGACTGTAGCCCCTTGCAAAACGTATAACACCATCCATTACGAATAAACTATTACGCCATGTCTTCTTTGCACAAAGCTCCATGCGAAACTGTGAATTTGTCGTAACGGTTCACGTAATTGTATTTTCTACTCATTGTTTACAACAATGTACAAATGAATGTCGGTTTATAAAGTACATTGTTGCCAAAATTTACTTTCGTAATAAAACTTACACATGACTCTGAAAATCAGTTATTGTATACCTGGGGTATTTTATGACCCCACCGCAAAAATTTCAAATTGTTGTACTGCAAAATGAGATAAAAACGCAAATATTTTACCGATTTATAATAAAAAGTCTGTGGATAGCATATGTGAAGGATGAGTTGTCTACACCCATATTGCCGGCCGCGGTGGCCGAGGTGACTGAGGTGCTCCAGTCACGGTCAGCACGGCCACTACGGTCGGGGGTTCGAATCCCCCCTCGGACATGGATATTTGTGCCGTCCTAGTTCCTAAGTAGTTCATAAGTAGTTTGTAAGTTTAGGGACTGATGACCCCGTAGTTGAGTCCCATAAGCTTACCAAACATTTGAATTTTTGAACACCCATATTAAAACTATTTATAGTTAAATGAGCCTGGGGGTCTAAAAAGACCTCATGCATCATGCGAGGGTTAATAATGGCTTAATGTATTTATTCTGTGACATTTTGACCATGTCAAAGTTTGTATGTCAAAATGCCGACTGCAGTTAAGGTGACGAATTATGCAGAGGCTAAGATGGCGAGTTCGACATGAATTGTTTATGGGCACAGGAATCGAGCCATTAAATTCACAGATATTTAGTGATGAAGACTTCGCGCCATCACTAACAACAGACAACAACATCAATGAAATTCCACCCAAAACAGATGCTCTACCTGAGAGCAAATTTCTGCAACTTTCTCTATTTCACATCTGTTACCCCAAATAGAATCTATACCAGGGCCTTTATCTAACCCTACATCTACTTGTTCTGTAGCTCCATTACACCATTACACCATGCAGAGCTTTGTGTATTATCATTGCCCTCGTCCACCTCTAACTCCAGATCTACCTCTGCTTTATATCTGTTACCTCACTACACATAACAAACACACCCGTGAAAATATCTATGGAAGAAAAGAGACAAAGACAAGAGGACAAAGAGAAAAAGAAACAAGACAGAAAAATTGATATGGAATAGGTTCACAGAATTGTGACTGGCTGGAAGACTTCCCAAGTAACGTTGTTCTCGATGGTGAGTGTTCATCAGAGGCGAGTATATCATCAGGTGTGCCCCAGGGGAGTGTGATAAGATCGCTATTATTGTCTAATAACTTGAGTAACTTGTAATTTGCTGATGATGCTCTGGTGTATGGGAGGGGTGTCGTCTTTAATTGACTATAATAGCATACAGGATAACTTAGGGCCGGCCGCGGTGGCCGAAGAGACTGAGGCGCTCCAGTCACGGTCTGCACGGCCACTAGGGTCGGGGGTTCGAATCCCCCCTCGGGCATGGATATTTGTGCCGTCCTTAGTCTTAGCTAGTTCATAAGTAGTTTGTAAGCTTAGGGACTGATGACCCCGTAGTTAAGTCCCATAAGTTCTACAAACATTTGAACCTTTTTTTTTTTTTTTTTTTTTTTTGATAACTTAGGCAAAATTTGTAGTTGGTGCGAAGAATGGCAGCTAGCTCTCAATGTAGAAAAATGCAAGGTGACGCGCATGAGTAGGAAATCCAATCCCATAATGACCAAACACAGCTTTAGTAGTGAGTTTCTTGATGCAGTCGCGTCCTTCAAATATCTTATTTGTAAAACTGCAGAGCGATATGAAATGGAACGAACATGTAAGGAGAGTTGCGAGTAAGGCGGAAAGCCCCGGATCATTGGGAGCATTTTGTGAAGGTGTACATCATCTGTAAAGGTGACCATGTATAAAACGCTTGTACGACCAGGTCTTGAATATTGCTCAAGTGATTGAGACCTGTAGCAGACTGGTGTCCTTTCCTATATGGCACGGACTATAGTAGGCGCTACTGTGGAGATCAGGTCACAGGACAGCTGGAAACTGGGTTGCTTTCCTACGTGACACGGACTATAGTAGCTGTTACTGTGGAGATCAGGGGGCAGAACAGGTAGAAACTGAGGTGCCTTCCTACGTGATGCGGACTATAGTAGCTCTTACTGTGGAGATGAGTGTGGTACGGCAGGGCTGTGCACAGACCTGGCTGGCGTGGTCGGCGGCCACGCTGCCGTAGCCGTTGCCGTAGCCGATGGTGGCGTCGGACGCCTCCGTCGAGATCTTGGTGCACTCGGTCAGCTCGCCATCTGGCTGGGAGGGCTGGCTCTGCAACAGACACAGTGGCCGCAGTTGAGGCACACCGTCACACCTGCCTGCATCTCGACCGAGTCACAGATGATGCATATGTCGTGCCCGGCACAGACTTTACACTGCACGTAACTGAACGTCAAACAGGTGCTGACGAGATCGAATGTAAATCCTTTCAAGAGACATTTCACTGTTTAGGAGTCATTACTACACCAAATTTGTATCCGAAAATACTTCATACATTTTACAGGTGTCTATTCTTATTAAGTATTTCAGCATTAAACAATACACTGATATTATTATAAACTTTAAACAACATCTTTTAACTAGAAAGTAGAACTTGTACATGAGAGATTGACACATCAACAAGTTAGATCCCACTCTATTCTCGGTTTCAAAAACATACACTTGCCGCAGGAAAATTTCACATTATTCAGGCATCTCTCATTATCTCTTGATAGAAAATATATTTCAATATTATTTCTCAGATACATTATACGGCACTGTAACGTAAATGAAAAGAATATGACGTTAAAGAAGTAAACAAGGGACACCACATAAGAAACAGCTAACTACACTGCTCAAAACAGTTGAGATAACACACACAACATATACACTGTAATGTACTTCAGTCAAACAATGGTCACAGTTGTAATTTTCATGTGATACAGGACGTTATTTTCCTGTCTCAAATCTTCACGTTTACATGGCGTTTACTTAGAGCGAGACGTCAACTGGCCACTATAATACTTACAAGGTCACTCTCGTTGCCTTCAAATTTTGTGTCTGATCAACTCAGATGGCCAGTACAGCTGCATACCTGTGTGATACGGACAGTACAAGGTTATCAATCAACTCTTGAGGGATACTCCGGCATTCTTCCGTGACTGTAATATACAGCTCTGAAATACTTGTGGGAGGTGTTTGTTATGATTCCAATCCTAATCCACTTTCTTCTACGACCTGGGTGCAGTGCATCTGACAAGTGGAACATGGATATGCTCAATAGGGTTTAAGTCCAGTGAATGAGCTGATCATCCCAATTCGTTCAATTCCCTCAGCTTCGAGGATGTTGTCCACCAATGCAGCTCTGTGGGAACCACCATTATCGTACACCCGAATCAGCTACGGTACCAGCATAGAGCACAACTAAATGTCGAAGGATCTCGTCTCTATACCTCTGAGCAGTTAAAGCGACATTCTGAACTACATACAGGTTCGTATGTCCGCTAAGACTGACTCCTACCCACACCATTCTTCCACATACATTACATGGTGATGTTTGCTGCATACAAGCAGGGTCCCAAGTTCCCTCCAGATGATAGAACGACGATTGTCCGGCTGAACACAAAACATCTGTTAACAGATCCCAAATCCATCCATTACGACTCTAATCCTAATCCTAATTCACTTTATGCGGGTTAAACGGTGTCGCGGTTTTAATGGGACACACACCATAAGCCTTCGAGCGTGTGAGGCCACATTCAAAAGACGATTTCTGATTGTTTATGTCAATATTGCTCGTTCTGTTGCTGTCTGGACGGTGCGTTGCAGATGAGTTGCATTCAGCCTCCTGTCTCAACGGGCAGTTAACCGGAGATATCGGACATCTCGTGCTGATGTTACCCATGGACGAGCTTGGCCTTGCCTTCTCTTAACGGTTTCTGTTCTGTGAAATCGTGTCCACGTCCTGGAAATTGGAACACTCCAATAGCTGCAATCTTGTCACTAAACGTTTCAGTAGTTGCAGTAATGGGTTGTGGGGTAATGTATCAGGAAAGAACTTTTCAGGATACAGTAAATTACATCCATTAGATCTTATAAAACACTGTAATGAAAATTTTACTAGTGGAATGAGTGATACACTTAAAATAAAATTGGTAAAAAGGCTTTTGGATGGGAAAGCACTCTCATAGGCTAACCAACATGTTAGTTTGGAGATGAAGTATTCAGATGTTGAGAAAAGTTTCTTGAATAAGAATTGGTCAGGAGTAGAACAAGCTAAAACAAAGAAGTTTTTTTTTTTTTTTTTTTTTTTTTTTTTTTTTTTTTTTTTTTTAATGGACCACATTACAGGTCAGGGGATGGAAGCATGCGAGAACTTTGTGAGGCTCAGTTAAAAAAAGCTAATACACTTAGACAGTCCTTTTGCTTAAATAATACTAACTGATACACTGACAAGATGGTTGCCAGGGAGAGTACCGAGAGAATTATCTTTTGGACCTGATGAGTCAGTAGAATATTTTTTGAGATTCTTCAGTAAACTAGATAGGCTCTATGAAAGAGACGATGGAGGAAATCATGATAGATACAGATCTAATGATCACACAATGGGGTGGGGGGTGGTGGAACCATATTCAAAATCAGGGAAGTAATAATAAGCAAATAGACAGAAGATATGGGCAAACACAGAGAGATGATAGGAGAGTTACATCACAAAATGACAGGGACCGAGACAATGAAAACAGGGATAGACAATGGAATGGAAATAAAAGACATAATGATATAAGATTGGAAAACAGGGGAAATAGTCTTGATAACAGTCAGGTAAAATAGACAGTGTTCCACTAGGATCCTGTCAGTTTGGAGCGAGAAAAAGATTTAGAAATCAGGTTAACACTTTTAAAAGCAATGATTGGGTGAGTATAATTCTGAATCTATGATGCGGTCACAGAATATAGGAACAGGTTGAATTTTGAAAGAAAATTCTGGAGAGTTATGATTATGGATGTGAGTGAGTCAAATCAAGAAAATTTGAGTCAAGAACAAATAGTAGAACCTGACAAGGTATCACTGAATCAATTGTTTAGACATACAAACAAAGAGACTAAGAGAAGTAATGTATGTGCAGACAAAGATTTTGATGAGTTTGGATTGCAGAGATTGATGATTGATAGCAATAAGCAAGTAGAAAGTACTGACAGTGAAACAGATGTGTTCCTAGGACGACAAGTATCATATAAGGAAAAAACTATTGCAGATAATGGCGAAGTTGTGTGCATTAAGGCCAAGGATGGAGAAGATTGTAGTAATAATGTTGAAGTTAGCATTGATGCAGATTAAGTTATATGTGATTTAAGGAGTTGAATGGTATGATTTAGGTTGAAGTAAAGTCATCTGTAGAAAAAGATGAGTTAGGGCAAGGGAATATTAGGTAGGTAAATGTGAGTAAAATCGTATCAGTCAGCCTCACTAGTGCACTTGAAACCAGTAAAAATGACAGTGAATGTGAGAAAAAGATAGGTAATGAAATATTAAAAACAGCTTGGAAATATTATAGTGAAAAAGATAATGCAGGTAATGTAAAGGAAATATTAGAAAAGATCTGTGCTGACTTACAGCCATACTAATGGAAAGAGGAATGTAGTTTTAGTAAGGGTCAATGCTGTACAGCAAGAATGGAGTCCATGCATACATTCTGAGATAGTAGATAAAGAAAACTTCAGAGAGGTTGATAAACATCTGTTTCATGATAGTGAGAGTGAGATTGTAGATGAAATAACAGGTAATCCTTATATTTACATTCAAACTGCTAAGTGGAAAGGAAAGTGTCTGGTAGATACAGGGAGCCCTGTACGTGCTGAATCTGAAAAATAAAAAGATAGACTTAGAAATAGTACTGGTTGTGTCGAGTTACCAGTAATTCAAGAAGATTGAAGGGTGCCACGGGAAAATATAGTAAAGTAATTACCAAACAGGTACTACTCACTTTTAAAGTTGAAGGAATTTCGTTTGAACAGGGGTGTTTTGTGGTGTCTGAGGATGTGAGGATGTGATTCTCAGGATGAATTGGATACAAAAAGATCAGGTAAGCTTCTGTTGGACAATTAAAGAGTTGACTTTCACTGAACCAAAAAGTTGGGGTACCGTCCATAACTAAATTAATTAAGATAGGGAATAAGAGTAATGTAAATCAAATCACCGGTGTAAAATATTTAGTCGAGGGTGGTAGCTATGAAGAAACAGAAGAGGATAGAGATTATTATGAGATGGAAGAAATTCATTACAGTAATCTTACTGAAAGTAAAGTAAAAGATGCAGAAAAACTTACTGATGAGAAGAATGAGTTAAGGGAATTTTTGTGGGAATTCAGGGATGTATTTAGTAACAGACCAGGTAGGGCAACGAATTATGAGTGTAAGCTGAGATTAAAACCATATAAACCATTTTTCCTTTAACCACATAATGTACAATTTTCAAGACGACATAAAGTTAAAGGAGAGCTTCAAAAGATGGAAACTTCGGGGATCATAGAAAGAAATGTCAGCCAGTACAATAATCCAATGGTCATTGTGATAAAACGTGATGAAGGGATTAGAATAGTACTAGATTCTACACATTTTAACAAATTATTTGAAAGAGAGTCAGACCACGCAGACAATATAGATGAGCTGTTACACAAGTTTAAAGATACATCATATATGACTAGCCTTGACCTCACTAGTGGATTTCACCAGATAGCCTTGGAAGTTGAATGTAGAAAGTATACTGCCCTTCTTTATGGAGGGATACCATTTCAATACTGTATAGTACCTTTTAGTTTAAATGTTTCTGTAGCAGAATTCATAAGGGGATTAGATTTGGTTTAGGGACAAGATTTTTTCAAAAGACTTACTATCTATGTTGATGATATCTTCGTTGCAAACAGTACTTGGGAAGAACATTTATATTTACTGAAAGAAGTAGTTACAAAATTAAGGGAAGGAGAAATGTCATTAAAATTGGAGAATTGTAAATTTGGTGTGAAAAAACTAAATGTCCTTGGTCACACAATAAGTGAGGAGGGAATTTTGCCTGATGAAGATAAAATCTTCACTACTGCAAATTTCCCTTCTCCAAAATCAAAAAAAGGAATTAAAATTCTTTTTCAGCTTAGTGGGATTCTACAGAAAATACACGAGGAGTCAAGCATTAAATACACCTGTATTGAATAATTTATTAAAGAAAAATAGTGTATGGTTATGGGATAAAAATTGTGAATCAGTGTTTGAAAAAATTAAGAGGCAGATATGTAACAGCAAAATTTTACAGAGACCAGACCTTAGTTTACCCTTTTGCATTATGACTGACAGCAGTCAGACAGGACGTGGAGCACATTTATTAAAAAAAAAAAGACTGTTAATGGGCCTACTGGACATTTATCTATAGCATTTGATAGTAGGACCCTACAAAAACATGAAAAGAATTATACCATTACTGAAAAGGAACTCCTTGCAATACAGAGGGAATTCACTAAATTTAAAAGTAATTTGATTGGCCACAAAATCATAGCTTATTCTGATCACAAAGCAATTATCTATATCCAGGAATGTAGATTATATCACAAGAGGCTCATTAGATGGGCTGTATTTTTGCAACAATTTGATTACACTGTAAGGTATGTTATAACAGATGCATTGAATACGTTACCTCTGGGGAATGAAAATGAGGGAGTCGATGATTTTAGAGGAGGAGAATTCAAAATTATGTACAACAGGGAACGAGAGGTGAAGCTGAAACTAGAAAAATTTGCAATGGAATTAGAAGATACCAGACTCATGATTAAAATTGGAAATTAGTAAAAAGCTAATTAGGAAAAAGGAGACATGAAAAGGTAGGGCTATATTTTATGGTTTACAAAGGTATTTTATTTAGGAGAAAAAGTCCAGGCAGCGACAGAAGGATGTTGTGTTGGCCTGAACAGTGTATTCATGTTTTAATTACTTCCATAAATGAAAGTTATGGTCAATGTGGAGCATTTAAGTACATTCAAAAGATCCAAGAAAACCTGTATTTATATAATTTGGGAAGAACAGCCAGGACAAAATTAAGTGCTGGTGATAAATGACAGAGGGTGAAAGTTAATAATGAAACTTGTACAGGAAATATGCAAAACATTATGCCTGAAAAATCTATGATCTGACTGGAATTCACTTATATGGGCAACTTCCGAAAGGTAATGGAAGGTACATGTAGGTTCTTGTTGTGATATATTTGTTTTCTAAATTTATTAAAGTATACCCATTAAAGAAAGCAACTAGCAAAATCATTATTTTGAAGTTTAAAAAAGATTACTTTTTGACTGTTGGTAAACCAAAAGCTATTTTGTCAGGTAATGGTGCCCAATTCACTGCAAAATTTTGGAAACAGTTCATTGAGGGAGAAAATATAAAACGTCTATTTACTTCAGTTTATTCACCATCAACTGACTCTGCAGAAAAGTACATGTGTGAAGTTGGTAGAATGTGTAGGACCTACTGTGGAAAGGATAATTCAAACTGGGTACAACACTTCAACAATTTTCAAGACATACTCCATTGCTTACAGCATTCCACCACAGGATTCTCACATTATGAAATTTTACACAAGAAAAAACCACCTAACCCCAATCAGTGAACTAATCGATTATCCAGCTTGTAAGTAACTGATTAGGGATGAGAGAGAGGAAATTGTTAAAATACCATGCAAATGTAGGAAGGATGGACATGTAAGAGAGGCAAAATTACAAAATTCTCTGTGGGCTACCTCGTTTTAGTGAAAAGTAATGCAAAATCTAAAGCCATTACAGGAGAGATAAAAATTTCTTTGACATTTACATTGGACCCTTTGAGATGATTGAAGTTACACATCCAAACGCCTTCAGATTAGTACACCCAAAAGCCAGGAAACTATTTGGCCTTAGCAACATTATACAACTAAAGAACTACAAACAAGAACAAAGTGACACTTTATGTATTAAAAAAAAAATGTAAACCTAAGGGGGATGCATACTCAGTTTATGTATCATGTGTTTGGCAAATGCAAGGCTATGTGACAAATTATTCCAATTTTTATTTTCTTCTGTCACGTTCTTCTATTTTTATCCTTTTCATCTGGATGTGCCATAACTCTGACTTTACACTGTCTTCTTCTAAAGTAACATGTGAGTTTGATGAAGGAATAAATGATTTATATGGGGAATCGAGATTATCACTGTAATGTAGTTAACCACAAGAGAAAAAGAAATATGTACATTATACTTACTATTAATGTTTTGAGAAGCCACTACTGTATTTGTGTTAGATGAACTAATTTTAATATTTACTGCATGCAGGCCAAACATGTTTATAACTATGATATGTTGAAAATGTTATAATATGTACACCTATATGTAGCGATGTTCCATACAATGAGGATCTCACACATTGCTCTATCACATTACGCATTACGTTAACATTTACCAGTGTTTATTTGAATTTTGTCACAAGATTATATTCATGAGTGATTATGATAAATTTATTTAAATTTCAGGTAGGAAAAGAAATTTTGTTTGCAGACTGAAAAATGTTATTGCACTTATGATAACACTATGAGAATCAAACTAGTTAGTAGTGAACTTTATAGAATCATTAATTATGTGACACTGGTAAAGATATTGCTAAAAAGTACGGACTGACACATGTCATTCATTACGAATTGGTCTGATTTAGAAAATCAGTGTAAGTGTAAGATTAAGACGTTTAAAGGTAGTAATAACTATTATTTTGGTGTTCAAATTGCGGGCGATGACACTGCCTTGTTGTGGTGAACATTATTATCTTTGGTTATTGTTGCATCATCGTCCTAGTCTAGCATTACTACTAGGACGATTTCACGGAAAACTTTAGGTGACGTCATACCTTGTCAAGGACGTCTACTTTCCATGTACGTTCCTGTATATTGACTGTAGAGTAATATGTTTGGAATCTTTTTCACATATTGTTTTTATGCAAATAAAGAATAGTAGATCCTAGATTATTAATAAAGTCCTTCCTCAGACACACAGCTGTAGGCCAACCTAGAAAATGGTGTCATGGATTACAATGCTGAACTTGTCATTTAGTAGTAAAGAATTTTTTATCTTCTAAGATCCCACTTGATTGACTGTAGGCTAGGTGAACTGGCTTATTTCTGCAGATCAATTTTCAGTTTGAAGTAAACACTTGAGCAACAAGGTATGGAGTGTATAATGAATGTTACTAATTTCGTTTTTGCTGTAAAAATGGGATTTATGATTAGCATAAGCACCCAATATAATTTATTAGGTGTACATAAATTTCTTTGTATTATTACTTTAATGTGGATCTTGAGCAATGACATATTTGTATGTTTTGCGATAGTTGAATTATTACTACTCTTACCAATACTTATTACTTTTATTAAGACCATGTGGTACAAATTCACACTCATTCAGTGTATTGATACTAGAATTGTAGTAGTCCTATGGGATGTTTACTTATGACAGCACCATTAAACATGCTTGATATCTTAGTTTTGTAATATATGACAGATGAGAAAGATATCATCAGTTTAATTATGTGGACAAATGCACACATGCAGGAGCCAAGGTATTTTGTACACAAGAAATTAGTTAACAAGTAGACCTATAGATATTATTTGTAGATTGTAGGGTGTACAAAAGAAACTATTTATTTTCGATACACTACAATACACTTGCACATACTAACCACTGCAGTGGAATATAAGGACCATGAGATTAAAATTCATTTGTACATATGATTAATTAGTAACTTATTTATGATGTTCACAGAGATTGACCTTTACATTATAACTTGTCCATTATTGGAGTGATGTATTTAGACATTTAATCCACAGTTACAAAGGAGAAGGTATTTGACTTGTAATTTTATCAATCAATTTGTATTCCTATTATACATGTATATGAATAATAATAGGATTGGCTTAACATATTTAATTAGCTTGGTAAAAAAATATGAAGGGATATATGAAGAACAAGTTATTACACAATCCATGACCATTGATTTGTCGCACATGCATTTACATTACTTGGAATTTATGAAATTTTGATTTTGGAAAATAGCTTTATTGACTTTCATATTAGTTGTGAAGTTAGAGAGACATATGTGAATGTAAATTGTAAACTTGTCAGTGCACTTCTAGCCCTGAGAACATGTAGATTTGTGGAATATACTAAGCACGTTATACAGGATTCTAAGGCATTGGGAATGGACTTGTTTCAAAATTGAACCTACTGGAAACTACAGAAATAAACTGGATAATTTGAGATGTGAATAGCAGAGACATTCAAGTATGCTGTGAAGCCTTAATAATAGGATGAGAATAATTAAAAAAGAGAGAGAGAAAAGAATAATCAGAGAAAGATAAAAGAAAAGAAAAAAACAAGAGATAAAAAAAGGAGAAATAAATGTAAATTATAATTTTTAATTATTATCTTGTGTAATATAACCAGCTCTTATTAATTTTGCTGGTGCGAATGTAATTGTTAGTTTAATGTAATTCAGGGGATTGTAAATATTTGCATATTTTACCTTGCAGCTCACATTGTCAAGACTGGTCTTGTTACTTTATACTGGGACAGTGCCTTCCACATAGTGCCTATGAGCAATCCACTGGGAGGAACGTGTAAAGTGACAAAACCAGCCCTTTTCTTTAGACAAATCCAATACCAAAGTAAAGTCAAATATTCGATTTCAGATCCAATAGATAGAGAAATTAAATCAGTTTATTTTCTAATGTTGTTAAGTTGGAATTTTGGCAAGTGCTTTTTCGTATTTTACACATTAACAAAAAATATACCGATCTAGTGTGATATATTTTCTATTTACTGGTAGTATACAATCTGAATTGATATTAACATCACGAATTTCAGTCATCAAGCAACACCATAAATGAAAACATTGTTTCAATACATGTTTAAAGCTATTTTGTTATGAAAAGTTTGTTGTTTTGTTAAGATTCATTATTGTAAAGAAATGTTACGAAACACAGAGTCTACTTTATAACTTCAAATGCTGTAAATTAAAATTTTGTCTTTGTAATTCTGCTAATATTACTTTCAAGACGGAGTTAGTCAAACTTCTGATTGCTGGAAAGTAAATAAGTGAGTCGGGGAGAAGAACTAGGCAGTGTTTGTCGATGAGTTTTTGGAGGTAAATGATGTAACATTTTGTGCAATAAACCTGATTATAATGAAAACGTTGTGTGTGAAGTATAATTATGAGAGAGTTGAACCCTCTTCTATACAAATTTTACCACAGCAGTTATAGTTTCTACCGAGCATTACTGAAATGGAGCACGGTAGCAGCGGGTAGAACAAGCAAGCTTTAACTCATAACAACAGATGGAAGTCAGATTGACTTCACATTGGTAGATACTCATCATTTTCACATTGCTGACTTCCATTAACTACACTGTACCCTCAGTACCTTCAAACTAATCTTCCCTCAGTATGCAAATGCTCTGTCGAGACCACACATCTGTTTCTCCATCACATATTTGTTTCTGAATTTAGTGAAGTGAATTATGGAGTCAGCTTGACTCTACATCTGTGTTAATGTGAGACAAAATTGATAAGCTTATATACTTGGGAAAAGTTTTTGTCTATATATACACTGCTAGAATTCCTTATACCTTCTAATCTTACTGTTAACAGAATGGTTCGTGGTAAAGAAGATGTGCAAACAGATACGGTAGAGACAATATTGCTGTGTATGTCCTATAAAAACTGAAAAGGAAGACCAGCACATTATGAAGATGTTTTAATCGTCCATTCTGTGGATAGTGATCATCAGATGTGTGTAACAATTGTATATGAAGTAGCATAACTTTATTTTGTAAAAGGCGCATATTTTTCATTATCTTTATCTGAAATTGTAGTGAGAAACATTGCTTATTACTTTCTAAGAAATGAATACGTCAATAATTTTAGAAACTCTTTGAAAACAGCTTAATTTTAAGTCATCTAGCAGGTTTTATGTTTTATGAATGTTGTAGTGTTAAATATTATTCTGATTTAGTGAACATGGTTATTGTCATCCGAAATTCTTCAAAACCCCTTAATTACACATTAAATAAATGAATAAAGGTTGCAACGGGAAGAAGTAAATTACGAAGGAAATATGTGGAGTCAATTTGACTCCAAGTCTATGGTTATGTAACACAAATTCCTGCCTGTGGTTATGGGTTACGGTAAGTACTGAGTCAAATCGCAAGCTTCACAAACAAGGAACATTACACCGTGCAGCTACTGCAGTGAACAGCTGCCTCTGCAGCTGTAGGAATGCCCGGATGCCCGCACCAGACTCGCCATCCAAGTGTTACGCTAGGTACAAATTGAGATGCGTATAGCACTCACGTAGTGTCACAGCCCTCCAGCACTACACGAGCCTTCCACATGCACTGAGCCGGACCAGCGAGAGCACTAGTCAGGTGAAGTGTCGCACACATTCCAGACTGTGATGATACTGCTGGCCCTCTCATCTCAATGTTACCATATGATACTGTCTGTGTCAGATCCGGAATCGTGTAGTCTAATAGTGAAATATGTTGCGTGTGAAGATACAAACGAAATAGCCAGCCTAGGATTCAGTGTAGGACAATGTCTCAGTGATAGTGTGAATAGTTAACAAGTGATAGATTTAATTAATTAAGAGATTCCTATATTTTCTTTCCAGGCCGTTCTATAAACAATAGTTTCATCATTGTATGTTATTTCAAGACTTAAACAAACGAATTGTAAAAACTTTTGTAAAAAAAAAAGAAATGAAAATAAATAGCATTGTATATATGTTAGGCTCATAAACAAGTTGTGTAGAACAGCTAATTGTGTTAATTAATGTTATAGTCGATATTTTAATATTGCAATTCTTTGTATATATTGACTGGCGTGAGATTATCAACCTATTTTAAGAATTGCCAAGATATTTGATAGCTCAATATATGTCAGGAACATGTATGATGTACTCATTAGCTAATTATTTCACATTTTACATTGCTTTTTGTTGTGAAACAGAAAGAACCGAAAGTACAACTTAAAAAGATATGTGCCATCTAAATTTATTGTTTGTATAGTTTTCATTTTATATTGTGATTATTTTTGCATACATGAAATGTTTTACTTGTGTGTTTGGTAATTGTAAATTAGTATATTCAATTGTTTTGAACAATGCATAATGTAATGTCATTATTGTCGATGTTATGTATTTGCCTCACCACATTGCATGGGGGAGTTCGAGTTTTGACGATCGTTATGTGCTTTGTAACCTATGTCAGTCTGTGTTGTTGTGGTGTATTGTGCACGCAAATGAAGTTGTAATGTTTTGGTGGAATAAGCAATTTGATTGCAAATTAAAGAAGAAAAGTATTTATTTCTACCATGACACCCCAGGAGAAGAATTTTGCAGCGAGAAGAACCCCCATACATCGTAATGTTGAAAAGATGAGTATTGGTGTGAAATTGGTAGAAAGAAATGAAGTGTAATTACTTATAAAAATTAGTAACCATTATAAGACGCTGGTTACTCACCTATGACTTGCAAGGCAGTCAGTGTGAGATTCGCAGATAAAAGAGTTGTTATTGTTACAGTAAAGAGCTCTACATCAGATTCTGATCTGAGGAAGAACCGTTTCTTTTCTCATTAATGAATAAATACTTGAGATCTCCAAACATATTACGATTGAAAGGAAATGGTGGGGACAATTTAAAAACTCAAACAATATGCAATATCACTCGACATCCAGTACTTGAGTTTTATCTTCATGTAATCATAGTTTTTTGTATCATACAGTTTCCTATGCCCTCTCACTGCCTTCACCAACTTTTCTTCTGGCCGTGGTGGAGTAGCCAAGCAGTATAAAGCACCTCGCTGCGGAGCGTGCGGTTGCTCGCCGTGGAGGTTCGAGTCCTCCCTGGGGCATGTGTGTGTGTTTGTCCGTAGGTTAGTTTATCTAGGTTTAAGTAGTTTGTAAGCTACGGACCGATGATCATGCAGATTGGTCCGATAGATTTACAGACATTTGAACATTCTGAACTTTTCTTCTGTCATTATGAAAAGTAAACAGTAAATCCATTACACAACGTGATGGTCAG
Source organism: Locusta migratoria (assembly GCA_026315105.1). Lineage (NCBI taxonomy): Eukaryota > Metazoa > Arthropoda > Insecta > Orthoptera > Acrididae > Locusta > Locusta migratoria. The sequence continues at coordinate 121,299,444 of CM048754.1, forward strand.
TACACTTTAACTGAGAATAATGCCTGTCAGGAATATGATAGGTAGCTACGTGTGGTCTGTGAGAAGCCGTTATACAGTCCGAGCGATCGGTGGTGCTCATCTGGTCTCCGGGTCATGTTGGTATCCCGGGCAATGAACGTGTTGACAGGGTTGCCAAGCAGGCTGTCGGTATGCCCAGTCTAGAGATCGGCCTCTCGGCTTCTGATCTCCGTTCATTGTTGCGCCAACGGGTACATCGGCTTTGGGATGCTGAGTGGCGTAGCCTGAGCACGCCCAACAAGCTCCGGGCGGTCAAGGAAACGACGGCTGCATGGCGCTCCTCCATGCGGGGTTCACGACGGGACTCAGTGGTCTTGTGTCGCCTCTGCATTGGACATACGTGGCTCACCCATGGACATCTCCTTCGGGGTGAGGACCCACCCCAATGTCGGTGTGGCTCCCGTCTGACAATCGTCCACATCCTGTTGGACTGCCCCGTTTTAGCCGCTTTGCGGCGGAATTTTAACCTCCCTGCCGTTTTAGCAGATGTTTTAGGTGACGATGCTGCAATGGGAGATTCCGTTTTACGTTTTATACGAGCAGGGGGTTTTTATCATTCGCTCTAACTGGAGATTTCTGTGTGTCACCGAGTGGTTGACTTCTCCTTTTTTATTCTTACGGTCGGTCAACCACGGCCATCGGTTTCTTTGTTGTAAGTTGTCCTTGTGTGACCGTCATTTCGTTTAGTCTTGTTATTCTTGATGATGTTTTATGGACTCAGTGGGACTCCTCTCCCAGTTCGCAATTTTAAACTCTGAGAGTATTATCTTCCACGTGTTTGGATTTACTTTTGACGCCTAGAGATGGAATGGGGGACTGATGACCATTGTAGTTTTGTCCCCCTTAAACAACCAACAACAACAACAACATCTGCGAGAAGAAGACTTAACGTCATTTGAGTGAATATACATTTGACTTTGTAAACAATAGGCCCACAGCGAAGAAACTAGCAAAACTATACCGATATAAATAACTGGGAAACATTACCAACAACAAAAATATCGAGAGCTTAATGTGGCGAAAATCAAAACGCTACTGAATGAGAAAGTTCCGTATGCAGGTTGTCGAAGGCAGCAGCTGGCTGTCGGCTATATGCCCCTTTAGCGGCTTCCCCGCGGCGCGAGCGCCACCCTGGCGCAGGAAAGTGTGCCACGCAGCGCAGGCCGCGCCAGCGTCGCACTGCCTGCCAGTCTGCGCGGCCCCATTACAAGGCGTTAGTCACTGCGCGAGTGCTGTACGCATCTCAAATTGCGCCTAGTGTACGCTGCACCACTCGACAGGTGGCTGCGTAGCTGGTGAATGCACCTGTTGCATGTCGGCCAACTGAATGTGGAGCACACAGACTCACCGTTACCCGCACAGCTTGCGGACCTGCTTTCTGTCTGTGCAGCCGCCGGACTAGGAAGGAAGGAACCTCCCATCCACTGTGTGGTCATTAGAGGCGGAGCTTATGCTCGGAGTGTTTGGGTAGGGATATGGAAGGAAATCGCCCGTGTCTTTTCAAAGGAACCACCCTGGCATTTTCCTGGAGTGATCCCCAAAATTACAGGCCTATCTCATTGATGTCGATTTGCAGTAGGATTTTGAAACATATACTTTCTTCGAATATTATGAACTACCTCGAAGAGAACGACCTATCAACCAGTAGTCAACACGGATTCAGAAAGTATCACTCTTGCCAAACACAGGTTGCCCTTTATTCACATGAAGTGTTAAGTGCCATCGACAAGGGATCTCAAAGCGATTCCATATTTCTGGATTTCCGGAAGGCTTTTGACACTGCACCCCACAAGCGACTTCTTATGAAATTGCACGCTTATGGAAAATCTCCCCAATTGTGCGATTGGATTCACGATTTTTCTATCAGAAAGAACACAGTTCGTTGTAATTGACAGTAAATCACCGAGTAAAACAGAAGTGATATCTGGCGTTCCATAGGGAAGCGTTAATATGTCCCATACCCTTCCTCGTGTTTATAAATGATTTAGGAGACAGTCTGAATAGCTTCCTTAGACTGTTCGCGGATGATGCTGTCGTTTACCGGTTAGTGAAGTCAATTGAGGATCAAAAGCAACTGCAAAGCGATTTAGACAAAATTTCTGTATGTTACGAAAATTGGCAATTGACACTAAATAAAGAAAAGTGTAAAGTAATACACATGACTACTAAAAGAAATCCGCTGAACTTCAATTACGCGATAAATCAGTCAAACCTTAAGGTCGTAAATTCTACCAAATACCTAGGAGTTACAATTACGAACAACTTTGACTGGAGAGCACACATAGAAAATATTGTGGGGAAGGCGAACCAAAGGTTACGTTTCATCGGCAGAACGTTTCGAAGATGCACCAGCTCCGCCAAAGAGACTGCCTACATCACACTTGTGCGTCCTCTCCTGGAGTACTGTTGCCCATTGTGCGACCCTCACCAGGTGGGATTGACGGAAGACACTGAGAAGGTTCAGAGAAGGGCAGCTCGTTTTGTTTTATCACGTTACGGAGGGGAAACCGTCACGGAAATGTTGCACGAATTGGGGTAGAAATCATTACAAGAAAGACGTTATTCGTTGCGGCGTGATCTCTTTGCGAAGTTTCGATCACCGACTTTTAGTTTTGAATGTGAAAATATTTTGCTAGCACCCACCTACTTAGGGAGACATGACCATCCCAATAAAATAAGAGAAATCAGATCGAAACCGGAACGATTTAGGTGTTCTTTCTTCCCGCGCGCTATTAGAGAATGGAACGGTAGAGAAAAGTTATGAAAGTGGTCAATTAACCCTCTGCCAGGCACTTGAATGTGATTTGCAGAGTATGTATGTAGATGTAGATGAGTGACTTAGGGAAATCACAGAAAATCTAATTCAGGATGGCCAGAGGTGGATTTCAACCACCGTCGTTTCGAATGCGAGTCCAGTGTCGAACCACTGCTAGATAACTCGCTCGGTCGCTAGACTCGCCTGTAGTGCTGTGAGCTGAGATGCTCCCTCTGGGCTGTCTGTCCGACTGCTAGACTCAACTTCTGCTGCATTATCTAGCTGCTGGCCTTCACAGCTTACAACACAACAAGTAACCTGACACTATATGTTTAGAACCGATAGCATGAAACTAAATTGAATTGTTCGATACCGATAACTTAAAACACCAAAGACTTAATTTCAGCCTGTGAAACGCAGTTTAACAGTAATACAATGGTATAACCTTCAGTATTCTGGGGAACTGTCACCTAATGTTAAGACAGCTTATTCACACACATACAGGGTGTTTCACTAAGTGTGTTTGCCTCTGTAACTTATAAAATAATAGGTGACGGGAAATTTTAATGCGGTAGGTCAACAAAAGAAATGTTACACTTTCTGCGGAGCTATGAACATAGTTTATTGTATCATTTTTCAAAGAGTTACACCACAAAGATATATTTTTTTTAAATGGAACAATAGTTTTTTTCTATCGTGTATTGGATTCGTTTAAACCAGCTGCGTCCAAATCAATTTAAACTACATTCCTATCACTGTTGGTTTGGGAGCTACAACCCTTCAAAGTTCCGGGGGCGGAGGCTGCGATAGCGTAGCTGACTGGCCGAGTGGCTATCCCCTGGGGCACGGCCCACTGTCTCATGACCACCAGCCAGTCAGCTACGCTGTCGTAGCTTCTGCCCGCTAAACTTTGATGGGTTGTAGCTTTCAAACTAACAGTGATAGGAATGTAGTTTAAATTGATTTGGACGCAGCTGGTTTCAACGAATCAAATGCACGATAGAAAAAACTATTGTTCCATTAAAAAATTTATATCTTTGTGCTGTAACTCTTTGGAAAATGATACAATAAACTATATTTATAGCTCCGCAGAAAGTATAACATTTCTTGTGTTGACCTACCGCATTAAAATTTCCCGTCACCTATTATTTTGTAAGTTACAGAGGCAAACACACTTAGTGAAACACCCTGTATATGAGGACATTACCTACAGTATTTGACACATGTTTGATATTGGAATCCTCCATAAATAGCTGAAAAAAAAGAGGATATATTCTTGTAAGCTGGTCAGAACACACTTTGTGAAATTTTATTTTAAAAACTATTATTTCACTAAGATGCCTGATATGGACTGAAGTCCATTTTGCCACTCATTTGAAGTAAATGAATAATATTTTAGAGTATTTGAAGTTTATATTATAATTTAGAAAATTACACAGAATCCAAAATAGATGCTATCACGAATTTGTGAACATGCATTTTCTACATCTACATCTACATGGGATACTCTGCAAATCACATTTAAGTGCCTGGCAGAGGGTTCATCGAACCACAATTATACTATTTATCTCCCATTCCATTCTCGAATAGCGCGCGGGAAGAAAGAACACCTGAATCTCTCTGTTCGAGCTCTGATTTCTCTTATTTTATTCTGATGATCATTTCTACCTATGTAAGTGGGAGTCAACAATATATTTTCGCATTCGGAGGAGAATGTTGGCGATTGGAGTTTCGCAAGTAACCCACGCCTCAGCGATAAGCGCCGTTGTTCTAATGATTCCCATCCCAGATCCTGTATCATTTCCGTAACGCTGTCTCCCCTGTATCGTGACAATACAAAACGAGCTGCCCTTCTTTGGACTCTCTCGATGTCCTCCGTCATGCCCACCTGATAAGGATCCCACACTGGGCTGCAATACTCCAAAAATGGACGGACAAGCGCAGTGTATGCAGTTTCTTTAGTAGTTCTGTTGCATCTTTTAAGGATTCTGCCAATAAAACGCAGTCTCTGGTTCGCCTTTCCCACGATATTATCTACGTGTTCTTTCCAGTTTAAGTCTGAAGTAATAGTAATTCCTAGGTATTTTGTGGAGTTTACGGCCTTCACATTTGATTGATTTATGTTGTAAACAAAGTTTAACGGATTTCTTTTCGTACTCATGTGGACGACTTCACACTTCTCATTATTTAGAGTCAATTGCCAATTTTTACACCATACTGATATCTTATTCAGATCGTTCTGCAGTTGGTTTTGATCTTCAGATGATTTTACTAGACGGTAAATGACGGCGTCATCTGCAAACAACCTAAGAGAGCTACTTAGATTTTCCCCTAAATCGTTTATGTAAATAAGGAATAGCAGAGGACCAATAACACTACCTTGTGGAACGCCCGATATCACCTCTGTTTTAGTCGATGCCTTACCATCGATTACCACGAACTGTGTCCTCTCAGACAAGAAATCCCCTATCCAATTGCAAATTTGGGGCGATATACCATAACCACGCAATTTGATTAAAAGCCGTTTGTGAGGTACGGTGTCAAAAGCTTTCTGGAAATCAAGAAATACGGAATCGATTTGCGAACCTTTGTCGATAGCACCCATCACTTCGTGTGAATATAGAGCTAGTTGTGTTTCGCATGAACGATATTTTCTAAATCCGTGTTGACCTTGGGTCAAAAGATCGTTCTGTTCGAGATAATTCATAATATTTGAATACAGGATATGTTCCAAAACCCTGCTGCAAATTGACGTCCATGAAATAGGCCTGTAGTTTAGTGGGTTACTCCTACTGCCTTTCTTGAATATAGGTGTGACCTGTGCAACTTTCCAATCTTTTGGTACAGATCCTTCTATGAGAGAGCGGTTGTATATGACTGTTAAGTAAGGAGCTATCGCTTCAGCATAATCAGATAGAAATCTAATGGGTATACAATCCGGACCAGAAGACTTGTTCTTATTAAGTGATTTTAGTTGCTGCACTACTCCGACGATATCTACTTCTATGTTATTCATTACGGCATCTGTTCGTAATTCGAAATCTGGAATATTGGTTTCGTCTTCTTTAGTGAATGAGTTTCTAAAAGCTAAGTTTAGTAACTCTACTTTAGTAGCGCTGTCATCGGCAGGATCGCCATTACTATCACGTAGTGATGGTATTGTTTGTGACTTTCCCCGAGTATATTTAACATATGACCAAAATCTCTTTGGGTTTTCAGTCAAATTACGAGAAAGAGTTTCGTTGTGATAAATGTTGTAGGCATCTCGCATTGAAATCCTCGCTAAATTTCGAGCTTCTGAGTACAATACAAATCCTGGGGATTTCGTGTTCGTTTAAATTTAGTATGCCTTTTCCTTTGCTTTTGCAACAGTGTCCTGACCTGTTTTGTGTACCAAGGGGGATCGCCTCCTTCTTTTATTAATTTATTAGGTATAAAACTTTCAATTGCTGTCGATACCACTTCTTTGAATTTTAGCCACATCTGGTCTACACCTACGTTTGGTGTTAGAAACGAGTGGAAGCTGTCTTTCAAGAAGCAATGTATTTTGTTTCTATCTGCTTTCCTGCACAAATATACTTTGCGTTTATTTTTGGTAACTTTGGGACTTTCGATATTCAATTTCGCTACTACAGCTCTGTGTTCACTAATACCTGTATCCGTTTTGATGCTCATTATGAGCTCAGGATTATTTGTTGCTAAGAGATCAAGTGTGTTTTCACATCCATTTACAATTCTAGTTGGCTCATGAACTACTTGTTCGAAGTAATTCTCAGAGAATGCGTTGAGTACAATTTCGGACGATGTTTTATGCCTACCTCCTGATTTGAAAATATAATTTCGCCAACAGATCGAGGGTAAATTAAAATCACCACCTACTATTATCGTGTGAGTCGGGTACGTTTTTGTAATTAGACTCAGGTTTTCTTTGAACCTTTCTGCTATTGTATCGTCAGAGTCGGGAGGCCGGTAAAAGGAACCGATTATTAACTTCTTACGATTTTTGGGTACAACCTCTACCCATAATAGCTCGCACGAACTATCAACTTCAACTTCGCTACATGAAATACTACTTTTGACGGCGACAAACACGCCACCACCTATTTTGTTTAATCTATCCTTTCTGAATATCGTTAGATCTTTTGAAAATACTTCTTCTGAACTTATTTCCGGCTTGAGCCAACTTTCGCTGCCTATAATGATGTGTGTTTCGGTGCTTTCTATTAACGCTTGCAGTTCTGGAACTTTCCCGACACAGCTACGACAATTTACAACTGTTATACCGATAGTTTCCGGATCTACATTTCTCCTGTGATCCACCTGAACCCTTTGAGATTGCCCATTTTCTATTTCCCCGAAGCTCTTTATCCTAAAAAACCGCCCAGTCCACGCCACACAGCCCCCGCTACCCGTGTAGCCGCTTCCTGCGTGTAGTGGACTCCTGACCTATTCAGCGGAACCCGGAAACCCACCACCCGATGGCGCAAGTCAAGGAATCTGCAGCCTACACGGTCGCAGAACCGTCTGAGCCTCTGATTCAGACCCTCCACTCGGCTCTGTATCAGAGGTCCACAGTCGGTCCTGTCAACTATGCTGCAGATGGTGAGCTCTGCTTTCATCTTGCAAGCAAGACTGACAGTCTTTACCACTTCAGTTAGCCGCTCGAAACCTGAGAGGATCTCTTCAGATCCGAAACGACACACATCATTGGTACCGACGTGAGCCACCACCTGCAGTTGGCTGCACCCCGTACCCTTCATGGCATCCGGGAGGACCCGTTCCACATCTGGAATGACTCCACCCGGTATGCACACGGAGTGCACGTTGGCCTTCTTCCCCTCCTTGGCAGCCATCTCTCTAAGGGGCTCCATCACCCGCCTAACGTTGGAGCTCCCAACTACAAGTAAACCCACCCTCTGTGAAAGCCCGGATCTTGCAGGCTGGGTGGTGACAGGGTGAGAGACACCATCCGACTCAGGAACGTCGTCCTGAGCAGACAGCGCCTCAAACCTGTTCGCAAGACGAACCGGGGAGGTCTCACGATCGGTCCCCCGGAATGTCTTGTGCCTCCTGCCACGCACTGGAGCAACCTCCCACGCAACCACGGGTGGGATGTCTGCCTCACTGCTAGCAGTTTCAGGGCATGTCGCTGCCGCAGGCCGATCGGTGGAGACGACGGGAGTCCGTTCGGTCCCCACCGCCGGCCAACAACAACGACGCCCATCGATCGCAGCTTCCAACTGTGCAACCGAGGTTAACACAGCTTGAAGCTGGGAGCGAAGTGTCACCAGCTCAGACTGCATCCGCATACAGCAGTCACAGTCCCTATTCATGATTACAATGCCAACAAAAGCAAAAACTACAGTCGCGATGCGTTCAAACTAAACTGTTCGTTAGAACGCGGATGTGAATCCAATACGCACGACAGCACAGTAGTAGTCAAATTCATATATTACACTGTTTACAAACATAACTCTCAATGTGATGAGATTTAAAGGATTCTAAAGGTCATACTAGCTGATTTCATGTTAAAATTTAATATTTGTATATGTAAATAGGTCAAAATATATCATGACAATGTATGATTTTGGTATTTCTATAAAAGCAAAGTGTGCCTGAATTCTTGGCCAGTTGACGTTTTGACACAGTACTGGTGACACGCAACGTTAGTAAATACAAATTCTAAAGAAGGTGAAGACTGTATATTTGTAAATCTCTGAGCCAAGATGGCGGAACTATGTCAAAGTTTTTATTTTGTGCCTCCGAAGTTAAAGTGAAATAAAGTCATATTTTTCGTGGCTATTACTCAAACATCATTCTATGTTTAAAATGTGGACATTTTCCCATGTGGAATCATCCTATGAAGACAACGAGACCGACTGAACTTTCAATTACTTCACCTGGAAGCTGCTGAGATGCTGTAGCATTTCGTTACAATCTTTTTTGTGGCTCTGACAACACGAGCACAACTGGACATCTGTTTACTTCTTGTTTTGGGCAGCTGATATGCTACACGAAATTTCACCCACCTCTCCTTCAGAAATTAGGAAAATAATAAACTCTCTAAAGAGTTAAAGGTCACATGGAATTGATGGCATTTCCAGCAGGGTATTAAAAGCTTGTTCCAAGAGATAAGTAGGATTCTCAATCATATATGTAAGAGCTCTTTCAAGCAGGGTATTTTCCCGGATAGACTGAAATATGCTATTGTTAAATCTTTGCATAAAAATGGGATGCATCTGATGTCAACAACTACTGTCCGATCTCACTTCTGACAGCTGTATCCAAAATTTTTGAAAAAGTTATGTATTCTCGAGTTGCTTCACATATTAGTAAAAATAAAGTTCTAACAAAATGACAGTTTAATTTTCAAAAAAAAAAATTCAACTGAAAATGGTATATATACCTTCACTGATGAAATATTAAATGCTTTGAATAACTGGGCATCACCAGTTGTGATTTTTGTGTTCTCTCAAAGGTTTTTGATTGTGTAAAATATGGGATTCTTGTAGATAAGCTTACGTATTGTGGTATGAGTGGGACAGTGCACAAATGGTTTAAATCATACTTAACTGAAAGAGTGGAGGAAGTTAAAATAAGCAGTTCACATGATATAGATGAAACAATTAATTCCTTTAACTGGGGAGTTATCACAAATGGGGTCCCACAAGGTTCGGTCTTGGGTCCTTTGCTGTTATTAATATATGTTACAGACTTGCCATTCTATATTCACGAAGGTGCTAAGCTAGTTCTTTTTTCTGATGATATAAGTATAGCTATCGCACCTGATAAACAGGAATTAACTGATGGAATTGTAAATAAAATCGATCATTAAGTTCTTAAGTTGTTCGAAGGAATTGACTCATAAAACTTTGATAAAACCTAGTATATACAGTTTCATACAGTAAATGGCATGACACCATTAATAAATTTAGACTTTGAACATAAATCTGTAGCTAAGGTAGAATATTCAAAATTTTTAGGTGTTTGCATTGACAAGGGACTGAATTGGAAGAAACATACTGAAGATCTCCTGAAACGTTTGAGTTCAGCTACTTATGCTATCAGGGTCATTGCAAAATTGGTTGCTATACATCTCACTAAATTAGCTTTCTATGTCTATTTTTATTCACTGCTTTCATATGAGATCATATAATGGGGCAATTCAACATTGAGTAAAACGTATTCATTGCATAAAAGCGTGTAATCAGAATAATTGCTAGAGCCCACCCAATATCATCCTGCAGACATTTATTTAGGGATCTTCACAGTAGCTTCACAATATATATATATATATATATATATATATATATATATATATATATATATATATATATTCACTGATGAAATTTGTTACTAACAATACGCCCCAATTCAAAAGTAACACCAGTGAACATAGTTACAAAGGATAAAGGGTCATATTCAATATTCAAGGTTAAATCTAACTTTGGCACAGAAAGAAGTGAATTATGCTGCACAGAAAGAAGTGAATTATGCTGCCACAAAATTCTTTGGTCACTTAGCAAGTAGCGTCAACTGTCTGACAGATAGCTAACTAGTATTTAAAAAGAAATTAAAGGAATTTCTGAGTGGCAACTCCTTCTACAATGTAAATAAATTTTTAGATGAAACTTTAAAAAATAAAAAAGTAACAAAACAATAAAAAATGTAAATAAAAATCCTTAAAATTTTGATTGTAATGTACAGACAGCATTTACTAAACTGACACGTTCCACATCATTACGAAATGTCGAACATATGATGTATGGAACAAGTATTAATCTGAAACTTCCTGGCAGATTAAAATTCTGTGCCGGAACCGGGACTCAAACCCGGGACCTTTGCCTATCGCGGGCAAGTGCACTACCGACTGTGCTATCCCGACACGACTCACGATGCCGCGTCACAACTTTACTTCCGCCAGTACCTCGCCTCCTACTTTCCAAACTTCACAGAAGCTCTCCTGCCAACCATGCAAGACTAGACCTCACTTCATTAATTTCATTTCATTAATTTCATTCTGGAAACATCCCTTAGGCTATGGCTAAGCCATATCTCCACCATATCCTTTCTTCCATGAGTGCTAGTCTTGCATGGTTCGCAGGAGACCTTCTGTGAAGTTTGGAAAGTAGGAGGCGAGGTACTGGCGGAAGTAAAGTTGTGAGGCGGCATCGTGAGTCGTGTCGGGATAGCACAGTCGGTAGTGCGCTTGCCCGCGAAAGGCAAAGGTCCCAGGTTCTAGTCCCGGTTCCGGCACACAATTTTAATCTGCCAGGAAGTTTCAAATCAGTGCACACTCCGCTGCAGAGTGAAGTTTCATTCTGGTTGATATACATCTCAGTAAATTAGCTTTCTATGCCTATTTTCATTCACTGCTTTCATATGAGATCATATACTGGGGCAATTCAACATTGAAGAAAAATATTCATTGCACAAAAGCGTGTAATCAGAATAATTGCTGGAGCCCACACAAGAGCATCCTGCAGACATTTATTTAGGGATCTAGGGATGTTCACTGTAGCTTCACAATACATAAATTCACTCATGAAATTTTTTATTAACAATCCAAGCCAATTCAAAAGTAGTAGCAGTGTGCATAGCTACAACACTAGGAGAAAGGATGATATTCACTATTCAAGGTTAAATCTAACTGTGGCTCAAAAAGGGGTGAATTATGCTGCCACAAAAGTCTTTGGTCACTTACCAAGTAGCATCAAAAGTCTGACAGATAGCCAACTAGTATTTAAAAAGAAATTAAAGGAATTTCTGAATGGTAACTCCTTCTACAATGTAAATGAATTTTTGGATGAAACTTAAAAAAAAAATAAATAAGAAAACTATAAAAACTGCAAATAAATAATCCTTAAAATATTGATTGTAATGTATAGACAGCATTTACTAAACTGACACGTTCCACATCATTACGAAATGTCGAACATATGATGTATGGAACAAGTATTAATCTGAAACTTCCTGGCAGATTAAAATTGTGTGCCGGAACCGGGACTCGAACCTGGGACCTTTGCCTTTCGCGGGCAAGCGCTCTACCGACTGTGCTATCCCGACACGACTCACGATGCCGCCTCACAACTCTACTTCCGCCAGTACCTCGCCTCCTACTTCCCAAACTTCACAGAAGCTCTCCTGCGAACCATGCAAGAGTAGCACTCCTAGAAGAAAGGATAATTCATTTCATTCATTCATTTCATTTCATTAATTTTATTCTGGAAACACCCCTTAGGCTATGGCTAAGCCATGTCTCCACCATGTCCTTTCTTCCAGGAGTGCTAGGCAAAGGTCCCAGGTTCGAGTCCCGGTTCCGGCACACAATTTTAATCTGCCAGGAAGTTTCATATCAGCGCACACTCCGCTGCATAGTGAAAGATTCATTCTGGAAGTATTAATCTAATGTAGTGTACCTGCTGTATGTTGAGGTGGTGGCGCGCCTCGTCGGCCTCGAGCACGTCTAGCGGGATCTCTGGGAAGCTGGTGACGGTGTACGTGACGCAGCCCACGAAGATGAACGTGATCAGCGTGAACACGGCGCGCACGTGCCCGCCCAGCACGCGGCCTGCCGACACACACGGCGAGGCGCGCTCAACACACTCACTGACCACATATCATTATCTCTATCTGTAAAAAAGGTAAAGCAGTCAACAATCCGCAGATTGGTTTGAACACCACAGTGCTTTACTAGGCATGGCCCTGTTTGGAGGTGGTATGCCGTTGCCTTCCTCCGACCTTCGAACTGACTTACCCAGCCAGTTATAGGGGGACCTACAGTTTAACGTGGGTTCCGAACCACGGTGCTACTCGGTATTTTTCACATGAGCAATACTGCAAGAGGTGAAAGAAGTGGAAAGTGACAGATAAAAATCCTAGGACCTGGCGGGGATCGAACCCGCGACCTTTGGATTTGTAGTCTGGCACTCTACCAATGTGCAGCTGAGGCGCACTTACCTAAGGTGATATAAATATTATTGTAATTACAAATTTACAATCCCCGAGACTGTTTTCGCCTCGAAAATATCAAAGACAATAAAGTTAAAGGTGAAGCATTGAAGTAAAATTTGTGGTGCGGCCGGGAATCAAACCTGGACCTCCATGCTTCACCTGTAACTTTAATGTCTTTTGATATTTTAGAGACGGAAGAAAATGTTTGTAAATTTGTAATTATTAACTTAACGCCCGCTGCTTCGCATGCATACATAGGCTGGTTGGTCTGCACCAGTTGTTTCTCCCTCTTGATAAAAATTTTCATAGATATTATAGCTTAAGTACTATCATAATGAAATGTCGTGATACTACTTGTAACCGTGGCAGATTGGCCGTGCGTATTGAGGCGCCATGCTGCGGTGCGCGCTGCTGTTCTCCGTCGGGGGTTCTATTCGCTCCTCGGGCATAGATGTTTGTGTTGTCCTTAGCATAAGTTAGTCGAAGTTAGTTTAATTAATTTAAATATAAATTCAGATGCCCTGCGACGGTTTTTCGTCTCAAACATGTCGAAGACAGTAGTGCCAATTATCTATGGAACACAGAAGCTGAATTAAAGTTTGTGACGAGGAGGGAATTCGTACATAGATTATTCCAAGGAGCCTTGGTGTGGTGGTCTAGCGGTAAGACGTCTTTCTAGTAAGCATGGAGGTGCGGGTTGGATTCCCGGCTGGATCACAAATTTTAATTCATCTTCGTATTGTTCACTGCTTAGCCTGAGGTAAAAGGCAGAAAATTTCCGAAATGTCCATTGCCGAGGTGCTATTCCGCTGCATGGAGGGTCTTGGCAATTGTGGCAATTATCTTTGGAACACAGAAGCTGAATTAGAGTTTGTGACGTGGAGGGAAGTCGTACTTAGACTATTCTGAGGCGCCTTAACCGCTATTTGTGCGGTGATCTAGTGGTTAAGACGTCTGCCTAGTGAGCAAGGAGGTCCGGGTTCGATTTCCGGCCACATTAGAAAGTTCAGACTCAGCATTATTGTTGCATAAGGCTAAACCTGGTGCGGAAGTTAGAGCCTCCTTAAGTGCCCGGAAAGCTCTTTCTTTCGTCTTCTCCCAGTAAAACTTGGCGTTCCCTGCAGAAGTTCTTGCAGTGGACGTGCCTACCGTCTATGAAACGATGATAGCATCAGCACAGCCAGAGGAAACTTCTCACATCGTGGATGTGCTGAGGATTTGGAAATACTGTGACTGCCCTTACTTTATCTGGATCAGGATGGACGCCATGTCCGTGCACTACATGCTCTCTTGGCGACAAAGACGCACTTTTTTGGGTTGAGGCAGAGTTCTTCTGTCGAGAAAACGACAATGTCATCTATATAACAAAGACATGTCGTCCATTTAAGATGTGGAAGCAAGTTGTCCATGATGCGTTCGAATGTGGCCGGGGCATTACATAGTCCAAGCGGCATGACCTCGAATTCATAGAGGCCATCAGGTGTAATAAAAGCAGTCTTCTCCCTTTCAGCTTCGTCAGCCTCGTGTTGCCAGTAACCTGTCTTCGTGTCCATGGGTGAGAAGTATGTAGCTCCTTTCAAACAGTCTAAGGTGTCATTAATGCATGGCAATTGGTAGACATCTTTCTTTGTGATTCTGTTCAGCCGCCGATAGTCGACACAGGATCGCCACGGGCCATCCTTCTTTTACAAGAGGACCACCGGAGACGATCAGGGACTCTCTGAAGGTTGAATAATGTCATCGTCCAACATCTTCTTCAATTCTCCCCGAATTATTCGTCTTTCAGCTGGCGACACTCTGTATGAACGCTGGCTAATTAGTGGATGATCCCCAGTGCTGATTCGATGTTTTATCGTGGACCTTTTCATCTGGTTCGTCTCCTGCCTGGCCTGGAATACACCTGAGAATTGGTGTAGTAAGGCTAGCACCTGCTGATATTGTTCCTGAGTCAGACCAGGCGCTATATGCTAAACACAAAAATTACATCGATAATTTTATTGGTAATTTCACGCTGGACAAAGGATAATGGAGCTTACATAAATCAGAGATCGTACTACAATGTTAAAAACAAACCAAAGACGAAATAAAGACAACCATGTCAAATATAAATGTATAATCTATAATATTCCTCAAAATATCTAATAATTTTTTAACCATAATCGCTAATAACAACATAGATATAATAAAGAAAATTATGCCATATCTGTTAACTTGTATATTTTCTCTCTGAAAGAAAAATTTGTAAATATTTGTAAACGTATAGTATTCTGAGGTATTGACAGATGCTATAACTGGCTACAATTCATAAATCAAATGTAAAACATCACCTAATAAATAGCCAGTTGAAGGACTTATAACCTCTAAATATGGAACGTACTGCACACTTTCTAAATGAAATTTGTAAAATGTTACTAACGTAAATTTATTTATTTATTAATTTTAATTATAGTCCAGCTCCAGTTGCATTTATTGGTGCTTTACTTAAGCCCACACTACCGGTTTCGGCCTCTATGTTAGGCCATTTTCAAGTGTGACAAACCTGCATATAATGTGTAGCAATAAGTTTACAAAAATTACATGGTACAGGATAGAATGTTACATATGTAAAAACGTACTGTACAGAAGCAGACGGAAACTTACGTTATGCCATAGAGACAGCAACGTCAAGTAATTAAAACAATAGAACTCAGAGAATTTAAAACTTTTGGCGCCCAATGGCAACATGAGAAAATGGGTGTGTCATATTTAACATTCCAAAACATATAATCGGTATGTTCTGATGTGTTCTGATACAAACATTACATCATTGCAAGCATAAAATTCTACACATTAGTTGATAAAATGTAAAATGTTGCATTTGGATACATACTCATATAAGAAAATGTTTTTGCAGAAACACCTGACGATGGCATTTAATGCCGAAAGATATCTTGTATGATATACAAGTAAATAATTAATTACAGTGTTTGGACTATCCTTTCGCATTATGTCGATATACGACATTCCTAACACTGTGCGCCCGAGATATAACAAGTTAACCTTTTGTGAATTTATTTGTAAAAGTATCGACAGTAGACTTCAAAATGTCCTGTCCTGCCACTTCGGCTTAAGTGTGACCACTTGACGCCCTAACCCCCTTAAAACCTGCTTTGTAAACATATGCCTCACAATTATGAAGTCCATCTGCTAGCTCCCAGTGTCTCCTGATCAATTACAGATATACTACCTTCTTTTATGGTGATTAAACAAAGTGTCTGTTAGGGTTAAAGTATTCTACACCCACATCTACCTAAATCGTTCCGTTTTCGATCTAATTTGCCTTAATTTATTGGGTAGGTGGGGGCTACCAAAACATTTTCACATTCAGAAATAAAAGTCGGTGATTGAAACTTCGCAAACAGACCACACCACAATTAATAACGTCGTTTTTTAATGATTTCCACCCCAATTCATGCAACATTTCCGTGACGCTTTCCCCCCGGTAACGTGATAAAACAAAACGAGCTGCCCTTCTCTGAACCTTCTCAATGTCTTCCGTCAGTCCCACCTGGTGAGGGTCCCACAAGGGGCAACAGTACTCCAGGAGAGGACGCACAAGTGTGATGTAGGCAGTCTCTTTGGTGGAGCTGCTGTATCTTCGAAGCGTTCTGCCAATGAAACGTAATCTTTGGTTCGCCTTCCCCACAATATTTTTTGTGTGCTCTCTCCAATCAAAGTTGTTCGTAATTTAGCAGAATTTACGACCTTAAGGTTTGACTGATTTATCGCGTAATTGAAGTTCAGCGGATTTCTTTCAGTGGTCATGTGTATTACTTCACACTTTTCTTTATTTAGTGTCAATTGCCAATTTTCGCACAATGTAGAAATTTTGTGAAAATTTCTTTGCAGTTGCTTTTGATCCTCTGTTGACTTCACTAATCGATAAACTCTCCTAAATCGTTTATAAACACGAGGAAGAGTAGGGGACCTATAACGCTTCCCTGTGGAACGCCAGATATCACTTCTGTTATACTCGATGGCTTAACGTCAATTACAAGGAACTGCGTCCTTTCTGATAGGAAATCGTGAATCCAATCGCACAATTGAGGAGATATTCCATAAGCACACAATTTCATTAGAAGCCGATTGTGGGGTACAGTGTCAATCCAGAAATATGGAATCGATTTGAAATCTCTGGTCGATGGCACTTAACACTTCATGTGAATAAAGGGCAAGCTGTGTTTCTCAAGAGCGATACTTTCTGAATCATTTTTGACTATTGGTTAATAGGTCGTTCTCTTCGAGGTAGTTGATAATATTCGAAGAAAGTATATGTTCCAAAATCCTACTGCAAATCGACATCAATGAGACTGGCCTGTAATTTTGGGCATCACTCCTATTGCCTTTCTTGAATATTGGAGTAACTTGGGCAACTTTCCTGTCTTTGGGTACGGATCTTTCGCTGAGTGATCGGTTGTAAATTATAGCTAAGTACGGAGCTATTGCATCAGCATACTCTTAGAGGAATCTAGTTGGTATACAATCTGGCCCGGAAGATTTCTTTTTGTTTAGTGACTTAAGTTGTTTTAGTACTCTAGGAACATCTACTTCTACGTTTCGCATGCTGGCAGCTGTTCCTGGATTGAATACTGGAGTGTTCAATCCGTCTTCTTTGGTGAACGAATTTCGGAAAGCTGTGTTTAGTTATTCTGCGTTAGCAGTACTGTCATCGGAAGTATTACCATTGCTACCGCGTAGTGAAGGTATTGTTTGTGTTTTGCCACTAGTGTGCTTCACATATGACCAGAATTTCTGTGGATTTTCTGCGAGATTACGAGACAGGATGTCGTTGTGGTACTGCTGTAGGCTTCTCGCATTGAAGTCCGCGCTTGGCAGCTGAGCGCGGCACTCACCGATGAAGGTTGCGTCCCAGTTGATGCCGCCGAGCGCGTAGCCCATGAAGCCGCCCAGGCCGGCCATCACGGTGAACGTGCTCAGCCCGCGAGCGTGGTCCTCTGCAAACACAACGGCGGAGGCAGCGTTATTTGTCAAGAGGAGGAAGGAAAGGACAGGCATTAGCTGCAGCGCTTACTGAATGGCGACAACTGAAAATGTGAGTCGAGCCAGCAATCTACATCTACATACATTATGTAGGGTTGCCAGATCTCCGGGCGCCGCCCAGAGTGCCCGGGTTTGGAATGAATTCTCCGGGTCTACGGGACAATGACTCTCATCTCCGGGCTTGAATGTAACCTTCATCTTAACTTTTTTTATCTCTCATAGAAAGGACAGCACTATTACGTTTAATCATTTTATGCCCTCAAGTTTACTTCTTTACATGGCAGCAAGTGGTGATAACAGGGAGCAGACGGTGTCTGTGCCTCTTCTCTTCACAAGGAGCCAGTGAGAAGCAGTGGCGTAGCAATGTCACCAATGGCCCCGGGGCAAAGATGACATTGGGGCCCTCTTTAAACTAAAACTATGCAAAACTACTTCATCAGTTCCTCACCGCCTACTGGAATACATAAGGCAAACCTAAATACTATTATGTAATTTATTATGTGTTACGCAGCAGATAATATTTAATTGTACTCTCAAATATAACTGTGAAAGTTGGTTTGTTTGCTATGCTTTCACGCAAAAGTTACTGGGCGGATTTCAATGAAATTTTGCAGAGGAATAGATTTGGACCTGGGTAAGACATAAAGATAAACGACCTCTTGGGATAGTTTCCGAAGTTGCTCCATACTAGTTGAATGAAGTCGCAGGCATAAGCTGGTAAAAATAAACAATGAATAAGTATTACTTAACCATCAAAACGTGCCCCCCGTCGCGAAGCAAACCGGGAACAGCCGAGTCCGCGGTGACAGCAGGCGGACTGTTGTCAGTGCTGACAACTCATTCTCCATGCCGATCAGCCTAATTTCGTTGATAGTCCAGTCAAAGAAGGGAAATAGGACAAATAATCGTGTAGGATCGTTTCAGAAAAGAAAGTTGCCGGATTTTGTTTGATGGAATACTTTGGTTTGAGCCGTGACCCTACCAGGCTTCATGAAGTATATATTAATGCCTGGCCAGGAAAAAGTAATATGTAAAATAACTAAGTTGACATCTTCGCTTATTATAGTGGCATTAGGGTACAGGGTAGTGTCTTGAATGCACAATTTACTATTGTGACAAAGTAACCATATTTTTTCTTCTTCTTGCACGAATTTCAAAGTGCAAATGGTTACAGAACTTCATTGGAATCTATGATTATGGAGCACACCCTTTGGGAGTTCACTACACAAACAGTTGAGTTACCATAATAATACCGTTCTGTAATAATACATTGTAGAGACTTCATATTCAAATAAGATCACACTGTCTACTGCCCAACACTGTGCTAGAAATTCAGCAGCATTCACTGTTGTTTCGCAAAGATTGGCAGGCACGGCAACTCCGACTTCAACCGACAACACACTAACGGTGGAAGGGTCCACGTCTTAGCGGACAAGCAAAGGACCTTGTTATGTTTATATTCTGGGGTGCGAATAATGTTTGGATTTCACTTCGTGCGTTTGAGATTTGTTGGTCATGGTTCAAAAAGTTCAAAGTCGGAAAACCTCCGATCAACTAAGTTATTATATACAGTAGAACTTCGATTGTCCTCAGTAATTGATGGACAATTCAAGGATCAACGGTAACTTTTTTGGAACGTCGCTCACGTAGGCCGAGGGGCCCCTTGAGCTCGGGGGCCCCGGGGCACTGCCCCGCCTAGCCCTGTGATAGCTACGCCACTGGTGGGAAGCTCTTCTCGGTGGCGCTCGATAGTTCACAGTGCGCGGAGCCGCAAGCGGCAACTGTTGGAAGGCGCAGCTGTCGATGTGAGCAGCTCTGATGCTGCCGCCACGCCGACTGAAGTGTGCCGACTGCTGACCCACAGCTACTGGCGGCCTGGCCTGTCAGCTGTGGCATGTGGAGGCCACCCCTAGCAATGCTCCACCATGGAGGGGGGCGGGGTGATACTTGCGGCCGGCCGCGGTGGCCGAGGGGACTGAGGGGCTCCACTCACGGTCTGCACGGCCACTGCTGTCGAGGGTTCGAATCCCCCTTCGGGCATGGATATTTGTGCCGTCCTTAGTCTTAGTTAGTTCATAAGTAGTTTGTAAAGTTTAGGGACTGATGACACCGTAGTTAAGTCCCATAAGCTACACAAACATTTGAACACATTTGGATACTTGCTGGGAGGGAGGAGAGGATAAGATTTTTTTTTTTCGTCTCAGAATTCACGTGTAATCCTGGTTGTAGGAGGGGGGGCAGGAGTTGGTCGCAGTTGGGTAGGGGTTGAGTCTTTGGCCAAGGGGGAGGGGGCACGTCTGGTCTCCGGGCCTGCCTCGAGTTCAATCTGGCAACCCTACATACATACTCCCCAAGAGGGCCGGCTCTAGGGTGGGGCGAAGAGTAAAAATGTAAACTTTCACGGCCGGAATGGTCGAAATTACTAAAAGTTTCCGGGCTGTTATGCCGTGGTCTAGTGGATTTATTATTAAAACCCAACGTTTCGTCCCCGACTGCGGAGGACATTCTCAAGGGGGATCGTGGCACTTTTGGATGGATGACGAAACGGAATGTTGCCGTCGTTTAGAAACCTACTCGGAAGATACAGGATCACCTGAAATCGGCAAAGGATGCTCGCAAACCGCTGGAAAAAGCAGGGATTTATAGTTTTGTGTCCCAGCATCGTCGCCGCTTTTGTGTCTCGTTTCCGTCGTAGGTGTCGGTGGCCGAGTAGAAAGAGACCGACACAGGAATAAAGGATGCACGCTTGTGCAGGTAGGAGTTGACCAGCCAGTGGGACAGCAGAAACTAGAAACACTAAAGTAAATTAGAACGAGATATATATTGCACAGAATGTATACAATACTTAACTTTTACATAGTTCAGTATGGCAGAATGCTGATACATAGTTGAGCTAGAGGCCTGCCTAGTGCCTATCCGATAGCCAAGTATTCACTGCTGCCTGTCTGATTCCGAAGTGTTAACTGGTTCCTATCTCAGTCCCAAGTGAACGATGTCGTTCAGTGGTGGCCAAGAGCGGAGTTGCAGAAGAGGGCGCTCGTGGCTGACGTCTTAAGAACGCCGCGCCGTGCGTGCATGGCGGCGCGCGGCGAAAGTAGGTGGCGCGCACTTTGGACTTGTGCGACACCACACCCGGAATGTTGCCGTCATTTACAAACCTACTCGGAAGATACAGGATCACCTGAAATCGGCAAAGGATTCTCGCAAACCGCTGGAAAAAGCAGGGATTTTTCAACCAGGGGACCGCCTTATTCAATTCGATAAGACTCAGGTTTTAGCAGCCACAAACGGATATCACGAAAGACTGTACAGAGAGGCTATAGAAATTGTAAAACACCCCAATAATTTCAATAGGATGGAGGAGGGCGTGAAACTAAATGGATTCCGGTGTTGAACAAGAAGAAATGCAACAGTCTCCCACCATGGGACGACATTAACGGACGGAGGCAATCGGCAACGACGAATTGCGCGCGCATGTCAAAAACATGTGACGTCACACGTCTGCCCTCGTAAACGCAGTTTGGCTTCAGTCAGTAGCGAGCCAGGGTGTGAATCGGACATTCAAAGTGCCACGATCCCCCTTGAGAATGTCCTCCGCAGTCGGGGACGAAACGTTGGGTTTCCATAATAAATCCACTAGACCGCGGCATAACAGCCCGGAAATTTTAGTAATTTTTGGGCGAAGCGTGCCGTCGCCCAGGCCGGCAGATATTTTGGGGGCAGCAAATTCCTGAATTTGTATATAGGTCCGATAACTTACATTCAACAAGACGATGAAAAGTGGAAGCGTCGTGCATAAAAGTAGAAATGTGAAAATAAGTTGGAAATACGAATTGTTACAGACCGATAGACATTGATACAGACATCAGTGATATGCGTCATCCTACAAGCGAAATAAACGTGCGAGGTTACTATGTAGAAGGTTGAGGCAATGTGTTCGGCAGCGTTCGGGTACTTCCGCGTGACGTCACTGTGGATTGTGAGAAGCGGTACAATGGCGAGGCGTATTCTTGCATTCGACTTCGGCATTGTTCCGTTTAATTAACACTAATTTAAGAAAACAAGTATGCTATAAGAATAAACAGAATGCTACTATTTACTACGCCCTGAAAACTCTTACACTGATTTCTAGTAATGAAATCTGTAAAACAGGTATATTACAGCCTCCTTGACATTTATTGTATTTTGTAAGACTGACGCTGCTTTGATCTTAAAGAAATATTCACTAGAAAGAGACGCATGAGTGTAATAAATGTTCAGATGTTTGTAAATCTATCTGACCAAACTGCGTGGTCATCAGTCCGCGGCATACAAACTACTTAAACCTAGGTAAACTAACCTAAGGGCAAACACACACACCCATGCCCCAGGGAGGACTCGAACCTCCACGGCGAGAAACCGCGCGCTCTGCAGCGAGACGCTTTAGACCGCTCGGCTACTCCACCGCAGCTGAGTGTAATATGTGAAAATATGACGTCATATTTGAATAAAGCTGACAAAGTCGAAGAATGTGTGTATGTCTGTCAGTGTGTGTGTGTGTGTGTGTGTGTGTCCGCGCGTGTGGCTGGAAGGGGGGGGTGGGGGGGGAGGCGCTTGAAATTTTTGCAC
Organism: Locusta migratoria; assembly: GCA_026315105.1. Classification (NCBI taxonomy): domain Eukaryota; kingdom Metazoa; phylum Arthropoda; class Insecta; order Orthoptera; family Acrididae; genus Locusta; species Locusta migratoria. Next base: position 121,321,840 of record CM048754.1, read on the forward strand.
GGGGCGGCAAAATCCCTGCTCCCCAAGCCACTTGACAGTGTGTGGCGGAAGGTACCTTGACCACCACTATCGGTTTTCCCTCCTATTCTTTCCCTTCTATTGTTTGCGGAAAGAAAGGTTGTCGATACGCCTCTGTGTGGGCTTTTATCTCTCTGATTTTTTATCTTCGCGAGATATACGTAGGAGGGACCAATATAAGCAATATACTGCTAGATTTGATAGAATTGAAAAATGTTCAAATGTTTGTTCAGCTTATAGGACTTAACTACGGGGTCATCAGTCCCTAACTTACAAACTACTTATCAACTAGCTTATCCTAAGGACGGCACAAATATCCATGCCCGAGGGGGGCTTCGAACCCCCGACCGTAGTGGCCGTGCAGACCGTGACTGGCGCGCCGCAGTCCCCTCGGCCACCGCGGCTGGCTGCTAGAATCCAGAATGGCAATGGGAAGAAAAGCGTTTTTGAAAAGAAAAATTTTCTTACGTCGAATATTAATTTGTGTGTATGGAAATTTTTCTGAAGGCATTTGTGTGGAGTGTTGCATTGTACTGGAGTGAGGCATGGACGATAAACAGTGCGGACAGGAGGAGGATAGAGGCTTTTGAAATGTGGTGCTACAGAAGAATGCTGAAGATTAGGTGGGTGGATCGCATAACTAATGAAGAGGTACTGACCAGAATTGGAGAGAAAAGGAATTTCTGGTATACCTTGACTAAAAGAAGAGATCGCTTGGTAGCACACATTCTTAGAGATGAAAAAATCATAAATTTAGCATTGGAGGAAAGTGTGTGGAGGGGAAAATTGCAGAGGGAGACCAAGAGACGCATATACAGTAAGCAGATTCAAATGGATGCAGGGTGTCATTATTATGAAAAGTTGAATAGGCTTGCTCAGTGTAGAGTAGGGCGGAGAGCTGCAGCAAACCAGTCTCCTGCCTGAAAACTACAACTACAACAACAACTGCTAGACTCCTCGGTAAAGGTATGTTCTCGAAACTTGGACAAAAGCCCGTACCGAGCGACAGAGCGTCTCTCCTGCAGAGTCTTCCACTGGAGTTATCGATCATCTCCGTAACGCTTTGACGATTACCAAATGATCCTGTAACGAAGCGCGCTGCTCTCCGTTGGATCTTCTCCACTTCCTCTATCGATTCCACCTGGTACGGATCCCACACCGGTGAGCAGTATTCAAGCTGTGGGCGAACAAGTGTGCTGTAACCTACTTCCTTTGTTTTCGGACTGCATTTCCTTAGGATTCTTCCAACGAATCTAAGTCTGGCATCTGCTTTATCCCTGGCGGAGCCGCCGAGCGCATTGACGCACTATGCTATGATGCGTTCCCCGACGGGGTTTCGAAACCTCCCTCGGGCATGGATGTTTGTGCCATCTGTACTATAAGCTATTTCAAAAGTAGTTTGTAAGTTTAGGGATTGATAACCATGTAGTTAAGTCCCATAAGCTATACAAACATTCGAACATCTGCTTCACCGACGATTGATTTTCTATGGTCGTTCCATTTTAAATGACTCCTAATACCTACTCCCAGATATGAAACTTCCTGGCAGATTAAAATTGTGTGCCGGAACCGGGACTCGAACCTGGGACCCTTGACTTTCGCGGGCAAGCGCTCTACCGACTGAGCTATCCCGACACGAAAGGCAAAGATCCAAAGTTCTAGTCACGGTTCCGGCACACAATTTTAATCTGCCAGGAAGTTTCATATCAGCGCACACTCCGCTGCAGAGTGAAAGTTTCATTCTGGAAACATCCCTTAGGCTGTGGCTAAGCCATATCTCCACCACATCCTTTCTTCCAGGAGTGCTAGTCTTGCATAGTTCGCAGGAGAGCTTCTGTGAAGTTTGGAAAGTAGGAGGCGAGGTACTGGCGGAAGTAAAGTTGTGAGGCGGCATCGTGAGTGGTGTCGGGATAGCACAGTCGGTAGAGCGCTTGCCCGCGAAAGGCAAAGGTCCCAGGTTCGAGTCCCGGTTCCGGCACACAATTTTAATCTGCCAGGAATTTTCATATCAGCGCACCCTCCGCTGAAGAGTGAAACGTTTCATTCTGGATACTCCCAGATAATTTATGGAATTAACTGCCTCCAGTTGCTGACCTGCATTAGTGTAGCTAAATGATAAAGGGTAATGCTTTCTATGTATTCGCAGCACATGACACTTGTCTAGATGGAGATTCAGTTGCCATTACCTGCACCATGCGTCAGTTCGATGCAGATTCTCCTGCGTCTTGGGCCAGCCGTTGCCTAAACCGCTAGGCTACCTGCATTCGCTTCCCGCTTGTCTCCCACAGGCTGTGTCTGTGGCTAAGGCTCCTGTAAGTACGAGTTGGCGCATCCGCCATTTTCATTCCTATATCTCGTAAGTTAAGCACACTGCGGCGCCATAGGATTTGCGTCACGACACTTTAGCTCGACGTTACAGGTGGCTGTCTTGCCATAAACTGCTCAGATCATTCCAGAGGTGGCTACAGAACGTTTAGTTTCCGGAAATGGAAATGAGCGTATGGCGTTCTTGGCCGGGAGATCCCTGACGGGATTGTTCGGCCGCCTGAGTGTAAGTCTTTTTATTTGACGCCGCGTGGGCGACTTACGTGCCAATGATGATGAGATGATGATGATGATTAGGACGTCACACAACACCCAGTCCCCCGCCGGGAATCGAACCCGGGCCCCATACGTGGTAGTCATCGATGCTGCCACTGAGCTACGGCGGCGGACTAGTTTCCGGAGAGATTCAAATGTTCAAATGTTTGTATAACTTATGGGACTTAACGACGGGGTCATCAGTTCCTAAACTTACAAACTACTTATGAACTAGCTAAGACTAAGGACGGCACAAATATCCATGCCCGAGAGGGGATTCGAACCCCCGACCGTTGTGGCCGTGCAGACCGTGACTGAAGCGCCTCAGTCCCCGCGGCCACCGCGGCCGGCCCGGAGAGATTCTAAGAGAAAAAAAAAATCAATCATTAACTGTCGGCACAAAAACTGGGAACCCGGACCGAGCCCACATTGATTTCTTGTAAGTAAATATTACTTATTATTATGACTTAGAGTAATATTTAATAGTAAAGCTGCATGTCGGGAGTTAGCTGTCGCAAAATATCATAACACAGCAAAACATCAAAGAACTTACTGTTTTTAGAGCACAATATGTGTGTATTGTGTAGTATACTGAGAAATACACCACACCAAAAAGTTTTGTACTGACATTGCACAAATTGTTGAAGATACTTCTATAACGTTATTGCGAGAAAGTATTACAAACACTAAAACGGAAAAGATAAATATACTGGGCAAAAAGTTTAGTTACGGTTGTGGTAGCGTACTGTGCTGATACAGGCAACTACCTTTGAATGCTATTTGTGGTATTTCGATGTTTTACCGTCATAACTTGTAGCATGCAATTTGAAAGAATGGTACCTATGTTTTATCACAAAATACACCTTCAATTCAATTTCTCATTAGTAAATGCCAATATTGACACTTATCTAGAGGAGATTTATAACATAACTGACAAAAAATTCTGGGTAAATTTTACTGTCGGCTGCGGCGGTGTAGTGTGCTAATGTTGGCAACGAAATGTTTGCTTTACAAGGATTATTAAATTACTGACAACACAAGGGTATGTTACACACGGAAACCTGTCAGCGTTAGAGAAGGTTCAACACAAAGGAATATTCCCCTCATTCTATACGAATAGCATTCAACGGTTGTTGCCAACATCGGCACCGTGTACCTCTATGACTGTAAACTTTAGATCCTGTACACTAATATTCTTTTTCGCTTTAGTGTTTGTAATACGTTCTGAAACTTTCTCAATATTGTAATTGAAGTACATTCAGCAATGTGGTGAATTTGTCACAGCAGGCAACAAACACTTATGGCAAGACGGCAAACAAACCTCGCACATTGACAGTCATTATTCAAATACAAGGCAACATGTCTTAAAACCTTTATCTAGATGACCAGTTTCGGCAGAATTAAACGTAGTACCCGATTTTTATCACAAAAATATATGTTTCTTGCGCTCGGACAGCAAAGAAAAGCAGCCATAAGTAAAGAAAACGCGAGATTTTTGTGACTAATCCACATATCGATGTAAACAAGAGCGGAATGCGAGCTCAAAGTAGCACGATCTAAGGCTCTATGGCGGACACATGCAAATTATTTCACTAAACTTGAATAAAACAACACTTTTCGTATAAGCTGCGTGCTGTGTTTAGGAATGAAAATGGCGGATGCACCAGCCTGTGTTCTTACGAGCTCTAGCTGTAGCGCCTCCGTCTCCCGTGCCTTTACACTCGCCAGTTACAGATTCCCGTGCGTGAAGTAAATGAACCGAACGCTATTTTCGCGCGTAAATACTTATTATTGATTAATGTGGTGTCTGTTGTTTCGGACATGTCCGAAAGGACACAGAGGAGAATCGGGTAATGCCCAACAGTGGGCAATTACGGACACGTATCCTTCCCTCACCAGAGATATAATTTCTTAGTTCCGTGAGGTGCTGCAGTCTAGTGGAAACAATGCGCAACCGCAGCGCCAACCACACAAGGTTGCCAGTTCCTCCGACCGCAGTGGCCGATCGGTCTGCGGCGCGCCAGTCACAGTCTGCACGGCCGCTGCGGTCGGGGGTTCGAATCCCCCCTCGGGTATGGATGTTTGTGTCGTCTTTAGTGTAAGGTACTTCGTAAGTAGTTTGTAAGTTTAGGGACTGATGACCCCGTAGTTAAGTGCCATAAGCTCTACAAACATTTGAACATTTTGCCCGTTCATTTGAGTTAGTGGGTGACGAAAGAGCGTTTTCAGTGTTTACGATCTAAGAACATCACCTTACGTTTTGATGTATGTATATGTTGTTATACACTGTTGATGTTTTAATAATATGCTCACAGATTGTCCAGCACATATTTAATACTTACACAGGACAGGGTGGCGCTCTCCACGCGATTTAAGGAAATAGGCAACCGTTTCTAACACAAGATATATTTTTTTTAAATGGAAATTTAGTTTCGGGTAAGGGTGTATAATGTTCGATATTCCCCACCATTCGTCGGGCATTACCCTCCCCATACTTGTCGCTTACTCTACACATTTTATACTGAGATTCAATTGTTGCAGATGCCGAGCAATCGCAAACGTACAACAAATAAAGCCAAGTGGTGTAAAGAAATACTGTAGGTGTCCCTGCAGAGAAGGGAAAATTACCAATGAAAGTCGAGCCAAAGGATAAGATAAAACTCCCCAAGGAATTTCAATCCTCATCGGGAGACGATTTACGCGACGTCGATCTGTATGATGATGATGATGATGATAATGATGACTTCCACGATATGAAGACCGACAAAGAAAAGTGTTTTGTCTGTGATGACTTTGGGCAGGATGGTGAACTTTGGTACAGGTGGTCTTCACATGGAATGTGGGCACTTCCAGTGTGATATTTGCGTAAAACAATAAGAGGCACTTGTGATTTGTAGGATATGGTTTCCTTATCCAAAGTGGAATGTGCCAAAGAGAAAAAAAAACGTATCTAGTCTATTTTTAATTAATACTTAGCCGAATTGTCCATATAATAGAGCTCTACCACTATACTCTACTACATTTGCCTAAATATCTAATAAACCATGTGTTACTTTGAAATGTTGTGTTGTTGTTGTTATGGTCTTCAGTCCGGAGACTGGTTTGATGCAGCTCTCCACCCTACTCTATCCTGAGCAAGCCTTTTCATCTCCTCATAAGAACAGCAACCCACATCCACTTGAATCTGCTTACTATACGCGTCTCTTGGTCTCCCTCTGCGATTTTTACCCCACACACTTCCCTCCAATGCTAAATTTACGATTCCCCGATGTCTAAGAATGTGTCCTACCAAGCAATCCCTTCTTTTAGTCAGGGTATGCCAAAAATTCCTTCGCTCACCAATTCTGTTCAGTACCTCTTCATTAGTTATGTGATCTACCCACCTAATCTTCAGCATTCTTCTGTAGCACCACATTTCAAAAGCCTCTATTCTCTTCCTGTCAGCACTGCTTATCGTCCACGTTTCACTCCCATACAAGGCAACACTCCACACAAATGCCTTCAGAAAAGACTTCCTTACCCTTAAATTAATATTCGATGTTAGCAAATTTCTCTTTTTCAAAAATGCTTTTCTTCCCATTGCCATTCTGCATTTTATATCCTCTGTACTGCGACCATCGCATGTTATTTTACTACCCAAGTAACAAAACTCATCTACCTCCTTCATTGTTTCGTTACCTAATCTAATTCCTTCAGCATCGCCTGATTTTCTAAGACCGCATTCCATTATTTTTGTTTTGCTCTTGTTAATGTTCATTTTATACGCTCTCTTCAACACGCTTTCCATTCCATTCAACTGCTCTTCCAGGTCCTTCGCTGTCTCTGACAGAATTACAATGTCATCAGCAAAACGCAATGTTTTTATTTCTTCCCCCTGAACTTTAATCCCTATTCCAAATTTTTCCTTGCTTTCCATGTTGTGAGGATTATTAATTTCCATTGTTATTTGTATTGGAATAAATGTGTTGACCATTACCCAACATGGCAGGCAATACCAAACAGTGCAGAGGTTTAGAGATTAAAAATATATAAATTAATGAAACATATGAGGATCTACTTCAAAGGAAATGCACACTATTTTTAATACAGTTTTTATTGTATATGTTTGAAAGTTTTACAGTGTGTAGAAACATCCTTTAGGAACAATATTTTCATTTATTCACATAACCCCGATTCGCCACCTTGGAACCAGGGCCTGTATACCCGCACGGTAAAATTCTGGACCGACACGTTGGAGCCACTGTTTAGCAGTGAGCATAACGGAGTCATCGCCTTCAAACCTTGTTCCACGCAGGGAGTCTTTCCGTCTCCCAAAGAGATGATAATCATGTGGAACCAGATCAGGACTGTCAGGCGAATGTTTCATTGTTGTCCTTCCGAGTTTTTGATAGCTTCCATGGTATTTTGACTGACATGTGCCCGTGCATTGTCGTGAAACAGCAAAACATCCTGATTCTGCCGATGTGGTCGAACACGACTCAGTCGAGCTTGAAGTTCTTTAAGTTTATTCCGTCACATATGCATCACAATTTATGGTGGTGCCACGTGACACGATGTCCACAAGCAAGAGTCCTTCGGAATTGAAAAACACACCATAGCCATAACTTTTCTAGCAGAAGGTGTGGTTTTGGATTTTTCCCCCCTTGGGTGAATTTGCATGATGCCACTCCATTGAATGCCTCTTCATCTTTGGTGAAAAGTGATGGAGCCGTATTTCATCACCTGTCACATTTCTTCCAAGAAATTCATCTCCACCATTCCCATACTGATACAAAAGTCCGCTGCGTGCCGTTTTTCGTGTTTCTTTGTGAGCCACTGTCAACATCCTGGGAACCCACCTCCCATTAACCTATTTTGATGCCGACTTTTTCAGTATTCTGCAAACAGTTGCTTCCCCTATCCCAACGTTGCGCGACAATTCTTTCACAGTGATGCATCTGTCAGCAGTCACCAGTTAGTCAACTATCTGCACATTGTCTGGAGTGTGTGCAGTACGAGGCCTGCCGCTGCAAGGTCGATCCTCAAAATTGCCGTGCCCGCTTTCATCACGTAACCTGCTCGCCCACCGACTAACTGTACTGCGATCGACAGCGCCATCTCCATAGACCCTTTTCAACCTCTTTTGGATGTTTCCCACTGTCTCGTTTTCACAGCACAGGAATTCTGTGACAGCACGTTACTTCTGATAAACGTCTAGCATAGACCAAAGATAACATAGACTGCACGTGTCCCTATCTCTGCCGTGTTGTGGTTTGAAACCAACGTCTAATTGCCCCGAGTCACGTGACTGAGGCTTCGTAATTACGAAAACCAGCGTTTCAATTTTACAGTGAAGTGAAGCGTTGATTTTAACAATAAAACGACTTCTCGTATTCCTATGACACATTTAATATATAAAAGTATCGTGATTTCTCCGCATTACTGACATTAATGCGGTGAGTATCGTTTTTACATGTGACCATTATTTTCAATTGCTTTTACAAGCAAAAGCATTACAGATCCTCAATGTTTGTGTTGCACTATGAATTTTGACTTTTTCCCAACTGACCTAGGTGATTTTTTAATGGAAGATTATTTCAACGTGTCTTGACTGAGTGTACATGTCAGCAAGTAAGTAATTTCTGGTGCAGATGTGCCATTAATAGCGTTTCACAACGATGAACGTGAACACAGACTTTTTATTATCCCTACAAAACCAGTTCTTGTGACGAACATCAATAATTGTTTGATCACATTTTTATTTTATGTAAATAGCCAATATTTTTCTTCTTTTACGTTTTGGCTTCACTGTATGTGGAAAAAGTCATAAAATATAAACGCTTGTATTATATTAAAATAGGACATTATGGATGCAAACCGATTTCAGATATATATCAAAGCATGACGAAACATCACATGTATTCTTGAGGAATCGTATGAAAACTGATGCTGCTTGTCAAACTAATATTTCGTCTCCTGTGTAAGCTACAAACTAAAAGATTTACGGCAGAACAAAAACAAGCATTCACTTAAGAATTGTAGTTCTGCTGCTTATAAAAAGAACTGTGAATACATTTCATGTAGGCACAAGTAAAAACTGTAACTTCTGCATTGATATTGCGAATTACGGATAACTAACTCCCATTGTACTACTGAATATGTAATAAGAATACGATAAGACGTTTTATTGTTGAAATCTACGCTTAATTTACACTAGGGAGGAGAAGAACTGCGACTCTCGGCTGCACTTTACATTGCTTGTAATGATGAACAGGGTTCCCTGCCCCGAGTCACGTGACATAGATGTTGGTTTCAGCAAAGTGACGTCACGCACAGTCTATATTATCTATGGTCTATGACGTCTAGTGTAGCAGCCATCTTGAAGACATGCTGTGACGGCGCCACTCACGGGAATAGGTTGAACTAAGTTTGAAAACAATTTGGAAAGCTGTATCTACACACTGTAATACTTTTTAACATGCAGAATGAAAACTGTATTAAAAAAAAAAAAATAGAGTGTATTTCTTTTGGAGTGACCCTCGTAGTATTCACGAACTATATACTGGGTGATCAAAAAGTTGGTATAAATTTGAAAACTTATTAAATCACAGAATAATGTAGATAGAGAGGTAAAAATTGACACACATGCTTGGATTGACATGGGATTTTATTAGAACCAAAAAGAAAAACAAAAGTTCGAAAAATATTCAACATATGGCGCTTCATCTGATCAGAAAATCAATAATTAGCATAACAAATTAAGACAAAGCAAAGATGATGTTCTTCACAGGAAATGCCCAATCTGTTCTCCATCATTCCTCAACATTAGCTTTAGTCGAGGAATAACGTTGTGAACAGCAGTGTAAAGCATGTCTGGAGTTATGGTGAGGCACTATCAGTTCCGATCAGAAGATTCACTTGAATGCCTGTATTGTATAAACCACTGCATTACAGCACCAGTGCATACACTGTTACCGAAACATTCAACACCAGATTAATCGAGGGTAAAACCTATGACCTAGAAGGATTTTAGTAGTGAGAGCATGTCATCTGCTGCGACTCTCATTAATGTTTTTGCTCTGTCATTTTTTTCACTTTGTTTTTTATTATTTTATTTATTTACTTTTTTTCGTTCTAATAAAACCCCATGTCATTCCAAGCATGTTTGTCGTTTTTTACCTCTCTATCTACATTATTCCATGATTTATTAAGTTTTCAAATTTATACTGACTTTTTGATCACTCGGTATACATATTTTTTGTAGTACACTAAACGGACTTTAATTGCCATTAATTTAATTAAAATTATGGCAATCCATTTGGGGGAAAATTAAATGTCTTAAGTGTTCGTACTTGTTAACTGGAATACACTCTTCCAAATTCCGAAGGCATCATGGGTAAAATATAGGGAGCGAAGTTCAATCTATACAAAAAGCAGACAGCAGTTATTAGAGTCGAAGGGCAAGAAAGGGACGCAGAGGTTGGGAAGGGAGTAAGACAGGGTTGTAGCCTTTCCACAATGTTGTTCAATCTGTACATTGACCAGGCAGTGAAGGAATGCAAGGAGAAATTTGGAGAGGGCATTTAAGTTCAGGGAGAAGAAACAAGAACATTGCAGTTTGTCGATGACATAGTAATTCTGTCAGAGACCGCAAAGGATCTGGAAGAGCAATTGAATGGAATGGACAGTGTCTTGAAAGGAAGATATAAGATGAACATTAACAAGAGTAAAACGAAGGTAATGGAATGCAATATCAGAAAATCAGGCGATGCTGAAGGAATTAGATTAGGCAATGAGAGAATAAAAGTAGTAGATGAATTTTGTTATTTGGGTAGCAAAAATGTTCAAATGTTTGTAAATCTATCGGACCAAACTGTGTGGTCATCAGTCCGTAGCTTACAAACTACTTAAACCCAGGTAAACTAACCTAAGGACAACACACACACCCATGCCCCAGGGAGGACTCGAACCTCCACGGCGAGCAACCGCGCGCTCCGCAGCGAGACGCTTTAGACCGCTCGGCTGCTACACCGCGGCATTTGGGTAGCAGGATAACTTCTGATGGCCGAAGTAAAGAAGATATAAAATAAAGAATGGCTATGGGAAGAAAACCGTTTTGAAAGAAGCGAAACTTATTATCATCCAATATTAATTTAAAGGTTAGGAAGTCCTTTCTGAAAACACTTGTCTGGAGTGTAGCACTGTATGGGAGTGAAACATGGACGATAAGGAGTTCAGATAAAAAGATGATAGAAGCTTTTGAAATGTGGTGCTACAGGGAGTTCTCTGTGATCGTGATAAGGCTTCATAAGGAGGTCGTGCACAATGTCTCTTCGTTTTTGTCGTTTTGATGACGGCTCATAATCCTCGACTTCGTATATGGTGTCTGACACATGGCGTATGACACGATACGAGCCAAAGTATCGCTTCAGTAACCTTTACGATAGCCCGACTTTCTGTACAGGGCTAAAACGCCATACAAGATCTCCTGGGCTGTACACAACAGGTCGGTGCTTGTCGTTATACCGCTGACGGTCCTTCTCCTGGGCGTCCAGTGTCCGTATGCGAGCCAGCTGTCTTGCTTCTTCGACCCTGGTGATGAGCTGTTTAACATAGTCATCCTGAGTGTCGTCCGGTTGGATCGGGAACAGCATATCCATTGTCATCTCATCTTCACGGCCATGGAGCAGGAAAATCGACGTGAAGGCTGCGGTGTCTTGTCTTGCTGTATTATGAGCAAATATCACGACTGGCAGTATTGTATCCCAATAGTTCTGCTCAACATCGACGTACATCGACAGCATATCTGCTATCGTTTTGTTAAAACGTTCTGTATGACCATTTGTCTGAGGATGGTAGGAAGTTGTGATTCTGTGGACAATGTCGCCACGTGACATTACCTCTGATACTACTTTTGACATGAATACATTTCCTCTATCAGATATCATCACACATGGTGCACCATGTTTCAAAATAATGTCTTCAACTAGGAATTCTGCAATCTCAGGAACTTCTGCAATTTCAGGAACTTCTGCAGTCGGCACAGGTTTGATGACAGCGTAATGGGTGAGGTAGTCAGTCCAAACTATTATCCATGGGTGACCGGTTGTCGACTTCAGGAACCTACCTAACAGGCCGATTCCAATCCGGTGGAATGGAGCTGCTGCAGGTGGAACTGGTACCAGAGGACCTGGAGCCCCAAATGGCTACTGGTTGTCCCAGCTCATCTCCCTTCAGCTATTATCAAGTATTTTCACGATTCTTCAATACCCAGTCATGTGGGATTCGTGAAGACCCTAGACAGAATCGGACTCAGGTATTACTGGCAAGGTCTCTACCCATCTGTCAAGCACTATGTGAGTCACTGTAAAGAGTGCCAGAGACAGAAGCATGTGTAGTGTGCAGTGTATTGACGCATGGTGATGGGAATGGCAGTTGAACCTGAACTTGAAGAAGTGTAAAGTGCTGTGTTTAAATAGAAAGAAAGATCATTTATTACATAACTATGAATTCGCAGGACACTCACTGAAATAGTTAGTTCCATAACATATCTGGGAGTTGATATTACAGGCGATGTGAAATGTTGTGGGTAAGGCAGATACCACACTGGGAACCATTGGAAGGATCCTAGAGGAAGTGTGGTCCATCAACAAAGGAAGTAGGTGACAAAGCACTCGTTCAGGCGTCGATCGAGCATTGCTTATCATTGTGGCATCGATCGATACCAGGTAGGGTTAGTAGAAGACACAGAGAAGAATCAACAGAGAGCAGTTCGCTTCGTTATTGGCTCATTTAGTAAGCGCGAAAGTGTCGCGGAGGTGATGAGAAAATCTACTGGCAGGCGCTGTAAAAGAGGTGTTCTGCATCGTGGTACGTGCTTTTGTGGAATTTCCGAAAACCAAACGATTCTTCAAGAGCCAAAAATGTTCAAATGTTTGTTAAGCTTATGGGACTTAACTACGGGGTCATCAGTCCCTAAACTTACAAACTACTTATGAACTACTTACGAACTAGGACGGCACAAATATCCATGCCCGAGGGGGGATTCGAACCCCCGACCGTAGTGGCCGTGCTGACCGTGACTGGAGCGCCTCAGTCATCTCGGCCACCGCTCTGGGAGAGCCAGCCATGACAAGACTATTTGAACTGGTGTGTAGGATTTATGAGACAGGCGAAATACCCTCAGACTTTAAGAAAAATGTAATAATCCCCATTCCAAAGAAATCGGGTGCAGACAGGTGTGAAAATTACAGAACCATCAGTTTGATAAGTCATGGTTGCAAAATTTTAACACGAATTATCTACAGGAGAATGGAAAAGCTGGTAGAAGCTGACCTCGGGGAAGATCAGTTTGGATTCAGGAGGAACATAGGAACCCGGGAGGCAATACTCACTTTACGTCTTATCTTAGAAGATAGATTAAGGAAAGGCAAACCTACATTTTTAGCTTTTGTAGATTTGGAGAAAGCATTTGACAATGTTGACTGGAATACACTCTTTCAAATTCTGAAGTCAGCAGGGGTAAAATATAGGGAAAGGAGAGTTATTTATAACTTGTACAAAAGCCAGACCGCAGTTATTAGACTCGAAGGGCATGAAAGGGAAGAATCAGTTAGGAAGGGAGTAAGACAGGGTTGTAGCCTTTCTCCGATGTTATTCAATTTGTACATCGAGCAGGCGGTGAAGGAAAGCAAGGAAAAATTTGGAATAGGTATTAAGGTACAGGGGGAAGAAATAAAAACATTGCGTTTTGCTGATGACATTGTAATTCTGTCAGAGACAGCAAAGGACCTGGAAGAGCAGTTGAATGGAATGGGCAGTGTGTTGAAGAGAGCATATAAAATGAAAATTAACAAGAGCAAAACAAAAATAATGGATTGGCGATGCTGAAGGAATTAGATTAGGTAACGAAACAATAAAGGTGGTAGATGAGTTTTGTTACTTGGGTAGTAAAATAACATGTGATGGTCGCAGTACAGAGGATATAAAATGCAGAATGGCAATGGGAAGAAAAGCATTTTTGAAAAAGAGAAATTTGTTAACATCGAATATTAATTTAAGTGTAAGGAAGTCTTTTCTGAAGGCATTTGTGTGGAGTGTTGCCTTGTACGGGAGTGAAACATGGACGATCAGGAATGCGGACAGGAAGAGAATAGAGGCTTTTGAAATGTGGTGTTACAGAAGAATGCTGAAGATTAGGTGGGTAGATCGCATAACGAATGAAGAAGTACTGAACAGAATTGGTGAGAAAAGAAATTTTTGGCATACCCTGGCTAAAAGAAGGGATCGCTTGGTAGGACACATTCTTAGACATTGGGGAATCGTAAATTTAGCATTAGAGGGAAGTGTGTGGGGAAAAAATCGCAGAGGGAGACCAAGAGACGCGTATAGTAAGCAGATTCAAGTGGATGTGGGTTGCCGTTCTTATGAGGAGATGAAAAGGCTTGCTCAGGATAGAGTAGGGTGGAGAGCTGCATCAAACCAGTCTCCGGACTGAAGACCATAACAACAGAGATATAACCAGAAAGAAAAGAAGCATGACATAGTCCCCCAACCAAATGTTATCCACCAGTACAATCAAGGCATGGGAGGTGTAGATTTACATGACAATGCCATTGCAAACTACAGAATCAGAGGCAAGAAATGGCGGTGGCCATTATTGACAATGGAATAGACAGTGCTGTTGTCAATGCCTGGAAAATTGCTACAGGTTCCACTATGAGCCAAAATACCTTCAGATCACAAATTGTATTATCTCTATTGAAAAATGAAGACGTTCTAAGCTGGAGAAACACCACCAACATAAAAGAAGAAACAAAAACCTTGGACACCCCAGCAAAAACAGATTTCCAGGAGCAGTGAGAACGTACAGAACTGGCCTTATTATAATCCACAATGCGAGGAGAAGATGCAAGATTTACAAAAACCAGACGACCCACATACGCAAGAAAGGTCACGTCCACCTTCACACAGAGTGTTTTTCAAAATTTCATGAGTGATACCATCAATGTAAGATGGCTGTATCATATAATAGACAATATTGTACCGTTTGAACAAATAAAAGCACGTGATCAGAAAACTACATTTTTTTTCTTTTTTTTACCAGGAAAGTCCCAACATTGCGCCAGTGCAACAATTAAAGGTGGTCCAAATTGCAACAAATACAGCTACTTTGTAATATTTTTAATATTATTTAATTATTATAGAGAGAAATTTATGAACAAATATACCACTTTTTCACAATTTCCATTTTTGAAAAGAAATGGGTTAAACGCCCCCCCTCCCCGAACACACACACCCTACAGGTCAGGATTTTTAGTATGTTGTTCATGACACTCCCCACTACCACAATACAAAAATTTGCGACTGCACGAATATTTTTCCCATAATCACCATTTTTTGATCTTCGATGACTGGACTAAGAAACTTTATGTCAGGACCTCTTGCAAAAGTGAATCATCTATGTTTGATCTACACTGCAAGTAGAGGAGATGTCTTGTTGGGACATTTGTCATGTAAACGACGAGTTCTACATCTACATCTACATACATACTCCGCAATTCACCGTAAGGTGCGTGGCGGAGGGTACACTGTACCACTACTAGGCATTTCCTTTCCTATTCCACTCCCAAATAGAACGAGGAAAAAAAGAAAACTAAATAATCAACTTTTAAGAAGCCTAGTACTCTAATAAAGGCGGCTGGCTGCTCACTGAACTGTGGTCAGTGGTAACTACACTGTCAAATCAACAAAACTGAGTCCGGCAGTTTTCAAAATAAACAAGAATATCTGTGGAATACAGTGCTATCAAACGCGCGGGAATATAAGCTTAGCGCTGTTTACGATGTGGCACTGGTGGCAGCTGGCACTGGACTGACTGATAAAGAGCTTCATTAACGGTCTCTGACTTGTTTTGAAATACACCAGTTAAAGACGAAGACTAAACACAACAGTATTTATCAAATACGATAGAATAAACTATTAAAACAGTAGTACAAAGGAAATCTGCCAAGTACGCGGGAATAAACCTCTTAAAACAGAAGTACTAACGAAAATGAACTAGACTGGCAAATTAAAATTCACACAAATTAAATTAAGATACTTAGCACTGTTTACGATGTGGCACTGGTGACAGCTGGCACTGGCACAGCAGTTGTATGCTTACATGATCGGGAGCTCAGTTAACGGGAGATATGGTCACGCTGTCAACAACACGCAGTGCCTGCAGACTAGTGGCGTGAAGCCTACCTGGCACGGTGACGTCGAGCAGGTAGGCCCTGGCAGGGCTCTGGCAGGCGTCGGCGTCGAAGTCTAGCAGCACGGTGCCCAGGATGGTGAAGACCACCCCCCAGGGGTGCGGCGACTGCGGCCGGCGCGCCACCGCCGGCGCCTCTGCGGGGGCCTCCGCGTCGGCGGGCGGGGGGCCGGACACCTGCTGCCACTCCGCGGGGGTCGGGCCCACCTCTGGAGGGGTCGAGTTGAGCGCCCCCGGCGGGCCGGGCGACGGAGGGGGGCGCGGGTCGCCCAGCGCGTACCCGATGTCCGCCCCATTGGGCACCAGGATCAGACCTGCCGACATACCGGTGGCCCAGAGTAACATTTACAGAGAAGAAGCCCCCCCCCTAAACCACTGTCCTACGCTCCCCTCGTAGTTCCGTAAGATGCTAGCAGGTGTCAGGCAGTTCCCTGGCTGAGTACTGGTAGACTACACTAGAGGTGCTTCTGAGGGTGCCTCTCGCACGTCAGAGGGTAGTGAGGAGGGGAGGCTGAGGGGAGAGCTCGTGCCGCCTGCCACGAGGCCACGGCCGTGTCCTGTGTGCCGGCGTTTGAGGGGAGGTAGTGGTAGGGGCAGCTCCTACCTGCCACCTGGTCTGGCCAGTTTAAAGGGCTGCTTCTGACCGCAGCACCATTATGGTGAATCTTACGGAAATGCTACAGCACCCCCTGCCCCGCATTCCTGAGCGTGGGACCGGGCTCTTACGGAGGTTTCCCATCAGTATACATTTGTCTGTACCGGCGGGCAGTGGCATCAGCCCTACTGACACACTGGTAGGCACGGCAATCGGCCCTGCCGACACACCGCACTAGGGAACTGCTAGCACCTCCGATACGAGACTGAGGCACTGCCGTGATAAATTTACAGTGAAGCTCTGGAAAGGGGAGAACTGTGCCCCACATCCTCACTGGGTCGTTACACCTTCAGTTTTAAGCCTACAAAGTAAAATGTGCAGTAGGAAATACATTAATAAAAAAATTTCTCCAACTAGAAGGTTGCTTTGGAAACAGCAGAGCATTACGATACCTTAGGAAAGTGAGATTAGGGAATGAGATACCTGTGTAAGTGTTCTTGTCCCCCTGTGGAATGTAAACTACAGCAAGATATATACAGTAGATTCGAGAGTGTGGAGAAGCGTGGCATTAAGTTGAAGGCTGTGTAAGGAAACCGTGGTGCCCAAGATGATGAAGACGAAGCCCTCAACTGCATGCCCATAGCTGCAACAGCTTATGCCAAATTTGTCAAGATTGACCCTCCTAAGGTAATCAGCAATATTTTGACCCACAAGGATTTTTTACAGACTGCAAATCTGAATATAATTTGTTTTAGTAAATTGCCTCTGTTGACACTGTTTATCCCTTACATATGTATTTTCTGACAAAAATATGTTTTGGAGGTTTATTTTGCAATCCACAGAAAAATACTTCTCAAGGTGTTTGGGTCTTTTTAGACCATGTGTTTTTCTAGTGTCATTGTTGCAAAAACGCCTGAAAATATTAAATTCGCCAACAGTGGAACATATTAAGGCGGGTGTAAGGAAGTAAAGTCATTGTTTTAGTACAGGGCAAGGACCGACCGAGGCAGACTCAGTTGGTGACAGAAGGACAGAACAGCGCAGGAGACGTTCCAGCTGAAGGCGAGCAGCACGGGCTTTTTTATGGAAAGGAGGAACGTGGCAGTCACTGTGATCTCCTGTAATCAGACCACTTTTATAAGTGATTAATGTCTACTGAGGACATCTTTACAGTTAATTTGCATTTTTTCTGAAGATCATGCCCTCATTGCAAAATGAAATAGCAGACATACTAATGAACATATCGGTTAGTAGTCCCAGATGATGGAGACCACGTTTCGGAAATCAGCCGCCAATAATATTCACTAGAAGGTGCAGTTAATAGGCGGCCGCGGTGGCCGAGGGGACTGGGGCGCTCCAGTCTCGGTCAGCACGGCCACTACGGTCGGGGGTTCGAATCCCCCCTCGGGCATGGATATTTGTGCCGTCCTAGTTCGTAAGTAGTTCATAAGTGGTTTGTAAGTTTAGGGACTGATGACCCCGTAGTTAAGTCCCATAAGCTTAACAAATATTTGAACATTTTTTGCAGTTAATACAGCAGAAAAGAAAATATTAAGCAGTGCAGTTATCATCTCAGAGGATAAATAACTTGAATGGAAGTCAGTCCTCCTACCTCTGAAATATTATCGACCTTCTCTGCACATTTCTCTTATCTGCTATAAAAAGCAACTTATCCCCTGTGTAACGCAAACACTCAACAGCGAATTATGCTACTCCTGGATAGCCACTAACTGATGGACAGATGAAGGAAGGAGGACATCTCCCAGGAAGAAACGCAAAAACTGAGGTTGTGCTGAGAACATTGTGCAAACGTTCACACTTTACAAACTCATGTAAAACATGTCACTCAAAATTTTCCATAGCGTTGTAAAATCAACACAACCTTCTTTTTCTTGAACCACGTTCCTGCACATATAGGGTCGGCTTCGGTTATGTAGGATTTGGCTTGTTAATATTTATATGAGAGGAGAAAATATAAAAATTCAGCAAGTGAAGCAGGAAAAAGGGAGTACAAGCGTCTGAAGAATGAGATTGACAGGAAGTACAGACTGGCTAAGCAGGAGTGGCTAGAGGACAAATGCAGAACCGTAGAAGAATGCATAACTAGGGGATACGTAGATACCGCCTACAGGAAGATAAAGGAGATATTTGAAGACAAGAGAAGCAGCTGTATGAATATCATAACTCAGACGGAAAGCCAATACTGGGCAAAAAGGGGAAAGCTGAACTGTGGAAGGAATATATAGAGGGACCATACAAAGGAAATAAAGTTGAAGGCAGTATTATAAAAGCGGAAGACCAAGTGGACCAGGATGAGATAGGAGAAATGATACTGCGAAAACAATTTGACAGAGCACTGAAGGATTTGAGTCGAAACAAGGCCGCTGGAGTAGATGATATTCCGTCTGAACTGCTGATTTCTTTAGAAGAGCCAGTCATGAAAAAAATGTTCCACCTGGTATACAAGATGTATGAGGCAGGGGAAATACCCTCCGACTTCGAGAAGAATATCGTAATTCCAATTCCAAAGAAAGAAAGTGGAGACAAGTGTGAAAATTACAGAACTATCAGTTTAATAAGTCATGGTTGCAAAATACTAACACGAATTATTTATAGACGAATGAAAAAACTTGTGGAGTATGACCTCAGAAAAGAACAGTTTGGATTTACGAGAAATGTAGGAACACAGGAGGCAATACTCACATTACGACTAATCTTAGAAGATAGGCTAAGGAAGGGCGAACCTACGTTTTTGGCGTGTGTAGATTTGGAGAAAGCTTTTGACAATGTCGACTGGAATACACTCTTCCAAATTCTGAAGGTAGCAGCGGTAAAATATGAGGAGCGAAGAGTTATATTCAACCTATAAAAAACCAGACAGCAGTTATTAGAGTCGAAGGGCAAGAAAGAGACACAGAGGTTGGGAAGGGAGTATGACAGGGTTGTAGCCTTTCGCCAATGTTGTACATTGAGCAGACAGTGAAGGAATGGAAGGTGAAATTTGAAGAGGGAATTAAAGTTGAGGGAGAGGAAATAAAAAGTTTGCGGTTTGCCGATGACATAGTAATTTTGTCAGAGACTGCAAAGGATCTGGAAGAGCAACTGAACAAAATAGACGGTGTCTTGAAGGAAGATATAAGATGAACATTAACATGAGTAAAACGAAGGTAATGTCAGAAAATGAGGCGATGCTGAAGGAATTAGATTAGATAATAAGACAATAAAAGTAGTAATGAATTTTGTTATTTGGGTAGCAAGATAACTTCTGATGGCTGAAGTAAAGAAGATATAAAATTCAGAATGGTTTTGGGAAGAAGAGCGTTTCTAAAGAACCGAAACATCCAATATCAATTTAAATGTTAGTATGCCCTTCCTATCACCAACCCATGCCCCTTGGGAGGAAATGTGTTCCCCAAATGTCTGGCTACAGTGTTAATATGTGTGAAAGTGAGAAGTTTTATCAAATGTTTGCGAAACGTGTAACTGAGATGGGACGTGGGGACCAGCCCGGTATTCACCCAACGGGATGTGGAAAACCGCCTAAAAACCACATTCAGGCTGGCAAGCAGTTGATCCCTTTCGAACCAGTTCCAGGACACCTCCCCGTCTAAAAAAGAGGTGTGTTAGATTCCATGGCGAATCGAGCGGGTCTGTAAAACCAACACACACTGAACTGTAATATGGTATTTTACATTCGGCACTTTGATAATACATTAAAATACTTAAAGAATAACCATATGATTTGAATACTCCTACAGGAAACATCTCAGAAAAGAGCTGAACAACAGGCTGAGTGCCCAAGGGTGCATCATAAGTGACGAATGAGGCCAAGTGAGGAACAGCCTCGTGGTTTGCAGCACCGTGAGGGCCTCACGACGGCCCCAGCTGAAGTAGTGATTTCACATTCATCTTAGTACTGGAATTGGGACGAATCCCATCAGTTGGATGAGTGACCTGGCCAGCACAATCAGGCATTAGGAAAACGTCAAGGTGGTGGAAGACTCCACTGGCAAGCAGCGGGATGAAGGGCTGACAGTAGTGCCAGGTGAAGTGGCACCTAGGTGAGATATCAGGAAGAATCCAGTGAGTGGCATGAGCGTCAAGTAGTCGACGGTAGAGACTCACCGAGGAAGACGCCGGCGGCGAACAGTGCGATGAAGGGCTGACAGTAGAGCCAGGTGAAGTGGCACCTAGGTGAGGTATCAGGAAGAATCGAGTCAGTGGGATGAGCTTCGAGTAGTTGAGGGCAGAGACTCACCGAGGAAGACGCCAGCGGCGAGCAGCGCGATGAAGGGCTGACAGTAGAGCCAGGTGAAGTGGCACAGAGCTGAGGTTATCAGGAAGAATCCAGCCAGTGGACTAGCGTCCAGTAGTGGAGGGGGGGCACTCACTGAGGAAGATGCCGGCGGCGTGCAGCGCGATGAATGGCTGACAGTAGAACAAGGGGAAGTGGCACCTAGGTGAGGTATCAGGTTGAATCCAGTCAGTGGGATGAGCGTCGAGTAGTCGAGGGTAGAGACTCACTGAGTAAAACGCTGGCGGCAAGCAGTGCGATGAAGGGATGACAGTAGAGCAAGGTGAAGTGGCACCTAGGTGAGGTATCGGGAAGAATCCAGTCAGTGGGAAGAGCGTCGAGTAGTGGAGGGGATGGACTCACCAGGGAAGACGCCGGCGGCAAGCAGCAATATGAAAGGCTGACGGTAGAGCCAGGTGAAGTGGCACCTAGGTGAGGTATCAGGAAGAATCCTGTCAGTGGGACGAGCATCGAGTAGTGTAGGGGAGGCACTCACCGAGGAAGACGCCGGCGGCGAACAGCGAGATGAAGGGCTGAGGATAGAGCCAGGTGAAGTGGCACCTAGGTGAGGCATCAGGAAGGATCCAGACAGTGGGATGAGCGTCGAGTAGTCGAGGGAAGAGACTCACCGAAGAAGCTGCCGGTGGCGAGCAGTGTGATGAAGGCCTGACAGTAGAGCCAGGTGAAGTGGCACTTACGTGAGGTATCAGGAAGAATCAAGTCAGTGGGATGAGCATCGAGTAGTTGAGGGTAAAGACTCACCGAGGAAAATGGCGGCGGCGAGCAGCGCGAAGAAGGGCTGACAGTAGAGCCAGATAAAGTGGCACCTAGGTGAGGTATCAGGAAGAATCCTGTCAGTGGGACGAGCATCGAGTAGTGTAGGGGAGGCACTCACCGAGGAAGACGCCAGCGGCGAACAGCGAGATGAAGGGCTGAGGATAGAGCCAGGTGAAGTGGCACCTAGGTGAGGCATCAGGAAGGATCCAGACAGTGGGATGAGCGTCGAGTAGTCGAGGGAAGAGACTCACCGAAGAAGCTGCCGGTGGCGAGCAGCGTGATGAAGGGCTGACAGTAGAGCCATGTGAAGTGACACCTAGGTGAGGCATCAGGAAGGATCCAGTCAGTGGGACGAGCGTCGAGTAGTGGAGCGGAGGGGCTCACCAAGGAAGACGCTGGCGGCGAGGAGCGCGATGAAGGGCTGAGGATAGAGCCAGGTGAAGTGACACCTAGGTGAGGCATCAGGAAGGATCCAGTCAGTGGGACGGGCGTCGAGTAGTCGAGGGAAGAGACTCAATGAAGAAGCTGCCAGCGGCGAGCAGCGCGATGAAGGGCTGACAGTAGAGCCATGTGAAGTGACACCTAGGTGAGGCATCAGGAAGGATCCAGTCAGTGGGACGAGCGTCGAGTAGTGGAGCGGAGGGGCTTACCAAGGAAGACGCTGGCGGCAAGGAGCGCGATGAAGGGCTGACAGTAGAACCAGGTGAAGTAGCACCTAGGTGAGGCATCAGGAAGGATCCAGTCAGTGGGACGAGCGTCGAGTAGTCGAGAGAAGACACTCACCGAAGAAGCTGCCGGCGGCGAGCAGCGCGATGAAGGGCTGACAGTAGAGCCATGTGAAGTGACTCCTAGGAGAGGCATCAGGAAGGATCCAGTCAGTGGGACGAGCGTCGAGTAGTGGAGCGGAGGGGCTCACCAAGGAAGACGCTGGCGGCGAGGAGCGCGATGAAGGGCTGACAGTAGAACCAGGTGAAGTAGCACCTAGGTGAGGCATCAGGAAGGATCCAGTCAGTGGGACGAGTCTCGAGTAGTCGAGGGAAGAGACTCACCGAAGAAGCTGCCGGTGGCGAGCAGCGCGATGAAGGGCTGACAGTAGAGCCATATGAAGTGACACCTAGGTGAGGCATCAGAAAGGATCCAGTCAATGGGACGAGCGTCGAGTAGTGGAGCGGAGGGGCTCACCAAGGAAGACGCCGGCGGCGACCAGCGCGATGAAGGGCTGAGAATAGAGCCAGGTGAAGTGGCACCGAGGTGAGGCATCTGGAAGGATCCAGTCAGTGGGACGAGCGTCGAGTAGTCGAGAGAAGAGACTCACTGAAGAAGCTGCCGGCGGCGAGCAGCGCGATGAAGGGCTCACAGTAGAGCCATGTGCAGTGGCACCTAGGAGAGGCATCAGGAACGATCCAGTCAGTGGGACGAGCGTCGAGTAGTGGAGCGGAGGGGCTCACCACGGAAGACGCTGGCGGCGAGGAGCGCGATGAAGGGCTGACAGTAGAACCAGGTGAAGTAGCACCTAGGTGAGGCATCAGGAAGGATCCAGTCAGTGGGACGAGTCTCGAGTAGTCGAGGGAAGAGACTCACCGAAGAAGCTGCCGGTGGCGAGCAGCGCGATGAAGGGCTGACAGTAGAGCCATGTGCAGTGGCACCTAGGAGAGGCATCAGGAACGATCCAGTCAATGGGACGAGCGTCGAGTAGTGGAGCGGAGGGGCTCACCACGGAAGACGCCGGCGGCGAGCAGCGCGATGAAGGGCTGACAGTAGAGCCATATGAAGTGACACCTAGGAGAGGCATCAGAAAGGATCCAGTCAGTGGGACGAGCGTCGAGTAGTGGAGCGGAGGGGCTCACCAAGGAAGACGCTGACGGCGAGGAGCGCGATGAAGGGCTGACAGTAGAACCAGGTGAAGTAGCACCTAGGTGAGGCATCAGGAAGGATCCAGTCAGTGGGACGAGCGGCGAGTAGTGGAGCGGAGGGGCTCACCAAGGAAGACGCTGGCGGCGAGGAGCGCGATGAAGGGCTGACAGTAGAACCAGGTGAAGTAGCACCTAGGTGAGGCATCAGGAAGGATCCAGTCAGTGGGACGAGTCTCGAGTAGTCGAGGGAAGAGACTCACCGAAGAAGCTGCCGGTGGCGAGCAGCGCGATGAAGGGCTGACAGTAGAGCCATATGAAGTGACACCTAGGTGAGGCATCAGAAAGGATCCAGTCAATGGGACGAGCGTCGAGTAGTGGAGCGGAGGGGCTCACCAAGGAAGACGCCGGCGGCGACCAGCGCGATGAAGGGCTGAGAATAGAGCCAGGTGAAGTGGCACCTAGGTGAGGCATCAGGAAGGATCCAGTCAGTGGGACGAGCGTCGAGTAGTGGAGGACAGGCACTCACTGAGTAAGATGCCGGCGGCACGCAGCGTGATGAAGGGCTGACAGTAGACCCAGGTGAAGTGGCACCTACCTGATGTATCGGGAAGAATCCAGTCAGTGGGACGAGCGTCGAGTAGTGTAGGGGGAGACACTCACCGAGGGTTACGCCGGCGGCGAGCAGCGCGATGAAGGGCTGACAGTAGAGCCAGATGACGTGGCACCTAGCTGAGGTATCGGGAATAATCCAGTCAGTAGGAGGAGCGTCGAGTAGTGGAGGCGAGGGACTCACCGAGGAAGACGCCGGCGGCGAGCACCGTGATGTAGGGCTGACAGTAGAGCCAGGTGAAGTGGCACCTAGGTGAGGTATCAGGAAGAATCCAGTCAGTGGGATGAGCACTGAGTAGTGGAGGACAGGGACTCACCTAGGAAGACGCCGGCTGCGAGCAGCGCGATGAAGGGCCTGCGGCGGCCCCAGCGCAGGCGGCAGCGGTCGGACACGGAGCCGAGCAGCGGCGTCAGGAAGAAGCCGACCAGCGGGCTGAGCGCCCAGGCCAGCGTCATGAGGCGGTGCGCCACGCCGATCTGCAGCAGCGTCGGCGACACGAACGCCGTCTCCGCCGCGTACGAGAACTCGATGCCCGCCACCGCCGCGGACACCCGTACCAGCTCGCAGAATGTCTTGCGCCTGCGGGAACACAGTGGGCACCAGGGGTCAGCCGTCGTGACACACCCAGTGAGATATTTGAGTAATAGAGGTAGCTCGCTAGTGGAGCTACAAGTCATCGCGTTAGACTCGGTGAGAAAATTATCCCCTCCTGTCAATTGCCGGCCGCAGTGACCGAGAGGTCTCCCGTGCCTCAGTCACAGTCTGCATAGCCACTACAGTTGGAGGTTCGAATCCCCCCTCGGGCTTGGATATTTGTGCCGTCTTTAGTATTGCCGGCCGCGGTGGCCGAGGGGACTGCGTCGCGCCAGTCACGGTCTGCACGGCCACTACGGTCGGGGGTTCGAATCCCCCCTCGGGCATGGATATTTGTGCCGTCCTTAGGATTAGCTAGTTCATAAGTAGTTTGTAAGTTTAGGGACTGATGACCCCGTAGTTAAGTCCCATAAGCTCTACAAACATTTGAACATTTCTTTAGTATTAGCTAGTACATAAATAGTTTGTAAGTTTAGGGACTGATGACCCAGGAGTTAAGTCCCATAAGCGCTACAAACATTTGAACACTTGATTTCTTGTCAAATCAAGGGGTCAACAATGTCGAACCCAGACTAATGTTCGTGTTTCTTACATTTGATTGTGTAGAGTGATTACTGCATATCAGGTATATATCATCACGTGTGCTGGATCTCGGGTGACTGTCTGTGGCCGGCCGCGGTGGCCGAGGTGACTGAGGCGCTCCAGTCACGGTCAGCACGGCCACTACGGTCGGGTGTTCGAATCCCTCCCGGGCATGGATATTTGTGCCGTCCTAGTTCGTAAGTAGTTCATAAGTAGTTTGTAAGTTTAGGGACTGATGACCCCGTAGTTAAGTCCCATAAGCTTAACAAATATTTGAACATTTTTTTGACTGTCTGTGCCTGTGGAAATGCCGTATGATCGACCCCAATTGAACCGCTTCGTCGGGAGGGTGAATATGGAGATTGATCAACTGCTTAGGGCGGCTTCTCTGAAGGACATAGCTTTGGTTCCTGTTCATGCTATTCAAATGTTCAAATGTTTATATAGCTTATCGGACTTAACTACGGGGTCATCAGTCCCTAAGTTTACAAACTACTTATGAACTAGCTAATACTAAGGACGGCACAAATATCCATGCCCGAGGGGGGATTCGAACCCCCGACCGTAGTGGCCGTGCAGACCGTGACTGAAGCGCCTTAGTCCCCTCGGCCACCGCGGTCGGCCACCAGTGGTTAGCCGACGTGACACACCGTGGAGATATTTGAGTAACGGAGGTAACTTGCTAGTGCAGCTACAGATCATCGTGTTAGACTTAGTGTACAGTGAATATTATGCCGTAGTGTCGGTTCGAGGTGTCTATGGTGGTCAATAATATTGAATACAGACTAATGTTCGTGTTTCTTACATTAGATTGTCTAGAGCAGTGATTTCCAAAGTGGTCTATATAGACCCCCAGTGGTCTATTACAACCTGCAAGGGGTCCATATCAGCGGGAAAATAATGGGGGGTCCAATTGTAAATGGGGGACTACGTTTTACAAGGTAAATCAATCAAAAGTGAAGGTCGTAGACTCCACAACATACCCAGGAATTACTATTACTTCAGACATAAACCGCAAAGAACACGTAGGTAATGCCGTGGGAAAGGCGAACCAGAGACTGCGTTTTATTGGCAGTAACCTTAAAAACACGCAACTGAACTACAAAAGAAACTGCATACAGTACGCTTGTCCGTCCATTTTTGGAGTATTGGTGCCCACTGTGGGATCCTTATCTGGTGGGTTTGACGCAGGACATCGGAAGAGTCCGCCGCGTTGGAGTAGCCGAGCGGTCTAAAACGTCTCGCTGCGGAGCGCGCGGTTGCTCGCCTTGAAGGTTCGAGTCCTGCCTGGGGCATGGGTGTGTGTGTTTGTCCTTAGGTTAGTTTACCTAGGTTTAAGTAGTTTGGAAGCTACGGACTGATGACCACGCACTTTGGTCCGATAGATTTACAGACATTTAAACATTTCGAAAGAGTCCAAAGAAGGGCAGCTCGTTTCGTATTGTCACGATACAGGGAAGACAGCGTTACGGAAATGATACAGGATCTGGGATGGGAATCACTACAACAGCGGAGCTTATCGCTGCGATGTGGGCTAATAACGAAACTACATACGCCAACATTCTCGTCCGAATGCGAAAATATATTGATGACTGCCACCTACATAGGTAGAAATGATCGTTAGAATAAAATACGAGAAATCAGAGCTCGAACGGAGAGATTCAGGTGTTCTTTCTTCCCGCGCGCTATTCGAGAATCGAGTGGGACATAAATACTATAAAGGTGGTTCGATGAATTTTCTGACAGGCACTTAAATATGATTTGTAGAGTATCCCATGTAGATGTAGATGGTTCACATTTCGAAGGTCTCAACCAAACTGCATAACTGTTCTCTGAATGATGAAGCTTGATCCTTTGTATGTCACTAAGCAAGAGAGTGGACGTCATTCTGTATTTTCGGTCTCCTGCTGGAGGGGGGGGGGGGAAGTAAGATAATTTATGACATATACCATATGCATTCTAACTTGTAAAGCATTCCAACATAAGTAACTATAAAGGAGTACATGTATTTCAATAGAGATAATATTACACTTTATTAAATGCAAATTGAGCATACTCTTCAATTACGGTACCATCGCTACGATATTGATTATTTCCATAGTTCGTGTACGTAAACTACTGCCCCTTGCCCTACTCCGAGGAGTCGGAGGAGTATTGGACGCTAGCCATGAAAAGTCAGAAAAATGTTTCGTCATTCATCAGAGGATATATTAACATATTGCAGACTGGGTGAATTTGGGCTTCTTCGGGGTCTCTGCATTTTGCGTAGCATTTGCTACTGCACAGATTTTAAGCCGTTCATTACATATGAAAGAGCGGTTAAAGAAACATAGGTTGGTGACTTTTTTCATATTTCTGGTGGTTACAGGGTAAAGCGCTTGACGAAACCGATGGATCGCAGGTTCAAAACCCGATTGGATTACGGAACTTTGCAGTCTGCGTTTTAACCCAGC